>OY728148.1:1218427196-1219650200 GCA_963277665.1 Viscum album | reverse complement strand
ATATTGGTACTCACTAAAGCCTTACTAATTATTTTATGTATATCCATGAACGTTGATCTGGAGAGAAGTCCTATTGATTTGTGATAAAGTGAGGTGTATTTTTGAGAGGATCCAAAAAAACCAATATAGAATTTTCTCTTATGTATGTCCTTGGAAGTGCGATTACATTTTCTATGGTGAATTTCCCCATTTCTATGTTTCTTTGTGTAATAGTTGCATCATCCCCTAAGACTATTTTCCTTTCATACTTCACTTGATAATATACCATGAAATTTGATTTATATTCAATGATCTCATTCTTTATATTTTCCCACAAATAGTTCTCTCAGATATATCAACAAATCTTTGTTATCATTGCGTTAATAGAAAAAGTTTAGCTTATTTCATCATTGAGAATTAAATTCGTTATCTCTAGATTGTATGGTAGAAATATTAATGACCTATATCTTATGAAACCTTCATCGCCAATTTTGAACTCATAGGATTTCCCATTTTCAATATCTTCTACTTTTTCGTCAATTTCAACATCATTAATTTGAGAACCATTTATTTTCTCAATGAGGGATGGATGAGAAAACAGTTGTGAAAGAATTGATGTGGTTATTTCATAAAATATTTCAATTTATATCATTTGAAATTCTAAGATTATAGGATCCTTATCGATTTTCATCATTGATAAGTTTGTAGGATCCTTTCAACATAGAGCATCCACCAATTTATGTTCCTTACTAGGATGGTAGTAGATTGAGCATTTATAATACTCAATGAGTCCTATCCAAATTTGTTGGTGCATATTATGCTATTTCTCCATGAATATATACTTTAGTCACTTATAATCAATATATTTTACACTTCTCCCCATATAGATAATTCCTCCACATTTTCAAAGGAAATATCACAGTTTGAAGCTCAAGATAATGTGTGGGATATATTATATGTTTATTTTTCAACTTCTATGAGAAATAGATTGTCACTTAATAATTTTACATCAATACATATCTAAATCCCTTCTTTGAAGCATCAATGTATACTACATATATTTCCCCGCTTTTCATAAATGTGATTACTGCTGCATGAAAATAATATTTTTTAAATTTTTGATGGAGTCTTCCCATTCAATGGTCCATAAAATATTTTTTACATTATGAGTATTCTTGGTTAGTGCATTTGAAAATCCTGATAACATCTTCACAAATCATCGGTATTACCCAGCTATTCCATCTAAACTATGGATCTTCATTATAGATGTTGGACTAGGACACTCTTCTATTGCCTTTATCTTGGTAGGGTCCACATATATATTTTTATTGGTGATAATATTACCTATAAAATATATACCCTCCATAAAATACTCAAAATTATTGTAATTTTCATAATCTTTCTCTCTTTTCGAAATTCCTTATCATAGTATGAAAATTCACCTAATGTTCCCCATATCGCTAAGATTAAAATAGAATATCATCAATAAAGGCTACCACTTATTTTTCGTGGAATTATCTAAAGACAATATTCATTATTTCTAGGAATGTTGTTGAAGAATTAGTGAGTCCTGAGGGTATACCGATGAACTCATAGTGTCCATGAATCATTCAGAAGGTAGTATTGGGAATATATTCATTCCTCACCTATAATCGGTGATATCCTGACCAACATTTCACCTTCGAGAAATACTTTTACCCATGAAGTTGATCGAACAAGCCATATATCTATCGAATGGGATACATTTTATTTATTGTTATTTTTTGAGCTCATGATAATCAATGTAGTAGAACATCAATCTATCATTCTTCATGATGAAGAGGATTGGAACACCCTATGGTTAATCACTCTGGTGTATAAAACCCTAGTCTAGGTTCTCTTGTAAGTGATTCATTATCTCTTCCAACTCAATGGTGGCCATTATATAAGGTGTCTTTGATATATGAAGACATCCAAAAATATTTTCAATTAGGAACTCAACCACTCGATCAAGAGGAAGACCATGAAAGTATATAGGGAACACATTAGTATATTCTCTAATAATAAGAATGTATTCGATCATGATTCTCTAATTTTTCTCAATCATTTGAGAAATATATTTTTGCAAATAAGGCAATAACATCCATAATTGAGATAATTATTCTGAAGGAGATTCAACCTCCACCTTAAACACTTTCACAATTAGAGGACTCCTCAAAATATAAAGAGTGATCTCCCTTTCATGACAGTTTAAGTTGAATTTATATAAATATATACAATCCATGCCCAATATAGTATCAAAATCCTGAAAAGGAATTCTTACAAAATTTAATAGGAGGTTTAGTCCACAGACCTTAACAAGGGAGTTGTTATGTACATTGGATGAAATAATTTACACATTTTTTATTCCCACTGATAACATAACATCAATATTTTGAGGTGGTGGTTAAATAGTTCTTTTAAAATTTGGAGATATGATAGAATGATAAGATCTATAATCATATAGTATGTTTTCTATTCTTGAATGAATTACAAGCATACTTGTCACTATATTATTTTTGAGCTCGCATCACTAGTAGTGATGGAATAATATTTCCCATGTTCATTTAGATTTTTTGGATACTGATTCTAATTACTCTCAAGAATTCTAGGACGGGTAGATTATATTTTATATTTCTCTTGATCCTAATAATTGAAGTATTATACCTTGAGAGGGTCTCTCATTTCCGACATCACATTGGTTGGATTCTTCATGTCTCTATAGAATTCATGAGCTTGGTGTCCTTCACTATCGTATTAGAATCATTTACCCATCCCTTTGATGAAATTACCATTGTTATTATTCCCTCATTATTGACATGTAAGTGTTAAGTTTACATGCCACCTTTTTCATTATATCATTTATCCTGAAACTTTATCTATTTTTATTATATCTATTTCCATGGGACCATTCTCCATACTCCATATCCACATTGAGAGAACATAAAACGACCCCATCATAACTCTAAACGACATTAATTTATAGATCTTTTTTGAAGGTGTATTTTTGAACAAATAATAAATCAATCAATTTTGCTATATTTTTTTATAACATAAACTGATGTGTACATTGCAAGCCTTTTGAAATTGTCTTTATAAGTTTTGAAAATTCACCTTCCTTTTTCTACTGGTATATAAATTATCCCTGTAAATTTGTCTAAATTCATTGAAGGAAAAAATTATTGAAAAATATTTTCTTAATGTCTTCCCACTTCATCTATTCAATTTCATCCTTTGTATTGGTGTTCTTAATAAATGCCCACCATTTTTCCGCCTCTCTATCTAATCAATATTTAGAAAGAACTCCACTTCCTTAATCTCATAAAAGGGAATCACAACAATGATCTTCAACATTGTATTAACCAGCTATTACACTACTAGTGGATCTAAATATCAACTAAACATCGATGATCAATTCCAACTAAAAGACTCAATATATAGTTTCTCCCACTTAGGGGAAGGAGGAAGTTCAACATTATTCAGGTTACTGTTCATTTCCTTAGGCATCTGGGTAAATATATCGATTAATTTTTTTTAACTCCACCTACAAAGTCATTTGGTATGCCATTCCAAAAATCACTGCATTCTCACTTTAATGGATTATTGGCTAGGTTTCTCTTGGTTCCCACCATTTTCTAAAATAGAAAATTTTTGAGCAAATCATAGGTCTCCAATTAAATAAAAAATAATTTAATCCTTTGTAAAATTAACTCAAAATGAATCTCTTATAGGATCCCTAGGTTTATTAATTATCTAATACAAATTTTCTGGGGTTCTTACATGGTCTCATACTAAGGGTTTTACTAATATGATTTAAGAATAATTCCCAAATTAACTAAACAATTCTATGATTTGAACTATAGAAACCCTAATTTTCATACTTGATTATTACATCATTTTTATTGTAAACAATGTAAAAGTGTTTGAAAACTAGGATATAATGTTTTAGTGTCTTGGGAAGATTAGGACCAAAAATTACTTTTACATAATTAAACATAATCATTAATTAAACTAATTATTCCCTATATTCACAATGCCCCTCTTTTTCTACTAAGTACAAGTAATCACCTAAGGATATACATAAATGATTTGGTGAGATAAAATCCAATTAGAAGTATATAAATGAATATTAATTAATATAACATGGGGTGATCATAATTAACATCATCATTACAATAACATATGATCATTATAATAATCATGAGAGGAATAATTAGACAAAGGAATGGAATGTGGAAATGCATAAAAATAAGACATCATGTATTAGTGGTCAGATACCACACATAGTTGTGAACAATGATAAGAACATGCCCACAACTAACAAATGTTCATAATCATAACATCATCATTATGAATAAATCTAGAAGTTTATTCACACATATTTTCACATTATCTCATGAGATACATCACAGTACCTAATGCATTGAAGTGCTGTATAATTTTGAGCACACCTTCTATGTCATAACATTTACATAATCATGTATTTTACTATATAACATATTAATATTAGACATAAAATAACCCAAGGAATGGAATGTGTTTCATTTCCTAAATCATATATTCATTACAATGACCCACACACCAGTTTCTCAGAGCTGGTGCCATACATTATTATATTTGTATAATAATCAAGGAAGTATAATCCATAAGGACCTAATATTTTAGTAATATTGGAAATCAAGATACAAACATATGTTTTACATTACAACATGAAATGAATAAAACATATCAACTCCATTGGAAACGCCCATAAACTCTTAGATTATCAGTGTAACTAATTCATAATATATATATTTTAATCATAGGTAAAAACAAAACATAAGAAAGATGTGAGATAAGATGCTCAGTATGTATTTGTAATATAATGAAAGCTGACAAAAAAAAAATAATGCATGGTGAATGTCTAATGGAAAATTCTTTTAGAATATAAACATGAGAATAGTATGAAAAGAATAAAAGCTGAATAAAATATTCCATAAAAATAATCATATGAGAATTAATTTTAATAATGGATATAATTAAATTTTGAATATTAACATGGAAAATCAAATAATAAACATAATTAGTGAATACATATTCTGGATATCATTAACATACCATCGAGGCCTCGACCAAGATGCCTGAAAATAAATGGTTAAGTAATGGTCAAATATACATTCATGTTTTGTCTCCTGAGACCTATCAATTCATCAAGAGATAAAAGGACCCACCCAATATATAATAAGTTAAATAAATTCCTTATAATAATTTGGTTAATCATAATATATATATATACATATTAAATGTAAATAACATTCCCTAATCTGTAAACATATTCACTAACCAATTTGAGTAGTATGGTGAATCATTTCTATATAGTACAACCTCATTCAAAATGAACATAAAAAATTTAATAAAATAAGTAATAGGGTAATCATAACATTCCATTTTCAATAAATCATAACATTGAAAATATGTGTTTAAATTGATGAAAATACTATAATAAAATCATTGTGAAATTTGTGAGAGAAATACCACTTTTACATTGAAAAGCAGTGATCTTTTAGAAAAGTCATTTTTATTTTTCATAATTGATTATATATAAATTGTAATGAGAAAATATATTTATTCTTGAAAACATTATTTATATTATAAATTTTATTTTCATAAAATATATTATGGATTCTTCACCAAAATCTGTAGGAAATCAGGATGTTTCCTTTACTCGGGTTTCCTTATTAAGAAGAGTTTAGAATGGAACATTGTAAAACATGTATTTAACCTTAAAATAAAAGAGAATTTTTTTTGATATATGATATTGGGACATATAAGAATATTTTATATCATTCATATAAAATTAATGAATACTAAAATCTAGGAAAATAGAGAGAAAGCATAACCCGAATGGAAAATGGAGGTTCGAGAAGAAACCCTTAAATTATATCCAAAAGTATTCTGAACGTGACCTTAATGTCCTAAATAATTAAATTATATTCATTAATAATTTAATTAATAACTATTTTTTAAATGTATTTTATTTATCATACTTTTATTATGTTAATATATGGTCTTATTGATGAGTTATAAGATACAATTTTATCATTCGAGAGCATTTGTTTACTTGGTTTTCATGATCAATTTACTTGTATATGAATATGAAAGTTGATGTATAATTGGAATAGATATAAATAATTGAAATTATATGTTATTATTAAAAATAAATAATATTAATTGTTTATATAATTGACTTGGTGATTTGGTGTGAGGATAAATTATTATATTAGATGTTCATGATAATCATTTAGATTATTTTGGTTGTTTTTATCATGAAAAACTTGTTTTATTTTATTAATTAAAATAGTGTCTATATAATTGTTAAATAAAATTAAATAGGTTGTAATACATATATTATAATTTTTTTACCAATAAAAATGATCTTATAACTAGCCTTTATGGTGTTAATAAGAAGTTAAAATGCATCAACCATGATGTCGATAAATTAACACATCACGGGCGAGGTTTTCATTTATAGATTAAAAGAGAGAGAGAATGGTTTTAGACTCTGGATATTATGCTAAAATTATATAATTATAGTATATAAATTATTATTGAGTTATCATGTATCTTTCTAAATGTTAGGTGAGGGAAGGATATGAAAATAGAAGAAAATAAATAGGATTTTACCAGTTGAATAATCCTCCTTTAGAACCTCCTTAAAGGGGTTGGTTTTGGTCTTTTTTTCAAAACATCGTCTCTCAGATGTGGGGGGGGGGGTTGAAAATAATATTTGGAAGAAAATTGAAAATCATAAAAGGTTGGATGGTGTGAGGAGAATGGGTGGTGAGGGTGGTATTTATAGATAGTGTAGAGGGGTGTTTTTTTGAATATTTTATAAATTTGATTATTATTTTAACTCAAGAAAATGAATAGATTGAGAATTATCAGAAAATATATTAAAATAATGAATTTATGTTTTAAATTATGGTATTTATATCATCCATTACACAAGTAATAGTTCATTTAACTATTAATATATATAAATATACTATAATATTTTACTATTCCAAAAAAATCAATTATTTCAAAAGGATCCTATAAATTCACAATTACAATTTTTCAATGTGTAGAAATAAAAATTAAATTAAATTTTATGAAAATAATTTTAGAAACACGAGACATTTAATTTTTAATTAAAATTTTCTTATAATTTAAAAATACCAATTATAATATTACAAATGATTTTAAGACAATATGAAAAATTATCTAATGTCTCATAAAATTCTTTAATAAAAACAAGACAAAACAATATTAATATCTGAATCAATTTAATGAAAATAAGTTCTATTTTATATAATTATATTATTTATAAATTATATTTAAATATTTAATACTATCATTAATAACACTTAATTAATTATTTTTAAATTATTTACTTAATCATTTCCAAGATATAGATTTAATTTAATTTTATTTATAAGACAAATAATTTTATTTATACTTTAATAGGTTGTGATATTATTCATTTTTCTGTTCACTATTCAGAACGGTCTTATTACTATTCTTACGGTCTAATTACTATTTTATATATAAAGGTTCTTTAACTTCTATAAATACCTTTTATTTCATTCATTATTCATTTATAAAGTTTGATTTTTTCTCTATGTGATTTTATGCTATTTATACTATATTAAGTAATTATAAGAAGGTAAATTTAATTTTTAGTATTCTATATCATTAAATAAATTAAAAAAAAATTGTATTTCCAAAAAGGGAATAACATACTTGGTATAAGAATCGTCTATCTTGAGTAAATGAAAAAAATATTAAGAAAAGTAACACATGTGTTTTTATAATGAAGAGTTATTTTGGAAAAAACATCTCATTTTTTAAAATATAATTTTGGAAGAATATATATACATTAAATAAAAATTGATGAAAAATTAAATTATATTAAATTATTATTAAAAGAGCATCCATAATGAAATGTTTCATGAATGAGGAATAAACCAAAGAAAGGAAATTGGGTTCGAGAATCCCATTACCTTATGTCTGAATGATCTATTCAGATTAATATACTAATAAAAAAATTATATTTATTAATTAATAAACACATAACCTCTTATAAATGTATTTGATTAATTTTAATTTTTGTTAATTTTTTCAGGCCATTTTTATGAGCTATGGATTTAAATTTCATCATTTAGGAATGTTCATGTTCTTGATTTTCATGATTGGTTTACATGTATAAATATAGGTATGATAGAATACAATTGTGATAATTATCTGGAATTAAAAAAATTTGTTTTTAATTAACTTATATATGTTTAATATTTCTTTTATTTAATTTATTTTCTAGATATTTGGATGATTAAATAGATAAAATGTTTGTGATAAACGTTTCAATTATTTTTTCTGGTTTTCAATCACAACAAACTAATTTTTTTTAATATTTAATATTATGTCTAAATGTTAGTTTTAGTATATAGTAAATGTTATAAACAAGTATTATAATATTTTCCATCTACTATAATTTTTTATGACCCTCCATGAAGGAGGTAAGGGAAAATGAAAACCTAGCATCCTTGAAGGTAACAAATCGATACCTCACAGATGACATTCTAATTTTTTGAATAAGTGGACAAGAGAAGATTTTTTTGATGGATTATTACTTTGAATAATAACATTACATATTATATATGATACTAGAGTCATCATAACCTAGGGATGAGGAGAGGGGAGGAGATAATAAAAAATGAAAAAAACATTAAAATAAATTAGACGAAAATGGAAGAGGAATTTAGCTCTTGAAATTATTCTCCATGAGAACCTCCATAGGGAAATTTCATTTGGTATTTTATTGATAAGAAGGGATCCTTCACATATGGTAGTATATTTGGATGAGTATTGGGAAGAAATTGGACACGATTAAAGTCTTAGAATGTGCGAGTAGAAGAGGTGTTGAGGGGTAGAATTTATAAGGGAGGTTAATGGTGTTTTTTATTATTATATTAGTTATTTTATTATTTTGGCTCAACTATATAAGTATATTTATTACCGTGACTAAATAAAATAAAGGGAGAATTATATTCCGAGATTATGATGCTTATATAAGTCATTACTCAAGAAATAGTGAATTTAAAAAATAATTTTATATACTGTAAATTATCTTATTTCAATATTCAGAAAAAATTCAACTAGTTTATAAAAAATCTGTAATATTCACTCTATCCATTTTCTGATAGGTAGAATAAAAAATAAAGTCTATGTTATGAAAATATGTTTTTAAAATAAATTCATAATTTACTTGGAAAATACCTGTTAAAAAATTATAACTTATAGAATGAAACTATGAAAAATTAATTAAGGTCTCATAAAAATAATTTCTAATTATAAAAAAATATACTGAATTTATTTTATGAAAATATATATATTTTAAAATATTATATTAATTATAAAATTGTAATTAAATAATCCGGAATTTCAGAAAATACTAACACTTAATTTATCATTATTAAAACATTTATTTACATATACAGTGAAATAAATATAAAATATTTTCATTCATAAGATACATAAACATTATTTTTTTCATTCCTAGGTGGTTTTATTATTATATCGTCCAAATTAATATTCTTAATGTTCATATTACTATTTCAATGGTGAGGTTAATATTCCATTGGTATTGGTTTCTTAACTACTAAAAACACCTTTTATTTTTTAATTCCTAATTTATAATATTTTTATTGTGATATATATGTGATTTTATTTCATTTATTCTAAATAACATTATTATAATTATTGAGTTTACATTGATAAAATTATGGGTTGTTATATATGTGATGAAAATGTTTTCTACATTAAATGGAGTTTTACCCATAATCATTAAACAAGCATTTAAAATGTATTCCTTGTAAATCTTCCATGATACATAAGATCATTGTTTCCAAATTCCTAAAAATGTCCTTCATTAAGAATTATGTCATTATTATCCATTATATATTCAATCTGATATTATCTTTCGATTTATATTGTTATCAAGTTATATATTAAATCGAATAGTGTACATTTTCGAAATTGATAGCCTTTATCCTCTAATGATTGAAATATTTTTTATTAAATGGAATGTTTTTCATTTATATATATATCCATAGTTTTTATTTTTCATTTATTACTGATTCATAAAATATTTTGTTGTACTTAACCATTACTATGAATCTGAGATCAACCTTTTATTTTTTATCCCATCCCTATGTTAGGGAGATAAAATGATATTATGAGTTCATGGATTAAATTGATTTCCTTTGTTATGTTTTATATAAAAAATTCTAGGTAATAAGGGTAACATGTAGGTTTCTAGTTTTTTAGACTTCTAAACTGATCGAACATTTTTTATTTGAATCTTGTAACTATACTAGTTTTATAAATTATAGCACTGTATATAGGCTACCAGGGTCTTTTCATTATATTATAACACCCTTTCATTGATATAATTTTAAGAAAGCATGATCTACCCCTTGAAATTCCAAAAATTTCATTTGATAATCAGAAAAAAAAAACTTTTTACTATATTGAGATACATTAATGTGAGACTCAATATCCTTTACCTTTTTTGGTTGTATATTTACAAAGTTATAGGCCAACAATTTCCATTTCACCTACTTAATTATAGAAATTTAGAATGAGACATCTATTTCCATATAATTCTTTAAATGACACCATTTAAAAAATTCAATGGAAAATACAATTGTAAGAAAACTTTTCAAAAGTTTAGTAATATTTCAACATACCTTGAAAGATTGTTGAGAATGAACTGAAAATATATTCTAATATTTGAATTGTTATTTTAAACAATTCATGAGTATGAGGATATTAGGCAGTGATTAAATACAGGTCAATATCCACAGACATCTGAATAATCTTCCACAATCTGGTTGAAAATCAGTGATCTTGATCAGAAACAATTGATAGTGTCTCTCCATGAATCCTAAAAAATTCATTTAAATACATCCTTTTCAGGAAGTGAATTGGTAAATAATTTATCATGGTAATGAAATGTAAAAAATTTATGTTGTGATCAATGATAACACATATTAAATCATTATATATATGAGTCTTTGGATGTCCTGGGACAATGTCCATAGTAATGTCATCCCATTTTCCCGTAGTAATAATAAGATATCTCATGAATCCTCTAGGATTTTCCCTCACAACATTATATTTTTGTAAAACCAAATCAACTAGACACATAATCATCAATTTACTACTTCATGTTATCCCACATATAATGTTAACTAAAATCTATAATCATCTTTGTTATACCTGGGTGTATAGAGATATTTGAACTGTGAGAATCATCCCGAAATTTCCTTTTTTATCATAGGTATAGATGGAACACAAAATATATTTACAATTTTTAGAACACCCTCTATACTAACAAATTATTCTGATTTCCCATTATTCACAACATTAATTTTCTTCTGAATGTTATCATCTTCATATTAGGAATCATTAATCTTATCTTAAAGAAATGGTTTTGAAATCATTTGAAAAATTATTGATTTATCTCATTCCATAGTAATTCCCATATCCATTTTTTCTAGTTACATGAATATAGGATCCCTCTTATTCCCCATTTGGTACATAATTCCAAAATCATTCGTACTCAATGAATCATCTATGATATTTTCCTACCCTGTTCGATTGTGTATTGTGAAATCATAATCCTTATGTTGATCAAGCCATCTCCTTTATCTCATATTTGTCACTTTCTATGAAAATATTTATTTTTGGATTTTATGATCCATTTATATTCACATATTTCACCGTAGAGATAATGTATCTATATCATCAAATAGAATATTACAACTGAAAAATCAAGATCATGGGTTAGATAGTTCTGTTCGCGATTCATAGATTTCCTTGATGTATATAAACTAAATTTATCATTTTAATGACACGTTGATGTCCCCTCTTCGATGAATCACTACAAATAATGAACCCATTAACTCTAGGAGGTAGAGTAAATATCAAATCATTGACCAATATCCTCTTTAGTTCATGAAAAAATTAATCAGATTCCATTTTATAAAGAATCATGACCACTTTACATGCAATTTTGGTTAATGTGTTTTCCAATAAAAACAATTTATAAAAAAATCACTAATAGTTTCCTTATGAACCAATATAACTATATACATCAATTATATTCACTGGTGTAGGCTATTATATGAATACCTTCTTCTTTACAATATCAATTGAGATTCAATTTTTGGAGACACTTTTACTGAGAAAAGAAACATCCTGAATATAGAAATCACACTTTCTAAATTTAATATATAACTCATTCCTTCTAGGAGTCATAAGAATGATCTGTTAGTGATTATCATCATCCTCATAGATTTTTGAATACACTAGAATGTCATCAATGAATACCACAAAAAAATCATCAATATTTCCTTCAATACACTTTTCGTTAAATCCATAGAAATAGAGAGTTCATTATTCAATCCAAATGGCATTAATATAAATTCATAATGCCCATACTTCATTATAAATTATGGATTAGGAATGTTTTATTTCATTACTCACAATTGATGATACCTATAATGATGATCAATATTTCAAAAATATTAGGATCCATAAAGATGATAAAATGGGTCATAAAATCAAGGCATATCATACTTTTTCCTTGCTGTAAGTTCATTTATTTACTTATAATCAATGAAGAGCATCATGGACCCATCGTTCTTCTTAGTGGAGAGAACATGATATTCCCATAGTAAAAAACTACGGAGAATAACCCCTTTTTACAAAATCCTCTAAATGTTTCTTTGAATCCACAAATTCCACAATGTCCATTATATAGGGAATATTTGATAATGATATTTCATGAGAAAATAAATTAATGGAAAATTATAATTCCTTATATGGGGGGTGTTTAGGAAATTCATCAAGAAATAAATCAATGTATTCTTGTAGAATAGGTACATCCTAGATTTGAACATTACCTTCCACATCCATAGATGTTGTTATTCTGCTTCTCAAAAAATCCCATTTTGTAGAGATACAGGGTGTTGTTATTGATGTGAATCAGATGATTATGTCTATACTATAATGATATGGGAATCTACATCTTACTAGAAAAAATTCAATTCTTCTTGTTATAAATTTTTTCATCATATTTTAAAATCTAATCCATAGTATATTTTTTTTCAATTTCAACCATAGTTTTGATAATAAGTGTAGAATGAAAGGAAAATTTATGTGTCATAATGAATATTTCTCAACACATATTTGTTTTAGTGAGACTTCCCTTATTAGTTTTGACTACAAACTCCATTATTAAATAAAAAGTAAAATGCCTAGTTTTATTAGTATAACTTGTATTTATAATTGAGAGTAATGATCCAATATCACGTAAATCATAAAATGAATTCAAATATTGGATTAATTTACCTTATTCTACATCATTTGGTAATTATTCATTAGATGTAGTGATCACCTAATATTATCCATCTCCCTTTGGAATCTTCTACGATATATTTCCTTGATACATGGGGTATTATTATTCTTATTTCCATATCTCCCTATTGTGTAAAAGTAAATAGTAGTGTTTTCCTTCTTCCCTTTAAATTCAATTTCAGGGTTTCCATTCACTCTACACTTGGAACATACTCTCAATACCTTCATACATTTCTTATGGTTATTCTTTCCACCATTTTCACAAGGTGTAAAAAATTACATGTTCTTATTCTTATTTAAGGGATTAGATTTTTATGGTTCCCATATGGACTTATATTCTCTTGGTTTCCATTTAATATATATTATTTATAGAATTCATTCTCTATAATAATGTCACATAAAAATTTTATTTATATAAAAAAATGTTAGATACCAACACCTTTCATAGACATGGATTTATCCATTAAATTAAATGGTTAATTTTACACTCTATGTTGTATTTGTAATATATAATATACCATTCTGAACATTGAAATGTATCCTCATAGTAAGTGAACCTTTCTTCTTCCATTTTTTCCAGATAAATACATTTATATTCATTCATATTTTTTTTCTTATCTGGGAAATATTTTTTGAAGAATATATTCATAAAATGTATCCATTAAAAGATTTATGTATCTTATTTCTCCTAGTAGTATCGATCAATGATCTAAATTAATCAGTATCACATTTGAGACAATACACTAAAAGGTTAGACTATTCTTTTTCACTACATCTCAGTGGCCTAAGTATAATCTCTAAAGGCATAATATATTTATCATATTTAATGTGATTAGTTGTCCGACTAAATGATGGGGGATTCTGTCATACAATGAGATCCAACAGAAGATAATATCTGAATGGAATATGTTTCTCCATCAAATAAAGTTAATTTTTCAAAATGTAATTATTGTTCAATAATATAACCATTATTTTATCTTTTAATATTCTAGAAAAATTGGTTCAATAAGGAGAGAAATCCAATCATTTCGAATGAGTAATGATTATATTATTCAATCCCAGAATTATTTATAAGCAATGAAAAATAATGTATTAGCTTATAAAATTATTAATGTCTAATCATAATCAATAATTTTAAATATGTGGTCACACTTAACATAAATTAAAAATTTATTCAATATTAATCTCAGAATCATAATTTTTAGACCCATTGAGGATATCATCACTTTTATATCTGTTATTATGGTTTGTAAAAAAATGAAAATTATTCAAAGAATATACCCCTAGAGTGTCAAACCTAGTGCGTACAAAGTACATCAATCATGTACCAGGTTATACTCATGTAAATACTGACAAACACTTTTTTGAAGTGTCACCCCAAGGTACATATGTTCCCAAACAATATCCACTTTTAGTATCCACATATTTTTATTTTTCAAGTAATACCCACCTAAGCTATACCTTAACAAAACCTTAATAAGTTATTCTATATTTATAATCAAATTATATCTTAGGGTTTTTTTATATAATATATGTTTTACTAATTATAGTTTCTATGGTTTCTACTAAATATGATCGGACACCAAGAGTAATAGCCCAAACCCTAGTATCCCACAAATGGTTCCATACATTATTACATTATAATGGATATAGGACTCAAATTAAAAAAGGGCTGATTAGCTCAGAATTGTTTAAAATAAGATCACATACATGATATCTATTTTTATTGGGAATATAAAATTACACATAATGTACACAAAAATAAAATGTACATAAATCTTGAAAACACATTGAACAATTTCCTATTAATCACTTTGGGAAATTAAACATAATAAGAGAGATATGAACTGCTCAGTAGTAGTTACGTACAACATAAGCTATCATGAATCAGTAAGAATAATCATCATGGAAATGTAAATAGATGATCACACATTCCATTTAAATAATTTTATAAGGAATAATCAATATTGAATGGTTAATAACTAAAAAAAAATTCAATTTAATAAATTAAATAAAAATAAAATGCATCCATAGATATTATCACAGGTACACTCTCATGGATTTTAATTGTCTAAATTATCAATGGATGAAAATGAGTAATTATTCTAAACCATGTCTAAAGAACATGAACACTCTACTATTAAGATAAATCATATAGATAGTTTAAAACTATATGGATAAAGCAACTTGCTTTGGAAATCTAATTTTTATCATGGGACCAATCGATGAATTGTGGTGATATCATCGAATGGGCCCCACTGGTATCATTAGGTCCAAATCATTCCTTATATATCTAATACTTTATTTAATTCATGAACAATATTCTTGACCATCAAATAACTGTATTGAGTAAAATATATTGATTTATCAATTTTTTCACATTAAATTAAATAATATCCAAACTAAACACAATTTGTAAAGATTTTATATTTTTTAATAATAATTAATATCGATAATATAATAATATGAAAAATTAATTGAATTTTAATGACCAAGGAAAAATGAACAGAATAAAATTATTTCTCCAATAGAGGGTTAAAAATAAAAAAATTACATTGTTCAATAACTATTACCACATGGTAATTTTCATGTAATGTACCCTTGTTTAAAAAAATTCAAATTGAATCATAAAATAATTTTAATTATGAATGAATAGTTATATTACAAGACAAATGAGTATTATATTCATCACGTAAAAGTGAATTTTCTCATAACAATAAATACTTCGCAAGGGAATATAAATTGATATATAATCCCTTAGGTTATGCTTCCTTTCAGTTGAATACCCATTAAACTACTATATAATGGTTTTAGAAATGTCATTAAATTAAAAAATAACAATATTAATATTTCTAATGTCATGTACATTCATTTTATAACATCTTATCACAAGTTTCCCACTAATCTTTTGTTATTTTCATTGCGTTGGGTGTTAACTACCTTGTTTTCCATTAATATTTTGATATGTTATTTTTATTTATTACCCTTTATTAAATCATGAATTAATCATATAAAAAACTAAATCATGATTAATCAATCATATAGGATCAATATATATTTATTTTGAGTAATATATTAAATATGGTGATAAAAAAATGAAATTCACCATTCCTCGAGAGGAAAGGACATTCATAAGTGTGAAAACTGTTTCCACCTTCATGTTGTATTGATAAATTCAAATATAAATGATATAATCATATATTATATTTTTAGTATCATTATTAGGTTATATATGGAACATGTTTTTATTAATACTATCCACAAGACATTCCATGGAAATGCTGAATGAATCATATCACTTCATGAGGTAGTAGTCCGACAAACAAACAAGTGACGTTATCTTACCCAAAGAAAATGGAAATCATGGACGTATGTTTTAAATATTTATTTAATAAGTATAATAACATAATAAATATCATAAATATTATATTTAAAATATAAATACATCATTATTTCCATCCTTGATATGTGGTAATTTAAAAAGTAAAGACATCAGTTTGTGAGGCGGTAGTCCCTCACACACACGAACGATGATTTCATAACTCATTTTATGGACGTGGGTAATTTCATAGGTATAACCCTTAACATAAAAAAATTATAGTGTATTGAATTAATTTACATTATCATATAATCATGGTATAAAAAGAATTGATAGAGGTTGATAATGAAATAAAATAAAAAGTTTGTTAGGAAAATATTCTATCTTCTTTAGTTATCCTTTGGTTTTAACTAATACCTTCCTAAATTGGATTTACGAAAAATATGAGGAATCTAATATGACAGTTGGGGATTTTAGGATTTATATAGGTAGGTATTGGCTGGTTTATTCTTCATTGAATGTTTGAATAAGACAGTATAGTGGGTGTCCTTTTATAAGTGTGGGAGAGGGCATAATTGGTATTTTTGAAAAGTATTGTGTGATAAAATTTTTTGTCATGTTATTTAGATCCAATAATAGTCCATTATAGAGATTATATGGGATATGTTATAAATAACTCCATAAATTGTGTTTTTGAAATGTTTTGGGCAATTTTTACACCTTATATTCTATGTCTAGCTACTAAATAAACATTTTTTCACCTTAATGAAGATAATAAATTTTTTAACTTTGAACCAATCAGTAAAAAAATAATTTTTCAATATTATAAATTAAAATTTTTTATGATTCAAAATAGTTTATCATTTTTTCAAAATTCAATTCACTAAAGTGTAAACAATAATCTAAAATTAACTACTCAGACGTGGTCAGAAACCGGGGTTTTAATGTGAAAATGGTCAAAGGTTTATTTTATTTTTGTAACTAAAATCAATATAAAAATTATTAAAATTACATAAATTTGATTAATAGATTTATAATTGATATAATTTTATTTAAAAATATTAATACATAGTTTCACATTTTAAATTATTTAGATGAAAAGTTAGTTTTCAATTGAAATTTAATATACTATTCCTTATGAATCAAAAATAAAACTTCCAAAAAAATTATAAATCAAAATCACCCAAACATTGTTATGACATTATTATTTAAAATATAAATTTGATTTTTTTGAATAAAATTTATAAAGTTAAAAATATATTGTTTCCAAAAAATTCCCATTATAAGGTGGGAAAATGACCTTATGAAAAATACTTTTTTTATGCATAAAATTTTATTTTTTTTCTTATATTATGAATCTTAATGATACTTGGTTAATTTAAAAACTTTTTATTGAATATTATATATATAAATTTTCTTATAATCATCAGCTAATAGTTATTAATTTAATTTATTAATATGAAATACCTTCAGTGTATAAAATAGTTTTTTAAGTCATTTCCATTAAATGCAATTCGTTTTTATATTCATTTGTATTTAATTTGTTACTAATAAATTAGAAAAAATATGTTAAAAATTTATTTAATCTTATTCATAACTAAAATTTTATCATTTACGAAATAATTTTTATCTTAAATAATAATATTAATAGTACACGGTAAAACATGGTCCACCATGTAACATAAACAATTTAATAATGTCATTGTTAGGTGTAATGAAAGCTATCAAGGAAAAAAAATTTATTAAAATATGTTAGTATTTTAAATTTTTATTGTTATAAATTTTATTTTATAATATATAATATGCAATATGATACAAAATCTTCTATTAGATGTTATATTATACAAAAGATAATCCAAGGTCACACCATCACCTTCCACAGCTACCAGTATTCTTTCACAACTCGCACTGATATTTCTTAGCTTATAATAGATGTTACACGAAACATTAATAATATTGTAATTCATTACTATCCAAAGTTGTAAATCTATATAAAGTAATCTTTGATACATTAAAAAAATGAAATATTACAATAATCCACTTATTATGATATCTAATATCATAACATGAGATCATGTAACAGAATATGACATTCCATTTTATATACTAATCCATATTAAAGAATTTATAGAGCATGTTATGATATCTTGTATCTCAATTTTTACCACTGTTCATAAATTATAAAATACATAATTATATTTATAATGAAATGTATATGATATAAGTTGTATTCATTTTAGACATTATTTTTAGAATCATGAATCTTGGTAAATATTTGATACCATTGATAGGTTTCAAAAGACCAAACACCAATTTTTAATGGAAACATAATTCAATATAAAAAAATAATATTTATAACCATTGTTTAAATAAGCTTAATCATGTCTTACCTAAATGACGAATTCCTACCTTACACTGAAAATGGATACTACTATTGATCATTAATAATTCTGGATGATGAATATACTTAAACAAAAACTAATAGGTTCCCCCTCTATAGTGTACCCATTGGTTAATTAAATAATGGAAAAACTTGGACAAGATGTTCCTTATTGATATAATATTCTAGTTTCTCCTAAGGAAATGGAATAATAAGGAGAGACCCTAAGGGATAAATTGGATGAGGTTAGGGAAATATGTATACACCCTTCTCATTGTAAGACCTTAATTATTGTTGAATTATATATTCTCAGACTGTATTCAAGTATTTAATCCTTAATTATTAAACATATTAGTAAATTGAATGCTATAAAAACATCTTATAACCCCATTCCATAACAATTTTCGATCATTTCATCTCATGAAATATTTATTCAATGATAGCTTATATGGATGGGATATTATAATGTTTACTTATAATGATCAATTTCCATAATCAATCACAGCTATAGTATGAATCATGGATTATTATTTATAGTGAAACACAATTTCACATGTCATACAATGTGGTTAGACCATTTAAATGAAATAAAAAAATAATTATAAACAAAATAATTATATACCCCAAATGTGCGTTATATTTGCAAATATTTTATTATAATATTTATTTATTGCATCAAATATAATATAGATAATATAAATCATACATGTATAGGATTTAATTAATTTATCCATCTCAAAATAGAAGGATTATAAATAATTTTTGAACATTATAGTGTTTTTTTATAATAACCATAAAATTAATATTATTCAAACTAATATATAATGGATTTGTGTATGGAGATGGATGAATCTGAATTAGTAATGGTTTGACATGTTTTCGATGAATGTAGAGGAAAACATTCCATTTTTATTTTTCTAATTAATAATTGTAATAGTATAAAAATAATGGGTTTAGACATTTCTAGAGGGTTTGGTTTATAAATTTAATTACAAAATTAAAAGATAAGGGTAATGGTAAACCATGATAAAATAAAATATTATTGTGAATCCAAACAAATAATTTTTTCAAAATCCATCATCCATGTTATATCAATTTTTATGAAATAATATATTAAAAATATATAGAGACCATGAGATAATAAACTAAAACATAGTTTATATTATGTTTTTTTCTTTATTTAATATTTTCAATGGACATGATATGTTGTGAAATAATTTAATTATGAAAAATAAAATTTTAGTTTTTTTATGTGTAAAATTGGTAACTAATATTGGATGATGTCAATGTTTTTAATGTAATTGTGGTTGAGATTTTGGAAGTATTTGATTTTATAGTGGAAAAATATAATTTTTGTTAGAGGAAAATACATTACTCTATTATTCTGCTATAAAATTTCAACGAATTAAATAATAAAATATATTAAGAGAAAATATTTCAAATGTTGCGGTTTTCATAGTCGAACATTTTACTAAGGAAATAATGATTTATTATGTGCATCCACACCATGGTTTGGTTGAATTATGAAGAAATTATATAATTATTCTATTTTTAAATTATTGAAATATGATATATGTTATGGAAGAATCTATTAGTACATGGAGTATTTTTCAAATGATAATTATATATTGATAATTAAAAATCAAAACTGAATAATTTTGAGAGAAATATTTGTGAAGAAGAAAGGTTGATATGGAGAAAATTTGAAAAAATAAAAAACATATTTATATGGTGGGTAAAATTGACCATATTTTTTTAAGATATATATTAATGTAAAAAAATAAAAAAGTGTTCAATTTAATCTTTTGACTATATATAAGGAGCAATAAACTCATTTTCATGGGTTTTCAAATACTTTAATGGTTTGAGTGGAAAAATCAAGTGGGGAGTGAATTATGTTTACAATTAAAATTTATATTAAAAACTAATTGAAAATAAATCAACCATTTTATAGAAAGATCATATTTATATAAAATAATATAATTTTATAATTTATTCTTACAAAATATTATCAAAAGATAAATCATAACATTGTTTATATAATTTCAGAACAACAGAATCTTTTAAAACTTAATTACTTTAATAAAACACCCCATATAAAACATTTATTTAAGGTATTTAATAGTTTTATGTTATATATATTGTATTGAAAACTCAAATAGATGTGTTTTTAAAAATTGATAATGATTGGAAAAACAATGTTGCATAAAGAAGAGGTTCAATATCATACTGTGTCATAGATCTCTCTACTTGGTATTTATCCACTACCAAATTGTTTATTAATTATATAAACTAATACCAAAAAATGATCCAGATTTTAATATAAAATCTCATATATGCAGTATTTTATAAACACAACTATATCCAAAATTCTATGTTGGATAACATATGTAAATGAATAAAATAATGATTATTTGGAAATATTCAGTACTATACACGAAAATGTGTTTATAAATATACCATGTATAATAAACACAACTGAAAATTATAGATAAAATAGAATTAAAAAGGATATAAAGTGAGAATATTGGATTCATCTCAATCTGATCATCTTGGTTTGATAAATCATCTATGGTGTGTTTCATAGTGTTTTCTAAAAAATGGTGTGTCATGGAAACATTCATATCAACAGTATAGAATGTAAGTATGTCTCTTATTCTCATTTGTATCTTCAATATATTCCAACCCTTACATGATAATCTTATTAAAGATATATTATCTATTTTATTAGTTTGAGTAAATTTATAAATCTAGCCTTATAGTAATTTTATTATTAAATACACTTCCCCTAGAATTAATTCTCTAAAATATGGCACTGGGGTATTTGTGAATATCGCACTACATATGTTAGACTTGATCACATAGTATTATTTTAGACAGTGTTACATTGGTCATGGTATGTTGGAATGGTGAATTTTAATAGTGACCTGATATGTTGAATCAATTTGTTCATGAGATCACATTTTTATTCAACTCTAACTTGTTTTCTTCTCAAAGTCACTTGAATTTTTCCTGAGGTAGGTTATTTACTCCACATGGCCAGATTATATCTTCTAATGGTTACTCATTTAAATCATGTGGCATATTCATATATTATTGTGGTCACTAGATTACACACTTGGTTAATTAATGACATGGAAAAAGTATCTAACATAATTCAAGGTATAATTATTATTAATGTAGTAGATTGAATTATTTGTGTTTTTACTTGATATTAAGAAATCGGTAGTTTCATTATACATATTGTGAGATGAAGTTCAATTCATTTTAACTTCATGACATATAACAATTTTCTCATCTAAAATATAGTAACTTAATTTTTAATACGACAACTTTGAGTCCAATGTATGATAACATTTAGACATAGTTATTTTTACCATTTTTTCTAAACAAATTGACCATCATAAAACATTAAAATGAATACTAACATAAGAAATATTATTTTGGATACTAAAAATATTTAGGATCTAAACTAATCCAACAATATATCAAATTTTTTGTGATCTAAAATATTAATTAATATTTTAAATTAATTAAATAAAATATATATGAAATTAATTATTTATATTACGTTTTTTATATTTTTTCTCTTATTACCAATTTTAATCATAAAATTTTGTTTTTATATTCTCTCCACCTTTTGGGATTTCTAAAAATGATATCAGATAAAAAATAAAATACCAGAAATAGTATAGAGATATTGAACAAATGATTTAAAAACCCCAATACACAAAGTTAGGATAAGAGTGTATTCTATTAATATATTAAAGAAATTCCAAAACAATAGGAAAAGTGTTCCTTTCATGAATTATATTATAAATTTGAATTTGAATTAGAATTAGAATTAGGCACATACTTAATGGATATAAAAAAATAGGATCCTTTCTTTTTTATTAATAGTTTTATGTTGGTTTGGTAGGTTATTTCAAAGAGATAGAACAAGTCTATTGATTTTCCAAGGACCAAAAATATTTTAAGAAGTTGCTCGAATGAGTATCTAGGAGATAATAATAATGGATTAATAGTTTATTTTTAATTGAAGGGTGGTTAAAATTAATGGAAAAGGGAGGAGGATAAAATAGAGAATTGTTAGAAGGGTACAGTTAAGGATCCAACTATCTTGTAAAATATGTTACAACTCTTTATCCATGATCCATTTCTAAAAAATAACCCTCTTTATCATCCATACATTGTTCCAGAATTTGATATAAACAATTAATACTTCCAATTTGGGACATGAATTATTGAGTTATGGGAGGAATTCTATGATCAATATATAGAGATTCAAAATTAGTATTTATGTATGATTAGGTGAATATACAACTGATATCAAAATCCATGTCTTGTTTTCTAGATTTTTTTTAAAAAGCATAAAAATTTATACTTTCACAATTATTTGAATGATTTATCTTTTATTTATATGGCTTAATTTCATATGGTAATAAAATTCATTGGCCATCCATGAATATAAGGCTTCACATTGTTTTTTACCCATTAAATCTATCCTTATTTCCAAATAAAAAACTACATTATAGATTATTTGTACATAAGACACTGAGTATCTACTTATTTTTTAGCATAGGCTGACAGATCAAAAAAATGAGGGTTTCATGGAATAATTATTTCAATCCACCAACCATTTCCATTTTTCTATCACTTGTGGGGAGTTGATTTAGTAGGAGGTGTAACATTATAATCTTTTTTATCATTTTTATTTTGAAATAAAATTTTAATATTATTTGTTTCGGTTTGAGAGAGTGATGTTTGAGAATTTTGTTTTTGAGGGAGAAAGTATGGATTTGAAAATATGGAAGTTATTATTTGGAATATATGTGAATAAAATTATATTATAATATAAATTTTAAGTCAACCATATAAGGAATCTTAAAATATTATAATTATCTAAAATCCCACAAAAATATATTAACAAATCTTTTAGAAATGAATAGTTATAGTATGTATACTGATTGTGTATTTAGAGAGCATAATGAATGGTAATTATAAATTTTGTGTGAGTAAAATATTACAGTAGGTGTAGTAAAAATCTATCTAATGTATCATGGTATGTATAGTGATCGTATGCCCAACTGGTGACAACAACTTAAATTACCATATGAAAAAAACATTTGGTCACTGAATAGACTATCTATAAAAATCACTACCACAAAACCGACCGTGTGAGTCAATCATTATGGTAAGATTAGAAAATTATTAATACACATATGTGATAATAACTACAACAGAAGTCAGATAAATACAATATTTAAAAATGACATAACATAAATATAGTTAATTTATTATTCTTAATTCATGTATGATATAATTCATTTAGTAAATATTCAGCGGATTAATAAAAACATTAGCAAGATGATGTTTAGTTGAAATTAATAAAGAGTAACATATTCTTTTTGAAAATTCTATCTCAATATGTACACTATTATACCAATATTTTTTTCATGAATAAGATAAATTATTTTTTGAAATATCAATATCATGTGTACTATACTATTTTATATGTATAGTCTGAACTAATACCCATAATCTAGAAATGTGTGTTTCATCTATGGAATATTTGTAGAACAACTAAAATCATATTTGTACTTACATTTTTTATTGGAGAATGAAATATAGTTACTATTTTTTACTACATCATTAAACTATAGGCTTTACATAAAATTGACCTGTTTCAAAGTTTCTTTTTCAATCTAACTTATAGCCCCAAAAATATGTGTCTCAATAACTAAAAATATCATTATCTTTTCCTATAGAATAAAACAATCCTAAATTGGTGGTACTTGTTGATGTATTAAAAACCCTTTTGACAACATTAAAATAATATTCCTTTCTATTTTCATGAAAATATTAACACATAAACACACTAGACATAATTTAAATCCCTCTATAAGTAAACTATATTAAAGATATAATCATGATTTTATATATGGATTTCTCAAATGGTTTCCCAATTTCATCTAGATACAAATTACACATTGAACTGATGAGAGTAGCAGTACCATTGGTACTATCAATGCAAATCTTTTTAGAACACCATTATTTTATCTAGTTTAATTTAAAATAGTTCCTTTATTATTTTTTAAATTATAAAAACCAATAAAGAGTTTTAACTTACCCACTATAATAATTTCAAATAAAATTATAATTATAATTAATAATTTAAAACAAAAAATTTCTTGAGGAAAAAAATTATATCATCATCCTAGATTTTAAATATCAAAGCATGTTTGGAAACATTATTAATAAATAATGTGGTATTAGATATACCATTATTAAAATATTATGAAATAAAAAATAATATAAGATTATCATACTAATATCTAGGAGAGTTTTTTGAAAAATACAGTGATTTTTAATTTAAAAAATGTTTTAAAAATTTTCATTTTTGAAGTCCATGGGGTTGTTCAAAAAAACCCTCTTTATTATAACCATTAAGAAAAGAACACCTGAAATCCATTTGACCTAGTTTTAAATTCAAATGAGCTTTATAGGAATATATTATGCTAATGGAATAAAATATTTAAACTAGTTAAAATGATTTTTTATAGGATATTCCATCCTTTTGACTATGTCATTGTGATATTAGTGTAGAATTAATTATGAATATGGTTCCTGAATCATCATTCTTGTTTACAAACACCCATTTTATTTAAATAGTTAGGACGTGTTTATGTATTTCTACAAGTTGGAAGTCATTTATTATTTAAAAATTATTTAACTCTTTTTCATATCCATTAACCAAAATTAATCTTCTATAGATTTAGTGATGTTTTTACTTTCAATATGAGATATGAAGTCTTGATTTCTAACCTTGTGTTTAAGAGAATCTCTAGTTTGAGTTCACAAATTTAGATATCCAATTAAAATATATATGGGATAGTTTCTGTGTGTACTAATGGATCCAATGATATAATTACATGGTACATTAAATTATATTTATAGTTTTGGATAAAATATATATTTTGTGAAGAGTGATTTAATATATTAGGTTTCACAAAACCATCATTATGATTAGATAACGTATTGAAATTCAAATTTGAAAGGCCATAATTTTGTGTTTTTGGGATGAATTAGGCTCATGCATATCTATTTAATAAAATTTTACATATATATATTCATCCATAAATTTTGTTTTTTACAAAACAATATATTATTTAATAGAGTTTTAGCAATCAAGGATGATTACATCAACCCATTTAGATTCAAACATATCAAAATTATCATTATTATTGAGTATAAAGTCCATGAATCCAAAAAATCGAAATCGAATGACATTTTTTTATTCTATTCCATAACTCATATAGAGTCTTCTTTAATTTGTTTTCTAATAAAATCTTTATTGATAATATATAATCTTATTTAAATATTCTACCAAACAATAATTAATAAAGTCATACAAATTGTGCATGTTTTGAGATATCTCTTGAAAATTCTTATTCCTTGTTTCTATAAAACCATTCTATCGGGGAGTCTTAGTAGAAGAAAAGTTTTGATTTTATCCATTATTTGAGAATAAATTTATGATGATTTTATATAAAAAATCATTTCCATGATCACTTTTTAAGGTATTAATTATAATTACACTAATAGTTTCTAATTTTTTTATTTTGAAAAATAGGGACACGATTTATTTTTGTGAGTTAGGAAGAATACCAATGTGTATTTATAATATTCATATACAAAAACATAGTAATAACGACTATCATTTATTCTATAAACACTATAGGGTATAAATAAGTACAGGTGAAATAACTACAACAGTAGAAATAATGAAGATTATTTTTTTTGATTGAGATATATGTTATGATGTTTCACTTTTTGACAAGTGTTAGACACTTTATATTTTGGGAATTAAATATTGGGAGGATCCTTAATTAATCATTTCATAGTTATATTTCTAAGAGATTGGATGTTGTAGAGAAATGTTATACGAAATAAAATATAGTATTCCTTGTGAAAGGAACATAAAGAATAATTATTTATAGAACATAAAGAATCTAAATCAATTGCTTATACAATGTCATTATCAAATGCATTAAAAAATAAAACATTTTTGGAATCGTAAATTTTCATAAACTATTTTCAAACATGAAATAATAACCATAATCACTTAATTTTGAGATGTTATGTATATTATAACTTATACTATACTAAAATATTACTTTAGATATTAAAAAAGAACTAGAAAAATTGATATATATGATTCTAATTCTTTTTCCTTTTTTTCTATCATAAAAAGTGGCATGTCAAACATCCATTATTTTAATAATTTTAAATCCAGAGTAGTCTCTATTCACGTGTATTAAAAATCCACTATAAAAAGACCTTTAATTCTTACTAATAATCTCATTTTCTGTTTATTATACACATTTAAATACAATTGTTTTGGTAGGAACACATTCATGGGTCTAGAAGTTTTTGTAATAAAATATTTGTGAATCCAAATCCTTTTAATAGGGTTACCAAGACAATACATAAGAATTTATGAAAAAAATTATTAGATTTAGAAAAATAAAATCTTTTTATAGAATTGGAATATCTTGAACGAGGATTACATTTATTCTAATAAATGTCCCTTTAACTGGACAGGTATCATGTCCTAGTTTTATATGTGGGTGTGGTTTATTTATTGATCATATTACTCATATTTATTCTATGATTTTTTAACCATTCTAGGTACATTTTAAATTTTCTATTTAACATTTTAAGTACATTTTTTTCATTTAATAAATGAGAATTCATGATTTTTTTCTCAATAATATCATATTTAACATTAAAAGATAAATAATACTATTTCCCTAAATTTATATACATAGGAATATATTCATTTATTGTTTCTTATAGAATAATGTAGTTTTCAAATAAATCTTCAATGGTCATATTTTCCTCATTTTTTCATTTTCATAGAAATTAATACAATATATACTAGATATTATGAGAGATTATTTATTACCACTAACAATTCTTATATAAAACACATACTATCTATATCATTCTTGCCTTCTCTAGTCAAATAAAACTCACTAGAACTATCCTTAGAGGAATTATTGGTATAATTGATTTATATCTTACCAATTTTTTATTTTTCCCTCACACGTATTTATATACATCAATTTTTTTAAATAAACATTGATTGACACATTCCATTTTTCTTGGTAGCAACTAACTTCACCAGGTTGATTTTCATTGTTCCAATTTCCTCCTTCATCATAATTTTTTTCATAATTATATTTAAAGAATAATTTTATCTTCTTATAGAACGTCTTAGGACTCATCCATAGATGAGTCAACTTTTAATCACTTACATAAAGTGATTTTTCATTAAATGGACTCTCTAATTTGATTTTATACATAATCATTGACCTACATTCCCTATAATGTGTTGATATTATTTTAGGTTTATATTCATATTTGATCAATTTTATTTATTCTTATGACATCATTGGTTTCCAAATCTACTCACACACTGATAGTTTACTAATAAAACTTGATTCTCAAATGGAAATAGAGGATAATATCTAATGATTTGGTAATCATTAAGGGATTATCATTACATGATCCTTATACTAAATTTTATTCCAAAATGTATAAGATATAATGAAAATTCCATAAACCTGTGATACATCATAGAAGTTGATTCATCAAGATCCATAAAAAAGTGTCTAATTTAATAATATTGGTATTTTAGCACATTTCATTAAATTTAAATTTCCTTCATGAGAAACAATAAGTTTATCAAAATGTTCATAAGTAATAGAATAAGAAAAAAAATTAATTAAATTCATTTTTCTATAAATAGAAAATGTATTTATTTTTTAGCTTTATAAACAAAATCATAAGTGGATTTAGTGGTACTACTATAGTGAGCACTAAAACCTTTTGGTCTCACATATCTGTCCTCGATTATAGTTTAAATATCAAATCATATTTTCTCAATATGTTTTTTAGTATTATTTTTGAACCGATCCTTATGAGTTCCATTAAAATTAGCAGGTCGGTTAGTAGAAATACCTAAAGCCTATTTTTATCCTAAATATATAAATTTTGAACTAATGTTTTTTTAATATTTTGGGTAAAATAGTTCATTGTTAAAATCAATTAATTTCCTTTTATATGAAATGTTGTATCGAGTTGGAAATCTCATGGGGGGGGGGGTGAATTGTGTTTCCAATTAATATTTTTATTAAATATTATATAAAAGAAAAGACACAAATTTCTAAAAATTGGACAACTAATTAGTAGTGTAGAAGTATATAATTTGATAATTGAAAATTTTAATTAAATGTTTGATCAAAACTCAGTTAAAATACTTATAAACCACTTTAAATTTTGAAATTAACAATCTATCAAACAACACTTATAAATATCTTATTAAATATTGAAATCAAACTAGTATTTTTATATATAGTATTGAAAAACAAAATAGGAATATTTTTAAAATAAAAAAAATTGGAAAACAAAAAGGAGAACAAAAAAAAAGAGTTTAGTCACAAGCTGAGACCTATTCTTCTCTTATTGTAAATAACTCTATGTTTTGTAGTTTATTAAAAAAGTAATATGATCAACAAATAGTACCATGATTTTAAAAATTGAAAAGCTGAAAAGGGTAATTTAAAGATTTAAATTTCATCTTCTATAGATCTACCTGGGATAAAATATGTAAAATAATAATGGAAAAAGATTCTAATACTCTTCAGTACAATAAAGATTATTACAAAAATCAACATTAAATTTATGATAGAAAAAAATTAGAGAATTTTATATAATGTGATAATATTTGACGTATCACAATCTAACCAGTATTGTTCAATCATACTTCTATAAATAAATATCTATAGAGATTCAATTGAGTGTTTCACTATGATTTTTAAAATTTGAGTGTTGTGGACGCATTCCACAATGTTTAATGAACTTTAAGTATCTCCCACATGTACATTTGTATCATCTATATCTTGCACTATTTACTATATCTTCTTCTTAATGAGATCTTCTATAATATTTCAGTTGTAGTATATTTATAATTTAATAATCATACTATGTGTACTCTTAATGAACTAATTGTACCATTAATTCAATAAAATATATCCTTTATAGATTTTTAAATATATCACTTAATAAGTTATATAAAATCACTTAGGAATGATTAATTTTTCTTATGGTCAATTGTAATGGCTACGTAGAAAGTAAAACAGAATAATTACTTATCATGATGAATTAATTTTTTCTTGTGGTCTGTTGGTTTCTCCATTTGGTCCCTTGTTTTCTTCTGATGTTCAATTGATGTATTATTTTAGTAGTTTATTTTCATATCATGGTCACTTTATGTTTTCTCATGATCACTTATTTACATCACTAAATAGCATAATATTTTCATAACATTACTAAATTTCACACAAGGATAGTTCAAGAATCGGAAAAATATTTTTTCCAGATTCCTAGTAACATGATTGTTCTTATGGTTGGTTGAATTAATTATGTAGTCAATTTATAATAATCATGAAATTGTTTCAATAAACATGGAATCACTTGAATTTTATATCTTGGTAAAATAATGAATTAGATAGAGTAATACCATTTGATGTATGATCCCTTAATTTTTCATGAGGTATTTTTTTTGTCAACATGTGGTCAATTAAATATTTTTCCATTTTTATTATTTTCACTAGAAATTTTTTTGAATGTCATAAAGAATAAAAATCATGAGTAAAATAAGAAAAATTTTCTAGGATCATTAAAATATGTAGGTGGTGGACTATTCTATAATATTATTCTAATATTCTTTTTGAGTTACATGTGAATCGATTATTTTCAACTATATTTCATGAAAATGTTAGTTGAATATTAAAGGTTAGTAGTGAAACTTTTTTTGGTAATAAACTATACCTATAAATTGAAATCATAAATATGGAATAGTGATTCGTTGGGTACATTGGAAATATCGATTTTGTACAATAAATGTAAAATCCATATGCAATATCATAACTTTTCAAAATTGGATGTTATAAAATCCTGATTGGATTTCATATAATCAAATTTTCCCAATTTGTGGGAAATATCCATTTTTTTAAATATCATTCCAATAATATTCGCTATAATTGTTTGGGTATTTTTGGGATTATATTTCAAACAAGTGAAAGGTTTATTCTTTGTACATTTTTTATATGTAATTTTTTTGATATGTATTGTGCTATTATTTAAAAGGGAGTGTCCATAATTGAATATTATAGTTATAATATCTATACTAATATCATTATATCACATTAATAGAATATAAAACACAAATTTCTCTCCACTACATTCCACTGAATAAAAGTGAGTTGTCGTATTAAGATTTCCTTGAAAGAAATATAAAATAAATATATCTTTGCTAATGTAATGGTATAGAATAACTTATGTGGATCATTATAAAAACAATTTATATAAATGTGATGAAATACATATTAAGTATAATTATTTGGGATAATCTGTCAATTATTTTTAAAGGAGAAATAAAGGAGAAAGAAGAAAATTTGAAAGTGTTGAAATAATAAATTAAATTATTTAAATTTATATATATTAAACAACATTGATAGTCTCATCAATGGAAACAAAGATGGTATTAGACATATTTATAGAAATTGGGATAAGATAAAAATATAGAGATCATAATGATAATCCAAAGGATAAATCAATAGTAACAACTTGAGATTTAAGAATGAATTTTCATTTAAAAAAATATTATTTTCAATAACGTGTGCCACATAATCATCCAGATTAGAAAATACCAGTTATATTATTAAATTATTTGATGATTATTTATATAAAATAATTCATAATCAATCATATATTTATTATAAAATGGATAGAAATGAATATAAAATTATTTGAATGTAAAAGAGATTTTTTTCATAAACCACATTTCATGTGCGCAAAGGATTTTTATCTTAATATATAAAATTATTCAATATTAATAAATGATTTAAGTGAAATTATTTTATTATATATCCAATGAGAATAATTTAATCTCATTAATTTGAATTTATTATTCATGGTATGAGAATAACATCATTTTATTCATTTTCACAAAAAATGGGCTTCATTGCATTGTTTGTGTGAATATTATAATTAATTTCAATCAATATTAGATTTTTTTTTGAAAAAATGAACATAAATACTGAAATAATCATTTCAAAATTATATTTTAGAAAATTTTTGGTATTTTGTATGAAAATAAATTTTTGGTGGTTAGTGAAAAATATCTATTTTACACATAATGTTACTTTTATGAAATTATAATGGTATAATATGAACATGAAAACTTATGGAATAAATTTTTAAATAAAATATAAATTTTTAGGACGTAATATTATATATTTAAAAATATAATTTTTAACATAAAAATCAATTTTTGACATTTTTGAAATAAATGTAAATTTTCATCCAAATAGAAAAAAATTTTGGTTCATATTTTTTATATGTTTTAAAAAATGACGATTTTATTGTTTTTTTTGAAGTAAAATACGAATAAATTTATTTAAAATAATAAATATAATATAATGGTATAAATAATTTTAATTTAATATCGTATAAAACTATTTATATGTAGAAAATGAGTTTTTTTACTAAAAACAATTCTTTGTTGAATTTTTAAACATATATTAAAAATAAATATTAGACTTTATGAAATAGAATCTAAAAAACTAGATTCAGTTTTTGGGATCCAAATTTTCTTATTTGGTAATAAAAAACTTTTTATTTTTTGTAATATTTTATATAAACCATGGAAAACGTTTAACACAATGGTAAAGGTTCAAATGGGATAAATGTGGTCAAACTATGGGATAAGATCTTAAAAATCTATCAAAATAATAAAATTCATTTCTTTCATGCGGTTATTTTTGAAAAATTCATAATAAATTAAAAAATATAATAGTTTGGTGAAACATTCCTTTGTAATTATATATATATTTATTTAAAAGGAGGGTAATTACACGATGCAGCTTTCATTCTTTTAGTGTATGTAATTTTTTTTATGGTGAGAAAATGATGACATAAGTTGTTAAAAATGAAGGTTTTAATTATTAATAAATTATTTTTATGATATTTGTTTATGTTTTAGTGATGGTATAATTACTTTTAGATATTGAAAATAATTAATTTTTTTTTTGAAGTGGGTTAAAATCGAAAAAAGATGTTTTAATATATTAAATTTCTTTTGCTTTTTATAAGTTATTGTAATTCATGAATTATGTGGATAAAAAATAAAGTTAATAAAATTATTAAACATTAAAAATTAAAACTTCTTGGTACTATTGATGTTTTTAATGTAAAATTATCTAAATACTCTCGAAAATTAATTTAATGATATTTGATGTCAAAAAATATTTATTAATTATTAAAAAAATCATAATATATAATATTTTTCAACGGAATGGGATATAATATATAATATCATCCTTGGTGAACATTTTTTATAATTTAAATATTAAATTTATTTTATTGACACTTAAAATTTAAGAATTTGTTTGCTATAGTAACGGGAAAAAGTGTGAAAAGAGGGGTTATCCAATGTTATTATGATTTAAATAAAACGAAAACATTATTATACCTCATTTATTGATTTAATTTACACGTTAACATTATTATATTTTAATATATAAATATTTGGATCCACATTAATAGTATAAGACATATATTATATAATATTGTTTCCTGTAATAATGTGTTTTCCACCTAGTTACCTTATAGAATGAAACATCCTCTTTTCTCTTATCTACAACACATGCTCCTCTTGGAATGAAAAATATCATCCAAATAACATCCCAAACCACATATACATTACCATGTAGTTCAGTTCTCACCAAGAAATCATCTAAAAAATGATAAAGGTGAAATAAAATAGAAGATACCTGATGAAAATGTAATTGTATTTCCCAATCAATTTAGAGTTCAATTAATCCTAAACATCCAAAAAATATTCTATAACTATTATAACATGATGATCATAGTATCCTTAATATAATAATTTTTTTCTTTTTTATGGCACAAACAATTTCTAACTCCTTTATCTATAATAGATTTTATAAACAATGATCATTTTTACATATAGACAACCATCTCCATATAGTGTTTTATCATATGTAGTATCCTAATTTTTTATAGTATGCCTCTTTTTAAATAAATTTAATCACACTGATAGATTATGTTGCATGAAAAAACTATCATAAATAAATAATGCAATATTTTTATAAATTAACCCTTAAATTTGGGAGTGTTAATAATATTTACTATATTATAGAAAATATATGAAGTTCATACTTATTTTTTCCTATGAAATAAACACATATTTTTTTAGAAATATTTTTTTAATAATCGAATATATGTTTCCTTCAAATAGTGATTTTAATCTATTTCTTTGAAAAACTAAATATAATTATTTTTTACACTTTTTGAAAATGTATATGATGAAATAGAATTATTTTTTGAAATCAAAATAATAAAATTATAGTAGGGTGTTTTTTTAAATATTCAGAAAAGTTGTTTTCCCATGAATAGATAGAAGTGATTTTTTTTAAAAAAAATGTGATTTTATTTATATTAATAAGAATATTTTTTATTTAAATTTAATACCAATTTAATATAAGTACCATATATTTAGATATAATCTAATTAATTTCATTTTAATAAACCTATTATCATATTTCGGTATAAGTACATTTTTTGGATATAAAATGTATTTTCCAAGAAAAATATTTTCATTCCATCTTTCAATATTAGTATTACATTTATTTAGGAAAAAAATATATTTTAATTTTTTAAATATTTATGAGATATTTGGATCCAGGATATTCCTTTTTTATTTTTGGACAATATTAATTATAAAATTGAATTTTTTGTTACCATTGTAAAGGGTAAATTACATAATTTAAGTTAAATATATTATTATAATGAATATAAAATGACTCTAGAAATTAAAAAAAAATTATCTATGTGTAATTTGTGACTATAATAATTCATGTTTTTAATATATAGATGTTATTCTATTATAATGTGATCATGAACCTTATAATATTTCATTTAAAGAAAAGTCAGAGACATTACATTCATGATTTTAATAAATATAAATTTTTTAATATGGTGGTATTTATAAGATTTATTCGACTGTAAATAGAATTATTAAATATAATTAAAATATCTTTATCCTAGTAAAATAATTTATTTTTTCTGAAGAATGAATTAACCAAAATTCATTCAGAAAACTATTACAATTATTAATTAATGAATAAAAAAATAAATGTTATTAAAAATATTAATGTAAATATAATTTGAGATACTTAATGTGATAAACCAATATTATTGATGAATTTTACATTTCAGAGATTTAATAAAATATTTGGTTCGAACTATAAGTTTTATCTTGATATTTTGGAATTTTAAAATATTGAATAGTGTGAAAATTGACAATAATGTGATTTAAAAAAAAAACAATTTTATTAAATGATATAAAATTCATCAAATTATTAAATTAATAAAATGGATTGTAATATGAATGAAAATTTAATATATGATCAATTCATATGTTTTATCATTTTATAATAGGTATGTGAACCCTCTATATGTAATGATATTTTTTGTCACAGTTTGAGTTGAAGATGTTAAATTAGGGATAAAACCAAACGATAAATATAGAAATTTATTCAAAAAATATAAAAAATTTATCGGATGATATTATTTAGAACCATAATAATCTTATAAAATAAATTTTTATGTTTTTTCCCTTCAAATTTGAAAAGTAATATATATTAATTTAATATTTTATGAAATTCCAAAATTTCCCCCACCTCATTTATAATAGAGAACCCCTTCTTCTAATTCATCATAACATATTTTTCCTTTTATCTCTACAAAAAATTGACGATTTATATTCAAAAAATCCATATACATGTTCTATAGGTACATATAGTTCAAAAATGAAATCCCAAGAACCCTTAAGAAGTGATCTAAAGGATATTCTACGAAGGAGAGGTAATCATCTTTTCCAACACTTTACTATTTATTTCTTCTTCTACTTCCTATAAAAATTTTGTATCCATAATATTTTAATAAATATAATATCATGCATATAATTATATGTTATTTTTATTATGATACAACTATATTAATATTTTATTTGTCTTATGAAACACTACAGCATTGTGTGTGTATACATATGACTTACCAACTTTATATGATGATGTATTTTATTTGTCAACACCACATTATATAGATGTGTATAATGATGTAAATAATAGATAATTATGATAATTATGGGTTGATATTATTTATATAAAATTAACATATGATAATTTTCTCAACCCAATAATTATTAAAGGATTTATAACATCACTCGTGCATATGTACAACCTAACCTCTCTAAAAAGTGATGGGATTTTTTTTCAAAGATAAAAATTAATGAATTGTTATAAAACTATGGTTAATGTTTAATATAATATTTATAACCTTAATAAAATTCTGGATACGATGTATCTAAATCAAATTTAATAGAAAAAGTCTCTTTATGAAAAACATGCACGAGAAAACAAGAAAATTAACACCCAAAATAATGAAAATAGTGAAATATTATTAATAATTGTGTGTAAGATGTTCTAAAAAGATTTTATAAAATGTTATAAATATAAATATGTAAATTATATGAATTATTATCATTATTAAAAGAATTATATTATATATTTTAACATATTTTATGGATTTCAAACTCGAGGTAAGGGACTTGAATCTCATATTCATTTCTATGGGAAACATGATTAATTAACCACTTATTTATTTTATGTGGAATATATATGGATCCCATGAAATGATATATCATGAATTTATTTATTTTCATGATATTTAATGGGTTTTTAAATTTTATTCTTTCATGGGGAATATGATTTAATTTATTAAAATGTTGTAAGGGAATTCGTCTCAGTTTTTTTTCATTATGGTATATTTTAATATTATGAACCAAATTTATTTTATATAATTTACATACTTCCCATTTTATTTATTTATGAGCACAATTTATTTATAAATATATTTCCCTTAAATATCCATATTCATGTATCATGGATTTTTTTATTTGTTAAGTCGTATTTTCTTTTTATATACAATGATTACATTATTTGAATAACTAAAGAAATATTGACAAAATCATATCGTTTTCTAAATATGAATATTTTATTATAATAAATATTTTAATGAATTACTTTATTTTTAAATGGAAATCATGTTCACTAAATTACCTTCACATTATCATTATGTTTATTTATTTATAAAAACATTATCTATAATCAACCTTTACTAGAGACTTGAGATCTCCAATATTTAGTTTCCATTCTCATGAATACATGAAGTGTAATACGATTTTATGGAATTATATTCTAGAGGGAATAAGTATATTTTTCAAAAAAAAGAATAGATTAATTTATTTTCTTTATTTCTTATAGAATCATGTGTGTATCTAAAGTACCAAGACTACCAAAATCTTTAGTCCGTAGGGATGTGATTCTATGTATCTTATGTCAATATATGGTAATAACATCTTATTATGAGCTTCTAGAGTTGGGGTTTCTATAGATAGTATTAAAGGAAGTTTAATATAAACATTGGGATGTAGATGTTGAGAAACAAAAATTATGGAATAAAACCATGTGACTAACTTAGAGGAAAAATTTATTTATAAGATATCATCTTATAGATTTGGTAAGGACTCGATATAAACTAGTTTTAACCTAAGGATTAAATGATTAAGTAGGATTCATGACTAAGGAAACCTATATATTATTCTTCATGATTCTATGATTTATCACTATGATTATTGTTTCTCACACTATGATTTTGGACTTAGTAATGAGATGGAAATATAAGTAACTAGTTTAATGATTATTATGGTAGATAATGTGTTGATGTGATACCAAATGGAAAAATTACTAAAATGAATAATATTCTGATCATGATTAAATATTCATCATGAAATATGATTAAAAACATGAACCTTAGTAAACTTAAATTCATTCCAATTAATATAAGGGTAGATTTCACAGATAACTTGGGTGGTGGGAAAAACTGATGAAAGATTATTCAGTTTCATATATGTTGAGACTATTATAAAAAAATATCTTAGATGAGTTCAAGATGATTTAAGTGTCGATATAAAGAAATTAATTTCTATGGATAAATGAAATGATTGGAATAATGGTCTTCCTAATGAATAATTAATAGTAAAATGTTATTAATCAAAATAATATAGTTATTATGAAAATATATATCCTAGGGGGACTCTCATTAAGAGAATCAGTAAGGTTATAATTATACTATTAACGATGAAGAGAGAAAAAATTGATTGTAAAAGGAAAGAGGTATTAAGGAATAAGATAATGAAGTGTAGTTAGTGGTTTATGAATGAAGTACAATGATTAATGTTCTGGAGTATTTGGATTCAAGAATATTTTTATCAATGATTATCTGGTTATAATAATATTGAGGAATATAAGGATTGTATTGTACTATGTCGTCTTTATGGATTTGGAAGTATGTGACAAATAGTATTAGTAACTAAGAGAAGTGACTCTATTATAAGTTTACCATTTGTAAATTTTTTTTTGGGGAAGATAGCCATAAATATGTTACAAATGGTAAATAAATGATTATTTTCTAATATGGGTGACTATGGAATTAGTTAGTATGTTTATGGATTATGGAGTTTAGTAAATTTTTGTCTTTAACGAATATATTTTACAATATGTGACTTTATTATTGGAAGAATCTTGGTTTTCATTAATATTATAAGGTGATCAAGGAATTCATATATATAAAATGTGAAAATAAGAGGTACATTATATTTATTTTGGATATATAATGTTATGTTTTTTTAAATTTAGTAACCATCCTTTTAAAGAATTTTAATTTTAATTTTGATATATGTATTTAGGAAGATTATTAATATTAAATAATTACGGATGGATTAATTTGAAATTTAGATATTATTGTTTTTTTATAACATGTGATGAACATTTAGGATTAAGTAAATCTTTAAATTCAAGAGAAATGAATTGTAGATATTATCATTCATTAAATTGAATCAGCATGCAAATTTATATTGAATATCAATTTCTTAGCATCAGAGATAATGTTAAAATATATTTAAGAACAAAAAATGATGAAATTTTTCTTTTGAAAAGGAAATAAATCATGTAACATTATTTTATCATGTGATTATATCGATAGTAAACGAATCCCTAAACTCTATGAAATGGATTTTGGAACAAAAATGTTATTCCTTTAATTTTCTTACATATAAATCAGTTTCCTTTTAACCCATTATAAAATAATGGTTTTCGATGGTTACATTTTTAATGACCTCTTTCTATATCAGTAACCATTACAAAATTTTAGTTTTATATGTTTTACAGGACCATATTTTTACTTCCCACAAATGTTCTCTGATTCAAAATCCAATTTTTCTTATTAACCATCATATTTTATTCCGTCTTTATAAAAGGATGATTTATTAACCCTATTTTACGATGTGATATTTCCTCAAAGGAATATTCAAATATAAAAATGTTATTTTTTATTTGAAATTTAAAATTATCAGGAAATTTTTTTTTGAGGGTATAATGTAACACACAAATATTTTTACGTTATACCTATTTTTATACAAATTTAATCTATTCAATAACATACATTGCAGAAGACACCAAACATAAACAAACAATGAGATTTTATTACAAATTAGACCTTTAATTATATGTAGTGAATATGATTAAATATATTATGTAAAATATATGATGTTCAAATATATTTATTCATAGGAAATTAAGATTTAATTTTTATTAAAGTTATTTTAATCTTCAAATATATGTTTTCTTCAAAAATGAATTTTTTCTTGTTTCTATTAGAAAATAAATATAATATTACTTGAAACATTTTTAACCTATATTTATAAAATGTTCAAAATTTTTAAAATCAAAATATTAAAATTATATTAAGGATAATTTTTTGGATTTTTTTGAAAATGATCATTTTTCAGTGAGTAATTAAAACTATTCATTTTGATAAAAATATTTTTCTCTATTAAAAGTACCTTTATAATTTGAATTTTTATCTCAATGTAAAACAAGTAAAATTTAGTTATATATAATCTAATAAATTTCTTTTTAGGCTTCATTATTACTAATTTTGGTATTACTCCATTTTTTGGATTGAAAATACAGTTTTCAAGAAAACTATTTTTTGTATCATTTTGTGGGATTAATATTAAATTAATTTCTAAAACACCATTTTTTTAAAATTTGAAAAATTGATGAAATATTTGGATTCTTGGGTCTAATTTTGTTCAAAAGGAGAAATTTATTTTTTTCCAATAAGAATCGTAACATTGGTAAATTTTTTCCATGGTAAATGGTAGGATGAATAATAAATTTCAGAAATAATATAATTTTGAAACAAACATAACCCTAAAACATTCCCCATTTTCATTGGAGGATTCATTTTATTCCATTATCAATTTATGTTCTTATATCTAACAATTGATTCCATTAGGAAGTGAATTAGTCCCATATAATATTTTATTTAAAGAAAAGTCAATAATGACACATTCATGATTTTAATAACTATAAAAAGTTTAGTGTGGTGCTATAAAGAAGATATATTTGAATATAAATAGTATTTGGATATATAATGTAATTATACTCATCATGGTAATTTTTTTTTTAAATTTTATGTAATATATTAATACCTTCAATTCTTGATAAATAGTAATGTAGAAATTATCTTATTAATTGGAGAGTAAGAAATTGTGACTAACAGTATTGAAATTAATATAATATTATATACATAATGTAATAAGATAATACTCTAAAATATATTGACATGTTAGGGATGTAATAAAATATTTTTTTTCAAATTATATGTGATATCATTATATTTTTAAAAGACAAAATAATGAATAGTGTCAGAATTTATATTAATGATATTTTAAAATAAATAATAATTTATTAAATGATATAAATTATCTAAAAATATTAATTTCAGAAAAACATATTGGGTTGATATTAAAATATTTATCCATGATCCATTTATACATCGTTATTCAATTTATAATAACTTTATTAACCATAAATGAGTAAAAATCCATGTCATTACTATAAGATTTAAAGAGGAAAAAATTAGGGTTAAAACCAAACAACATGGGTATAAATATACAAAACACACAAACACACAGAAATATATATATATATATATATATATTATTGGATGAGTTTATTTAAACCAATAGTCATCCTACAGTCAAAATTAGTATCTGTTTATCCATCTGTAATTCAAAGTTAATTTATATTAATTTAATATTTTGAGAAATTCCAAAAAAGTTCCCCTCACTAAAATTATAAAAGGGACCCTTATTTCAATTCTTCATGCCATATTGAGCTATATATAACAACTATTCGATGAAAATATCTATTATTATCACTCGTATCCATATTTTAGAGGTTCTGAACCTTCTATTACACCAACCCTTGACCCATTAAGAAGAGAGGTAATCGAAGACTCCCGAAAAATATGCAATCTTCTTTACCAATTATTTCAATTTTATTTATTATTTTAACATTCTATTCACATTTTGTTTTTATAAAAATTTTATAAATTCAATATTATTTATATACTGAGATTTTTTATAATAATGATAAAACTATATTAAATTTTTATCCATCCTATGAACAACTAATGCACCGTGCATGCATATGTATGACTTACCATCTCCATGTAGCATTGAAATTAATTTTTCATAACCACATTACATGGATGGGTATAATGATATAAATAATATATATATATATGATTATTTAATATTATATTTATTATTTAATATTAATATATAATCAATTTTCTAACGCTCTAACCATTATCTGAATAATAACGTACACTGTGCTTACATATAGACTACCGTCACCATGAAACGATGTGACACATTTTAATATTATTTCGTTGATAAATATTTAATGTTAGAAAAATATTTGTGTTTGTATTTTTCAAATAAAGTAATATTTATGTATTATATAATGAATATCTTCATATAAATGTATATTAAATTTCCATTTTAATTACTCTCTTTAAATGTATTTATAATTCCTGTTTAAATAAAATCTAGGGGTTTATGATTCAATCAACTCTCAATTTTTAAATATCTTTGTTAAATTTCCATTATAGGAAATTATATTCACATTTACAATTTAAATTAATTTATTTTATTCATCTTATGAATGTTGGTTTTTTTGGTATTCCTTTAAATCCTCTCTCTTTAGCACTGAAAATGCTCAATATAATATTATTAAAATAAGGTGACCATTTTTGTTATTTTGGGTTAAGAATATTTCTCCTATATTTCCAAATTTCTCAAAATATTTCTTAAAATATTTTATCGATAAATATATATTTTTGAAAAATACTAATTTTAATACCATTGTATTTCATTACAAAAAGATTTAACAAAATATTATTTCCCATAATTGGATTTTACCTTCTTTACCAATGTGTGAAGAGAATCTCGGATTTCACATTTATCAAATAAACATATTTGACATCCTTTATGGCTATTCTATTCTCTAAAACCTCCATTATTGGTTTACATGGATATTTTTCAATAAAACAATTTTATTATTATTATAAATCATTATTATTTTAAAAAGTTATTAAAAAATTTGTTTTCTCATCATTATCTATATGTATTTTGTTTATGAAAGATATCATTTATCTATGTAATCTTAATTTAAAATTTTTTATACATCACTAGGGGTATGATCTTTTTATACCATGGAATTTCTTTCTTGGGATATCTTATGTAGATTATATTTTAAGAATTATTCTATGAAACTATTTAATTTACAATCAGTTTATGTTATGTTACGATAAAATATTTGTGAAACCCATTTTATTTCCATGTGTTGTTCCATGATGAATGGTGTTTTAAATATTTTGGAACACCTTTGTATGATTTTTATTGTGTGATATATGGGATGAAAATTTCATAACCCTATAGTGAATTGGGTAATATTTGATATATCGGTAAATAATAAGAACACAATTGGGGAGTTAACCCAATTCAATAAGAGATTCATTCAACTATAATAGTGTTTACCATTTGTCATGACTAATGAAATAATTTGAATGGGGATGAAACCAAACCCACTACAGTAATATAAAAAATTTGATAGTTTAAGGACCAAAAACATGGATTACATGTACATTCCCTAATATTTTTGGAATATATAATACATTATATAAATAGATGCCCACAAACCCTATTATTTTTCTGTTTTTATAAACTGAGAAACATAGAAAACTTGTTTATAAAAAATCTATATCATATCGTACCTTATCCTTCATAATTAAAACCATTTTTTGGACACATATTACTTAATACCGTTCTACAAATCCTAGGGAAATGAAACATAAAAGGGGTGAGCTCAGATGTTGTGTAAGGGTAAACATGTTTGATATTTAAATTATCAACATGAGTATAAAGGTTATAAGATTATGATAATTAGAAGATCATGACCTGCATTTATATAGAAGAAATTAATAATAATGAAAATCAAAGATCATATTACCTAAGATCAGGAAATTAACATGAAACTTGAAATTGTAGAATACACATGAAATTATAACTTTGTGAGAATGTATAAATAAAATATAGGATCACTCATTTATGTAAGGACATGAAATCAGGCCCTTACATAAACATATGGACATGAAAACTAAGTCCACAAAAAAAATTATGGACATGAAAACCAGTTCCACACATTTAATTTTGAAAATGAAATCAAGACCATGAATAACTTAAATACCACATGAGTTATTCATCATTGTGAAATGATCTGTAAAGAGATATAGTTCACATCCATCTCATAATGAGTTCATTATTATGTGTTCTACAAAAACATAAATCACTCATCATAGCATGAAATATGGTATAAAATGTTATTCTTAAAAATAATTACACCATAACATAAGAAAAGATAAAAAAAATATTTCATAAATAGAATATATATAATCAAACCATAATATTAATATAGATGTTATACTTAGAAGATATCACTATTAAATAATTCAATCTAAAATGGAAATTAATTTTAAAAAAATATTTGAAATTAATTATTGAGAGAAATATTATTTCATCCTAAAAAACGTATTGTTTTCTTAAAACAAAACAAAATTCTATTGTAATTAATTTCTTCGAAAATAATATTGAAATATTAAAATAGGGAACATCATGTAAATAAGGCTTATAAAGATGTAAAAATAGATTCATTTCATATAATGTTAAATAAAATCATCTCATACTTTTTCAGAAAAAAGTAAACATGTATCTCATTTGGAAAAAAGAAATAAAGATTCCATTCCTACAATGTAGGAAAAAATTAAAAATGTGTAAAATGAATTTAAAAAGAAATAGGAGAATATTAAAACCTTTTTTGAAATCATTTTTAGGAAACATGGAAAATGATGATAGATGAACCCAAATAAATACTAAAGTATAAACAATCTTAGATAATAATGAGATTTTGAAGTTATCCCTTATTTAAAACATTAAAAAGATTAATTTTTTTAAAAAAAATTATTAAACATAAAATTATACATAATGTTTTCTTTATAATCCTTTTATTTTCCATATAAATAGTTATATAGAATAATATTTAGAAATATTCAAGTAGAGAGAGGATTAATTCATTAACCATTCAAAGAATCACATACCATTATCGGCATTTAAATCACAAGCCTGATATCTTAAAATGTGTCTTGATATACTGTGAAGACAAATGTATTCATGATATCAAATATAATAGGGGAATCAAATAAACCACACACAATATAAGGGTGGTCGATATGGATAATATCTCACAAAAATTAAAAGTGAGACAGAATTCCCTTACATTTGGTATAATATTCTCTATTTGCCCTTAAAGATAGTGTGTAATGGCTTTAAACATATTATTAAGTTATTAATGTTTCATAATTATATTTATTATATCATATGTTATTCCTTTATGACATTATATTACAAGTTTATTAATAATTACAAGATAAAAGAAATGTTTCAAGTGGTAAAAGCATTGTTTATCATATGTGATTTGAATTTTTATTCTTGATATTATTAAATAGATCATGTTTTAATTACATCTATAAGGTAAAAAAATTATTTATATACCATATATATTTAGTATATAATTACATACAGTAGACACATAAATAAAATGAAACACACCGTTCATGGTGACGATAGGTATAAAACACATTTTTATTGTTTTAAACATATTAATAACTTATAAATGAATTAAAATAATATTTATTATATCATATTTGACTCATTTATGACATTATATTAAAATTTAATTAATAATTACATGTTAAATGAAATATTTCGGGTAATAATCGCTTGGTTTATAGTATGTGTTTTGAGTTTTTTATTCTCGGTCTTATTACTTAGATATGGTTTTAATTACATCAAAAAGGTAAAAACAATCATTTACATATCATATATATTCTGTATTTAAATAATATATAATTGATATAAAAATCCAATGAAACACACCGTTTATGTTGACTCTAGGTCGTATGTATGTATTAACAATGTTTTGGATTTCTTTTCGAATAAAAATATTGAAAAGTGAATGAAACATATGTATATTATAATACTAGTATCATATCTACATCATATATGTAAAATATTATTATTATAATAATTCTTAACATGTTACATGTATTTCGTGAATGATTGACATTACTTTGAGGGCGAGATAATCCACACTTCCACAAACAATGTCATCGTATATCCACAATATGGAAGACACGAAGTTATGTTTAACATAAAATTTAAATAATAATAAATAAGATATTATATAAATACTAAATAATTATTTTTGGGAAGAATGTTTTATGACCATCCATGATGGATGTAATGTAAAAATATAAAAACATTATTCTCAAAGGTGATAAACATGCACAACATGTACAACAATTTTGTTTCCTTGTATAAAAAAATTCGGAAAATGAAATTAATATATGATATTCCACTAGAAAAATAAAACTACATTGTATACAGGATTATTGAGTTATAATTCATTTATGGATGAAGTATTTTAGGAGAAAGTATAAAAGTAGAAAAAAATAAGAGATATACTTTGAGAAAAATTCCTTTAAAATATCCCATCCTTGAATGACCCTTGAGGAATTTGTATATAGAGTTTTAGTGATCTCAACAACACTTTGACATGGTTATTGTGAGTATTATAGGTTTAGTTAAAAAGTTTATGAGATAAAAGTAATTGTTGGTCAAACTAGGGTGGTGATGGGTTGTATTTATAACTTAGGAGAGGTGGGATCAAGTGATTCTTTTATAAAATATTTTATATTAAAAGATAACCACATTTAATAGGAATTAATTTTAACTAATTATACATTCAATGAATGTTATTTAGGATGTTTATGGTCAATCCACACCTCAAACAACTATTAAATGTTTCAATTTTTACATATGTTAATATTTTACCTTTTAACTTTAACCCTTGTCCCAATTTAAGCTAAACAATAGTAAATAATAATTTTTTCCATGGAAACTATTTTATAAATATAAATGAAATTGATCATAAAATATAATTTCTAACTTATTATTTCAAATATGAAATCCATTTTACCAAATTCAATTAATTGAATTGGGAAAATTAGATTTAAAATTATTTCCATATAAAAAACTAAAATGTGATTTTTGGAAGTGAAATGTTCTAAAGTATAAAATGATTTTATAAAAAACTTCAATGTGAAATTGATTCCAATGACCAAAATTGGATTAATTTAAAAAAAACATCTAAAAAAATTAAAACCAATTAGAAATATAATTTTTTAATTTTATAAAAATAGATGAAAAATTATTTTTGAATTAAAATCCATAATTTTTAATTACAGATTAAAAATGAAACCCAACATAAATATAAAAAAATTATCTAAAATAATTTATATGTTTAAATTTAAGATATTAAGTTTATTTTTAAATATTATTTCTACAAAGGTTTAAATAATGTTATTTAAAATAGGTTCCTTATTAAAAATTAGTAAAATTAACTTAATAAAAATATTGGGTTTTATTTGTTAAATTTGTTTTATTCTTATTTTATGCCTATAAAAACTATTGGTTGAATATAAAAGAAATTACTTATTTATATAACATATATATTAAATTAAAATTACTTACCAATAGTAGTTAATTTAATTTATTTGGATTAAAACAACTTGTGATCATAATAATTTCTTCTTATAAAAATACTCTCTTTATATTCAATTGGTTATTATATTCATTTTTAAATAATTTGTAACTAATTAATTCATTTTATATTTATTTAAAACCATTATATATATATATATATATATTCTAATAGTATTCATAAAATCTATCTTAATGGAAAGGTTACAAAATATTTTAATAATATATTATTGTTCACAATTCCTCGGTCATGTGTGTTACACAAGTTATTGAGGACAATCTTTATCACATGAAACAAAATCTAGCCTCAGTGTTCTATGTAGAGAAAGATAAAATTTCTGTTTTTAGTGCATGTAATCCAACAATAATGTTTTCATATAAAATGAACTATTTTTAATGTTACATGAATTAATAAAAATAAAAAATATAGAAATAATTCGAAAAATAATAATTTACCAAATCTACATGTGGTACATTCTACAGCTTAAAATAAATTTCGATGTATAAATTCATCTAGTTTTTCAATGGTTTAATAATTGAATGCTTCATTTATATAAAAAAACATCAATAAAATGAACACCAAATATTAATTTTAAAAAGGAATAGTTGGGAAAAATATTCCCAAAGTAAATAGTGATTTGTTCTCTACATAGGACAAAATAGGTGATGATTTGTCATAGATGTAAAGCATAAATATTCATAGATATTGGTAAATATCACTGATAAAAATAAATTTGGTGATCAAATGATAGTTAACAATCATAAAACTATAAACTATAGAAGTGTGAAAGTGGTCATTGATATCCTCAAAATTTTTTATAATAGGTGACTAGCTTACATCACGATCCGTTTTATTAATGTTGAATAATTTTCATGAGAAGATATTCTTACTTGTTTTTGGTATAATTTCACTGTTGTTCATTCCTTGAACAATTAACCATTTAACTCTTATTGAATTAAATGATGTTAAAGATCTCATTTTTGATTCATTAGGAGATAATGGGATCCATAAATAGAATGATAGGCTATTCCATCTATATTTAACCTACAAAAAGGTTAGTACAAGTTATAAAATATAAATCTGTACACATATATTAAGATAAAAATTTAAATTAAAAAACATTATCCTGAGTTTAATATATACTCTCCATAAATCGATATCCTTACAATCCTTTCAAAAACTGAAATACAAGATTATAGAAAGAGGTGAACTAAATATTCTTAACATTTTAACCTCAAAAATCATAAGGTACGTATTATTGGTCACATTCTAAACAATGTGAACACCTTCATCATGTATTCCCTTGAGTCATGTTGATAACATGAATTACTATATATCTTTTTTAAAACATGCATGGTTTTTTATTCTTAAGCCTAACATGTTGTAAGCTCCATCATGCAGAACATAACCACATTTAAATAATTACTTAATTAGTTCCAAGGTAACTATTAACATCCAATTTAATTATTCATATCAAACATATCATAATCCAAACATCATTATCATAAAATATGGGACTAATTAATAGTTATCATTCCCTTAATCAAGCATTCCCCATGTATATCACCTTACCCTTAAATCAAATTTATAGGTTCTTTGAACTATTTAAAATATTATTTCTAATCCTTAATGAAAAATATACTAAAAAAATTATATGAATCATGATTCTTAAAATATTTGAGTTCAGAAACCTATACACCTCAATCATCCATAATTATTATTAAACCCTTACTCATGATCCATAATCGTAGTCTTCCCAGAAATATGAATCATGTATAATAGTTCTACAACCGTAATCTAACCAAGCATCATATGTTTAAAGTAGACAATAATGTTAGACCATCCCATAAATGTAATATTTCGTTTCCAATCTCTTTATCCTTTGTAGTATAATCAATACCTATACCACTTTCATGATTCTCATTATGAGATTTTAACTTAAAAAATTATTTTTAAGAATTACAAAACATTCCAAATCCAAAAAATTAATGGTTAACCAGGTTCTATCTGGTTATGGTTTGGACATAGATTATAAAGAAAAGTGTGAGAAATACCTTTTAGAAATTAAAAACCCATATGTATGGTAAATTACATATAATATTTCAACAATGATATCTTAGTTTTAATTCTAGGATAATTATGAATACCAAAACAACTCTATGATTGTAACCTACAAATATAATTATTCATAGTAAACCCTAATACATATCCTTATAAATATATCTAATGATCTCACTAAAGTTTTAGCATCCCTTTTTCCAAAGATTAAATAATCCTTCTCACTAATACCAACTATAAAGGCCCAAACTTGGCGTACATGGTAATTAAATTAAATTTTCACAATACTTAATACATAAAATAAACACATGCCCAAATAATGTATTAGTTTAGTGTCATTTGAAACCATGAAACATAAAAATTTTGTTAATAAAACATCTACATCATCTCATTCTTTATCATTCATAACTACAACCCATTTTTTGGACACATCTTAATTGATACCCTTCTTAAAATCCTAGGGAAATGAAACATAAAAGGGGTGAGCTCAAATACTCAGTAAGGGTAAGAAAGGGTGATATATAAACATCAACATGAGTATAATGGGTATGATAATGTCATAATAATAAGATCATGACCATCTTATTAATGAAAAATATGAATCATAAGGAAAATCAAATATCATAATCCATAAGATCATAACAGTAACCTAAAACATGAAATTGTGCCATACACATAAAAATAGAACATTGTGAACATCTATAAATAATAATACGTTCTTTAATTAAATCAAGGACGTACAATCATTCCCTTTTATAAACATATAAACATAAAAACCATGTACACTAATATAATTATGGTCATGAAAACCAGGTCCATGCATAAAATTATGAACATGAAATCATGTTAATACAAAAAATACATACCTTAAAGGATATCCATAATTAAAAAATTCACTAATGGGAGATATAGGCCCCAACCATATCACATTGAAATCATTATTATGTGTGAAAAAAAACATAAATCCATCATCATAGTATAACCTAAGGTATAAAATGGGTTTTCTAAACATAATTCAACCATAACATAATCCAGGATAAAAAATATTTCATAAATATCATATATATAATCAAACAATAGGAATTATTTGGATATTATACATGAATCATATCCTTAATAAATAATTCAGTCTTAAAAGGAAAGTAATTTTGATAAAACACCTTAAATTAATTCTTGAGGAAAATATACTTTCATACCATAAAAAATTTACTTTCATTTATATTCCATTCAATTTTAATAGAAAATATTTTCATTGTAAATAATCATGAAATACAGTAATGGTAGATTCATGGAAATAAGGCGTAATGAAAATGTAAAAATCAATTCATTTTGTATAAGTTAAAAAAAATTCATTTAACTTTTGCTGATAAAGTCATAAAGCAACTCCTTTAAAAAAGGCTTCCTTTAAAACAATGTAGTAAAAAATAAAAACGGGTAAAAATGAATTTAATCATCCATAGGATAATAGAAAAACATTTTCTAAAATAATATTTAGAAAACATGGAATGAGTGATAAATAAACCCCTATAAATACTTACTCATAAAAAATCTTTGATAATAATGAGATTGAAAAATTATCCCTTACATAAAACCATAAAAAGATTAATTTTTTAAAACATTTGAATGAACATGAAAAAATAATTATAATTTTCATTATAATCACTTTATATCCATATTAATTTTTATTTAAAATAATATCATGAATACTGAAATGAAAAAATGATTAATTCATTAAACATTCAAAGCGTCCCTTACCACATTGAACATTTAAATCAGAAGCATGATATCTTCAAATTAGGCTTTAAATTCCATTATGATAAATTTATTCATGATTTTAAATATAATAGGGAGTCACATACATCATACATAAGAAATAAGTGGTTACCATGTAATATATCTCATGAATAATAAATGTGAGATATATTTCCCTAACCTTAGGTTCGATACATTCTATATATGTCTGAAACTCCTGTATAATGGTTTTAGACATATTATTAAATTATAAAAAACTAATAATAATAATTTTTATATTATATTGTATTCTTTTATAACATTATATTACTCTTTTATTAGCAATTCCAGGTTAAAGCAATGTTTTGGGTAAATATCCCGGTGTTTATCGTGTATGTTTTGACATGTTATTATTGATATTATTAATTAGATCATGATTTACTTACTTAAAGACTATATAAAATTATTTATATATCATATATATTCATTATATAAATATATATAATAGATATATAAATTAAATGGAAAACACTGTATATGGAGATGGTAGGTCGTATGTATGCGTGAACATTGTTCCTGTTTTATTTTTCATATAAAAATATTTAAAATTTACTGATAAATATGTATATTATAATTAAATTATATTATTTATATCATATATTTTATATATTGTTATTAAAATTATCCTTAATATGGTCCATGTACAGCATGAATGGATAATAATTCTTTGAAGGGCTGGTAGTCCACACTTCCACAAATGATGTTATTACATATTTACATTATGTAATGCATGAATTTATGGTTAATATAAAATTTACATAATATTAAATATGTTATAAAATGAATATTTGAATATTATTTTAGGACAAAAATATATTTATGACCATCCATGAAGGCATTATGGAAAAATAACAATAACATTAATCACAAAGGTTTTTAATTAGCATAACATGGACAACAATTTCGTTTATTTGAATAAGAGAAGCTGAGAAATGAAATGTATATGAGATATTAAATAAAGAACATAAAACACTAATATATATATTATTCAATATTCATAATTACTTTATGGATGAAGTAGGTGAGGATAATGTACAAAAAAAGAAATTAAGGGAGGTACATTGAGAAAATTACCTTTTGAATATACCCTCCTTAAAAGACCCTTAAGGACATTGGATTTGGAATTTTGGTGAGTCCAGTAGAACGTGGTTATAAAAAGAGTTAGGAGGAGATGTTTTTGTAGATATTTTAGTATCTTCATGGATTTTTGGGTCTAATAGGGGAGGTCATTGGTGGTATTTATATATTAGTAGTGGTGGGTTCAAGTGATCAATTTTCTAATTATTTTATATTAAAATCTAACCACATTGAGGTTGAATTAAATTAAATGAATTACAGATTCATTTAATGATTTTAGTCTGGTTAGGGTGTATCTATACCTCAATAAATCATTAACAATCATATTTTTTTGGTATGTAAATCTCTTACATTTTATCATTAACCCTTGTCACAATTTTACTTAAACACCGGTAAATAAAATTTTTCTCATGGAAAATTTTTTAAACCTAAAATATAAATTTACCCTAAAACATAATTTAAACATTATTATTGAAAAAAAAGAATTCATTTTACGTATTTAAATTAATTTTTTTTTTGAAAAATGTAGTTAAAATTAAATCAACATGTAAAACAAAAAAACAAGTTTTTAAAGTGGAATGGTATAAGGTTTGAAATGGTTATTTATATCCAATTTCAATGATAAATGGTTTCTAAAAAACATATTTTGATTTATTAAAAAAATATTATCTAATTAATATTTTGAAACAATTAATAACGTTATTTAACCTTATAAGACAATTATATTAAAAACTTGTATTGAATGAATATCTAGTATTTGTAATTGTTGATTAAAAATGAAATCTAAAAAAAAAATTATCCTAAACGATTATTTCAGTTTCAATTAAAAGTAAGAATTTTATTTTGACATATTAAATCAATAAAGGATTCTAAAATTATCTATAAAAAGTGTTCTCCTTTAAAAGGTAATACAAATATATTAATAAAAATAATGAGTTTTATGTGTTAAATTCGTTTTATTCTTATCTAATGCATATAAAAATGATTGAATTAATATAAAAAATATTTACATAGTTATATAACATATATGTGAAATTAAAATTACTTATTTATTATAATTAATTTAATTTACAAGGAATAAGACAACTTATGAGCATAATAACAGTTTTATATAAAAATTAACCCATTATATAAAATTGGTTCTTATATTCATTTTTAAATAATTTATAATTAATTATATTGTTTTCTATTTTTTGAAAAAACATATATTTATATATGTTAGTTAATAATAAAAATTATATATACTTTATTAGCTAGGTTACATTATATTCTAATAATATAATATTGTTCTCTAAGCCTTGATCTTGCATGGTACACAAGCCATCGTGGAAAGTCTTTGTTGAGTATAAATCAAGAAAACCACCATGTTCTATGTAGATAAAACCAGAATTTATGTTTTTTGGATTCAATTTAATCCATAAAAAGTTCTTTAATAAAAAATAAACTATTTTCAAAGTTATATGAAATTAAAAATAACAGAAATATTGAAATTATTAGAAAAAAATTATTCACAAAATCTTAGGGAGTTAAAATTGTATTGTAATTGAGAATACACAAAGAAAATGATTTTCTATACTTACTTGTATGAAAAATACTCATATTTTATGCTTATAACATGTTTTAATGGATTATTATTGATTATTGAAGATTAAACAAACTTATGGAATATGTATTTTGTTATAAAAAATCATTTATCCATTACTCATGATTAGAGATATTTGATAGATTGGTTTTTACATGGATAATTTATGATAATGTTGACATAAATATATACTTTTGTTATGCTAACTTATGAACATCGATTTTTATATACCATTTTTATCCATACTAAATATCATAACTCTCCATTTATTATGTTTCCATTATTATTAGATTAAGATAAATTTTTTAGAAAGATAATCCTAGAAGTGTATAATGTATGGATAATTTTGAGGGATTTATTGATGTCTTCCTAAGTAATTAGAAAATATTTTTATAATATATGAAATAAACATTTCTCAATCAGTTTCTCAGCATCGCTATATCATTGTTGTATTCTTACAACCCATAAATAAATATGAGGGAGTTTTTAAATGATGTTGATGTAGTATTTTATAACATAAACAAAAAAATGGGTTATAATGGGAGACATAAACATTGTTCTGAAGCCTTAATATGAAATTGGATTCATTTTCAATAAGGAATGTTATCTACAATTATCCTCCTACATTGATTATTATAATATTACTGATGTTATAACTACTAGAGATCCTTTCACATGGATCATATACTCTTGAATTGATGGAAATAAATTAATTTTGATAGGTTATTTGTAAAAGGGTATGATGCGAGTTCTACCACTCTAATATCAAGAGTAAGCCTCCCTAAGCAGCATTCTGATCACAAGATAGTAATTATGGAATTCTCCACACATCATAAATGGTATCTACCACACCCTTTTAAATCCAAAAATGAATGGATTTTTCTATTATATGTAGATAGGTAGTGCTTGAGGCATGGAGTGTTAGGTTAGAATATAAAAGGTTACAGAAGAGGGGGTTGAATTGTGTGTTTCCAAGAATCGTCCATAATTCTAGATTTTCAAACCCACTTTTTTTATACTGATATGCAATGAATATTTATGTAAAAATATTATGCAGCCGATAAAAAATAAGTAACACAACTTTTTATAGTCGTTCGGGGCACAATGATCCCCTAGTTCACTCTACCAAAAACTCTCCCTATGAGCTAGGTTAATTTTACCAGAATGGTCCTCTAATCACAATACCATGAATTCATAATTGAGTGTATGAAATTGAATGCTATTCAAAAAGACTAATAAAAAGGCCTTATGGTTCTATAATAGAGAATAAAATATCCACATCTTAGATCAAGAAGCTGATACTCTTTCATAACTGAGTACTAGTAGTTGAAACTCCAAAAAATTAAATGATTTATTTCAAAAGTTCAAGTTTATATTAATAGTTTCATTAGCAAAAAACTGACAATTGATGGATCTCATTTTTTAAAAAGAATAGATTAGAAAATAAAATATTCTGATGAAATCCCTATTGAAAAATGATCTTTTATAAGGTAGAAACTAAACAATAGTAGTAAATGGATGATGAAATATATAGAACTTTCAAAGCATTAACAATTTTCTTAATAATAGGTATTTTATTATTAATTTTAGTAAAACTATAAAAGATAATTTCAATAATACTATCACATATGTGAATCACTTATCACACACATATTTTTGAAGAGATACGATAATGGAATATATAGGACATATATTATGCTTTAGTATTCCATATTCCAAAGAGTATCTTGATTAATCCCAAAAAATAAAATTTCCTTTGACATGGGTGTCGTAACATACCTTAGGAACATGACTGATTTTCTACGATGAATACGATTCATTGAAATAATCATAGCAATCCATAAATTGGTCTTCAATTCTGACTCGATTATTGGAGAAATCATTGATTGAAAACACATCATAAAAACATCTCCATTAATAACATAATTTAGGATTGAAGATCATAGCATATTGAACCTTCACATAGCATATGGTTCGTACCAAGTTATGGTTCCTAAACCATACTTTCATCTCTATGTAGCATAGGGAACATAAGTATCATAGGGATGATAATCCATACATACAACTTTTTAGCATAATATCATTAACATAGAATTCATTAATCATATGTTTAAATTCACAAACATAAAGTTTATGAATAGTAATACCAACTTAAAAAATAGGGTTTCTAATCCATCTGATTTTCAATTCTCAAAATGTAAGGATGTCGATCCAAACACATGTTTTTTAGTGTAATGTTGGAATGATGAACCATATGAAAGTGCTTCAATTTTCAATAGTAATGTAGGGATGATGAACCATGTGGTCGTTTTCCAAATTTAGGTTTTGAAATAGTGTTCCCAATGTAATTCTCGTAATACTAAATTCATTTAACTGGGATATACATTCCTAAAAACTCACATAAGAAATATTTCTCAGAAAAAATAAGGGTATTTATGAGCATCAAAATCATCATAATGTATCATGTATTGTAGAGAAAGCACATGACAAAAATTCTCAAACATTTTTATCATCAAAAAACCCATAACATATTCTATTAAAAAATATATATAAAAATATAGGATTTATAAACATACAAAAATAAATATTAGAATTATTTAAATTTCACAGTATTATTTTGATAAGGGGAAATATGTACTAGTAAATTAAAAATTTTCTATAAAGAAATATTTTTATTGGAAAATCTTCTATCACATAAAAATTATCCATAGATGTTATCCCATATCGAAAAATATTCTCCACTATTTTGTGATATCAAAACAAATTGAATGATATAATTATTAAATGTAAAGTTAATGTAGAATTGAACTATAAATGAATAGTTTATAAAAACTGATAAGAAAAATAAATTTAGGATTGTAAGTTAAGTATTGAACTTAAATAAAATAAAATAAACCCAAATAAAAAAATAAAAATAAAAATTAACATAAATGTTTTAAAAATAGATTAAAATCCACATTCAATGAATTTTTGTCATCAAAATGAGGGGTTATGATTTGAATCCCCAGTTCCCATGGGTGAAACAAGATGAATAATGGCTTGGAAAACACCATTAATATCATTGAGATTCTGCTATAATATGTTAAAATGGTTTCTGAAGACTTATGACCACTATTGAAGAAGGTTATTCGAATCACGACCAATATTCACATTCTCAACCAAATTAACCTTCATGAACTAATTAATAGCTTCCTAAGACTTAATGAATGAATTCAAATTTTCCCTAACAAGATTATGCACTTATCCCAACCAGGATTCCATTATTGTTATTTGAGTAACTGAAAGCCTTTTCTTTTTTAATAGTTGAATTAAAGGAGTAAATTCTCATAGAAGAGTGTCAAACCTATCATTGAAATCTACCATAAGATAAATAATTTCTTCAATCCTTCTGATCATGTATAAAGGTGTTTTTTGAGAGGAGTTAGATTCTATATTTATTTCCATGGGAGATTAAAAATCTCTCCCTCCCATTATCTTAAACTCATCAAATTCTGACATCCTGATAGATTCATCTCTTAAAAAATATATCTCTCTATAAAATTTATTGATAAACTATTGAAGGTCTCCAATAGAAATATGATTTTATTTGAATTTGTTCAGATAGATATTCTAATCCTCAAACATAGATCTCGACAATGACTAACTTTTTACCTCTTGAATTTTTTTTCTCAGCTTGCATTTTCTATTAATGAAATAAGTCTTGAGCCTCCAAAAGATTTATCTTTTAAACTAAGGCTTCATCATAGGAATCAAAAGACTTAGCAGATTGAGTTCTAGGGTTGGGGATATAATCACTATTATGAACTTCTACCACAAAAATATATGGATCAATATTTCCAAAAAAATCACTTAATGCAGATCCTCCAACACCTTCAAAATTATGAACAAAAAGAGATAGTGCTTGAGGATCAAGAAAATATTCCCTAATATGTTCTTAAATGAGAGCCTCTTTCTGAGCATCGTCAACCATTATATCCTCATGAAGATATGATCCTGGTGATTAATCCACATTCTCTAGAATGTCAATTGAGATTGTTCTTCTCTAAAAAATATTTCCTTCTATCCTGTATGTAGCCTCACCATTTGGTCTCTATATAATAGAACCAACCAAATTAATCATTCTTTTCTCCCCATAGTAACTATCATAAGCCTTTGTTGTCGTTCTGCACAAAAATTAATGAGGTTTTTGCAATAATTGCTCTATCAAATCCTGAATTCTTTACAGTCCCATCATTTATTACATTTTTTGATAACATGTTTTACCAAAAAATATATTTAAAATTTTCTATTTTATTCGCATAAAAAAGTAAATAATCCTTGAATGGGGGTAATATCACATTTTTGCATCCTTATGGCAGTAATGATTTAGATACCCTACCATAAACAAAGCAAAATTGTAATTTACATGGGTTAGAAACAAAAACATGACCTACATGTCAGTTTATTGGAATTTCTATAGCTCATATGTTTTTTGGAAACCTCTTAGAATGAAAAATTTTCATAATTACTCAATGGTCAAGAGTAAGCTATTTCACCGTTACATTCTTCATTGTTCTCATATAAAAAAACATAATCATAATTTCCCCTTTCAAAGGACATCAATTACCTGTATTCCATAAATCAAAACGAAACTACACCCCATGGGGAAGATTTAACAACATATCGATTTTCATAGAAGAGAATAAAATTTAAATATCATCAATCATAGTAAATATAGTATCTTCATAAAATTTGATAAAGAACAAAGAATTTATAATAAATTCCTTTATCATAATTTCATATACTACAGACATGTTATCGTCTCTAAAATCATAATCTAGACCTTGAAATCTTATTTTTTCCTTGAGTGAATTATTTTTAGAATATAAATAATCAAAATCAATTTCCCTTCCTTAGAGCACCTTGTAAGCATTCCCTGATGTGTATACAAAGGTTTCCAACACAGTCTCATTAGATCTTAGAGAGGTTTCCATATTTGAATGTTTATAGATTTATATGATTAATTTAGTTTTTAGAAAATAAGAAATGAAAGAATTTAAATAAAAAAATAAATTGTTGGAGAAGTGAATGAGATCTCGTAAAGGAAAATTGTTTTATCGCAGTGATTGAGAATGTACACAATACATTTTAATTTTTAAAATAGAGATAAAAAGAAATCTAAATGAAATTCTGTATAGAACCAATTAAAATGTAATAAAATAAAAAAAATAAAATAATGTATACATATTAAGAAAGGTTTACTAAAATAAAAATAAGGATACTAGATATAAATTAAGAAACATTTAATTAAAATTTAATATTCCCACCCCATAATAAAATCAAAAATTGAACTAAGAAGTTTTTTAGTGAAAATATTAGCTAATTGATATTAGGTATTTATAAATTATAATGATATATATTTTTTAAGGGAATGATATCATGTAAAATGATCCAATACATCAATTTTCATAGTCCTAGAATGGAATATTTTATTTTTTTTTAAATATTTATAGAACTAGTATTATCAAATATAATATGAATACTATTAACATTTAGATTAAAGTCTAGTATGAATTTTTCATCCACAAAAATGTGCACAACATTTTAAAGTAGATAGATATTCTACCTCAAAAGTTGACATGGAAACTGAGTGTTGTATCGTACAATACCATGATAATAATGATTTTCCTAAAAAGGGATAGGTTCTTAAGGTTATTTTTCTATATAATATATAACCTCAAAAGTCATCACACACCATTGACGTTACTCTTATAAGAACAACCATTTTTATCTTTGTATGGACCTTATACTTTTTAGATTTCTATAACATTCTACAAAACATTCCCATTGATATTTTTTTTGGAATATAAAAAATAACATAAAAGGGTGTGTGAATTGTTTCTTTTCAAAAATATTACATAATTCTAGAATTCGACACCCACATTGATATATATAGATATGCAGTTTTTTACTTCTATTAAGATAATATACATTAGAAAATAAAATGTAACGAATTGAAGTTTGTATGGTGTGTTGAGGCACAAATAACCCCTATTCCACTCTACAAATAACAGTACTCCATATTTGTAAATTTTACGTGAATGAACCTCTTATCACAAGAAAAATAATTCATAACTGTGCGTAGGAAATTGAAAACATTATAACCAAACTAATAAAAAGCATTATGGTTCTAGAAAACAGAACTATATATCCACAAATAGGATCGAGAAGCCGATACTCCACACAAATGAGTATGATCAGTTGAAACTCCAATAAATAAATTTTTTATTTCAATGTTTAAAGTTGATTTTCACAATTGAAGCAGAAAAACTCTCAATCGAGGGATATTATTCTTCCGAAAAGAATATCTTTGGGAGTGAAATACTCTGATAAGATTATTTTTTCATACATATATTCAATAAGGTAGAAACAAAATTGTATAAGTATATCTAGGTTGAAATATGTAGATCTTACAAAGAATATCATTATTTGTAAATAACAAATATTTGACCACTCCTTACAGTAGCATAGTAAAATATAATTTCAATAAGACAATCATATATGTGAGTCTTTTATCACACACATATTTTTGAAGAGATACTCCAAAATAATATATATATATATATATAAGATAACTTATATCCATATTATAGATCTAGAAGAATTATTTTATTGATATGGGCTGTTCAAATTCTAATTAACCAATGGTTTTATAACATCTATTAGGAATATTATTGATTTTCTCTGATTAATACATTTCTTTAAAATAATCACAATGATCTATAAATTTTTCTTCAATTCTGAAATGATCCTTGAAACAATCATAAATTAAAAATTCAGCTTTATAACTTCATAGAGGACAAAACAACATAGGGTTGAACTATATAGGTTATGTTTCCTTCATGTATCATAGGGTTCCTATCTATGTATGTTACTTTAAACATTATTTCATCTACATGTAATATAGGCAAAATAATTAGCATAGGGATGATAATAGAAACGTTGAATTTTAGCATAATATCCCGAACATAGAATTTATTCACCATACATTCAAATTCCATAATGTAGGGTTGATGAAAAGTAATACCAACTTTCTATATAGGGTTGTGGGTCAATATTCTTGTCGATTATCCATACATAATGATGTTGATCCAAACAAAAACTGTTTTCTGTAATGTATGGTTGATGAACCATACCCATGCATTTCACTTTTCCAGCATAATGTTGGGATGATAAACCATATGCTCATTTTCAGAATATAGGGTTTGAAATAGTGTTTCTAGACTAATTCTAACAATGTTAAATTCCATTATCCCAGATATATGTTCTTGAAAACTCACTTAATCAAAATTCATTAGGAAAATAACAAGGGTATTTGTGAGCATCACAATCATCCTAAATTATTGACTATTTTTGATACAATACATGCCCAAAATGGCAGATTGTGACCCTTCATATGACACTGTAGATTCTTGATGTGAAGCATCCATATTAAAAAAAAGAAATTTTGTGTTAATGAAGAAATTATATTTTGTCTTAATTGGATCTTGAAATCATGGCTCTAGATGAGAATATTTTATATCATCATAACATAAATAAATATATAGTGTTCCCTCATAGGAGAAGGTGAACGATCTCAACAATAATGATTAGTTATTATCTTTTAATGATAGTTTATATCTAAATAATCTGAATGTCAAATGGTTTACTAATAGTCACTAGAAATATTGATTATTCTATAAGCTACACAATGAAATGATCGTAAGGGAAGTAAATAATTCCCTCTACGTAAATGGATGATTGTACAATTATAATAATTAAATCATAAATAGAGTGTTGGACTATTTTAGAGATCTCTAATATGATAATTATGTGGACAGAAAAGAAATGATTGATAAAACTCACCTTTGTATTGAGGATCATAAAAACCAATCTCCGATAATGAACCCTTATAAAGAGTAAATAAAATCAACCATATTGTCTTTAACATGAAATGTGCTCCTGGCCAAGATGGTTTCAACAATAACTTTTCATATTTAATTAGCACATATTTCATCATGATTTCACAAATTACATGAGGAAATTCATCAATAATACTATAATTAAATATATAATTAAATCAAATTTCAATATTTTAAAACACATTAAAGAGAGTGAAATTCATATTAGAGATTTTAGGTAGCATTCAAATAGGAACACTAACCATAAAATTATCCATAATGTAATTTCTACAATGATGAGATGAATAGATAAGAACACAATTACCCTAATTCAGTTTTTTTCCACACCTCAATGATGAATTCAGAACTGTCTATTACAAGCATTATAATTTGTCAATTTAATGAATTGGAAACCCATGTATGGGTTTTCCGCTCAAATTAATATATCCATGGAATTTGTTACTTGGAATGGAGTTATATTTTTGTAGTTATCATGAAATTTTTCATCTCATATACATTCATTAAATTAATCAACAACATTATTATCTATGTGAGATTGTTCATCCCCATTAATAGAACCCATACAAAATTGTTTCATTGGTATAGGTGTGTTAGAAAGGAGGCCTTCACATAGGACTCATAATTTCCATGTATGAGTAATGTTTGTGTATATGTATCAATGAAATTATATAGGTTTTAATTTATCATTAAATCCAATATAACGGGGGTGGACTCACACCATTATATCCTACATTGTCCGATTAAATACTCCTTCTTGGATAAGCTATAGATAAATTATTGATTCCTTCAAAAAAATATGATGAAGTTGTAGAACTATCAATTAGTTAAAAAAATATTTTATACTCTTTGGGGATTGAATTATTAATTCTAAATAAATAGGATCACCAAATACCTTAGGGTGAGAAGGGTATCCCTCCCATTAACCTATCTAGGAGTCTCATTTTATATGGAAAGGTTAGAAAATGAAATGTTGAGTATATATGCTCCAGAATAACTAATCAACAATCCAAAATGGGGGTTTTATCATTAAATAAAAAAAATTTGAAATTAATTTTCAACACACAGAGGATCATTATTAAATTTATTTGTTTTAAAATAGAGTATAAGTGGGTAATAATTATCTAATATTTCTCATTTTAATTTTAGAATTAATGGATATATTACCTTGGTACTCAAAACGAGACTTGTTATTATAGTGGATTTTTTTAAAAGTGAGTAAACATAGAGAATATGTATGAATATATTTAAACCATGTTTTTTATTATGATTTAGAGGTGTCTCGACAATATAATAGATCAAAATATTTATTTATCAAATTTTTAGTCACAAGTAATGAGATTGAGTGACCATTATTTACTAGTTTTCTAAGTTAACAAAAATACCACTCCTCCTCAAATATAAAAGGAAACCTCATCCTGTAACATATTCACAATTCATTATCCATTTGGATAAAAACCCCACAAAATATATCTCTAATATAATTATCCATATTCTAACTCTTCTTATCTTCCAAAATATCAAATCATTTGAACCTTAATTAGGGATCTAATGGTGGTTTTTATTTGTGAAGGAAATTGACATCACTAAACTCTTGATTTTTAATTCTTATCTTTCCACCTACACTAATTTTTTAATAATTCAAATATAATTAAAATATATATTTAATATAATTATATTTTAATATATATATATATATATATATATCGAATAACCTATATCAATATCTTATTCCATCATGTGGGAAACAAAACCATCGATCATCAATATGACAAACTACCACAATGCAAAATAAGGTAATTCATTTTCCATCACCACCAATCACAACTAGATATAATGATTTATATAACACATATAAATGATATTTTTGACATTATTATAATTTTTTAAATTGTAATATAAAATAATCCTTTATAATTTCCTTTTTTAGAATTTTATAACCTCGCTCGTGTGTACGATGGACTACCCCCCCCCCCACTACAAATCATTGTGACTCAATTTTTAAATACAATTTAAAAATATGGTATTTAAGATAGGTTTAGTAAATATATTTGATATATTTACTATGAATTATTTAAGAATTTTAATTTATTAGTTAACGTCCTTTCATTACATTTGTCGATAGAATGGATATATCCTTCATGCGTTTTTACAACACAGAGTTTCCATAAAGGGTGTGATTCATTTTCTATCTATAACATTAATGAATTACTACAAATACATATATAATTAATGTATATAATATTTATGTTATTCATAAAACTATGGACATTATGGAACCATGATCAACGTTAAATGACCATAAATACAAAAAAACCAAAACCTATATTTAAAATAAAGTAGGCTTTACCTGAAACAAGACTTTAACATTGAATTATTAATAAAGGGTACTAAAAGGATATAAGTAAATAATATATGGTATTATACATATCATTATGGTTCTTCAAAATATTTATAATAAAATTATCATTGTTATAAAGGTTTTTCAAACCAATACAAATCCAATGGAGAGTTAAGGTAACATATTTTTATCTCAAATTACATTCTTTGAGATATTTGTTATGTTATGAAGCTATATTATATTATTGGGAATATATAATTCCCCATTGAAATATTATACAATTAATCTAATTATATTTATGATATTTAATATTTCACTTGATTTTATTCCAAAATAGGTTATATGATTTAATGGTTTCTAATATGGTATGGTATTTTCATCACAAATATTTTTGGGACACATGTCCTATATGCCACTTATTTGTTTTGTGTTGTGTATATATATTTCCTAATAATTTATTTTGTGATTTTATAAATATAATCATGGGATATATATATATATATATATATTAATATTTATCTATTTAATGGTGTTACAAGTCAATATTTACCAATTTGGTAAATGTTTTATGTTGTAATAAAATTATTTTTCAGGATTATTTATGAATAGGACTTTTATGATTATATATAATCATATCAATATCAATAAATACATATAAATTATTCTTATTTATTTATTCAAGAATAATTAATTTTTTATTTCATTTATTTTAATTTATTAACTCAATATTCAAAAAAATTATTTTATATAAAATCAAATATATTTTTCTCTTCGGTCAAAAACCCTTTTTCTCAAATTTATAGGTAATATAAAAATGATTTTAAAAATTTTAAATAAATAAAAAATGATTTCATAAATACATTATTCAGCTTGTTTTATTTTTTCTAAGATAATTATACTAAATCATTTTTTATCTAAACTAGTCGGTTTTAAATTATTACGAAAAAATGAGAAAAGAATAATTTTTTAAATGTCCATGACATGAATTGAATTTTCCCCCAACATCAATAATAAATTGTTTGATGATAATTTTATATTTTTAATGTTTCCATTCAAATAATAGTTTTTCTGTAATATTTGGTATATTTTAGATTTTAAAAATTTATTTCATATGAAATCGATTTTTTAATAAATAAATATTTAATGATCGTATGTGTAATTTCTATTCTTAAAAAAAGAAAACATTCATTATTGATTATATTTTCCGAGAGATATGATCTACTAGTACTATCAATTTTCATTTTATGGATTTTTTATATATAATATTATGACAATGTTATGTTTATAGAGCTCATTATGTTTCAAGGATCATGTGACGATGAGTTAATCAAATTATTTTGAAAACTAAATCATGTTATGGGTTATTAAATTATAATATGATTATCAAAACCATTTATTTTCATGTGGTTTTATTAAATTAATTTCATATTATATTTTGAAAAATATAAACACAATTTTCATTATTTATTGGGTGGGACCTATATCTCCCTCTATTTGACTTTGGTCTTGTTTTATATTTGATGAGATAATGATGGGAGTCAAGCTGATGTGCTTGATCCTCTAAGAGAATTATGATGATGTACCTAATCCACTACAGGAAACATGTGCCGATGCCTGATCTATTATAAAATAAAAAACATGCATTTATTCCCAATTCATTATGATTTGATGGTCTTGGATTAAAACCTTTATATTCAAAATGGTTTCTATAAATATAATGGTACCAAACTTATATGATCTGAACATCATGTTTATTATTTATTTATGATGATATTTCACTGTTATGGTTCATGCCTTTTTAAATGATAATGTTTTATTCCATGGAACCTGATTACGAACCACGATATATTGTACAAGAACACTGTAAGTTATATTTATAATGTCATACCATTATTATTATCTTGTAATTTCATATAATCATATACTCCATGTTTTCCCATACTAAGACTCTGAGGTGACACATTAATATGGACCCTTTCACATAATTACAAAGAAACATTTATGCTGGGTATGTCTACGAGGACATCTAGATTATATGTTCATTATGGGAGATGTCAAATATCATTCATGAAATAATAATATTTTCTAACTAGTCCATAAGGAGAAAAATCCTTTACACTGCCCAAAAATTTATTTTTGGAATGATATAAATATTCATCTATTAACATATAATATCTTTGTACGAAAATGCTAGTATTCTAAGTTGGTGTTAAAGAAAAGGTTTAGTTAACATTTGGGAACTATGATAAGAAAAAATTATATAAATGCATAGGGGAATATCAATTTTTGTATTTATGTATAATAGTAAGGATAATTATTAATATAATAAAATATTAGATAATTATGGTGAAGGATATAGTATGTAATTTATGAGAAATTACAATTCAATCTGGATGATAAAAGTGGATGTGGTTTTTGGACAATCGTACCTAGGGGTAATAAATTTAAAAAGGGAACTTTGGGTGGGACTCAAATGATATCTAGATCTTGAAAAATTTCCATGTTTCACACATGGTTCAACAAACACGGGGTATATTATTTGTAAATGTGTAAACTATTTATAATCTATCATGAAGAATTTTAATAATGACCATGAATAACCAAGGATAAGCCTAATGAATCTTATATTAAAATAATGATTTCATAATTTAGACATAATTTGATTGATTTTTCATGATTATATGGTTTCCTATTATGATTATTAATTCCCACACAAAATCTTTACATTTTGTTTAATTTATAGAAGATGAAGGAGACTTGTTAATATTGAACATGAAAGAAAATGTAATGATTTCCCTCATGGAAAATGATATTTTATAGGAGGTATAATGAAAAACTGCATTTTTATTCTCACACAACATTCTCGCGTAACGAATAACACTGATATTTCAAAAGAGAAAGTGATAGAACAACAGTCTATTAAGTGAAACATGAGGCAACACCAACCATATTTTTATGGTTTCACTAAGATTATATTTTATTAGATCATGATTGGTACCATTGAAAATATATTTCACAATATCTATTTTTAAAATAATGAAAAAATAATTATTACTATCAATCATTTGGAAGGTGAAATAGATCAAAGATATTCTCTTATAATTAATACAAGGTAATAGGAAAATTTACAATCCATATAATTGGATTATCCTAGGATCTTATATTTCAATAATTAATTTCTTTATATTCATTATATAACAAATCAGAATGAATTCCATGAACTAAAAAATAAGGATAATGATTCTGTTAGTACTTTTTTTGGAAACGTTTACAATACATTTGAGACTAGATTCTTATATTATCACATAAACTAAATGTTTTTTTGATATATTATTTTACTAGATTTAAACCAATTCTCTAAATAATGATAGTAATAATATAAATTAGTGGCCGTAAATAAATTAGTCAATATTTGATCATGGTAGAATGGGAGTTTGGTTTTACACATCAATGTCTGGGCTTAGATAAAAAAAGAAATGTGTATGTTAAAGAAAAATATAAATACCATCAAGATAATATAATGATAATTCCTTCATTATCTATGTGTAGAAGAAAATGTGGAGGAAATTTTCTTAATGGGACCGCTATATATTTTATGTAATGACAGGACAGTCATTAAACAACAGAATTCTGATGTGATGGGAAGAAGATAGATATTGATGTGAATAGGGAGAAATATCTATAGATTTCTCAACCAAAACAATACTACTAAACGCACAAGTAATATGGGAATTATGATAACCAGTTGTTAAAAACCATGTTTAATGATAATGATCTACATTATAAACCACTTAATCCATGGGATATAGGTAAATATCACATGGTCACTATTTTTGAAGATGAGAATGATAACGACATGGAAATAGTTACACTTACCATCCACTCATGAAAATATATTGTTTTATTTTACTCTACATCTACCCACTCATTTAAATATGATAAATTTTATAAGCGTATCATTGTGATACCTCATCTATTAGATTTTTAATTTGAAATTATAATCTGTAATGGATATAATTTAACATATCAAGTAAACAATTCTTTTTTAGTTAAATTTTGCAGGAATGTTCTTCCTGAAAATAATATTATTCTCCCTTTAGTCGAATTTGATGTTATCGAATTCATGGATTGGAATTCTCTCTATAATTCCCACATTCATTTTCAAATAATGAATGTCACGCGTGAAATTACAATCGAAAATATCACTTTTTTGTGACAATAAATATAAACATCTGATAGATATCACATTCCTTTTATAGGACTATATTTTTATTCAAGATGGGTTTTCCCTAATATGGTTTGCCAGAAACTCAATATTCATTATATCACAATTTTTTGGGAATTCGTGGACATCTATTTGGAAGTGTTATCTAGTCTTCCAATAAACACAATGTAGATTTATGAATATAAGTCATAACTAGTTCCATTCATTTTTCATTGACCCACTATTGAATGGCCATGATCGAGTTACCAGTATTGATGAAGAATCTCTAGTAGAACCTTGATAATGAATGGATTCATCCATGTGATTGAACATGGGTTTACTAGTTCATATTTCTTAATAATAGAGATGTATTTTTGTGACTCTAAAATGATTATCATGATATGAACATGATCATGATCAATAAGAGGTATTATCTACCCGATATTGATTACATATATGATCAACTCTATTGGTATCAAAACATTTTCATGATTTCTGTTCAATCTAAACTTCCTCAACTTATGGTCTAGAAGTATGATATTTCCATGAAAAAATTTCATAAAAGGTATAGATATTATGAGTTTATAGTGATTCCATTTGGAATTACTAATTCTCCCTATATATTTACTAATTTAATGCATAGATTCTATAGATATTACTTTGATCATTTTTTTATTTTCATTAAAGGTGTATTCTTATATATACGATGATAAGGGAAGAATGACAAGACCACAATAGAATAATAATGATGACCCTATGAAAGGATAACATGAATTAGAAATTAACAATGTCTGAATTTTGGATAGAAAAGATATCCTTATTTAGTTATATAATATCATGTTAGGGTATTTCATTAAATCCCCCAAAGAAATAAGTTATTGAGCATTAGCCTAGACCAACCTCGGTGATTGAGATCCATAGTTTTCATTAATGGGATTGATATGATCAAAGTTTTTTTGTCACATTATCAAGACTATCTAATACACTCCAAATTCTATCTCTAAATGGAGCTGTGTTCCATTGGATAGATGAATGTGTAGAAAATAGTAAGGAAGTGAAAAGAAGATTTGTTAGTGCACCTTTTCTTTGGTTAACCAACAATAGAGAATGGTTTTTAATTTACATTGATTCAATAAATTAGGGATTATGATGTGATTTTATGCTAAATTATATGGAGATAGATTTTGGATTAGTTAAATTTGAGGTTCATAACTAAAAATAAAAAACACTTGATTCAGAGTTAACTAAACCATTTTTTCATTATAGATATCTATGTATTATCTTTACAGAGAAAACTATGATATACAAAATTATCAAAATAAAATTGATGTTTATATTCAGACATAAAGAGATGAATATTCTCTAGAGAAGATTGTCAGATATGAATAATGATTATTACTACTCAATACACAACCACCCTAGGATTGTGAACAAGGAGGTAGATGATTTGAGTCCAAAATCTCATGATATCTTATCCAAAACAAGGATCACAAAATGATTAAGATTTCTATTTGTTTGAACTATGGATCATGTAATCTTCACAAAAGGGGGGAAATGTTAAATTTCTCAAATAATTGTTCAACCATATATCCATGTGAGGATACATGAGGTGTAGAAGACTAATTTAGATATGAAAAATATGGTGATAAATTTTCCATAATTCTCCCTTGATTGCGATGGAATGGTACAGTTAAAAAATATTATATGTCTTCTATCTATTATAAATTTTAATTTTGAACTATTAGAGGAGGCTCATATTTATTTATTCTTTATTCTTCTTCGAAGTATAATTATATATAGGGATTTTAATTGGTGTTTTTTGTGGTATGGAATGAAGAAATATATCATATATTTTATATATCGATTTTTGAAATGACAATAAGTTAAGGATAAGATACAAAAATATTTAGAGATTGTATGACCATTACCCTTACTTGAATGGAAATTGGAGAACATCATAATGTATTTTTTTTTATTTTACATCCAAAAAAACTAAACGGAACACTCATATATGGGTTATTATTTATTTTTATAAAACATATACACAATTCATTACTATTAGAGATTATTCCACTATAGATCAGATTTCAAGGTTACAAATTATGTAACTATTATGTTTCCATGTAGTGCTATATAATTTTGTGTTTGATAGGATTCTAAGGTTTACCTTGAAGATATGGGGAATTAATTAGTTGAATCTATATAGGGAGTTTGGTTTTATCTCTTCATATCATCCACATATAGTTGTCTAGTCTCAGAGAATAATTCATACCCTAGAGGATAGTCTGTGATCATGATATATAGATTTCAAATGTGTTTGGTATCAACATATTCCTATGGTTTACTTTTCATACAACAATATATTTTACTCAGCAATTCAAATGACTACTTATGAAGCTGTCTATAGAAAGAGATATAGAACTAAAATATACTACGATGAATTTCTAGAATTAAATCACATGGGAATTGAGTTAACTAAATAAATGATAGAGATGGTTATACCAATTCATAAACACATGATGTAATCACAAAGTTAGTTGAAATGTTTTGTAGATAATCACCAGAGTGATAAAGAATTTAAAGGTGGTGAAAAAGTGTCCCTAGGAATTTCTCCATGGAATAAGGTGATGAAATTTTGAAATATGGGCGAACTATTACCTAGGTATATTGAACCCTATGAAATTATTGATCATTTTAGGATGATATCTAACCTATTGTAATTTCCACTAAACCTCCCTTAAGTCTGTGATGTATTGATTGTATCTATCCAGTGGTTGTATATACTTGATCATAAAATTTCTTGAACCTGAAGTTGATTCCATCATTACATGATGCTTTTTATTAATAAAATCTAGAGAAGATTATATATCATACAAAGAAAGTTCTATCAAAAAAGGCGACTCAGCTATTCAATGTTTTGTGTTGAAACTACTAGCTTTAAGAAGCTACATGGGAAACTAAGGATGTATTAGGGAAGAAATATAATCAGTATTTATAACAAATATATGAAATTTTAAGGGTAAAATTAATTGGTGTGGGGTGTTTAGTAAAATGAACCAACCTAAAATTTTTTAAAATTTATTTTTTAAAATAAATTTTATTTATTCAATATATTGCGTTACATGAAACACTGATTTATAATGATCCATGATATAGTATTATTATTATTTCAATATAGAAACAAGAAAAAATAAATTACAAATTGGTCTATGAAATGGAAAAATATTTTTTAAATATTATGTATAATTAATTTATATAAAAAATATATATTAATGAATAAAAAATAATTTTTAATAATGTATTCACATCTTCTGAGAATACTACTTTCTCAAAAATAATAAATTTATTAACAAAAATGATAATTAATTTTTTCTACATTTAGAAAATATATTTTTAAATGTAGACATAATTATTTATATCAATATTTCAAAATTAACATTGAGTGAATTGTTAACAATTTTCTGAATATATTAAAGTTTTGATGAATAATAAAAAACAATGTTTTTATTACAAAATTTACTTCTTGTTTAACTCATTTACAATATCTACTTTTTTAAGATATTATTTAAAGCTACATTATCTCAATTTTATAATTATTAATAAAATAAAGTTGATTAGAATAAATTTTATATTGAATATTTATAATAAATAATTCTAAAATTATGAATGGTTTCTCTTTCGAAACCCACTTTTTCATCTCATTTTTATGTTTTATTATAAATTAAATTCGGACAGTTCGATGAATTGAAATTGATTAAATGGATTCCAATTTTTGTATCTTAATAATTTTTGTTATATAAATATGAAATATTATTTTTTAGTCGTAGGTATTAGTAAAAATAATGAAAATTAATTTCTATCGTGTTTTTGAGACTTTCTACCGTGGTTGCATGACATGTTTCCTTCTGGAAGGAATGCACTTTCACATTTCATTGCATTTCAGATTTATAAAGTCGGTTGGATTCCATCACATTAATCCCGGATGTTGGCTCCTTGATAGAAATTGTTTTATGGAATGTTGGTTCCAACTTCCATGGATTCATAGATGGATTTTTTCGTCTAGTCCGAGTCTCCCTCATAGATTTATGTCGTGTTCATAAAACATGTACATTTTATTATCTCAACATAGAGGATATTTAATTACACTAAATATATCTTGATACAGATGATTCCATTAGTCAATGTTGATGATATCTCTAAAAATGTCTGGGCCTCTATGGACATTAGGAGTTTTGGGAACGTGTATAGTATGTTCCATTTAATGTCTGACAAATATCATTTTAAAGGAAACTTAGGTACAAATCATAAGGCATCCCATGACAATAATGATGTAGTTTATATTTGTGGTGTAACCATTTCATGACTTTTTATTATAGTTATACCAGGTTTATTATTTTGGGTACAGATTCTGGATTAGGTCTCAAGTATAACATCTTGTGGAGATGGATGGTCGTAGGTTTAACGTCTTGAGAGGGTATGTAGGTCGTAAACATAATGTCTTGTGGGGAAATATGGGTCTTATTATTAACATATTATAGAGACATATGGTTCATCTGTCTATCATCTTATATGGATAAATGTTTTATAGGTTTAACATATTTTAGAGGAAAAAATATGGTTATGTGGGTCCATAAGGGGAAATATATCGCACATGATATTTGGAGGAGTTTGTTCCTAGGGGGAGTCTTTCACACTCCGGACTTGGTTTTGTCTGTCCCTAGGGGAGGATATAAAAATCAGGATCTGGTTAAGTGTGTCCCTATTGCAGAATATTTGACAGTTGATATTTGGTTAGGGGTGTCACCATGTATGAAGATTTTGCAAAAAGGATTTGGCTAAGTGTGTCACTAGGGGACATTTCACACTCAGGAGATAGTAGAGTGTGTCTCAAGGGGGAATATTTCACATGAAGAAAGTAGTTTTGTGTGTTCCTAGGGAATATTTCACAAATGGGATTAAATGGAGTGTTTCGTTAGGATTGAATATTTCACTCTTAGGATTTGGTTATGTGTGTCCCCATCGGTTATGATTTCACACTCAAAATTTTTTTTACGTGTGTACCATGGTGGAAGCTTTCACAGTTTGAATTATTTTTGAACCATTAGGGAATCTAGATTGAATCACATCAAGGTGTACTATGTAACTTATTTAAGATACATAGATCAACTCTAATGTAGTTCTATGCCACAATTTAAGGTTGTATTATGAGACTTGTATATAATATTTAACATCATTCATTATGGTTTCTCTTCTTATTAGAGGATCATCAGTGAGGGGTGGTGTGGGGATCACTCATATAGGTCACCTAAGTGATTCTTGGACGAGTGAGTGTGTGTGGGGTTATGAATGAGAGTTTCATGAGTACCTATATGGAGAAAAAATGATGTTAATGGGGCTTACACATGGGAGATATATAGGTTATTATATATAGAAATTATGATATTAATTAGGATTACATGTGGGAGAAGCTTCAGGAGATTCTAGAAGTAATGATGGTGTGATTGGGGCTTTTATGTGTAATTATACAAGGGTTCTAGTATGAGTAGTAGTGATGTGGTTGTGGACTAAGAATGGGAGCTTCCCATGTGATGGAGTATTATCTCATGTTTATCACATGAGAAATATTGTTCTACTCACAAGTGGAATCCTACAATTATCACATATGGCATCCCATGTTCATTACATAGGGTAATTTAAGAGTTAACATCATATGAAAGGATGTTGTGTGTTGATATTATGCTTTGAGGTATTTGGTCAAGAGGGAACAATATGATACTAAAATAGGGTTTGGATAGAGTTTAATGTCATGTGAAGGGACATGGTGTGAGAGGATAATGAAATGATCCTCCCATAATTTCATCCCCATGTCAGGTTATGAGGGAATATTGACCCACTGATGGGTTGGAGGATTATGATTGTGGCTTACATGTTAGTAGGAGGCCCATGGGTGGTTCTTCGGAGTAGTAGAGATACCTGTGGTGCCAATACTCTAGGGTTTTCCATTAATAATACTTGAATTATACCATGAGTTTATCTTGACCAATTGATGGGTCACATGTTATGATTAGGGATTACACATGAGGAGGAGACCCATGGTGGATGTTTAGTGGTAATATCATGATAATTACATGTGTAATATTACACTTGACACATAATGCATCGTATTCATTTCATAGAGGGCTTCCTATTATAATCCTATAGGGTATACAACAATTTAATGTAATGTTTTGAGGATTAAATCGTCAAATCGTGATCATGGAATGAGGAATAATACACTTGAAACATAAGGAATCTCATGATTTTCAATGGAGTCATACACTGTTCTTCACATAAAGTAAACTACAATTTAATATCATTTAGTGAGGAATAATAGGAGAACGATACCCATCAATGGCTGGTATGTGACATATACATGGGATTCCCATTCTTGTTGAGACTGGAATAGTATTTAGGTGATGGGGTTTTAGAAATGTCATTGGGGAGTATTTTGACTCAAGGAATTTGGGGAATCCTATAAAAGAATCTCATGTCATGTCATATGAAAGGTAGGAAGAAGAGTATTCCAACTCATGGAACATTAATATTAGAGGTTTATACTATATAAGAAATATCCTAAAATGTTATTTAATTTACCTAAGACTATCATGGTATGACTCTCCATTTTTCATGGGTATCAGTTATGGATTTTAAAGGATCATGACCATTGTATAACACTGATCCCAATAGGGGTTGTAGGGGCACATCCCCCAGAGCATGAACCAACTGATGTAAAGGAAGGTGTTTCAGTAAAGATAGGGTTTTCATGGTATTTACATACATTCAAATAAATCCATAAGAATGGGGGGATCCAAATGGATATTAAAATTTTTTTATTTTTAAAATATTAATGTTTTTAAAAAATAAGAATTTTGTGAGGAATGGAGATCTTACGTGAAATTTTTTTTATGGATAAAAGATTCAAATAAAAACCTCTAAAACTTACTCATGATTAAAAGGGAACACATGAGAGTGTTCTTGAAAAATTACCCCTGGGGTAATGAGTAATGTGAATTCAAAAAACACATTGGACTTTCTCGAATTTAGATCATGATGTCACATTTTGACATCTCCTCAACTAAAATGATTACATGATGGGGACATATAGGCTTCAGAGACGTATGAGCCATAGTTTCATTAATGATAGGGGATTTTCTGGATGATTAGGAGCATTATTAAATGTGTGGTTCTAAAAATATAGTTACATTATAAAAACTCTTCCACATTGATATTTTCATTACACGGGTCATCCACGAACTGAAAATACACTACATTGAGGTTACCACTTCATTCTTCACAAAAATAGGGACTTCCATGAACCAGAGTCCCATGAACTAGACATACACTGTGTGGATGTTACATAATTTAATGGATGTTTTAATTTCATAAAATAATGGCCTTCATGAATGTTCTAACATTAAAAAAAAATTTCTTTAGGAAATTATGCTTTTTTAGAATCACATTTTATCATTTTTTTTCGGTAGGGTGATGTCAAACCATCCTAAAATATAATACATAACTCTATTTAGGGATTTATTAGAAGTAAAATAAAATCTTGTGAAATGGGTCACACATTCGGATCAGGGTCCTTATCATTTTGTATATTCTTGGATGCATTCATTTAACCCCAACATGAGGTTATGGTTAAAGGGAGGGTTTGTGAATTACATACACATGTGTTAAAATAAATTTTCAACACCCATGTGATCATTATTAAAACAATAGGATATCATATTTAAAATAATTTGGTCTAAATTATCTACAAAGGCTCATTTTAGTTTTATTCATAAATAATAAATTACCTTGGTATATAAAAAAAGACTTGATAAATTGGCGGAAAATAAAATGGAAAAAGGGAGTAAACCAAGAGATTAAGGAAGAACTTGTTTAAAAAATGTTTAATTTTTAAATAAGACCATATATTCCATCCAATCCTTTATTTAATAATTTTACAGGCACCAATCATATAGCTGTATTCTCATTATTGAGTAGTTTGTGTATTGATTAAAATGTTACTCTTCCTCAAGTATAAAAGGTGTTCTACACCCTTAATTTATTAATAACTAATTAGCCATTTATTTAAAAAAACCCCATTAAAAATATCCTAAAAAATTTATTATCAATATTCTATACATTCTGGTGTTTAGAAAAGGCCAATCCTAGGGTCGTCAATAATTGATCTAAAAGAGGTTTTCTTATTTGAATGAAATTGTCTTCGCTAAACTCTTTCTTCTTAATTATTCACTAACGACCTTAATTCATGTCATAATATTTCCAATATAATAAAAAAATCTATATTATGATAATATTTATTATGTTATATAGAATAACATATCTCCATCTCCTCTTTGATTAAGTAGGAGAAAATCCAATATATCATATGTATGGAAGACTGTTTCCTTTTGAACTAATATAATTCCTGTTTTCACCGCCACATTTTAATGTTCGATATAATGATGTATTTTACTAATATATGTGATATTTATGAAATAATTATAGTTCTATAATTAAAATATCACATATATATTATTACATTCTATTTTTTGGGAATACGAAAACACTACTCTTGTGTATGGAAGACTACCTCCTTGCAAAGTGATGTGAGCCGTTCTTAACAAATACTTCACACAGAAGGTAATAAAGATTTAAATAATGAAAAATTGTGATATATATATATGACATAAATTTTTTAAAGGTAATATATGATTAATTTTTCTTTTTTCAGGCATTGAAAAAATCAAAATAACATTCATGTTTACATATGAAAAAAATATCAATGAACAATGTAATTCAAATTATATCTCAACCATTAAGTGATTAATATATATATAATCAATATATACTATATAAATATAATGATTAAATTTTTTAATATAATTTATCCATGATCATTTTAAAAAGAAAAAAATATCAATCTAAAACATATATAAAAATTAAATGGAAATTACATGAAATGTTATTTTATCTAGGAATTGTTGTGTAACATGTAATAAAAGGTCATAAGTAAATCATATATGGTTTAATGAAAATTAATATTGTTTATTAAATGATTTATAATAAACATATATTTATTATACAAGTGTTTTAAAATTCATGAAAGAATTTATGTCTAATGTTCATAGTTTTTACCTCAAATTACCATCTTTTGGAAAAATGTTATGTTATGGACCATTTTTATTTTATAAGGTATATATATTACTAATTTGAAATTTTGTTTTAATAATTTAATTATTTCAATTATATTTCAATTTCAATTTGTTTTTATTCCTTATTAGTGAATATAATTCAATTGCTTCCAAAGAATTATGGGATATTCATCTCACTATTATTGTTTTGGGACACATGACTTATAAAAAACTTCATTCTATTGTGTGTTGTATAAATAATACCCATACATTTATTTTTTTATTATTATAATTAAAATTATATTTTTTAATATCCATATAAGTTTATTTATTTCATCGATGTGAAGAGTCAAAATTTACAAATGTGGTAAATATTTTATTTTACAGTCTTATTGATTTTCATGATTGTTTGTGATGATGTTTCCGACAATGAATTCTTATATTCAACATCTCAAGAAATTCATTTTTTTTTCAAATATTGATATTTTTTATAAAATATTTTTTCCTATAATTTTCCTCTCTTTATTTACTCATAAATCCAAAATTGTGTTTTATGGGAAAATGGATTTTTTATTCTCTTTGATCAATAATAAATTTTCAACATTTTTGTGGGTTTCTATAAAAATAAAAAAAAATTAATTTTTATTAAATTATTTATTAAAAAAAAATTTAAAATTTTTTGAGTTAAAAAAATTTAAAATTAATTATTATTTTCATTTTTCAAACAAGGAGTGTTTTTCTAAAATTTTACCAAAAATATAAATGAAATCATTATTTTATCATGTATGACATAAACAAAATTTCCCACAGTCATGAACAATCAATTATTTAAGGGTTTCATTAAAAAAATTATGTTTTTTTCATATAAAATTGTTTCCTTTATATTTGGAAATTTTTTATATTATTAATTTTTTATTTTAAATTAAAATTATATATTCCTTAATAATGATTTAATGATATTTTATGGAATTTATATTAATAAATGAAAACAGCCTTTAGTGTTGCTTATATTTTACTTTGGTTATGATTAAATGGTATTATCCTTATTATTTCTTTTTATTTTTTATTTTTAAAATTATTATGAAAATATATTTATGAAACCAATTCCTTTTATGTTGGATTTGGTATGATGAATTGTCATTCCAAGTGTTATTCCTTTATAAAATGTTTGTAACACCCTTTTCATTTCATGGTTTCTGATATAAAAAATGTTTTTCAACATTTGGATTACAATTTTATGATTTTCATTATATGATGGGGTGGACCTATCTCTATATCTAATGCATTATAGATGGAATTATATCTCATGATAATGTGATGGAAAACAAGATGATGTGATTAATCTTTTAACAGAAGAAAGATGATTCCCCTAATCCTCTCTGGAAAAAATATTATTATTCTTGATCATCTATGAAATAGAAAATAGGTTTTTATGCCATGTACAATATGATTATATTCTAATGGATGTAAAATAGGATATATAATATAGTTTCGATACTTACGATGGTTCCATGCTTATATTTCAATAAATTATAGTTAATTATTTATTTATATTATTTATTTTGTCTTTTGGGTAATGTATTTTGAAATAATTTTTTTATGAAATATCTCAAGATTATGATCCATGATATATTGGGTATGAAATTTGTAAGTTACAATTATAATATTATTTCTCTATTTTATCAATAATTTAATATGGTCATTTGTTGATATATTCCATGTTAAACCATATTCAACATATGCGATCAACCATGTTTATTATTCCTATACCCAAGATAAAAATAATGGTTTATATTGAGTATTTCTATAAAGATTAATAAATGAGATGATCCTTTTCAGATATTTTGAAGATCATTCATGAAATAAGAAGATAGTTTAACTATTCTCTAAAGATAATAATCATTTATGGTCATCGGGTGTGTAATTAGGAAATGTGTGGAATAATCATAAATAATGATCAAATATATACGAATGAAAGGCTTAGGTTTATATAATTATTTCTCAATAAAATACCACATAGGTAAGGAAAGCACAATAGTAAATGCAATGAGCTACAAAGATCACAAATTCCTGACCAAAATGGTGATTTTTTAGTATCTTATGTTTATGTATTTAGAAAAAATATATAGGAATTTAGTCTGAAGTAGAAACATAACTTATTTTGAAAATTATTGGGAAAATAATATTTTTAGTAAAACTAAAAATTTATTAGAGTGATGATAATTTTTTAAGGAAAATTATGTCTATTAATGATATGAAATTAGAAGCATTTTTTATAATCATGGAATTTTGAAATTTTTAAAGTGGATATATATTCCATAAATAACTGAGATTACTATAGAATTATTATATGATTATCATCACTATAATTTCTCTATAATTCAAGTTAGAACAATTTTATGAAGGGATTTGATGGAAAAAATTTGAATTGATAATATGAAGGTGGAAATTAATGATTATCTTTCATGATATCTGGTTTGTCTATATGTGAAGGATAATATTCAATATACATTAGTATTCCATCAACCTTTTCATATCTTAACATTGAAATTATATGACCATACTATGGAATTTTTCATTATCATACCAAATATCCCATCAAATATTCTTGAAATATTTATTGTTATTGATAGCCACATTAAATCAACATATTTCATCACTATAATAGAATATTAACATTTAGATTACCTTTAACAACCCTATATTAATTCTATAATATGAAATTAATGTTAAAAACATTCAATTTTTCTCGATAATGATCCATGATTTACATCAAAACTATTGAAAATTATTTAGAATAACTTTGATATGAATCCTAATTTGAGAATTTAATACCATCAACAAACAAATGGTAGTCCAAAAAATCTATCCCCACATTATAATTAATGTTTAGGTCATGATTAGAAAACATTTAATTTATGTGGGATTAGTATTTACCTTTGGTCATGTTACAATATTATCAATTCAAGTATTCCAATGGAATTATATGGCTAATTTTATAGAAGAAGATTTTATACTATAAATTATTTGGAAGAAGTTTCCAAAAGGAATATTGATGTCCCAAAAGATGTTGAGGATATAATGAAAAATTAAATGACTATTCATACGCATATTTGAGTATCTCGAAGAAGGAAAAAAGATCCATGTGATAACTGGAGTAACAACTTCTAATTTCAAGTGGGATATCACGTTTTCTTGAATATATACCCATGGAAGGGTGTCCTAAGGTTCATTTATAAATGTAAAATAACCACTTAGTACATTATACCTTTCGAAATTATTTATATTACTAATATTTTGGCTTAAAATTTGAAAATTTCACTAATACTATCTAAAGTATATTATTTCTTCTTTATCTCATTTCTAAAGAAGTAAATTCCCGACTAAATGTATTTTATCCCCTCTAATGAAATTTTATTGGGAGGCCAATTATCCTAATAATGAAGATAATTTCAAGATTATAGGTACTATAGAATATATTTTTAGGAGTTTTATGACTCAATTGTTAAAGGTACTTTGGAGCTATCATAAGAAAAAATATTTAACAGGGTAATGTGAAAGAATTATGATGAAGAATTACCAAATAAACTCATGAGGAGATATTTTGAAAATATTTCATATAGGATTTTCTGAATGATGAAATAATTTAATACCTAGATATAATACAATATGATTATTTAAAATAAATATTAATACATTCATTTCACACATTACACAGATGAATGATTTTAAAAGAAACACAATTAACTAGTAAAATATTAATAGGTTATCATAGAAAACAAGCCAATTAAATTAAGGGGTATCACTTAGACAAACTAAATTAATTAAAACATATGTTTTAATATAAAATATTCAGTTATCCTTTAAATAATTATATTAATACTAATCAATTGAGGGTAAATTAAATGTTTTTTAAACATTTGTTTGTGTGAAATGAGTCTTTATTATAATAAATTAATACATTAACTATTGGTGAATAATTGGTTATAATTATTTATCTCATATATTAAATAAAAACATTTACATTTATCTAGTATTTATTTTCTATACATGAGATAAGTATAAAAACCGTCTTATGTTTAAAACATGATTTAATTAAAAAATAGATTATTTTTATTTTGAAAAATTATAACAATATTAATTTCATCCAACCATAGAAATTGAATATTAAGAAAAAAATTATAGATTTGGAATTAGGAAATGGAAATTTTTTAAATATACCCCTTTTATCAATTGGGATAGTAACTATGGTAACCAAATATCACAATGGTAAAGGGTAAATTAGATTAACTATGGTCAAAAATAAATTATATTGTCATAAAATATCTTTTCATTTCTTATTAGATATAGGTGATTTGTCCCTTATAACCATATCATTTAAACTAGTTTGTTTAAAAGATACATGACCATGAAATTAATTTAAATAATATTTAAATCAATGAAAGTTACAAAATTTCACTCTCCTAGTTTTATATATCTTTTATGTGTTCATATATGAAAAAATATAGTTATGAATAGTTATAATTTTTAAATTAGAGAATAATGAAATTATTTTTATGATGGAAAATATGTTCATAATATTTTGATTATCTGATTACCTTAAATACTTGTGTAACACAAACACAATATTTCATCAATTAATAGAAAATATAATAAATGATTTTAAAAATAAAAAAATTAATCAATTTGAATGTATATTTGAGTTATTTGAATTTTATAGATGAATATAATGATTTAGTGAGGTGAATATGGATTATAAACAAATTTATAATTTCAATATATATATATATATTTAATTCAAATTAAATTATTTGTTACAAAATTAGAAATGATTTGATTTTATAAAATTAATTAATTATAAATTAATTTAAAATAATAAAAAACATGAAAGATGGAATGGAGGATAATATATGTTAAAAATTTAGTCTCTTGGGAATTTATTATCGTAGAATACCTATATAGGTAAAATTATAACCATTTGTGAGTGAAAAATAAGTCACCATAGTTAGTGATATAATATGTTAATTAAGGGGTTTAATCAATAGACAAGGATTAAAACAACACATAACCCTATTGTAATTTTATTCTACATTGGATTTAAACCTAATCATACATTTTCATCGAATCTATATCCATTTAGATGTATTTTTTTAAATAATTTCATTTTTTATTTTAATCTTTTATGAAATTCTAAAAATGTCCCTGTAAAGTCCCAAAAATTGAATGTAATTTTTTTAATTAAATGGGAATTTTAAAAGTCTGTGAAAAATGACGGAGCTTGACTACGTGGCCCGGATTGCCTGAAATGAATTTTTGATCTTTTTTGGGTTACGTTCAATAAATTTTTGAGTGGGTTTTTCTAACATTTGAACCGGTACTCTGAATAGAAATTCGAGGGAATTGTTGAATTCGCAGAATCAATATTCTCTTAAGGAGACCTTCAACTCGACCACAGTAGGTTGAGGATGAATTGTAGAATTTGTGTTTTTTGTGAAAGAATGAAATAAATAAAAATTTAAAAATTTTTTTTGAAACCTTTCAACATGGGTTATGGTAGTGGGGACCACCTAAGCCTAAACCTCACATGTAGATGTTTATAGGTGGGGACCACCTGAACTAACCCCATTTTGAATTTAGGGGCGGGGACCACTCGACCCATCTTTTTTGGGGAGAAACCTCTGAACTCTCCATTAATCCTTTCCTCCCTTTAATTGGAGCTATTTAATTGTGCCAATGTGGTATAATTAATTTTGCCAACAATTAATGGTGTTATCCTTTTAATTTGAAAAACATAAATTAACAAGGGGTTATTTTAACAATTTTTGTGGAATTGAGAGAGGAGAACCTTTTGGAGGATTATTCTCTCCAACGAAAAACGTGTTCTCCAATAAAGAACACGCTCTCTAATGAAGAACACTAATGCCGACGAGGAACGTATTCAATGACAATGAACCGAAGACCGAGGAAACACTGTTGTCACCGAAGTCATTCTATCCCCAATGACTTCTTATCTTTCCTCAAGGCCTTCATCGACAAATATCTGAGGTAGAGGTTTAATTATGTGTGATTGTTGTTTCCCATGTTCTTCCCTTCTATAACAAAGAAATTGGATCAAATACCTAACTGGTTGATCCACAGATGATTTATTTTGTGGGTTTGGTAATAATAAATTGTGGGAGGTTTTAGGGTTTGTCGTTCTTCATTCATGTTTTTCTTGAGCTGCTTTCTACCACTCTAACACGGAGGGTGTGTGCTAAAAAAACATGGCCGGACCCCTCCATCGTTCTTCTTGAATGTTGTGTCCTTCACGATAAAAAAATTTGAATTTGTTCCACAACAACGAACTGATGCGGTGCCTGGAACATCAGCGGGCCGGGATGACCCAAATCGGGTTGGGTCGGCCCAGGCTGGGTCGGACTAGACCCACACTGAATTTTAACTTTTCACTCTATAAGCCATAACTTTGGCACCAGATCTCCATTTGACGAACCATCAGCGGCACTGGAAGCCTTGGAGAAATATGGTTTCTTTGAATATACCACACTAGAGTTTTGGATAAAGATAGAGTACGGTCGGTTTGGATCGAGCATTAATCCAACTGGGCCCTCGGGACTAAAAGGCAAATAACTCACAGATCGGGCATCCGATTGACGCACCATCTGTTGTGTTGAGACCCCTATGGCATGGGGTGATTTTTTGATACCTCTTTATGGGACATTTTAGAAACTAGAGTATCGACTAGTGGTTTGAAGAGAAGACCCTCCCCGAGACCAGCAAGCCTAGTGCGGGAATCAAGTAACTAGTTGTGATGTTAAAAACGTATAACAATCTGGTGTGGGTCAGCACCTAATGATATTATGTGGGTTAGCACCGAGAAATCATTTGTGGGTGAGCACCGAGTGATCCTATGTGGGTCAGCACCGTGTGATCCTGTGTCAGTCTGCACCTAGCAATCCTATGTGGGTCAGTACTAAGCGATACTGTGTGGGTCAGTAGCAGAGCTTCTTAATAAGGTAAGATGAATTAGTAGTTAAATTTAATCATCTCTATTACAATACATAAATAATAACTTGTGTGAACTGTGTTCGTACCTGTGTGGCTCTTTATTTCGTGGTAATACCTTGGTGGAATTATTTTGTGTGGTGTACCTATGTGGTACATACCCACCTTTGTGATATTCATTCCTTTATAGAACCGTTGAGCTTTGAGCTTTTGAATTGGACCTTGTGTTTCCTCTTGATTGAGATGGGTATACTTGATAACATAGGTATATGTATGGGAATATACCTAAGAATGGTTGGATGTTGACTTCATACTTTTTGGTTTATCCTTTGTGGATTTTTTGAGACCTTGAGGGTCTCACGGTTCCCACTAAGTATCTCTATACTCACCCCTACACGGGTTATGCCCACACCTTGTTGTGTTTGGTGTAGAAGACAGATAGTGCTGATCAAGGCTGAGGGTACCAGGACTAGACGGGTTCATGAGGTGGAGGTTACGACCTATTGGTACACAGAGGAGATGAGTGGACTTGGAGTGATAAGAAGGTGAAATGTACCTACCCTTCACATAGGAACCTCAGAGGAAGACCCAACAACTGTTTTCCTTTTTCTCCAGTTGTATTGTTTTTCAGTTATACTTGTACCTTTTCTGTTAGGCTTATATTCCAACCCCTTTTTACTTTTAGCACTCTTTTTTTCTATACACTTTACTTGTGATCGTATATTTCTGTGTGCATTGTATCATGTGTTTATAAGTTATAATGGCAATACCTTCCCGGTTTTATTAATAACGCCATTTGGTGCTAGTCGCCAGCCCCTAGCCTATGGAAGGCGGGCTTGGGGTAGTCACGACACGAGCCCCGGGGGACGGGTCATGAAAAATTGGTATCAGAGGAGTAGGTTCTACCATAGAACATATGACTATGATCTTTTTAGTAGAAATAGTGGTAAGCATAGTGAGTATTGTTATCAGTTTAGGGAATCCACGGTTGGTATGACAACATGCATATCCATTCACCCGGTCCCTGACATCTGATTTCCGACCCTGTTCATGAAAACACTAATTGCGTGTGTGTTTTCAAGAGTCTTCCTGGTGAACTCTTTGAGTCAGCTCACATGGTATAACTTATTGACCATGGTGCACCTGTTTCTTTTAAGGATACCTCCACACAAATAGCCATCTAGGTTTCTGAATATGGTGTGCACTGATATCCAACCGAGAGACAAGGCCTCGGTGTAGTGCCATATTCCAGTAGAGGCACCAATGGTACCGTTACCTGTTGGGCCACTAACGAAACTAGCCCCAGTAGCAGAGGGTGCATGCCGCATGAGTGTGTTGAATGATTTCCAGTGCCAGTGGCCACCCAGGTTTAGGTGGGAGATAGACCCACATGTGGCTGAGGATTGAATGGAGTCTGTGGTGAGAGTCTTCGTACTAGTTGGGTAACCAATCGATTTCATGATGATCCTTGTCGCCAGACTTCTACGTGCAGCAATAGGAAGATGGTGGATTTTGATTCTCCAAGTTCACGATAAGGTGATACTTCTCTGGGAAGATGTCGAGAGCCTGTTTTGGGTAGAGTTTTTCCCAGTGACTCTTCGCACAGTGCATATACATGATCTTCTTCATCTACAGTAGGGAAGTATGACGGTAGCTCAGTACCTAGCGAGGTTAACTATCCTCACAAGCTACTCCACTGATATGGTGCAAGACCCATTCGTCAGGGCCCAGACCCTTGATCAAGGACTCAGAGAAGAGATCAAGGCTTCAATGATTTATCTTAGCATCCCGATGCAGGTGGGGGTGTTAGAGTGAGCCCTCTTAGTGGAGATTTTTTTTTCTAGGCAGTCACTAGAAGTGAGACCCTCCATCGGACATCATGTAGCATAGTATTCTGCAGCTGGAAGTAGACAGATGTCACAGAGGTCCAAAAGGACCAGACCTACAAGGTGATGATGTAGGATTCAGGGTTGGTTGTGTGGGGCACCTGAGGTAGAGCTAGTCATGCCAGGATTTGGAAGTGTTACACATTCGGCGGGTTGGGTCACATGCCGTGTGATGGTCTGACCCACTGTACGGATGATCAGCAGACAGTCGAAGGACTGCCCAGGCAGAGATAGAAGTTCATCTGAGGAGGTCTGCATGAATAGGAAGGTGTGGCAGAGGAGCTGGTCATGCAGCTGGAGTTAGGAGATGATTCGAGGTGTTACTACCACCACTACCATGTGGTCCACCCAGACCATAGGGAGTATGTGGACAGGGGCGAGCTCAGCTCTAGGCATCTGAGGCCTATGACAATGTCGCTCTAGAGATGATACGAAGTATGATCTATGTCTACTTCTCCTTAGCTACAATACTTATAGACATAGGTTCCAGTCATTATTTTATTACCACTTCCCTCGTTCGGAGCTCGAAGATTCCGACGGAGCCATTGGCTCGATCCTTACAGCTAGAGACTCCTAATAAAGCATATTATAAGATTACGGACAGGTGAATGTAGTTCAAGTTTACTCTAGGAGGCGAGAGAATCAGCTGATATCTCCTAGTAGCGGCGTCGAGGCCTTACAACGTCATCTTAGGTATGGACTGGTTATCTATAGTCCAGTATCAGATAGACTGTATTAGGCACAAAGTGCGGTGTGTCCGCATGTATGAGACCCGATTTACCTTCACCGTCGAGAATGGAGCCTTTGAAGCACGTGATGGGCTTACCCAGAAGAGAGTACAATAGATATATAATTAGTTGGCTAGCCTTAACCTCTCAGTAGTTGATGTGGATAGTCTGAGTTATCCTCTAGCGGTGGACCAGTACGCAGATGTCTTCCCTGATGATAATCTGGGTCAACCTCCTCGCATAGAGGTGGATTTTTACATTGAATTTTACACCGAGAAAACATTAATATCTAAACCAGCATATCCAATGGATCCCACAGAGCTTCATGAGTTGCAGGTATAGTTGGAGGACTTATAGGTGAAAGGGTTCATTCGGCCCAGTGTTTCTTCCTAGGTAGCCCCGGTTTTGTTCACCAAGAAGGCGGATTTGAGCTTGAGACTTTGTGTCGACTATCGGTGCCTGAACCGGGTGATCTCCAAAAACAAGTACCCACTTCTTGGGATTGACGACCACTTTGATTAGCTGAAGGGTTCACGGTGGTTCTTGAAGATAGACCTCAGATGAGGCAATCACCAGCTTAGAGTATGAGATTAGGATATGCAGAAAGGTGGATTTTTGATGTCGTTATGGCCCTTACGAGTTCTTGGTTATGCCATTCGGTGTGACCAGAACTCCAGCAGTGTTCATGGCACTCATGAACAAGATCTTTTAGCCATACCATGATCTCATTGTAGTAGTATTCATCGAAAAAATTATGATCTACTCGACTACAGGGGAGGGCATGCATATCATTTTTAGGTAGTACTGGACACACATATAGAGAACAATATTTATGGTAAGCTCTCTAAGTGCAAATTATGGATCCAAGAGTCTCACTTTATGGGACATGTCATATCGGAGGCTAGAGTTGCTATTGATCTAGCACAAATTAAGGTGGTAATTTCATGGGAGCCACCCAGGTGTGTGACAGAGGTACAACGTTTCTTGGGTTTGGCTAGATACTATGGGAGGAAAGTGCCATATTTCTCCAGAGTTGAAGCGCCTATATCAGTGTTGAAAAAGAAGGGTAAAAACTTCATGTGGTCAAAGAGATGCCAGCAATGATTTCAGGAGCTGAGGTAGAGGCTGACTAGCGCCCCCATCATGAGGTTTCTAGAGGAGGGTGTAGGGTATGTATTCTAATGCGATGCATCACGGACAATGATTGGATGTTTATGGATGCAGCAGAGAGCATTGATCACATATGGTTCTCGACATCTGAGAAAACATGAGAAGAACTACACTACCCATGACCTGGAGTTAGCAGCAATGGTCTTCGCCAGGAAGATATGGCGACATTACTTGATGGGAGAGCGTCTTACATTGTACTCTAATTATAAGAGTATCAAGTATATCTTCTCTGATAAGAACCGGAACCCGAGACATCGACTTTGGCTTGAGTAACTCAAAGACTACGACTTTGAGATAATCTATACTCTTGTGAAGGGGAACGTTGTAGCAGATGCACTCAGCCGAAGATCTGGTATACAACTACTGGGTGAGGGGATGGAGAAGCTAGCCACTTTGCAGATATCCTTTGTGGATTGGGATGGAGCATCTTTGCTTTATAATCTTACAGTCAATTCCACATTTCCTCAACATGTCAGGGATGCGCAGCGTGGGGACACTATCTATGAGACCAGCCGTTCTCAGATATCCACAAGACATGCACCTGATAGATTTTATGATGGCGGGGAGCACATCATCCTCTTCAGAGGAAGTACCATGGTACCAGTGTCACTTTGGGAGGAAGTGTTGAGGGAGTTCCACAAATCCTCTCTAGAGGTACATACAAGAATGGAGAAGATGTACCAGGATCTCTGACGACAACACTAGTGGCTGGGAATGAAGAAAGCTGTAGCAGAGATTGTCTCTTGGTGCCTCACTTCTCAGCATGTCAAGGTAGAGCACCAGGTACCAGTAAGATTTTTTCACCCTTTACTGGATCTAGAGTGGAAGTCGGATGGGCTATACATGGACTTCGTGATAGTAATTCCATGTACATCCTGAGGTTATGAATCTATTTCACAGATCGTCGACTAACTCACCATGTTAGCCCACTTCCTACTAATTAAAGAGCTGATTTCAGTAGAGAGCTTGGGTTTCCTCTATGTACAGAAGATTGTATGGCTACATGGGGTACCCTCCACGATTGTCTTTAGTTGTGATAATCATTTCAATTCACGGAAATGGAAGAGGTTTTAGGAGGTGTTCGGGACACATCTTGTTTTGAGCACCGCCTTCCATCCATAGACAGATGGCCAGACTGAGAGCACTATTCAGACCCTCAATGACATTCTACATGCATGTGTCGTCTACAATGGTCACAGTAGAGAGGATCAATTAAGTTTGGTGCATTTTTTATACAAAAATATCTATCACTCGACCATTGGGATGACACCTTTTGAGGTGTCGTATCGGTGACCTTGCAGATCACCACTGTGCTTCACCGATCCAGGGGAGTCAACACTAGTGGGACCAGAGATGATACATGATACCACAGAGAATGTAAAGATCATCCAAGAGCATCTGAAGACTGCACAGAGAATCTAGAAGTCTTATGTCGACAGGAGATAAATACCTCTGGAGTTCGAGGGCTGCATCCATGACTTTTGACTTATCTCACCCCGATGAAGGTTTCAGAGATTTGGCTGAGGCGGTGATTTATCTCCAAGGTTCATCGAACCTTTTCCAGTTTTCAACAGATTTGGTGAGGTGGCTTACCGCTTAGCTCTTCCCCCTCAGTTGCACCGGGTGCACGACATCTTCTATGTATCCTATATGAGGAGATACATGCATGACCCTTCCCACGTCACCAACCATGGTGAGTTGGACATCGACGATGGGGTGACTTTTTCGGAGGTTTCAGTTTAGATTGAAGATCGAATGGAGAGTGTAACACCCGAGACTTTTATGTTATATAAATCATCAAAGGAATCTTTTTCTACACAACACTTGCTTGGCTTGCTTTACACGCAATCACGACCTTCCTCGATAGCTTGCGTCGTACGCAATACCGAGTTTCACTAAACAACAATATGCTATTAAAACTAGCCGTTATGAATATTAATAACCACTTTTTGAAATTTTATAAATTTTATTTTTCAAAATGGACTTCATTTTTGGACTCAGAATATCGAAATTAGCCTAGGGTGAAATTTTGGTATTTTTCTGAAAACTTTCAATTTTTGATGAATAGTGAAACCACTAAGTGGTAGGTTAAAAAAACTGAATTTTGCATAATACTTAATTTTACCGCTTCTGTTATTGGAATTTCGAAAATCCTAGAGACACAGTTAATATCAAGGACTAAAATGTGGTTCAATGAGATAAAAATAATTTTTTGGTGAATAGTAACTTTTTACTATTTTTACCGCGGTTAATAGTAAATAGGGTAACTAAGGGTAAATATGATATTAATATTACCCTAACACATGTCCTAATTCTATTGGACAAGTGTAATTCGACCAAAAACAAACTTAGGAATAAAATATGACCATTTAGGCCCACTTGGATTAGATTAGGACATTTATTATTAATTTATTTAAAGAAGGGTTAAAATAGTTAAAATCAATGTTTAATAAGTAAATCATTTTTAATATGGGGTTATACATAAGATAAATTCAATTGTAAATATTCATTAGAAAGATAAAAAGATTTCCTACATGATGATATTTTATTTGTAATTTTTAGACATCAAATAATTTAATTTATTTATGACACAAATATGATGCAGTAATTATCTTATTAATGAAATATTGACATAAATGATGTTATAAACACCAAAATAAATGTAATTTGAGACTTTTTATGAATTACACTAATTTTCTAGGTTACTATGAAATATTAGTGTTGATTTAAGAAACTTGTTTCGAACATATAATTCTGTTATGACTTTCACAAAAATCATATATCAAATAGTGTCAAAATTGACACAAAATAGTTTTTAAATCAACTATTATATTACTAATTGTTATTTTATTCCTAAAAATCTAATGTTCGACCAAATGACTTAGATAAGGATATATATATTAATAATAAACAATTTGGGGTTCGTTTGGCATGTTATAGTAAGTGTATTAACCATATAGTGAAAGAAAACAAAAAGACACGGTAAAAGTTAAATTAATTAACTTAGAGTTAAATCTAATTGATAAGGTTAAAATAATACCCTAAACTTGTCTAAATCCTGTTGGTTTATAGGATTTCGACCCATCCCCACTTTAGCTTCGAAATAAGACTCTTTGGAACCATTATAAACCGATTTTGACTTTAATATAAAATAATATTTTGAGATATTCCTAAGGTGCCCCTCTCCTCCCTTATAAAAGGGCACCTCCTCCCCCTCCTCCTCACACCAATTTTGAGCACTCAAGATCGGACAACCCCTGAAATTTTCTCCTCTCCACTTCCCTAGAATAATCCTAGAGGTCCTGGTCTTCTCCAAAGACTAATCTTAGTTCCTTAAGTGGAAGATTCAAAGAGGCGTTCCAAAGAAGAGGTAATATCCATTACCGATCTTTTCAATTTCTTTCTTCTTCAACTTCTTCTTCTTTAGTTGTTTCATGATAAAGTAATAACATCAGTATTACTTACATACTGATATGTTATTATAAATATGAAACAACCCTAATTCACCTTCTATCCATCCTACGGAAAAATGAAATCACCGCGCGTGCGTACGTACGGAATACCGTCTCCACGCCGTGGTGTAATCTATTTTCCACCATCACCTTACAAGGATGGGTATAATGGTGTAATGAGTAACTATATATGATTATTGTGAAGTAATATTGATACTGAAATAATATATATATACTCCAATACAATTCCACGATCATAGGAACGATATCATCACTTGTGCGTACGTACGGAATACCGTCTCCACGATGTGATGCGACTCGTTCTACATGATCTTCATTTCATAATGATTATATAAATGAATTGAATGAATGAATATGGTATATACTACACTAATAACATTCTTTAAATGAATTATCTATAACCTAAAGATAAGAATAAGAATTTATTCGACAAAACACGCATAAGAACAAAAAGTTATAAAGACCCGAGTAACAAGTAACAATGAAATATTACTAACAAGAAGCTAATAATATGACCATATATGATATCATATCAATATTTATGATTCTGGAATAAGTCAATAACATTATTTAAACCATTATACAGGAGTTTCGGACACGAACAAAGCAAATCAGATCTAAGGTAAGGGAAATATCACAATCTCATTTTTATCCGAGATTGTTTATTCGTAAGTATTTACTGGGGTGTATTTTATCATCCACATCCATGTTTCATCAATATGTAATATTATTTCCATCCACCTACAATTGTTTAAATCCATTTTTACCCTTTGGTGAGTTTTTAGTAATATGTATGAAAGGAATCTTTTGTCGTACGAGGTACTTTTTGACTTTTCCGACAAAAGTACGAAGAATGTTTTTTTTAACTTATACGGCTTGAATGGATTTTTAAAACATTATTTCCAAGAAACTTCCTTTACAAGTTTTCAAGTTTATTTTTAATCAACTTCTTTTATTTTAAAGTTGTATGACATGTTATGAAAGGAAAAATGTTTTTGAAGAAGAAAGGATATTTTCCTCAAGAATGGAGTTCAAGTGTTTTATCAAAATTATTTTCCATCTAAGATAATAAAGGGTTCTGTTTTTATCCCTATTATTACATGGATTTGATTATGTTGTGATGGAAACATTTTTATGAATTCCTCTATCTTATATGAATTGTTTTATGATGTCATGTTGTTTAAGAATCCCATTTTTATTACATGGGTTACGCTATGATGTATGGTTTATGATTATGTGGCACACATAAGAAAGGATTCATTATAAGATGGGTGGGACCTATATCTCCCTCCAATGCATTGGGTAAAGATTTTATATCTCATGAGATAGACATGGCTGGAACGGAAGGTTATTTCGGTTCAGTGATACAGGACTGAAACGAGGAGTGAACTCGGTTCAGAAAGGGACTTTGTCCACTAAGATAGTCTTGGCAATGAGTCATGACTAACAATAAATGATTTTCCATGATTATGTGTGCATGCCACAAAGCTTCAAGTCTTATATTATGATTATGGGGATCTCATTTTCACTTCTATGATTTATTCCATGATAAGATATTATGATCTCTTTTGCAGGTTTTGATTTTCAAAAAGATATGATATGATTTTTGTTTCCTTTATTTGCCCTTGCTGAGCATTTGAGCTCACCCTTTTATGTTTTCTTTTCCCCAGGTCAGGAAGATGGATATTAAGTAGAATATGCTAAAAGGGACCCTAGATATGATGAAATAAATGGGATACACTGTAGAAGATTTATGAACCGGTTGTTTATGTTTCCCAGTTTCTAAAGACACTATACCTATACAGTCCTTTGTGGTTTTGTCATACGTTGTAATAAGTGTGCTTCAATTTCGATGTATTAACAATGTATGTAAAGTATGGGTCGTTATAGTTGGTATCAGAGGAAAGGTATAGTCAACCTTTGGAAACTAGGATGTGAAAGCCTTAGTAAGAACCCTAAGGATAAGTCTAAGCATAGAACACAATCTCAGTGTTTTAGAAATGGCCTTGAATAACCTAGGATAAGACCTTAAGCATGAAAATTTTATTCTCGAATTATGTGGTTTCCTATTATAATTAGTGTTGCTCACACTATTCTTCTTGGTTTTAGTCAATGGCTGGAACCCGAAGGAACCGTGTTAATGCGGAATGCGATGGGCAATGCAATGATTGTCCCCCTTAGCAACCAAACGATATGGGAGCTGGAATGAAAAATCTTGTAGCCATGCTCACACAACTTTCTCAAGCTATGAATCATGCAGGATTTCCAAACGAGCAAAGGAGGGAGCAACATTCTGTTGAATCCTTCATGAGACAGCGTCCACCTTCTTTCAGCGGGTCTACTGATCCATTAGTTGCTGAACAATGGATTAGTACTACTGAAAAGATATTTTCAGTTCTTCAATGTTCTGAACATGATAAAGTCATCCTAGCAGTGTATCGTTTGGAAGGAGATGCTGATCAATGGTGGAATCTTGTTAAGAATACGAGGCAAAGGGATGAATTTGAGTCTATGGAATGGGACGAGTTCAAGAACTTATTTTTCAATAAGTACTTCCCTCGTATTCTCCGAACAAAGATGGAGAAAGAGTTTCTTGAACTGAAGCAAAGGGATGATGAATCTGTTGGTACCTATGAAGCAAATTTTACAAGACTTGCAAGGTACGCTTCTGGTATTATTATCCAACCTGAGAGTAAGATCGATCGATTCTTTAGTGGCTTAAAACCAAGTCTTCGAAGGGTGTTAGCCATAAGGGACTTCAATAGCTACGAGGAAATCGTTCGATGTGCTCTCAAAGTCGAGATGGAGATTGGAGTAACCCATCAGTCACATGGGTTTGATAAGAAGAGGAAGATGGAATTCAAAGAAAAATATAAAGAGCACACAGAAAAGAAGATGAGCTTTTCCTTATGCTCAAAGTGTGGAAAGAAACATGGAGGGAGTTGTCTTAAAGGGACAAGTAAATGTTTTAAATGTGGAAAAGAAGGTCATCGGGCATTTGAATGCCGTGATAATGGGATGAAGATGTCTAATGACGCAAACAAAGGAAGGGATACATAGAATGAAACTACTACACTTCAATGTTTCAAGTGCAAGGAGATGGGGCATTATGCCAATCAATGCCCAAATCCAAGGGTTGATGATGATGGTCAACGTCAACAAAATCTTAAGGCTAAAGACAAAGGAAAGTCACATGCAATTTCTATCAGCGATGTGGAGTATGATAACGATGTGGTGAAAGGTACACTTACCATCCACTCTAAAGTAGCAAATGTTTTATTTGATTCTGGATCCACCCACTCTTTTATTTCTGAAGACTTTTCTAAGGGTATCACTGTATTACCTCAACAATTAGATGTTGAGTTAGCTGTGACAACACCTAATGGCACATCAATCGCATCAAAAGTTTATAATTCTTCTCCGATCGAAGTTTGTGGGAAAGTGCTTCCTGCAAATCTTGTGATCCTTCCTTTAGTAGAATTTGATGTGATTCTTGGCATGGATTGGATTTCTCTACATGGAGCTCATATCAATTGCCAAAGAAGGGAAGTCACATTTCATATTCCAGATCAATCTACGACCGTCTATCGATGCAAGGATGAATATAACCTTCCAGTGGAAATTTCTTCCATCTTATGGGTATTGATTCCACTAAATGAAGGTTATTTATCTCAAATGGTTGGTGAGAAACTCACGATTAAGAATATTCCCATTGTACGGGAGTTTGATGATGTCTTTCCGGAGGAATTGCCGGGTCTTCCACCAAATCGTGAAGTTGAGTTTTCAATAGAACTCGTACCGGGTGCTTTGCCTATTTCAAAGACACCTTATAGAATGGCCCCAATTGAGTTGCAGGAATTGAAGAAGCAACTCCAAGAGAATCTTGATAAGGGATTCATACACCCTAGTGCGTCACCTTGGGGAGCACCTGTTCTATTTGTTAAGAAGAAAGATGGATCAATGAGACTCTGCATTGATTATCGAGAACTTAACAAGATCACTATCAAGAACAAATATCCTCTCCCACGCATTGATGACTTATTTGACCAACTACGCAGAGCTCAATACAATTCCAAGATTGATCTTCGTTCAGGGTATCATCAATTAAGGGTCAAAAGGAAGGATATACCAAAGACGGCTTTCCGTATAAGGTATGGACACTATGAATTTATAGTGATGCCATTTGGTCTTACTAATGCCCCTGCTATCTTCATGGATCTAATGAATAGAGTCTTTAGAGACTATCTTGACCAATTTGTGGTAGTCTTTATAGACGATATTCTTGTCTATTCAATGAGCAAGGAAGAGCATGAAGATCACTTGATAATTATATTGAAGACCCTGAGAAAGGAGAAGCTTTATGCCAAATTTACCAAGTGTGAATTTTGGCTTCAAAAAGTTGCATTTTTGGGTCATATAATCTCAAAAGAGGGGATATCTGTGGATCCAGCAAAAACAGAGGTTATCGAAAGATGGTCAAGACCAACAACAGTAACTGAGATCCGAAGTTTTCTTGGTTTGGCTGGATATTATCGACGTTTTGTAAAAGATTTTTCACGATTATCTAATCCACTCACCAAGTTGACTCGGAAAGGAGTTAAGTTTTTCTGGACAGAGGAATGTGAAGAGAATTTCAAGGAGTTGAAAAGAAGGTAATCCAGTGCACCTGTGCTCACACTGCCTTGTAGTGGAGAAAGGTTTGTGATCTACAGTGATGCATCCAAGAAGGGATTGGGGTGTGTTCTTATGCAAAATGATATGGTGATAGCTTATGCCTCACGACAGTTGAAAATCCATGAGCAAAATTACCCAACACATGATTTGGAGTTGGCTGCGGTAATCTTTGCATTAATGATTTGGAGGCATTACCTTTATGGTGAAAGGTGTGATATTTATACTGATCATAAAAGTTTAAAGTATATTTTCACACAAAAGGAGTTGAATATGCGTCAAAGAAGATGGTTGGAGCTGATTAAGGATTATGACTGCTCAATCCATTACCACCCTGGGAAAGCAAACAAGGTGGCAGATGCATTAAGTCTACAAGACCATGCTAGTTTATCCATGATGAGGATCACAAAAGATCCAATATTTATTGATTTACAAAGGATGGATCTTGGAATTATAATGGAAGGGGAAAAATCTTATCTTTCTCAAATGAATGTTCAACCATCTATACATGTGAAGATTAAAGAGGCACATAAAGAAGATGTCGAGTTACAAAAGAAGGTGAGAAATGTTCCTGAATTCAACCTTGATTGTGATGGGATAATAAAGTTCATGAATCGGGTTTGCGTTCCTACCATCCCCGAATTAAAGAATGAGCTGCTGGATGAGGCTCATAGTTCATCATTCTCTATTCATCCTGGAAGCACGAAGATGTATAGGGACCTGAAAGAGTACTTCTGATGGGATGGCATGAAAAGAGATGTTGCTGAATATGTCTCTCGATGCTTGGTTTGTCAACAAGTTAAAGCTGAGAGACAGAAGTCTAAGGGGATGTTACAACCATTACCCATACCCGAATGGAAATGGGAAAACATCACTATGGACTTTGTCACAGGACTTCCTAAAACATCCAAAGACAATAATGCTATCTGGGTCATAGTTGATCGTCTTACAAAGTCTGCACACTTCATTGCTATTAGAGAGGATTTCTCTCTCGATCAGCTTGCCAGGATATATGTAAAGGAAGTGGTAAGATTGCATGGAGTACCACTTTCTATTATATCTGATCGAGATCCGAGATTTACCTCGAAGTTCTGGCGAAGTCTTCAGCATACTCTGGATACCGAGTTGAGTTTCAGCACTGCTTATCATCCCCAGACAGACGGTCAGTCTGAGAGAACAATTCAAACCCTAGAAGATATGTTGAGAGCTTGCTCTATGGATTTCAAAGGAGTTTGGGATCAACACCTACCTTTGGTGGAATTTTCTTATAATAATAGCTTTCACTCCAGTATTCAGATGGCTCCTTATGAAGCTCTCTATGGAAAGAAATACAGGACTCCAACTTGCTGGGATGAAGTTGGGGAAAGAAAGCTATTAGGACCTGATCTCGTTGATGAAATGGCAGAAAATGTCAGATCTATTCAACAACACATAAGAGCAGCTCAGAGTCGACAGAAAAGTTATGCCGACAACCGAAGAAAAGACCTAGAGTTTGAAGTGGGCGATAAAGTGTTCTTACGAATATCTCCCTGGAAGAGGGTTATGAGATTTGGAAAGAAGGGGAAGTTGAGCCCTAGATATATCGGTCCTTTCGAAATACTGGATCGTGTTGGGAAGGTAGCTTACCGATTGGCACTTCCACCGAATCTCTCTCAAGTACACGATGTGTTCCATGTATCTCTCCTGAGAAAGTACATACCAGATCCTTCACATGTACTCAGCTCAGAAGTTGTACCGCTGGAGCAAGATCTTTCTTATGAAGAACAGCCGATAGAGATTCTGGATCGTAGCGAAAAAGTCCTACGAAACAAGACCACTCGCTTGGTGAAAGTTTTATGGAGGAACCACCAACTTGAAGAAGCTACATGGGATCTTGAGGATATGATGAGGGAGAAGTATCCTCATCTGTTTGTTACAATGTGATGAATTTCGAGGGCGAAATTCTTTTAAGGGGGTAGAATGTAACACCCGAGACTTTTATGTTATATAAATCATCAAAGGAATCTTTTTCTACACAACACTTGCTTGGCTTGCTTTACACGCAATCGCGACCTTCCTCGATAGCTTGCGTCGTACGCAATACCGAGTTTCACTAAACAACAATATGCTATTAAAACTAGCCGTTATGAATAGTAACAACCACTTTTTGAAATTTTATAAATTTTATTATTCAAAATCGACTTCATTTTTGGACTCAGAATATCGAAATTAGCCTAGGGTGAAATTTTGGTATTTTTCTGAAAACTTTCAATTTTTGATGAATAGTGAAACCACTAAGTGGTAGGTTAAAAAAACTGAATTTTGCATAAAACTTAATTTTACCGCTTCTGTGATTGGAATTTCGAAAATTTGAGAGACACAGTTAATATCAAGGACTAAAATGTGGTTCAATGAGATAAAAATAATTTTTTGGTGAATAGTAACTTTTTACTATTTTTACCGCGGTTAATAGTAAATAGGGTAACTAAGGGTAAATATGATATTAATATTACCCTAACACATGTCCTAATTCTATTGGACAAGTGTAATTCGACCAAAAACAAACTTAGGAATAAAATATGACAATTTAGGCCCACTTGGATTAGATTAGGACATTTATTATTAATTTATTTAAAGAAGGGTTAAAATAGTTAAAATCAATGTTTAATAAGTAAATCATTTTTAATATGGGGTAAAGATTTCCTACATGATGATATTTTATTTGTAATTTTTAGACATCAAATAATTTAATTTATTTATGACACAAAGATGATGCAGTAATTATCTTATTAATGAAATATTGACATAATTGATGTTATAAACACCAAAATAAATGTAATTTGAGACTTTTTATTAATTCCACTAATTTTATAGGTTACTATGATATATTAGTGTTGATTTAATCAACTTGGTTCGAACATATAATTCTGTTATGACTTTCACAAAAATCATATATCAAATAGTGTCAAAATTGACACAAAATAGTTTTTAGATAAAATATTATATTACTAATTGTTATTTTATTCCTAAAAATCTAAGGTTCGGCCAAATGACTTAGATAAGGATATATATATTAATAATAAACAATTTGGGGTTCGTTTGGCATGTTATAGTAAGTGTATTAACCATATAGTGAAAGAAAACAAAAAGACACGGTAAAAGTTAAATTAATTAACTTAGAGTTAAATCTAATTGATAAGGTTACAATAATATCCTAAACTTGTCTAAATCTTATTGTTTGATAGGATTTAGACCCATCCCCACTTTAGCTTCGAAATAAGACCCTTTGGAACCATTATAAACCGATTTTGACTTTAATATAAAATAATATTTTGAGATATTCCTAAGGTGCCCCTCTCCTCCCTTATAAAAGGGCACCTCCTCCCCCTCCTCCTTACACCAATTTTGAGCACTCAAGCTCGGCCAAACCCTGAAATTTTCTCCTCTCCACTTCCCTAGAATAATCCTAGAGGTCCTGGTCTTCTCCAAAGACTAATCTTAGTTCCTTAAGTGGAGGATTCAAAGAGGCGTTCCAAAGAAGAGGTAATATCCATTACCGATCTTTTCAATTTCTTTCTTCTTCAACTTCTTCTTCTTTAGTTGTTTCATGATAAAGTAATAACATCAGTATTACTTACATACTGATATGTTATTATAAATATGAAACAACCCTAATTCACCTTCTATCCATCCTATGGAAAAATGAAATCACCGCGCGTGCGTACGTACGGAATACCGTCTCCACGCCGTGGTGTAATCTATTTTCCACCATCACCTTACAAGGATGTGTATAATGGTGTAATGAGTAACTATATATGATTATTATGAAGTAATATTGATACTGAAATAATATATATATATACTCCAATACAATTCCACGATCATAGGAACGATATCATCACTTGTGCGTACGTACGGAATACCGTCTCCACGATGTGATGTGACTCGTTCTACATGATCTTCATTTCATAATGATTATATAAATGAATTGAATTAATGAATATGGTATATACTACACTAATAACATTCTTTAAATGAATTATCTATAACCTAAAGATAAGAATAAGAATTTATTCGACAAAACACGCATAAGAACAAAAAGTTATAAAGACCCGAGTAACAAGTAACAATGAAATATCACTAACAAGAAGCTAATAATATGACCATATATGATATCATATCAATATGTATGATTCTTGAATAAGTAAATAACATTATTTAAACCATTATACAGGAGTTTCGGACACGAACAAAGCAAATCGGACCTAAGGTAAGGGAAATATCACAATCTCATTTTTATCCGAGATTGTTTATTCCTAAGTATTTACTGGGGTGTATTTTATCATCCACATCCATGTTTCATCAATATGTAATATTATTTCCATCCACCTACAATTGTTTAAATCCATTTTTACCCTTCGGTGAGTTTTTAGTAATATGTATGAAAGGAATCTTTTCTCGTACGAGGTACTTTTTGACTTTTCCGACAAAAGTACGAAGAATGTTTTTTTTAACTTATACGGCTTGAATGGATTTTTAAAACATTATTTCCAAGAAACTTCCTTTACAAGGTTTCAAGTTTATTTTTAATCAACTTCTTTTATTTTAAAGTTGTATGACATGTTATGAAAGGAAAAATGTTTTTGAAGAAGAAAGGATATTTTCCTCAAGAATGGAGTTCAAGTGTTTTATCAAAATTATTTTCCATCTAAGATAATAAAGGGTTCTGTTTTTATCCCTATTATTACATGGATTTGATTATGTTGTGATGGAAACATTTTTATGAATTCCTTTATCTTATATGAATTGTTTTATGATGTCATGTTGTTTAAGAATCCCATTTTTATTACATGGGTTACGATATGATGTATGGTTTATGATTATGTGGAACACATAAGAAAGGATTCATTATAAGATGGGTGGGACCTATATCTCCCTCCAATGCATTGGGTAAAGATTTTATATCTCATGAGATAGACATGGCTGGAACGGAAGGTTATTTCGGTTCAGTGATACAGGACTAAAACGAGGAGTGAACTCGGTTCAGAAAGGGACTTTGTCCACTAAGATAGTCTTGGAAATGAGTCATGAGTAACAAGAAATGATTTTCCATGATTATGTGTGCATGCCACAAAGCTTCAAGTCTTATGTTATGATTATGGGGATCTCATTTTCACTTCTATGATTTATTCCATGATAAGATATTATGATCTCTTTTGCAGGTTTTGATTTTCAAAAAGATATGATATGATTTTTATTTCCTTTATTTGACCTTGCTGAGCATTTGAGCTCACCCTTTTATGTTTTCTTTTCCCCAGGTCAGGAAGATGGATATTATGTAGAATATGCTAAAAGGGACCCTAGATATGATGAAATAAATGGGATACACTGTAGAAGATTTATGAACCAGTTGTTTATGTTTCCCAGTTTCTAAAGACACTATACCTATACAGTCCTTTGTGGTTTTGTCATACGTTGTAATAAGTGTGCTTCAATTTCGATGTATTAACAATGTATGTAAAGTATGGGTCGTTATAGAGAGGTTCCTTCATGAGTCGTCGATAAATCTTATGCACCTTCGCTAGCACCACGAGAACCTCCAGGAGAGGACATGGGAGTGGGAGGCTCAGATTCATGATCAGTACCACCATTTTCATCTTGTTTTGTGTGGTGTCTTATAAAGACGTCAATCCCTAATGTGGGGAGAATTTAAAGACCCATAAATTCCATGTTTTTTTTAAATTAAATTGGAATTTTACCAATCCGAGAAAATAGAAGGCACGGGATTCTGAGGCCTAGAGTGCCTAGATTTAATTTCTGAACTTTTTTCATGTACGTTCAGTAAATGTGCTAGAGGTTTTTTCTAACTTTTGAACTGGTTCTCAGAAATGAAATCCAAGGGCACCATTGAATTCACGTCGCCCGTATTCTATTAAGGAGACTTTCACCTCGACCATAATAGGTCGAGGGTGAATTATAGAATTTGTTTTTTTCGTGAAAGAATGTAATAAATAAAAATATTAACATTTTTAATTTTTTGGTGAAACCCCTCAACATGGGTTATGGTGGTGGGGACCACCCGAGCCTAAACCTTCCATGTGGATGTTTAGATGTGGGGACCACCTGAACTATACCCCATTTTGGATTTAGGGGCATGGACCACCCAACCCCTCTTAATGGGGGAGAAACCTATCAAATGCCCATTAATCCTTTCATCCAATTAATTGGAGATAATTAATTATGACAATGTGGTACAATTAATTGTGAGAATAATTAAAATTTCCAACCTTTTAATTTGATAAACATTAAATTAACACGGGGGTTATTTTATCATTTTTGGGTGGAATTGGGAGAGTAAATCCTTTTGGAGGATTATTCTCTCCAATGAAGAATGTGTTGTCCAATGAAGAAGGATCTCCCCAATAAAAAATGCTCACGCCTACGAGGAACATCTTCAATGACAAAAAAACCGACGATTAAGGAAATTCCGATGTCACCGAAGTCCATCTATCCCCAATGACTTCAACTCTTTCTTCGCTACCTCTGTCAAAAAATATCCGAGGTAGCGGTTTAATTATGTGTGATTATTGTTTCCCATGTTCTTCCCTTATAAATAAAAGAACATGGATCAACACTCTAATTAGTTGATCTGTGGATTATATCTTTTTTGGGTTTGGGAATTATCAATTGCGTGAGGTTTTAGGGTTTGACATTATTCATTCATGTTTTTGTTGAGCCCCTTGCTATTTCTCTAACACGGAGGGTGTGAGCACAAAAAACATTTCCTAAACCCTCCATTTTTCTTCTTGAATGGTGTGTCCTTCACGATTAGAGAAGGATACACTGTTCCATGTAGACAAATAGATGTGGCGGCTGGAACATCGCTGACCGCGATGAAGGCGACGGCCCCACGGATCCGCGCCTCCCAGCGGTCTCCGTGTCGCCCCGCAGACTATCCACCCCCTGCCCTCCGCCCCACACCGCGACCCTCCGCACCCTCCAATGGCCTCACCACCACGCTGCCATCCGCGCCTTCCCACGGCCTCCCCACCCCGCGGATCTCAGTGCCGCCCTACGGCCTCACCGCGCCGCGGCCGTCCGCACCGCCCGGCGTCCTCGCCGCCTCGCGGCCCTCTGCGCCCCCATGGCCTCACCGCCTGTGGCCCTCCGCGCCGCCCCACAGCCCTCACAACCTCGCCACCCTGCGGCCATTGCGGCCTCGCCACCCCATGGCCCACGCGGCCTCCATGGCTCATGCGGTCTCGCTCCTCCCTCGTGCCCTCCTTACCACCCTGCCCGGGATGTGCCCAGCTAGCCAGGTCAGACCCCGTGGGCCGGGCCTAATCGATTGGGCTAGGCTAGACCCAGCGGGCAAGACCAGACCTAGTGGGCTGGATCAGACACAGTGGGCTAGACCGGACCCAGTTCGGTCCGACCGGGTCAGACCAGTCTTCGGACAACTTCAAACTTTTCGCTCTATCGGACATAACATTGGCACCAAACTTCGGTTTGAAGAACCATTAGCATTGCTGAAAACCTTGGGAAAGATGGTATATTTGAGTATAATCCATTTGTTTTTTGGATAATGTTGTACAACGGTCAGGTTGGATTGATCAAGAATTCAACTGGGACAGCAGGACTTAATGACTAATAACTCATAGACGAGGCGTCCGATTGACGCACCGTCTACTGCCTTGAGACCCCTATGGTGTGATGGTCTTTTGTGACACTTCTTCATGGGACTTCATGGCAGTTGGAGTATCAACCAGTGGATTGAGGAGTAGAACCTCCTGAAGATGATCTAGCCTAGTGAGAGTACCCTATAGCTAGCTGTGACATGAAGAATTAATAATGATCATGTGTGGATGAGCACTGAGCGATCCTATGTGGGTCCACACCAAGTGATCATGTGTGGGTGAGCACTGAGCGATCCTGTGTGGGTCATCCCCGAGCGATCCTGTGTGGGTCAGCACCTAGCAATCCTGTGTGGGTCAGCACCAAGCGATCCTATGTGGGTCATCATTAAAGACTTCTAACAGAGTAAGATTAATTTGTAGTTACATCTAACCATCTCTACAACTGTACTTAAGTTATACCTAGTGTGAGCCGAGTTTATACCTGTGTGGTACTTTCCTTTATGGTGATACCTTGGTTGTATTATTCTATGTGGTTTACCTGTGTGGTACTTACCTTCGTGGTATTCTTTCATTTTTGGAACATTTGAGCTTTGGGATTTTGGGTTGGAACCTATGTTTCCTCTTAATTTAGATTGGTATACTGGAAAAATTAGGTATTTTATAGGCATATACCTTAGTAGGGTTTACTGTTGACTTCATTATTTGTGGTTAATACTTTTTGGATTTTGTGAGACCTTGTCGGTCTTAGGGTTTCTACTGAGTATCGTTATACTAACCCCTATATGGGCTATGCCCGCACGTTGTTTCCTTTGGTGCAGACGACGTGCATCGATGATCATGGCTGAGGGTTCCAAGACTAGACAGGGCTCAGAGGTGGACCTTAAGGTGTGTCGGTACACAGAAGAGACGTATGGATTTGGAGTGCTGGGAAGGAGATCATTACTTACACTTCAAGAAGGAACCTCGGGGGATGACACTATAGTTTTTATCCTTTTTCATCAGTTGCATTATTTTTCATTTGTACTTGTACCTTTACAGTTGGGCTTGTATTCCGACCCCTTTTTAATTTCCGTACTCTTTTTTCTATATAGTATACTTGTGTTCGTATCTTGATGTGTGCTTAGTTGTGTGTGTTTATAGGTTATAAAGGCAACACCTTCCTGGTTTTAAGGAGCAGTCCATTCAGTTCTATTCTGCAGCCTCTGGCCTATGGAAGGTGGGTTTGGGGTAGTGATGGCATGGGCCCTGGGGGACAGGTCATGACAATCCCTCACCTAAATTATAAAAGGGAATCTACTCCTCCAACTCATTACACCACATTGATCATTTTATTTCAAAACTTTCTCTTTAAAAAGGAATTATAAACTTCATTATACATATTAAAGTGGTGTTTTTCTTCTAAAAAGGCTAAGGCTAGGTTCTATATGGATTCCTAATAGAAGTCTCCTAAATAAGTGGTGACTGTACTACCTAGACTCTTTCAATTTAGTTCACCTATTACATCCAATAAATATATTTAATATATCATAATATAATAAATTATGTATCCTAAATATACTTAAATGATACTTTTGTTATGAAATCACTACTATCAACCACTTTCCCATCAAATGGGACGTGAAATTATCGCTACATTTTTTGTATGACATACCATTTCCACATAGAGATACAATTGATTCTCATATACTATATTTATTCAAAGTTATTATTATGTGTCTAATGTTTATATATGGTACTTATGACATCATTATAAGTTTTTAATTATAATATCAAGACTATAATTTTACCTTCCAATCTGTTGGTAAACAATAACATTGCCCATGCTTACGTGCGGACTACCACCTCTATAAAGTGATGTGATTTTGTTTCATTTCCATTTTAATTAGATCATAATAAAAACATATGTAATGAATATATATTATATATATATGATATAATAATTATTTTTGAAATTTTGATTCATATTTACAGTTGTTTTGTTTCATCCATAGAAAATTGAAAACAACAGCCACACATATGTAGGTTCTATCGTCTCAATGAATGGTGTAATTAATAAAATATATCTATATTTTATAGATTTCACAAAATAAATATGTAATGAATATATGTTATATTTATTATTTTTAGTATATTTGAAATTATGTAACCATGATCAATGCATAAGGACCTAACTCTCAAATGAAATCATACATGAATAATAGATTTTTTGAAACTAAGAATATGTATTTTAATAGAGAAGTATTAATTAGTTGAAGGTAAAACGTCATAAGTATATAATATATGATAAAATTTATAGTATTATGGTTTATAAATATATGTATAATAAATATATATTTATTATACTTGGGGTTAAAGCACATTCCATGGAAATATGACCTAAGGTTATTGTTTATGTCACCATCTCATCCCTATTCATGGTTTTTTATTTATATGCATCCATTGAGGAAATTATTTAATATGTCTATATTAATCCCAAAATATTTATTAATTATATATCTATCATTATAAATTCTAAATATTTCTTTTCATTTTCCTCCCTTTATTTACTTAAGATATAGAAATAGTTTTTTAAATGAAACTGACTTTGTTTTCTACTGAGCTGATTATATTTTTCTTCCATTTGAATATTTTTTCATAAACACTTATAAATAATATTTTATATATTCCCCAATGATTTATTAAATACATTTTACCCATATTTATCTTTTTAAAAAAATCACTAAAATTAATATACATATTTTTTTCTAATGAGGTACTTTTTGACAATATTGAAAAAGTGTGAAAGGAATGATTATTAACACATAAAAATTATTATAATTACCTCCATCATAACCAGTGATTTAATTGAAACATTCATTATATGAATAAAAAAATATTTTTAAATAAAATTTTATCATTAATAATAGTAATATTTTTAGATTTCAAATTACCAATTTCATTGTGAAAAGGGTATTTCATCAACAAATTTTCTAGTGATATTTTTTAATTTATTTTCATATATTAAATAATCATTTGTTTAATATCATTTTGAGAATATAATCTAATGTTACCATCCACCATATTTCTTATGATATTTTTTGATCAGTTGTAATAGGGATTGTTTTTATAGTTAATATGATAGTTATTCAAATATAAAAAATTATTTATTTTTAAGACCTGTTGACTAAGTGGTAATGTTTATCCATATGATGGATGTATTTGAAATAGTAAGAGATATGAGTGTCCCAGTATAACCCATCAATGTATCAGTAGGTCCCATTATTCAAACAATATATTATTTTTGATAAGGCATTACCCATTTATGTATATTTTCTTGATATAATTTCCTAATGTTATTTTAAGATGTTTTGGAAAAAGGCATTGATAGTATGTTTTAGATGTTTATCATCATGCATTAAAAAATTATTAAATAAGTTTCTAATTTGCATGAGTTTTTTTATGATATCTATGCATTAATTTTTACCTCATTAGACTATTTATATTTAATTATTAGACCATTAATTATTCTTTATATATTATTCATGAATATTTATCTTTCATTGTATGCATACCCTTACCTGCATTCTCTGTAAAACCATTTATTGTTTCTTTATTCCCTATAATGTCTATAAAATATTTAGGTGTGATATGAAGGAGTGTCTTAGATGGTATAATAATTATCATGAATCAATAAAATGATTTATTTAATGTCTTAAAATGTAATTTGTGATCTCAAAATGTATTTATTTTTCCAAGACAATGACATAATCGGGTCCATTGGGATGTGATCACTAGTATCTAGTACCGATGTAATAATGTAACAAATGATTCTGGGTTAATATAGATATTTTTTTAAATAAATAATATGAACCTAAATTTTGATATCCTCCAGAAATATTCTTCATAATCATAGGTTTACTATCACCATTGATAGAGTCCCCAAATATTGTAGTTATTCTATAGACATTGAAACCATTAAAATTTCAAAAATTGTACCCTGATTACCTTGGGATGATATATTGTGCCCCTGCCTTAATTTTAAACTAAACATAATCAAACTTATTCTTAAACTTTGAGGGATATTTTTGTTTTTTATTATAAGGTATATATTTTTTAAACAATTTTTATAAATTTTTAAACGGTGTTTCCAATATTTTTTATTCAATTCTTATCTTAAAAAATATTTTATTAAACAATATAACACTCTTTTTTCTTAACTTTTTTCATTTCATCTAGAATGATGTTGAGGTTTTCTTATTCATCTTGTATCATCCTTAGGTCACCAATCACATTAAAAATATTTTTTCGTCAATAATTCAATTTTTTTGTTACCAAATGATCTTATTACATTAAAATATCTTTTTATTTCAAGTGTAGTAATCATTGAGCGAATTTTTCGTAATTATCATTTAATGGTGTTAAAAATATGAGTTTCCTCTTATTACTCATCAGTGATTAAATTTTCATTTAAAATTTGTTTTTAATGTTTAAATTTTTTTATAAGATATATATTGGTAGTATCATCACTAGAGTACTATATTTTTACTTCACTATCATTATATTACTCAAATTTATAGGTAAAATTATTCCATTGTTATTTATAGAACTTATTATCCTTCACTTTTGAAAATGAATTTGTCATTTTTCATTATTTTTCTAATATCTCATTGATTTTCTTTTTTTACCAATCCCTATGTTATTTTTCCATAAATCATCAAACATTATCATAAAACTGTACAATAGAACCTCAACCAAATAACAGTATTAATAAATTTATGTTATAAATCCATGTTACACTTTTCACCTATTTCAAAAATAATGTCACAAATTCATTAAATATTTTATTAACCTTTCCTTCTATTTTACATTCATAAAATTTTTACATAGTAACATTATTATACATTCCCTAAATTGAATACTTGAAAGTGATTTCCTGATCAACCTTCTATTTGTTCTTTAAACCCTTTTACTTTATCATTTTTATGTGATGATAATTATTTTTAGATTATCTAGAGAGAGATTTTTTGGACATATATATTTGAAATATGATGCGTTAGAATAAAACTTATCAAGTATAATTCTCATAATATTTTCAAAAACATCTTAATATTTTATATTCTCATTGAAACATATTATTTTTCTTAAATCATCATTAATCTTATAAATAATTCGCTAATAGCTTACTCATCATAAATTTTAATATCCTCGTACATTAATATATATTTTTATGTCTGCATTCAATAAATTTTTATTCATTTAATTAATATTATATAACATAACCTAGACTCAATTAGCTACTCCAATACATATATCCTCCCATAATAAAATTTTTAAGAGAGATGATAGTATAAAATTTATTACTTTTCCTTCATTCTCAAAGATCATCTTATTAGTATCTATTAAGGGTAATCCATTAAAAGGTGGATGAAAACCATTCCTAACATATTCAATAACTTCATAGATAATGAAAATATGATATATTGAATAACTATCCATCCATATATGACAATGTTTCTATCATAGATGTAAATTTCATTAATGTTAATAGTGTTTTAAAAATCTATGTTATTCTTCCTTTTCATTAAACATAATTTTTTTAAATGATTGAAAAAATCACTCTTATACCATATTAAAGGAATAATCAAAATAAAATTTTAGACTACAATTGGAGGGGTTATAATGGGTATTTTTCTCTTAATTAATAACAAATATCACCATTAGTTTGTGAAAAATGACTCCTCTGAAAAAAACATGAAAAACGATATGAACACATGTTTTTACAATTTTTACTACTTAATAAGAGAATATAGTTCATGTAATTTTTTATAAGTAATACAAGACCACACAAAAAACTAGAAAACATTCCTTTTGTTGGATAAAATATCATGCAATATCCATCCCTTACATAAAAATATACTCTCAATAATGAATATGATCACAAAACAGGTAATATGATATAAAAATATTTTTTCAAATTAATAATAACCATCAAATATAATTTAAAACAATATAACTGTGTTTCTTCAACATTCTTCACACATTTTATTGTACATGTTATTAGTCCTCCAATTTTCTTTTTTCTACCTTCACTAATAAGATCATCATTTTAATATTTTTTATATGAGAAAGTCTCTCGAGTGTATATATTTGGTATACATGGTCTGATATATTGGTTTGATACCCTCTATCTAATAACACTTATATGGTACCAATGATTCAATCGCTCCCCTCGACTATGAGACCAAAATACACTTCGACTATGTCTAGAACTGAAAGGCTGACAAAATTTATATATACGACTTGCTTGAGTTTATATGATGGTAAGGATATGGGAAATAAGGGACTGTTGGTTTTTCAAGATTCAAATATGGACATGGTCAACTCATGTAAGAAACTCATACGAATCTACAGTTGAGGTAACATGAACATGTTTGCGGTGTTGGGGGATAGCGAGAAAATCCCATTTGAAGGAGGGAATTATGACGATGTAGTATAACAAGGGGTCAGTTCCCTGGTAGGTAACAATGATGAATTTTAATCTAGGATAGATTATAACCCTAGTTCATGGTCTATTAATAGTAAGGAAGTGGAATGAGAGGATGTTTATATTCGGTCCTCTTCAAGGAAGGGAATGAAGTCAATTATAGACTTCGAGGGCTTCATAAAACATGTGGGGAGGTCACGTCCTCAAAAAGACAAATCTGATTTTCCTAGGCCTCAAGTTACCAAATATTTTAGTAAAGGATATATCATGAAAAAGAAATATCTTTACAAAATTAAAATTTTTTCAAAAATGGGAATAGAAATATATCAATCTTCTCTATAAGTGGAGAAATATCCTCCTAGTGAAGTGGTTATGGGATCTCAACATAAAAAGATAAAAAATTCCTAGCTTTAGTTGGATCATATGATTGTTCTATATTCAATGTGTCATAAAATGAATTCTTCCTATCTTCCATCCCCCTTACATTTCTATAACCAAATGAAGAATGATCTAATTATACATGATTTGGAATAGAAATATTGATGGTCACCCCTAAGATAGTGGACAATATTTTTCTTTTTAGTTTATGGAATTGGAGGTTTCATAGGTTTATTTGGTTCATGTTATAATTTTTTAATGGTTTCCTTCTCTATGGTTGGTTTATTTGTTTGGTGTCATGTTTTCTGGATGAATTTCTGTATGGTTCCCACTCAATCAGAGAGAAGCTTCTTCTTGAAAATCATAAAAAATGAATTTTGAGTCAGATCATACATTCACTCTATTCATCTTATGAACATTTCACTGAATTCGTCTACTACCAAATAATGGGAATACTCTGTCAGGTATTACTACCTTTGTTTTTTATAAAATCATCAACACATTTCTTCCATAACTAAATAAATGAACTAAAAAATTCCTTGAACACCTCTTTCTATTTTAAATATGTAATTAGTTTTAAAAAATCAATAGAGTTTTATTAACAGAAAATACAACATTTATTCTCAAACATGGAATATCCAACTTAAATTGTTCAATGTTATACATAGTAGTTTTTTACGTGGATTATAATATTTGTTTTATTATTTATATCCCCCTAATTTACATTATAATTAATTTTGTTTAATTTAAATGTCCTTAAAATATTATTATTATTCTTACTATTTAATATTATTTTTGGGTGAAATTGTGTGAAAAATATTTTTTTTATTCTTTAATTTACCCCTATGTATCACTGATTTATCATTATATTTCCTTATTTTACCCTTAAAAATCATTTATTTACCCTTCTATATCATTGAAATGGCATTATATATCTTGGAAATACTCTTAAATAATACTTTTTGTACCATTACAGATGTTTCCAAAAACATTTATATAATGTATAATGAATTTTATTAACCCTTATATTGGGGTTGACATACATTTAGAAAATCCATAGATATATAAGTCTAGACTTATAAAATTATTTGATTACACTTAAGTAGGAATTATTAGACTCAAACTAAAGTTACATACATTTTAGTTTACCTTTACGGGCGTTTGTGAACTTAAAAGGTACAATTACATATCGAGTAATAAAACCAAATTACCTTTATGAAACACATATTATCTCTACGTACTGTTACATAAGTGTGTTAACTTAGCCTTTTGTAAACTATATATCATTCCTGATTCTCGTACATAGTATATATTAGAAATGGGTTACCTTAACACAAGATGATAAAAGTTGAGCATAGTTATACAAAATTATTGTAAACTTTTATAATCCATTATTCATGTATCCACAGTACATTTATGCATCTTTATAATCTTACATTTACATAACCTAAGGAATTCTTCTCTTACCCTTATGTATAAGGAAAATGATTCCTACATCAAAGCATGATCTTTCCAAATATCCTCTTATTCTAGTGGTATAACCTACACCATGTAAAAACAATTATTATAACAACCATATTTTAATAATAACACCACGTAACTATTTGTGGCACTATATAACATGAGTTAGAATACATAACTAGTGTTACCATTGCTGTCGTAAATGGTATCATCTTACAATATATCTGTAGAAGCAACTGAATAGTAATGGTATCATGTATTGTTTTTGTTATATAATTAAATTCCATTCTAATAGTTTCATGTATATAAATGATAATATGAATAATAAAATTAATAGATCCTTTTTTAGTGGTTGTGGTATCATGCATCTGGTATTGCCAGTTAATGAAATATAATTTATTTAGTTACTTATAAAATTTGAGATTGTCTCATATTAGAAACCAAAACTATAAATATTATTATTAATTTTTTTCATTATATAGATTTTGATTTATGATAATATAATTATAGGCAGTTTAAAATATATTTGATAATTAATTAATTATACAGACAGGAAGACAATAATTACTTAGCGGTGCTATACTCATTTTTTATTTTTATTTAACAACAATTTTATATGAAATAATTATAACTGTTTAATTAGTTTTCAAATACATAGTTTATTTAATGATCATATCTGAATTTTTTTTATATTCATTTCATAAAGTAATAAAAGCACATGATAATTCATTTCAAACATGCTTGATAAAACAATATTCAAGTAAACAGTATTTTTCCTTGAAAATTTATTCACTAACTCATGTAATTATATGATTGGTTGTTTAGAAACTCATTTTTACTCAATAAAAAGTTATATTTAATAAAAATCGATTATCTAGTTGAATTTGATAAAGGGTAATGTTATTAAATAAACTCATCATTATTTTTTTCAAATTATAGGGATATAATGAAAAGTATAATATTGATATAAGAATTTAGTTGTGTTTAAACATAGCTCCAAATGCTTTTCCATTGGTGAGATCATGAATGAATTTTTCATTTGGTAATAATATACTACAATGATAAAATATCATGATCTATATCCATATTCCACATCATACTCATTAATGTTAGTCATTATTTCTTTTTGTTGTTGTTATAATTACTTTTTCTTTCCATTATGATGTTTATTCTTTTCATGTTGGCTTCAGAATATTCCATAAAAAAACTTCTTACTATATTTTTTCACTTATTTCATAAGTTTTTTCAGGTTGTGACTCCTTGAAAATGATAGGGTTGTAATGGGTATTGACTCTTATAAAAGATATATGTGTAGTTTCACATGTTGAGCATAAGTTATGTATATAATTTGGAAATATCTTCCTAAAAATTTGAGTTCCTTTTTTAATAAGACTATTATCATCGAGTAAATAAGATTTAAGTGTTGTATATGATATTATTGATTAGAAGTACTATAAAAATATTATGTTTCCATTGTTTATATTTCCATTACCCAATTTTTTCTCATTATTTTACTATTTATTACTCAACTAATTATTATATTTTTAACTGTTCATGAAAGGATTATTCATCCCCTAGCAGTCAATTTTTATTTTTCATTTGGAAAAATAATTATTTATTAGTGTTTCATTGCTTTTAATTATTTTGTTGATGATTACCATTTCATTTTATGTTGGCATTAACCACAATACTATATCTAATTATATATGGAAATATCCACTGATTTTGGGATGTAATATAATCTGAGTTGTTGAATCCCATCAGACCACATCATTTCAATGGTGTGATTATGCATATTATAAGGATTATTTTGTTTTATTTCTAAAAAATATAGGTATTTCTTTTTGGGATGTCATTCCAAAAAATTATAAATTACTTGAGGGGGGTTGAGAAACACTAACTATATATGATGATACAAAATGAATTATAAACTAATTTTTTTTATTTACATATATTATCTATTAAGTACAAAATTTTATATCCATATTTAATAATGAAATACAAAATTTAATATCTTAAAGTCTTTAAAAGGAACTCATTATATAAATTGTATGTTTTAGAAAACTATATTGGAGATTCACAAATTATGGTCATAATAATGTAGAATGAATGATCAAGAGTGGATCGATGATATGTTCAACCAATTCACTAAAATTATTAAAATATTGGTTTTATATAATGAAAACCTAACGAGTTATGCTTTTTGAAAATAATTATTTGATCCTTACCTAAATGGTGGAACTCAAAGAATGCTTTGATTGGATAAAGTAAGTATTTTTCTGATTACCCAATAGACTAACTAATTAGATCACTTCTTTAATATGACATGGAGTTAAATAATAATAATGGTTATGAACATGATAAAAGTAAATACATAACATTTAAATATAAAATAAATATTTATTCTAATTCCTTTGAATCAGAGTTGTAGAAAAGAGAGAAATATCAAATAAAAAATTTTATGGACAGAGTTTATAAGTACTTGAAATGAAATAGAGGTTCAAATAATAATCCTAGAAGTGATCTTCAAAATATGATTGAATGCAAATGAATAAAGACAAAAATAGTAAAACATCAGAATTAATATGATTTGAGTTTACGAAAAATGGTTACATAAAATTATTTTTCCCAAAATTGAAACAATATATGAAGAAAAAGAAGTATAATAAGAATTCAAAATATACGTATAATACTAGATGAATTTTCAGGGAGGAGACAAGAACAGACATTGATAACTCTAAGAGTAAGAAACAATCGGCGTAACTATTAATGATGTAATCAATAATGAATGTGGTAATATCTTATTATGATTATATTTCAACTTAAGGGTATAACATTGAATCTAAACATAATGAGTTGACTAAAAAAATTGAAAAACTTCAAATTGATATTTTTAGAAATACCGAAAAATATAAATAAATTAAATGAAAATAAAAAATATGTATTTTTTTTATAAAATAACAGTTTTTACTTTAAGAAATATTGGACACAAAAGAGTTTCATATTCTTAACAAATATATCTCAAATATGAGAATAAAATAATGAATTATTTTTAGAAAAATATATAATTAATGCTATGAATGGATATTTATGTTAGTTTTTGAGGATTTATAAAAAAATTATATGGAACTTTTCATCTATAAATAAGAAAAATGAAATTAATAAATATAGAATCATACAAAAATGTAAAAATCTATTATGACATTGATATTATTCAAAAAGTGAATGAAAATAATATAGTGGGTGTTATTAGATTAAAATAAAACCTATATTTTTCAATTAAAATAAAAATTAGATAAGATTATGACTATTAAAATAACATAATAAAAATAAAATATGATTTATTTATAATATTTTGATTGTTATTATATAAAAAACTACTTTTGTTAAATAAATTAAATGGAATGTCTTATGTGTTACATGCATTAGATGAAATTCAGAAGAAAATTTTGAAAAAAATTGTTCATAAATATTAACTCACTCATTATGGAATACTAAGGATTTTATTTTTGGAATCTATCTTTATAATTACCCTTCAATTAATTTCTTAAATCAATATGGTTGCAATTTTTTTACAACTAATCAAGTTGGATAAAAAATATATTTAGTTGGAAAACTATTATCTTCATAATATTTTTAATAGGAAAACTTCCAATGGAGTTCTAATGAATAACAAAATATGAATAGGGGATGTTCTAGAGACACAAATGGTGATATTTCTAACTTTTAATATTTTAATTCATATTGAGGTCAAATAATCCCTTTCATTGATAGTCAAAATGAAATAATAGAGGATTTCTAGAGGTGAGAATATTTTAATCTGTTATAATTTATAAATTAATATATATATAATTATTATTAAAATTTAATTAGTAACATAAAATTGAAATTATAGAAGGATTGTAGTATTTTTAGACCAAAAAATTCATTTTTATAAATATATTACTATTTTATTTTATGCTAATAGAATGGAAAATATCCACAATATATATTATTCTGAACTAACATATGATAAAGTAATTTGATTAAATACTATATTAATAAATAATATTCCATAGCATAGGATGTTTGGGCATGTTCATGTACAAGAAATTGTATAAATTAGAAAACAATATACGATCAAGAACATCCTAACGTCAAGGAATATACAAATTTTGTGTATGATAATTATCTAAAGTATGAGTGAAACAATAACACATTCATATATGTTATGATTTTTAATAAAACAATATGTTTATATATAAATCATATTGATTTATTTCAACCCAGGAGAATTTATTTTTAAGAATTAATAAATATGTTCTGGTAGTTTTAAGCGATTTAATAGGTTAAATTTGATTAATTTCTTATAAAATTAATGTGAAATTCTGAAAAAGGTTATTTCATTTTATGTAGTATGAAGTTCATAAAATTTATTTAAAAGATCATATAAAAGTGATAACAGAGGTGATTTGTTTAACATAGTTTTTAGAATTTTTTTGAATGTAGTGGATACCTCCATAATATTTCAATCCCTAGAACATCATTGAAAAAATATGTTATAGAGTGTTGAAATTATTCTATTCATAAAATAAAAGATCTATGATAAATGAAATATTTTTAATAAAATACTTTTGGTAGGAATTGGTTAATACTTATTTCTATATAATAAATAGAGTTTATATAAGACCCACGTTAAAAAGACTTATGAACACTTTAATGAATATAAACACATGTTTTTTCACATCATTGTTTTTCATTATAGAGTTTATATTTTTAATACTATAGATAATTTGGACATGATTGACGATAAATGTAAAAAAAGATTTTTTATAGGATATTAAAAAAATAGTATAGCTTATAGAGTATATAAAAATATAACCACGATAATGTAGAAATCAGTGTGTGTAATATTCCATAAAGATTATAAAAAATAGAATGCATATTATGATAATCTTGATGAAAAAATTGAAAACATGAGTTTCGATGAATATAAATTTGAAAATGATAATGCATTAGTTGAGGTGTCAAAAATATCATTAAAATATTATCTTATGAATTATAATAGTTTTAGAGATAATTATTTTAAAAATTTAATTGACAATTTTTTATTTGAAATATTATCTAGAAAATAATATATGATTTATTTTCTTAATTCAACCTTAATTTTTGATATTTTGATTATTAATGAAAAATACTAAGTTTAGTTACTAAAATTGGATAAATTATAAGTAGAAAGAATATAATAAATTTAAATTAAATATGTTACTCGATTTGGTGGTATTTCCCAAAGATAAAAAATCAATTGGAACCAAATATATTTGTTCAAATAAAATGGTCAATTTTGGTTATATAGTAAGAAATTATGAAAGAATATATTCCAAATGAAATTTACAGGAAAAAGGTATTGATTTTGATGATTCATTTTCACCAACATCATAATTATAGTCCATTCAGATTCTATTATCCATTTCAATTTTTCAAAATATTATATTTCTTCAAATGTATATAAATTGTTTATTTTTAAATTGTGTAATTTATGAAGAGGTGTATGTCAATAAACCACCTGGTTTCAAAAATTATGTAATTCAAAATCATTTTTTCAGTATATCTAAATCCTTATATAGTTTAAATAAAACTGTAAGATCTTGGTGTCACAGAATAAATATATTTTTATGATAAAATTATTTTAACAAATGAAGGATATATCCATCTTTATTCACAAATTTGGTTTCTAAATCTAATATCATTGTATAACTATAAAAATATGAGATTGTGTTGATTTCTTTAAATTATATTCGCATTATTTTGAAAAAAATAATGAAATGTTAATTTCATATAATTTTAGTGGGGGAATTAAATTTTTTTAGTCTTGAAATTTTACGAGGAAAAGATGATGAAATTTTTAATTCGGGATTATATTCTAAATTTTTGTTCAAATATTTAATCATAACTCATATATAACTATGACAAATGTATTGGGTCCAATTATAACCTAGATGTTGGGGAATTTGAAAAATCTATAAATGATAAAATGTATAGGGGAATGAATTGAAGACTACATTATATTACTACATTAGTTCCTTATATTATTATTTCAATCTTCATGTGTGAAAAATATCATTCTAATTAAAAAGAAAGAAATTTTTAGGTAGTCAATAGAATAATAATATTTATTAAAGGAACTGATAAAAATGAGTTAATTTTCTCTAATCATAATTGATTCAATTTTTTACAATTTTCAAACTATGATTTGGTATGCTATAGACTTGATATTAAAATAGCATTTATGTGAATCACTAACATGATAAAATTTTTATTTCATGAAATTCAAAAAACTAGTTGTTAGGTTCATTTTTCCTGGATGAGGCTAAGTATATTTATGTTTTAAATTTTAATGAATATTTTATTTGGATAATAAAACTATAACATGTTTCAATTTTTATATAGAAAAAATTCTTATATATTATGAAAATATATGTTCTGCTTCAATAACAAAAAACTTTTTTATGAACATCGAAGAAAAATAAATGGATTTTATATTTCATTTTTTTAAGATATCATGTAAATATAATTGATATAACAAAAGAAATTTTTCCAAAATAAAAATAAATTGTATATATCTTTACTAAATAATAAGATTCTTACAATTTTGAGAAATTTTAATTTGAATAATAGTTTCTCAAGATTTAGTTTTAACGAGCATCCAATTTTTATTTAATTTTTAAAAGATATATTTTAGATAAAAATGAATTTTTAGGAGTAATGACATACTAATTTTACAGATATTCAATTTACACTGTATTTAAAAATAATAACAATAGTAACCCAATGTGTAACTCCCTAAAAATCTAAAGTAGAAACATTCTATTCTATAAGGTGTTTAACAAAATACTACAAGTGCATTTGAAAATATTATATCCTAACGATCTGTAATATATTGAAAATTTTAAAAAAAATTAAATATTATATATCTTGTAATTCATGTGATAATGATTTATCATGTTACATGTGCAATAAGGATTTTCCTCAATGGCATGCATTACATGCAATTCCATGGTTTACCAAACAAAAATATATTATTAAAATATAATTATTTATTATAATAAGATATAATCTAGAAATTAAATAGGTAGTTATAAATATTATTAAATATCTTAGGAAATTATATAGTTAAAAAAATATATTTTTACTTCTTTAGTTACAAATTCATTAGAAATGAAAATAAGAGCCAATTGAAAATATAAAGGAAATATTATATAGAAAACTATTTTGATGATCACAATGTTGTTTAAAACTAATTAATTAAATTAATTACAATAAGTTGCTGATATTAATGATATATATATATATATTATTAAATATAATAATTTTAATATTTATCCAATAGATTTGATAAGTATATGATTAGAAAAATGTTAATTTTACAAATAAAAAACTTATATCTTTATTAAGTTATTTGTACAACCATTCAATGGATAAAGAATATTATTTAATTTTTTTAAAATTTTTAGATTATATATGTCACAATAAACTTCATAATTTAAATAGAAACATAAAAATTAGGGTATGGATATTTTTTGGTATTTTTTGAGGTTTTATTGTTTTTAGAATAATGAAAACTAGAAAATATTTGTTGACAAATGATTGTTCAGCAGATTTATTTACAAGGTACAATTATATTTAAAATTATTTGTAAATATTATTTAGATAATATTTTTATAAATTAATGTACTTTATTTCATTTTATTCAATCAAACATTGAAAATTACTAAAAAATTACAATCTTTTGATCAATTTTTACTTTAAAAACTCACATTGTCGTGCCCTCTATAAGATTAAATTTAAATTTATTTATTCATCTTCTCTGACCTAAATTTAGAAAAATGGATTCCATATTTTTCATCTACATAATTTATAACTTATTATAAGGTCAAAATATTTTTTGGCCATAAATATTAGTGAATTTAGTCAAAATTACTTGCAATGATTGAGGTAAAATTGGGCTTAATAAGGGAATAAACCTTAAACATAATAGGGAAAATGACCTATAAAAATTTCCAATAGAAATTCTATGGGAATAAATCAACCCTATCCCCACTTTTAATTAAATTATATTATTATGGGAGCCACTTTAAATGTGAAAATTCTATTTGGAAATTATTTTTCGAAATATTACAAGAGTGATACTCCTCCGCCAATATAAAAAAATCATCTCCTATGACATTTTCACACCTCTCAAGACGCATTTTCTCAACCAATATATTAGGAATTAGATCATAAAAATCCCTATACTAATACTATAATCCAACCCTTTATAGGATTAAATCAATGAATTCCCTTTTGGGAAAACTAAAAGTAGTTACCCGATTAAGAGGTAACATCTATTCTTATGCTATTTAGTTTTATTTCCATTATCTACTCACTAAACTCTTATGATTCCAATATTATATAACCAAAAAATTATCCATAATATTCTAGGATGTTTTTATGTTAATTTTTTGACAGATACATAAAAAAACACCAATTTAATGGGTTACATACATATTGTTTACGTGAATAGTGAACTACTTCCCCATGTAACGATGATTGTTCGTTCTTTCTTCCCCACCTATCGTGGTGGATATTTCAATGGAATCTATTTTTATATATGTTATATATGATAATATTTATTTCTTTATTTATTTTGAACTTATTTAAAACACAAACCCTTATACTTTCCATTTTGTGTAAATATGATAACTCTATTTTTTGGTAGTGTGGAAAACCATCTTCCAAAAGTGACTTGATTGGATCACACTATATATATAATGTTAAAAGTTTTATTATAATTAAAAATATTATACATAATATAGATATATATTATAATTAATATGTTATTAAATTTATTAAGACAATATATATATATATATATATATCATTTTCTTTATTACCTTTCAAACACTAAAAGTTATAATGTCTGTCATGGAAGTGTGGACTACCGCCTCGTCAACAAGATGTGATTGCTTTGAGATCAAAAAAAATACATATATATGATTAAATAAAATGGCATTCATGATATAATTAACATTCTTCAAATATATTTTGATACTTATGGTCTTCCAATAAAAATAATTAAAAATGAACACTTTACTCATGCATACGTATGACCAACAATATCCATGATTGTAATTTTGATTCATTTTTCATAACTGTATTTAGATATTGTTTAGAAAATTATAATTTATGTATAAATATTATAATTATTTCCGGATTATTATTTGTGGCATGTAATATAATTGCCACTTTGACCATAGTTGATATTCCATTTGGTAAAACAAACCAATGTAAACATAATTTTTTTATATACTTGTATAAAACATTGTAATAATTGAAATTAATGTTATGAATAAAATGAAGAAGTTTCTCAATGATTTAAATAATTATAATATGTTTTTATTCATGAATAAAAATACACACGAGACAAATCAGACTCATGGTATGGGATTCTCATATCACTTTTTTTAAAAAAATCAATGCGATAAATATCAAATTTACCACTTTTGTGTTGTACCAACTAACCCTTGTTATATTCTATAAAATTAAAACATTTAAATTATTACAATATAAAAAAATTAATTTTATGACTTTATATGCTTATGATTCAAATGTTTCAAAGTGGTATGCGATACATTGGAATCTACAGATCATCCAAGAGCAGATGAAGACTGCACATAGAAGCTAGAAGTCTTATGTCGACAGGAGATGAAGGCCTCTGGAGTTCGAGGATTGCGCCCATGTCTTTCTACGGGTCTCACCCGGACAAAGATTACATAGATTTGGCCGAGGAGGTGAGTTATCTCCAAGGTTCATCGAACCTTTTCAGGTTTTCAACAGAGTTGGTGAGGTGGCTTACCGCTTAGCTCTTCCCCCTCCGTTGCACCGGGTGAAAAACATCTTCCATGTATCCTAGTTGAGGAGATAATTGCATGAAACATCCCACATCACCGACCATGGTGAGTTGGACATCGACGATGGGGTGACTTTTTCAGAGGATTCATTTTAGATTGAAGATCGAAAGGAGAGGTTCCTTCGTGAGTCGTCGATAACTCTTGTGCCCCTTCATTGGCAGCACGAGAACCTCAAGGAGAGGACATGGGAGTGGGAGGCTCAGATTCGTAATCAGTACCACCATTTTCTTCATGATTTGTGAGGTGGCTTATAAGGACATCTATCCCAAATGTGGGGAGAATGTAAATACCCATAAATTCCATGTATTGTTTTTAATTAAATTGAAATTTTACGAGTCTGGGAAAATATAAGGTACATGATTCTAAGTCCCAAAGTGCCTAGATTGAATTTCTGAACTTTTTCCATGTACGTTCAAGAAAATGCACTAGAGGTTTTTTCTAACTTTTGCACTGGTGCTCAGAAATGAAATCCAAGGGCACCGTTGAATTCCCAACACCGGTATTCTATTAAGGAGACTTTCACCTCGACCAAAGTAGGTCGAGGGTGAATTATAGAATTTTTTTCATGAAAGAATGAAATAAATAAAAATATTAAAATTTTTAATTTTTTTTGTGAAACCCCTCAACATGGGTTATGGTGGTGGGGACCACCCGAGCCTATACCTTCCATGTGGATGTTAGAGGTGGGGACCACCTGAACTAACCCCCATTCTGGATTTATGGGTATCGACCACCCGACCCCTCTTAATGGGGGAGAAACCTCTCAACTCCCCATTAATCCTTTCATCAAATTAATTGGATCTAATTAAATATGATAATGTGGTACAATTAATTGTACGAATAATTAATTGTTCCAACCTTTTAATTTGATAAACATTAAATTAACAAGGGGGTTATTTTATCATTTTTGGGTGGAATTGGGAGTGTAGAAACTTTTGGAGGATTATTCTCTCCAATGAAGAATGTGTTGTCCAATGATGAAGGATCTCCCCATCAAATAATGCTCATGCCTACGAGGAACATCATCAAGGACAAAAAAACCGATGATCAAGGAAATGCCGATGTCACAGAAGTCCATCTATACCCAATGACTTTATCTCATTCTTCACTACCTCTATCGAAAAATCCCGAGGTTGGGATTTAATTATGTGTGATTATTGTTTCCCATGTTCTACCCCTCTAAATAAAAGAACACGAATCAACACTTTAATTAGTTGATCTGTGGATTATATCTTATTCGGGTTCGGGAATTATCAATTGTGTGATGTTTTAGGTTGTGACGTTATTCATTCATGTTTTTGTTGAGCCCCTTTCTACCTCTCTAACGCGGAGGGTGCGGGCCCAAAAAACTTTTCCTAACCCCTCTATTTTTCTTCTTGAATGGTGTGTCCTTCATGATTGGAGAAGTATACATTGTTCAATGGAGACAAACGGATGTGGCGGCTGGCACATCCCTTACCGTGACGAATGCGACAGCCCCACGGCTCCTTGCCTCGTAGTGGTCTCCGTGTCACCCCATAGGCTTGCCACCCCGCTGGATTCCACCCCACACTACGACCCTTCGCACCCTCCAATGCCCTTGCCGCCATGCGGCCCTCCACACCTTCCCGCGGCCTCTCCACCCCGCGGATCTCAGTGCTACCCTACGGCCTCACCGCACCGCGGCCGTTCGCGCCGCCCGACGTCCTCGCTGCCTCACGGCCCTTCGGGCCCCCATGGTGTCGCCGCATATGGACCTCCGCGCCACCCCCTAGACCTCGCATCCTCGCCGCCCCGCAGCCCTCGTGGCCTCCACGGCTCCCGCGGCCTCGCGCCTCCCTCGTGCCCTCCATTGCGCCCTGCACAGGCTATGCCCAGCTGGCCAGGTCTGACCCAGTGGGCCAGGCCTGACCGATTGGGCCAGGCCAGGCCCAGCGGGCTGGACCAGACCTAGTAGGCTAGATCAGACACAGTGGGCTAGACTAGACCTAGTGGGCTGGGTCAGTCCGACCGGGTCAGACAAGTCTCCGGCCAACTTCAAAATTTTCTCTTTATCGGCCATAACATTGGCACCGAGCGTCGGTTTGACGAACCGTCAGCATTGCTGGAATCCTTGAAAAAGACGGTATATTTTAGTATACCCCACTGTAGTTTTGGATAATGTTGTACAACGGTTAGGTTGGATTGATCAAAAGTCTAACTGGGCCATCGGGACTTAAATTCTAATAACTCATAGACCAGACATCTGATTGACGCACTGTCTGCTGCTTTGAGACCCCTATGGTGTGATGGTCTTTTGTGACACTTCTTCATGGGACATTGTGGTAGTTGGAGTATCAGCCAGTGGATTGAGGAGCAGGACCTCCAGAAGATGAGCTAGCCTAGTGATAGTACCCTATAACTAGCTGTGACGTGAATAATTAATAATGATATTGTGTGGGTGAGCACTGAGCGATCCTGTGTGGGTCCAAACCGAGTGATCATGTGTGGGTGAGCACCGAGAGATCCTATGTGGGTCAGCACCGAGCGATCCTATGTGGGTCAGCACCTAGCAATCCTGTGTGGGTCAGCACCGAGTGATCCTATGTGGGTGAGCATTAGAGCCTTCTAATAGAGTAATATTAATTCGTAGTTACATCTAATCATCTCTACAACTTTACTTAAGTTATACCTAGTGTGAGCTGAGTTTATACCTGTGTGGTACTTTCATTTATGGTAATACCATGGTGGTATTATTCTGTGTGGTGTACCTGTGTGGTACTTACCTTCGTGGTATTCTTTCATTTGTGGGACAGTTGAGCTTTGGGATTTTGGGTTGGAACCTATGTTTTCTGTTTATTTAGATTGGTATACATGATAAATTAGGTATTTTATAGGCATATACCAATGTTGGGTTGACAGTTTACTTCATTCTTTGTGTTTTATACTTTTTGGATTTTGTGAGACCTTGTGGGTCTCCGGGTTCCTACTGAGTATTGTTATAATAACCCTTGTATGGGCTATGCCCACACATTGTTGGGTTTGGTGCAGACGACAAGCATCAATGATCGAGGCTGAGGGTACCAAGACTAGACAGGGCTCAGAGATGGACATTAAGGCATGTCGGTACACAGAGGAGACATGTAGATTTGGAGTGCTGAGGAGGAGATCTGTACTTACCCTTCAGGAAGGAACCTCGGGGTATGACCCTATAATTTTATCCTTTTTCATCAGTTGCATTGTTTTTCAGTTGTACTTGTACCTTTACTGTTGGGCTTGTATTTCGACCCCTTTTTACTTTCCGTACTCTTTTTTCTATACAGTTTACTTGTGTTCTTATCTTGATGTGTTCTTGGTTGTGTGTGTTTATAGGTTATAAAGGCAACGACTCCCTGGTTTTAGGGAGCAGTCCTTTCAGTTCTAGTCGGCAGCCTCTGGCCTATGGAAGGAGGGTCTGTGGTTGTGATGGCATGGGCCCCCGGGGATGGGTTGTGACAATCCCTCACCTAAATTATAAAAGGGAATCTCCTCCTCCAACTCATTACACCACATTGATCATTTTATTTCAAAAATTTCTCTTTAAAAAGGCATTATAAACATCTTTATACATATTAAAGTGGTGTTTTTCTTCTCAAAATGATAAGGCTCGGTTCTATATTGATGCCTAATAGAAGCCTCATAAATAAGTGGTGATTTTACTACCTGGCCTCTTTCAATTAGGTTCACCTATTACATCAAATAAATATATTTAATATATCATAATATAATAAATTATGTATCCTAAATATACTTAAATGGTATTTTTGTTATGAAATCACTACTATCCATCACTTTCCCATCAAATGGAATGTGAAATTATCGCTACATTTTATGTATGACGTACCATCTCCACATAGAGATACAATTGATTCTCATCTACTATATTTATTGAAAGTTATTATTATGTGTCTAATGTTTATATATGGTACTTATGATATCATTATAAGTTTTTAATTATAAAATCAAATTTATAATTTTACCTTCCAATCTGTTGGTAAACAATAACATTGCCCATGCTTACGTGTGGAATACCACCTCTATAAAGTGATGTGATTTTGTTTCATTCCCATTTTAATTATATCATAATGAAAAAATATGTAATGAATATATATGATATATATATGATATAATACATATTTTTGAAATGTTAATTCATATTTACTGTTGTTTTGTTTCATACATAGAAAATTAAAAACAACAGTCACTCATATGTAGGGTCTACCGACTCAATGAATGGTGTAATTCATAAAATATATCTATATTTTATAGATTTAACAGAATAAATATGTAATGAATATATATTATATTTATATCATTTTTATTATATTTGAAATTATGTAACCATGATCAAAGCATAAGGACCTAACTCTCAAATGAAATCATACATGAAAAACAGATTTGTTGCAGCTAAGAATAGGGATTTTAATAGAGAACTATTAATTAATTTAAGATAAAATGTCATATGTATATAATATATGATAAAATTTATAGTATTATGGTTTATAAATATATTTATAACAAATCTATATTTATTATACTTGGGGTTAATGCACATTCAATGGAAATATGACATAAGGTTATTTGTTTATTTCACCCTCTCATCCCTATTCAAGGTTGTTTATTTATTTGAATCCATTGAGGAAATTATTTAATATGTCTATATTAATCCCAAAAAATTTATTAATCGTATATCTATCATTATAAATTTTGAATATTTCTTTTCATTTTCCTCCCTTTATTTACTCAAGATATAGAAATAATTTTTTTAAATGGAACTTACTTTGTTTTCTTCTGAGTTGATTTTATTTTTCTGCCATGTGAATATTTTTTCATAAACATTTATAAATAATATTTTATATTTTCCTCAGTGATTTATTAAATACATTTTATAAATTTTTAACTTTTTACAAAAATCACTAAAATGAATATACATATTTTTATTCTAATGAGGTACTTTTTGATCATATTGAAAAAGTGTGAAAGGAATGATTATTAACATATAAAAAGTTATTATAATTACCTCTATAATTAAAACTTATTTCATTGAAACATACATTATATGAATAAAAAATATTTTCAAATAAAATTTATCATTAAAAATAGTAATATTTTTAGATTTCAAATTACCAATTTCATTGTGAAAAGGGATTTTTCATCAACACATTTTCTAGTGATATTTTTTAATTTATTTCCATATATGAAATCATCATTTGTTTAATATCATTTTGAGAATATAATCTAATGATACCATACACCATATTTCTTATGATGTTTTTTGATAAGTTGGACTAGGGATTGTTTTGATAGTTAATGTGATAGTTATTCAAATATATAAAATTATTTATTTTTAAGACCTGTTGATTAAGTGGTAATGTTTAGCCATATGATGGATGTATTTGAAATAGTCATGGATAAGAGTGTCCCACTATAACCCCTCAATGTATTAGTAGGTCTTATTATTCAAACAAGATAGTATTTACGTTAAGGAATTACCCATTTATGTATATTTTCTACTATACTTCTCTAAAAGAATTTTAAGATGTTTTGGAAAAAGGAATTGATAGTATGTTTTTGATTTTTATCATCATGCATTCAAAAATTATTAAATATGTTGCTAATTTTCATGAATTTATTTTATTTTTTATGATATCCATACATTAATTTATACCTCATTATACTATTTATATTTAATTATTAGATCATTAATAATTATTTATATATTATTCAGGAATATTTATCTTTTGTTGTATGCATACCATTACATACATTGTCTATAAAACCATTTATTGTTTCTTTTTTCCCTAGTATGCCTATAAAATATTTATGCATGATATGAAGGAGTGTCTTAGTGGGTATAATAATGATCTTGAAGTAATAACATGATTTATTTAATGTTTTAAAATGTAATTTGTGATCTCATAATGTATTTATTTTTTCAAGACAACAACTTTATCGAGTCCTTTGGGATGCGATCACTAGTATCTAGTACCGATGTAATAATATAACCAATGAATCTGGGTTAATATAGATTTTTTTTAAGAAATCATATGAACGTAAATTTTGATATCCTTTAGAAATATTCATCATCATCATAGGTTTACTATGACCCTTGATAGAGTCCCCAAATATTGTAGTTTTTATGTAGACATTGAAACTGTTAAAATTTCAAAAATTGATCCTTGATTTCCTTGGGAAGATATATTGTGTTCCTACCTTAATTTCAAACTAAAAATAATCAAACTTATTCTTAAACTTCGAGGGATTTTTTATTATTATAAAGTTTATATTTTTTAAACCACTTCTATAAATTTTTTAAACGGTGTTTCCAATGTTTTTTATTCAATTATTATCTTAAAAAATATTTTATTAACCAATATAACACTCTTTTTTATTCTCTTTTTTCAGTTCATCTAGAATGATGTTGAGGTTTTCTTATTCATCATGTATCATCCTTAGGTCACCAATCTCATTAAGAATATTTGTTTTTTCGTCAAGAATTCAATTTTTTTGTTACCAAACCATCTTATTACATTAAAATATATTTTTATTTCAAGTTTAGTAATCATTGAGAGAATTTCCCATAATTATCATTTAATGATGTAAAAAATATGAGATTCCTCTTATTACTCATCAGTGTTAAAAATTTCATTAAAAGTGTGTTTTTAATCTTTAAATTTTTTTATAAGAAATATTTTGGTAGTATCATCACTACAATACTATTTTTTACTTTACTATCATTATATTACTCAAATTTAGAGGTAAAATTCTTCCTTTGTAATTTATAGAACTTATTATCCTTCACCTTTGAAAATGAATTTGATATTTTTCATTATTTTTCTAATATCTCATTGATTTTCTTTTCCTCCCAATCCCTATGTTATTTTTCCTTAAATATTAAAAAATTATCATAAAACTGTACAATTGAACCTCAACCAAAAAACATTATTAGTAATTTTTTGTTATAAATCCATGTTCCTCTTTTCACATATTTCAAAAATAATGTCACAAATTCATTAAATATTTGATTAAATTTTTCTTCAATTTTATATTCATAAAATTTTTACATAGTAACATTATTATACATTCCAAAAATTGAATACTTGAAAGTGATCTCCTAATCAACCTTCTATTTGGTCTTTAAAACCTTTTCCTTTATCATTTTTATGTGATGATAATTATTTTTAGATCATCTATAGATAGATTTTTTGGACATCTATATTTGAAATATGATACGTTAGTATAAAACTTATCAAGTATAATTCTCATAATATTTTCAAAAACATATAAATATATTATATTCTCATTGAAACATATTATTTTTCTTAAATCATCATTAATATTATAAATAATTCCATAATAGCTTCCTCATCATCAATTTAATGATCCTCTTACATTAATATATATATTTTTATGTCTAATTTCAAAAAAAATTTATCATTTAATTAATATTATATAACTTATCCTAGAATCATTTAGCTACTCCAATACACATATCCTTCCAAAATTCAATTTTTAAGAGTGATAATTGTATAAAATTTATTACTCTACCTTTATTCTCAAAGATCATCATATTAGTATCTATTAAGTGTAATCCATTAAAAGGTGGATGAAAACCATTCCTAACATATTCAATAACATAATATATAATGAAAATATGATATATTGAATAACTATCCATCCACATACGACAGCTTTTCTATCATAGATGTAAATTTCATTAATGTTAATAGATTTGTAAGAATCTATGTTATCCTTCCTTTTCATTAAACAATTTTTTTTAAATGATTGAAAAATTCACCCTTATAATAAATTAGAGGAATAATCAAAATAAAATTGTAGATTACAATGGGAGGGGTGATAATGGGTATTTTTCTCTTACTTAATAACAAACATCACCATTAGTTTGTGAAAAAATGACTCCTTTGGAAAAAAACAAGACAAAATATATGAACACATGTTTTTTCAAGTTTTACTACTTAATAAGAGAATATAGTGCTTGGAATTATTTATAAGCAATACAGGACCACACAAAAAACTAGAAAACATTCCTTTTGGTGGATAAAACATAATGCAATATACATCCCTTACATAGATATATACTCTCAATTATGAATATGATCTTCAAACAGGTAATATGATATAAAAATATTTTTTCAAATTAATAATAACCATAAAGAATAATTTAAAACAATTTACCTGTGTTTCTTCGAGATTCTTGACACATTTTATTGTACATGTTATTATTCCTCCAATTTTCTTTTTTCTACCTGCACTAATAGGATTATCATTTTAATCTTTTCTATATGAGAAAGTCTCTCGAGTGTGTATATCTGGTATACATGGTCTGATATATTAGTTTGATACCCTCTATCTAATAACACTTATATTTTAGCAATGATTCAATCACTCCCCTCGACTATGGGACTAAAATATGCTTTGACTAAGTCGAGAACTGAAAGGCTGGAAAAATTTATACATACGACTAGCTTGAGTTTATATGATGGTATGGATATTGGAAATAAGAGACTGTTGATTTTTCAAGATTCAAATATGGACATGGTCAACTCATGTAAGATACTCATGTGAATCTATAGTTGGGGTAACATGAACATGTTTGCGGTGTTGGGGGATAGCGAGCAAATCCCATTTGAATGAGGTAATTTTGACGATGTAGTATAAGAAGGGGTCAGTTCCCTGTTAGGTAACAATTATATATTTTAATCTATGATAGATTATGATCCTAGTGCATGGTCTATTAATATTAAGAAAGTGGAATAAGATGATTTTTATATTCGGTCCTCTTCCAGGAAGGGAACTAAGTCAATTATAGACATAAAGGGCTTCAGAAAACATGTGGGGAGGTCACATCCTCAAAAAGACAAATCTAATTTTCCTAGGCCACCAGTTACCAGATCTTTTAGTAAAGGATATATCATGAAAAATAAATATCTTGACGACATTAAGAATTTTTCAAAAAGGGGAATAGAAATAGATCAATCTTCTCTATAAGAGGATAAATACCCTCCTAGTGAAGTGGTTATGGGATCTCAACCTAACAAGATAAAAAATTCCTAGCATTAGTTGGATCATATGATTGTACTTTATTCAATGTTTTATAAAATAAATTCTTCCCATGTTCCTTCCCCCCACATTTCTATTACCAAATAAAGAATGATCTTATTACACATGATTTGGAAAAGAAATATTTATGGGAACCCTTGAAATAGTGGACAATATTTTTCTATTTAGATTAATGAATTGGAGGTTATGAATGATTATTTGGTTCGTGTTATAAATTTTTAATGGTTCCTTCTCTTTGGATGGTTTATTTGTTTGGTGTCATGTTTTCTTGATGAATTTATGTATGGTTACCACTCAATCAGAGAGTATTTTCTTCTAGATAATCATAAAAAATGAATTTTGAGTCAGATCATCCATTCACTCTATTCATCTTATGAACATTTCACTCAATTAGTCTAATACCAAATAATGGGATGACTCTGTCAGGTATTTCTACCTTTTTTTATAAAATCATCAACACATTTCATCCATATCTAAATAAATGAACTAATAAAATTCTTCAAACACCTATTTCTATTTTAAATATGTTATTATTTTTAGAAAATCAATAGAGTTTTATTAATAGAAAATACAAAATTTATTCTCATACATGGAATATCCAACATAAATTATTCAATGTTATACATAGTATTTTTTGTACTTCGTTTATAATATTTGTTTTATTATTTATTTCCCCCTAATTTACATGATAATTGATTTTATTTAATTTAAATTTCCTTACAATATTATTATTATTCTTACAATTCAATATTATTTTTGGGTGAAACTGTGTGAAAAATAATTTTTTTATTCTTTAATTTACCATTATGTATCACTGATTTATCATTATATTTCCTTGTTTTACCCTTAAAAATCACTTATTTACCCTTCCATATCATTAAAATGGAATTATATATCTTTTAAATACTCTTAAATAATATTTTTTGTACCGTTACAGATGTTTCCAGAATATTTTATACAATGTATAATGAATATGAGTAACCCTTATATTGGGGTCGATATACATTTAGAAAATCTATAGATATATAAGTCTAGACTTATAAAATAATTTGTTACACTTAAGTATGAATTATTAAACTCAAACTAAAGTTACATACATTTTAGTTTACCTTTACAGGTGTATGTGAACTTATAAGTTACAATTACATATCCAGTAATCAAACCAAATTACCTTTATGAAACACATATTATCTCTATGTACTGTTACATAAGTGTGTTAACTTACACTTTTGTAAACTATATATCATTCATGATTCTCGTACATAGTTTATATTAAAAATGGGTTACCTTAACACAAGATGATAAAAGTTGATCATAGTTATACAAAACTATTGTAAACTTTTATAATCCATTATTCATGTGTCCATAATACATTTATGAATCTTTGTAATGTTACCTTTACACAACCTAAGGAAATCCGCTCTTACCCTTATGTATAAGGAAACTAATTTCTACATCAAAGGATGATCTTTCCAAATATCCTCTTCTTCTAGTGGTATAACATACACTATATTAAAACTATTAGTATAAGAACTATATTTTAAAGATAACACCACGTTACTAGTTGTGTCACTATATAACATGAGGTAGAATACATAACTAATGTTACCATTGTTGTCGTAAATGGTATCATCCTACATTATATCTGTAGAAGCACTTGAATAATAATGGTATCATGTATTGTATTTGTTATAGAATGAACTTCCATTATAATAGTTTCATGTATATAAATGAGAATATGAATAATAAAATTAATAGATCTGATTATGGTGGTTGTGGTAGCATGCATCTTTTATTTCCAATTAATGAAATATATTTTATTAAGTTACTTATTAAATTAGAGATTGTTTCATATTAGAAACCATAACTATAAATATTAATATATTTTTTTTCATTATATATATTTTTATTTATGATAATATAATTATATGTAGTTTAAAATATATTTGATAATTAATTCATTATATAGACATACATACAATATTTATGTAGCGGTGCTACACTAATTGATTTATTTTTATTGAACAATAATTTTATATGAAATAATTATAAATGTTTGATTAGTTGTCAAATACATAGTTTATTTAATGATCATATTTGAAGTGATTTATATTCATTTCATACAGGAATAAAAGCACATGATAATTCATTTCAAACAAGCTTGATTAAACAGTATTTAAGTAAACAGTATTTTTCTATGAAAATTTATTCACTAACTCGTTTAAGTATATGATTGGTTGTTTAGAAACTCCTTATTACTCAATAAAAAGTTATATTTAATGAAAATTGATTATCTATTTGAATTTGATAATGGGTAATGTGATTAAATAAACTCATCATTATTTTTTCAAAAGATAGGGATATAATGAAAAGTATGATATTGATATGAGAATTTAGTTGTGTTTAAACATATCTCCAAATGCCTTTTCATTGGTGAGATCATGAATGAATTTTTCATTTGGTAATAATATACTAAAAGGATAAAATATCATGATCTATATCCATATTCAACATCATATTCATTAATGTTAATAATTATTTCTTTTTTTTTGTTATCATTACTTTGTCTTTCCATTCTTCTATTTTGTCTTTTCATGTTGGCTTCAGAATATTCCATAAAAAAATTTCTTAATATATTTTATCACGTATTTCATATGTTTTTCAGGTTGTGACTCCTTGAAAAAGATAGGTTGGTAATGTGTGTTGACTCTTATAAAATATATATGTGTAGTTTCACATGTTGAGCATACGTTATGTATATAATTTGGATATAACTTCCTAAAAATTTGAGTTCCTTTTTGATAAGATTATTATCATCGAGTAAATAAGATTTAAGTGTTGTATATGATAATATTGATTAGAAGTACTATAAAAATATTATGTTTCCATTGTTTATATTTCCACTACCCAATTTGTCCTCATTGCTTCACTATTTATTACTCAACTAATTATTATATTTTTAATTTTTCATGAAAGGATTATTCATCCCCCATCAGTCAATTTTTATTTTTCATTTGGAAAAATAATTCTTTATTAAAGTGTCATTGCTTTTAATTATTTTGTTGATGATTACCATTTCATTATATATTGGTATTAACCACTATCCTATATCTATTTATAGATGGAAATATCCAATGATTTTGGGAAGTAAAATAATTTGAGTTGTTGAATCCCATCAGACCATATCATTTCAATGGTTGTGATTATGCATATTATAAGGATCAGTTGGTTTTAATTCTAAAAAATACAGGTATTTCTTTTTGGGATTTCATACCAAAAAATTATAAATTACTTGAGGGGGGTTGAGAAACACTAACTATATATGATGATAAAAAATGAATTATAAACTAAATTTTATTGAATTACATATATTATCCATTAAGTACAAATTTTTATATGCATATTTAATAATGAAAAAAATTAATATCTTAATGTCTATAAAAGTACCTCATCATATAACTGGTAATTTTTAGAGAACTATATTGGAGATTCACAATGTAGGGTCATAATAATTTAGAATGAATGATCAAGAGTGGAACAGTGAGATGTTCAACCGATTCACTAAAATTATTAAAATATTGGTTTTGTATAATGAAAACCTAACGAGTAATGATTTTTGAAAATAATTATTTGATCTCTACCTAAATGGTGGAACTCAAAGAATGATTTGATTGGATAAAGTAAGTATTTTTCTGATTACCCAATAGACAAACTAATTAGATCACTTCTTTAATATGACATGGAGTTAAATAATAATAATGGTTATGAACATGATAAAAGAAAATAAATAAAATTTAAATATAAAATAAATATTTATTCTAATTCCTTTGAAACAGAGTTGTAGAAAAGAGAGAAATATCGAATAAAAAATTTTATGGACAGAGTTTATAATTACTTGAAAGGAAATAGAGGTCCAAATAAGAATCCTAGAAGTGATCTTCAAAAGATGATTGAATGCAAATGAATAAAGACAAAAATAGTAAAAAGTCAAAATTAACATGATTTGAGTTTAGGAAAAATGGTCATATCAAATTAGATTTCCCAAAATTGAAACAATAAATGAATAAAAAGAAGTATAATATGGATTCAAAATATACGAATAATACTAGATGAATTTTCAGGGAGGAGTCAAGAACAGACAGTGATAACTCGAAGAGTAAGAAAGAATCAGTGTATCTATTAATGATGTAATCAATCATGAATGTGGTAATATCTGATTATTATTATAGTTCAGGTCAAGGGTATAATATTAAATCTAAACATAATCAGTTGACTAAACAAATTAACAAAATTCAAAAGGATATTTTTAGAAATACAGAAAAATATACATAAATGAAATGAAAATAAAAAATATGTAAAAAATTTATAAAATAATAGCTTTTACTTTAAGAAATATTGGACACAAAAGAGTTTCATATTCTTAAAAAATATATCTCAAATATGAGAATAAAATAATGAATGATTTTTAGAAAAATATATAATTAATGGTATGAAAGGTTATTTATGTTAGTTTGTGAGGATTTATAAAAACTTTATATGGAACTTATCATCTATATGTAAGAAAAACTAAATTAATAAATATAGAATCATATACAAATGTAAAAATCTATGATGACATTGATATTATACATAATGTGAATGAAAATAAAATAGTGGGTGTTATTGGATTAAAATAAAACCTATATTTTTTCAATTAAATGAAAAATTAGATAAGATTATGACTATTAAAAAAACATAATAAATATAAAATATGATTTATTTATAATATTTTGATTGTTATGATATAAAAAATTAGTTTTGTTAAATGAATTAAATGGAATTTTATATTTGTTACATGAATTAGATTAAATTCAAAAGATAATTATGAAACAAATTGTTCATAAATATTAACTCACTCATTATGGAATACTAAGGATTTTATATTCGGAATCTATCTTTATAATTACCCTTCAATTAATTTCTTAAATCAATATTGTTGCAATTTTTTTTCAACTAATAAAGTTGGATAAAAAATAGATTTCATTGGAAAACTATTATCTTCATAAAATATTTAATAGTAAAACTTCAAATGGAGTTCTAATGAATAACAAAATATGATTATGGGATGTTCTAGAAACACAGCCGGTGATATTTCTAAATTTTTATCTATTAATTCATATTGTGGTCAAATAATCCCTTTCATTGATAGTCAAAATGCAATGTTAGAGGATTTTTAAATGAGAGAGTATTTTAATCTGTTATAATTTCTAAAGTAATATATATATAATTATTATTAAAATTTAATTACTAACATAAAAAATTGAAATTATAGAAGGATTGTAGTATTTTTAGGCAAAAAATTTCATTTTTCTAAATATATTTCTATTTTATTTTATGCTAATAGAATGGAAAATATCCACTCTATATATTATTTCGAACTAACCTATTATTATGTAAATTGATTAAATACTATATAAATAAATAATATTCCATAACACAGGAGGTTTGGGCATGTTCATGTACAAAAAATTGTATAAATTAGGAAACAATATAGGATGAAGACCATCCTAATGTCATGAAATATAAGTATTTTGTGTATGATAATTATCTAAAGTATGAGTGAAACAATAACACATTAATATATGTTATCTTTTTTACTAAAACAATATGTTTATAGATACATTATATTGATTTACTTGAACCTAGGATAATTTCTTTTTTAATAATTAATAAGTATGTTCTGGTAGTTTTAAGAGATTTAATAGGTTAAATTTTCTTAATTTCTTATAACATTAATGTGAAACCCTAAAAAAGGTTATTTATTTTTATGTATTATTAAGTTCAGAAAATTTATTTAAAACATCATTTTAAAGTGATAACAGAGGTGATTCTTTTAACATAGTTTTGAGAAATGTTTTGAATCTATCGGATACCTCCATAATATTTCAATCCAAAGAACATCATTGAAAAAATATGTTATAGAGTGTTAAAATTCATCTATTCATAAAATAAAAGATCTATGACAAATTAATTATTTTTAACAAAATATTTTTGGTAGGAATTGGTTAATACTTATTTCTACATAATAAATAGAGTTTATATAAGACCCATGTTAAAAAAACTTATGAACACTTTAATAAAAATAAACCCATGTTTTTTCACATCATTGTTTTTAATTATAGAGTTTATATTTTTAATACTAATGATAATTTGGTCACTATTGATGATAAATGTAAAAAAATATTTTTTATAGGATATTCAAATGATACTATAGTTTATTGATTATTTAAAAATAGAACCACAATAATGTATAAATTGGTGTGTGTAATATTCCATTAATATTATAAAAAATAGAATGCATATTATGATAATCATGATGAAAAAATGAAAAATTGAGTGTCGATGAATAGAAATTTAAAAATGATAATGCATTAGTTGAGGATTCATAAATATCTTTAAAATATTATCTTATTAATTATAATAGTTTTAGAGATAATTATTTAAAAAATTTAATTTTTCAATTTTGAATTTGAAATATTATCTAGAAAATAATATATGATTTATTTTCCTAATTCAAACTTTATTTCTGATATTTTCATTATTAATGAAAAATACTAATTTTAGTTACTAAAATTGCATAAATTATAAGCAAAAAGGACATAATAAATTTAAATTAAATAAATTACTCAATTTGGTGGTATTTCCAAAAGATAAAAAATCAATTGGAACCAAATATATATGCTCACATAGAATGATCAATGTTGGTTATATAGTATGAAATTATGAAAGACTTTATTACAGATGACATTTACGGGAAAAAGGTATTGATTTTGATGATTCATTTTCACAAACATCATAAATATAGTCCATTTATATTCTATTATCCATTTTATTTTTTCAAAATTTTATATTGCTTCAAATGTATATAAATTTTTTATTTTTAAATTGTGTAATTTATGAAGAGGTGAATGTCAAAAAACCACCTGGTTTCAAAAATTATGTAATTCCAAATCATGTTTTCAGAATATATAAATCCTTATCTAGTTTAAATAAAACTGTAAGATCTTGGTGTCACAGAATAAATATACTTTTATGATAAAATTATTGTAACAAATGAAGGATATATCTATCTTTATCCACACATTTGGATTCTAAATATAATATTATTGTATTACTATATAAATATGACATTGTGTTGATTTCATTAAATTATATTCGAATTATTTTTTTAAAAAATCAATGAAAAGTTAATTTCATATAATTTTTGTGGGCGAAATAGTTTTTTTAGTCTTCAAATTTTACAAGGAAAATATGATGAAATTTTTAATCCAAGAATATTGTGTAAATGTTTGTTAAAATATTTAATCATAATTCATATATAACTATGAGAAATGTATTGGGGCCAATTATAACCTAGATGTTGAGGATTTTGAAAAATCTGTAAATGATAAAATGTATAGGGGAAGAATTGAAGACTACATTATATTACTAAATCAGTTCCTTATATTATTATTTCAATCTTCATGTGTGAAAAATATCAGTCCAATTAAAAATAAAGTCATTTATAGGTAGTCAATAGAATAATAATATTTATTAATGGAACTGATAAAAATGGGATATTTTTCTCTAATCATAATAGATTATATTTTTTACAATTTTCAAACTATGATTTGGGATGCTATAGACTTGATATTAAAATAGCATTTCTGTGAATCACTAACATGATATAATTTTTATTTTATGAAATTCCAAAAAATAATTTTTAGTTTCATTTTTCATGGATGAGGCTAAGTATATTTATGTTATAAATTTTAATAAATATTTTATTTGGATAATAAAACTATAACATGTTTCAGTTTTTATTTAGAAAAAATTCTTATATATTATAAAAATATATGTTCTGTTTAAATAACAAAAAACATTTTATGACAATCAAAGAAAAATAAATGGATTTTAAATTTCATTTTTTATGATATCATGTAAATATAGGGGATATAATTAAAGAAAATTTTCCCAAATATAATTAAATTGTACATATCATTACTAAATAATAAGATTCTTACAATCTTGAGAAATTTTAATTTGAATAATAGTTTCTCATGATTTAGTTTTAGCGAGCATCCAATTTTTATTTTATTTTTCAAAGATATAATTTAGATAAAAATGAATTTTTTAGGAGTTATGACATACTAATTTTACAGATATTCAATTTACACTATATTTAATAATAATAACAATAGTAACCCAAAGTGTAACTCCCAAAAAATATAATGTGGAAACATTCTATCCGATAATGTGTTTAACACAAAACTACAGGCGCATATGAAAATATTATATCCTTACGATATGTAATATATTTAAATTTTTTTTAATAATTTTAAATATTATATATCTTGTAATTCATGTGATAATGATTTATCATGTGACATGTGCAATAAGGATTTTCATCAATGGCGTGCATTACATGCAATGCCATGGTTTACCAAACAAAAATATATTATTAAAATATAATTATTTATTATAGTAAGATATAATCTTGAAATTAAATAGGTAGTTATAAATATTATTAAATATCATAGGAGATTATATAGTTAAAAAAATATATTTTGAATTCTTTAGTTACAAATTCATTAGAAATAAAAATAAGAGCCAATTAAAAATATAAAGGAAATATTTTATAGAAAACTATTTTGATGATCACAATGTTGTTTTAACCTAATTAATTAAATTAATTACAATAAGTGGCAGATATTAATGAAATATATATATATATATTATTAAATATAATAATTTTAATATTTATCCAATAGATTTGATAAGTTTATTATTGGTAAAATCTTAATTTTTCAAATAAAAAACAAATATCTTTATTAAGATATCTGTACATCAATTCAATGGATAAAGTATATTATTTATTTATTTTTTAATTTTTTAGAATATATATGTCACAATAGAAATCATAATTTAAATAGAAACATAAATATTATGTTATGGATATTTTTTGGTATTTTTATTGAGGTTTTATTTTTTAATGTATAATGAAAAATAGAATATATTTGTGGACAATTGATTGTTCAAATGATTTATTTAGAAGGTACAATTATATTTAAAATTATTTGTAAATATTAGTTAGATAAAATTTTTATAAATTAATCTAATTTATTTCATTTTATTCAATTTAACTGTAAAAATTACTAAAAAGCATTACAAGATTTTGATCATTTTTACTTTAAAAACTCACATTGTCGTCCCCTCTATAGGATTAAATTTAAATTAATTTATTCAAATTCTCTAAAATAAATTTAGAAAAATGGATTCCGTATTTTTCATCTACATAATTTATAACTTATTATATGGTCAAAATATTTTTTGACGATAAATATTAGTGAATTTAGTCAAAATTACTTACGATGATTGATGTAAAATTAGGCTTAATAAGGGAATAAACCTTAAACATAATATGACAAATAACCTATAAAAATTTACAATAGAAATTATATGGTAATAAATCAACCCTATCCCCACTTTTAATTAAATTTTATTATTATGGGAGCCACTTTAAATGTGAAAATTCTATTTGGAAATTCTTTTTCAAAATATTACAAGAGTGATACTCCTCCGCCAATATAAAAAGATATCATCTCCTCTGACTTTTTCACACCTCTCAAGCCACATTTTCTCAACCAATATCTTAGGAATTAGATCATAAAATTACCTTAACTAATACTATAATACTACCCTTTTTAGGATTAAATCAATGAATTCCCTTTTTGGAAAACCAAAAGGAGTTACCCAATTAAGAGGTAACATCTTTTCTTATGCTCTTTAGTTTTATTTCCATTATCTACTAACTAGACTCTTATTATTCCAATATTACATAACCAAAAAATTATCCACAATATACCAGGATGTTTTTATGTTATGTTTCTAACAGATATATAAAAAAACCCATTTAATGGGTTACATACATATTGTTTACGTGAATAGTGAACTACTTCCCCATGTAACAATGATTGTTCTTTCTTTATTCCCCACCTATCATTGTGGTTATTACAGTGGAATCTAAGTTTATATATGTTATATATGATAATATTTATTTATTTTTTCCTTTTTAACTCATTTATAACACAAACCCTTATACATTCCATTTTGTATAAATACGATAACTCTATTTTTTGGTAGTGTGGAAAACCATATTCCAAAAGCGACTTGGTTGGATCACACAATTTATAAAATGTTAAAAGTATGGTTATAATTAAAAATATTATACATAAAATATATATATTATAATTAATAAATTATTAAATTTATTAAGAAAATATATATAAATATATATATCATTTTATTTATTACCTTTCACACACTAAAAGTTATAATGTCGGTTATGGATGTGTGGACTACCGCCTCCTCAACAAGATGTGATTCCTTTGAGATCACAAAAATATACATACATATATATGATTAAATAAAATTGTAATCATGATATAATTAAAATTCATTAAATATATTTTCTTACTTATGTTCTTTCCATAACAATAATTGAAAATGAGCACTTTACTCATGCGTACGTACGACCAACAATCTCCATGATTATAACGTTGATTCATTTTTTCATAACCGTATTTATATATTGTTTAGAAAATTATAATTTATGTATAAATATTATAATTATTCTCTGATTATTATTTGTGGCATGTTATATAATTATCACTTTGACCATATTTTATATTCTATTTGGTAAAACAGACCAATGTAAACATAATTTCTTTATATACTTGCATAAAACATAGTAATAATTGAAATTAATGTTATGAATAAAATGAATAAGTTTCTCAATGATTTAAATAATTAATATATGTTTCTTATTCATGAATAAAAATACACACGAGACAAATCAGACTCATGGTATGGGATTCTCATGTCACTTTTTTTAAAAATCTATGAGATAAATATTAAATTTACCATGTTTGTGGTGTACCTACTACTCCTTGTTATATTTTATAAAATTAAAACATTTAAATTATTACTATTTAACAAAAATTAATTTTATGCCATTATATGCTTATGATTCAAATGTTTCAAAGTGGTATGCGACACATTGGAATGTTTAAGGATTATTTCCCTCAAGAGTAATTTTATTGATACTTCAATAGTATATAAATTTGAGGAAATTATATGCTCACTGATAAATATACCCTTTAATTTTTCATTCCCTATGATCCTTAGAGACCATTTTTAAGTAATAATACAATTTTCTACTACACGTTACTCAAAATGTCTTAGAATTGTTTTCTTGGAAATCCCAACTTCATTTCACACATTAGTTAGAGAACCTGTTTTCATATAAAAAGCACATTTTCTAAAATTGTTTTCAAAAATGTTTTCATCTTTATTTAGTAAATAAAATTTTACCCTTTTTTGTTTTACATGTGTTTATACAGGAATATATTTTTTACTTTCTAAGATAGACATTTTTATAACCCTTTTACAATATAAAAGGAATATTCTTTTTTACTTGAATAGTTTGAATGAATTTATTAACTACCATTTATTTTCGGATTCATTTTCATTTTTAAAAGGATATATTTAAAAAAATGTTTTCAAATGTGATTTTCAAAGAAATGGTTTTTCAAAACATAGAATATTCTCTATAATAATGTTTTTAAGATAATTGTTTATTTCTATTCATCAATGGCAACAACCCTTAATTTTTTCCACTTACGATATGTTGTATTGATACCATAAATATTCATAATATGGACGTTTTATGATTTATTTGACCAATTATAAAATTTAAATTCACTTCATAATTCAATTTATAGTCCCCATTAAATATTCAATCTCTTATGATAACAGAACATTGATTTTCCCCTAAGTTATCTATTTCTGTTATAATGGATATTACTGTTTCCCAAACTATATAATATTTTTCATAAAGTGTCCACTTTGATAGTTATTTTATTATTTGGGTAAATAATGATAATTATGTATTATTTATTCAATATAAAGAATTTATAAAATGTATTATTTATTTTCTATATTTGTTATATATAATTATATAAATCTGTAATGATTAGAGGAGGTAGAAAATTATATAACTGAGGGATGAATCAATATTTTTCTTGGTAAAAATATAATTTCTAAAATTTATTAGTTTCTATATATAGTTTTAAGCAAACTTATGAAAGGCCTTGATAGAATATATTTTCATGTGCCTTAGATATGGTTTATAATAATTATGATTTTCTCTCATTTAGTTTTAGTTGTTATTCATCCATGATATTTTTCATCAAAATAGTTATGGATACATTTCATATTGAGTTCATTTATTAAATGTTATTTGTTTCGATTTCAGAACATACCTTATTTACTTGTTATCTAGTTGTTGGGATTGCATGTGATTCCATTTATTACCATTCCATATTTTTTATGTACTTTCTTCTTAGAGTATTGATTACATCGTATGTGTGTTCATTTATTTAACAAGCTATAATTATTATTCATATTTATTCACTATTTATTCCTCTATATCTTTCCTTATAGAGTATTTGTGCTCATCCTTATTATGATTCCTTTTCCTAGGACTCCATCAAGTGTCCTTTGAATTATATATAGGTTTATAAAAGATGTAATTATGTTATCCTTTCTGTTATTTAGAAAAATAATTATGTTGTAATTTTTTTATTAATTTCCAATACAAGAATCATGTATTTAGCTGGTCTACCAAGAGTATTAAACTCATGGTCTTTTGAGATTTGATTCCTTATAATCAGTTCAATTTAGTTTATAGAATACAAAAGTTATAAGAATTCTAGGTTCAGGTATCTATATTTGTTTTCAAATAAAGTTTATTAGAAATTATTGGAAGATAATTTATGATTTTTTTTGATTTTTTAACCCTATGGTAAAATTTGAAGATAAGTATAGAATAATATCCATGAATTTTGTTAAGGTATATATTATTTGGTTCATCCTATAAATACATCCATTTTTGGATAATATAAGTGGAAATAGTTTTGGAATACATATACTTAAGGTAAAAACTCCAATATGGTGTGTCGGGCCTAACTCAGCACAATAGGGCACACGACAATAGGCCTTAATGCCCAATTGGTTTGACACTCTGGTGTGATACACATAGAATAATTCAAATTTTATCTTAAAACCATTATGAAGTATTTTTAAAAGAAATTTCCTAGGTTAAAGCTAAGGTGTTTTATTTTGATTATATGTTGTCTTGATATAGATGTTCTATAAATGATATAATGGATAAACACTAGACAAAGGAAGGATCTATGTGAATATAATTGGATGGAGTATTAATTTATTAGGGTTGTATAGAAAACCTTTGATAAAAGTCTATTTAGTGACTAACCATATTTTAAGGATTCAAATCATATATCTTTTCTGAAATTTGATTAACATGTTTTAGATAAAGGGCATCCTATATTCCAAGTGATAATGCATTGAATCCAGAAAGGTTGTGATAATTGAATGGATGTTCGGACGATGGTGATGGTTTAACATGGAACATTAATATATGAAATGTCTAAGTTAATATGTCATTGTTTTTAGTTGAAAAATTTGATGAATATATACTAATGAAAACTAAATAATGTTATATTTTCTATTTAAATATTAATTTCCATACCATATTAGTTTATTTTGAAAAGTTAGAGACTAATAGTTGGACTTGTCTTTATTTTATGGGTCATAAGATTATTTATAAATTTATTTTAGAGCTTTATGAATGAAATAAAATTTTCAATGAAATGGAAAATTTATTGAAGCATGACAAAATATATTAATTTTTTAGAGAAATATATCATGTAATTATACATTGGATGTAAAATAATTCTATGAGATTAGGAAAATTATATTCAATAAAAAATGATTTCATAAGACTTTAATTTTTGTTTAATTTATGGCCATCTAAATCAACAAATATTTATGAATTTGAGTCCCTCAATTGTATATTGATCATTCAATTATTTATAAATGATGATATCAATCGCTACATTTGAATAATTATGATTTTCACCATCTATGTTTCTATACATTCCACTAATTTTCTACTATAAATATATATTGTTATATGTTATTCCATATAAACAAGGTAATTCACATTATGTATTTCGTAAAGAGTTTTATACAAACCCTTCTCGTGATGTGGGATCTGAAACATTGTAAATATAAAAAAATATATCTCAAATATAAAGTATAACATGTCATTAAACAATATAATTAACATGGGTAGAATTCAACCCCTATAAATTATATTGTCAAAACATTTTATTCAATAAATGTTTGACACGAAACACAAAGCGTGAAATTGAATATAATTTCTAGTGAATTTATATTATATTTAATATTTATGATAACATCAATATATTATATAACATTAAATACATGTGATATAGTGTTTTTTGAAACATACGCGATAATGAGTTTTGTCAATGGTTTGTGTTACACGCAAGAAGAAGTTTTACCAAACAATAACATATTATTAATATTTTATAATTTAATATAATAATATATAACCTAGACATTAAATTATAATCTATGAGTATAATAAACTAAATTATGAAAATATATGTCTTTAAAAAATTCCATATGAAGTCATTAGTGTAAAATTAATTAGAAATGAAAATAAGAGCCAATTGAAAATAAAATGAATATTTAAAAAAATTTAATGATCAAATATATATTTTACCTAAATAAATTAAATTTATTATAATTATTGAGTGGTATTTAATTAATATATATATATATATATTATATATACAATATAAAATTTCTCAAACTCATCCAATATATTTAATTAGAATAAGATAAGAACAAACCCAATTTCACACATATAAACTTATGTTTATATTAAGGATTTTTACTGCATTATAAAGGTGGAAATATTTTAAACTAAATTATTTTACATTTTATATATTATATATGTTATTATAAAAGTCGTATTTTTATGATAAATAAAAAATAGTTTAGGGTAAATTTTGGTTATTTTTCTATGAAGTTTTGTTTATTAATGAATATTGAAAGAAATGAATTTTACTTTCAATTACCTTTTCATATGATTTATTTATAAGGATAAATTTCATTTTAAATACTTTTTATTGTTTAATAAGATTGAATTGTTATCAATTAATTCCATTTAGGTCATTTTAATAAATTTCACTTTGAAATTTACTATAAAAACATAAAAAACTATAGAATACTTCTACTTTAAAAACATGCATTCTCATCCCGTCTGCATAAATAAATTTAATATTTTCTATTTCACATATGTTATTGGTTTTTGGAAAAATTTATTCTATAATTTGAATCAGAAAAATTTATAATTTCTAATAAGTTCATGTTTCTTTACCAAAATTATTTGTGAATGTAATTAAAATTAATTAGAAAAAGTAGTGTAAAATTTGACATTATAAGGAACTAAACCTTAACCTTAATGACCCAAATAACCTTGTTACTTTTCCAGGTCAATTGGATCACCATATTGAGATCCTATAACCATGTTTTTAAAACTATTACCATTATGGGATCCACTATAAATTTAAAAAACCTATATGGAATTCCTCTGTCCAAATATTAGAAGAGTACCACTCCTCTACAACTTTAAGGGCCTTCTCTCCTCCCACTTTTTTCACACCACTCAAGATACATTGGATTGAAAAATATCTTCCAACATAGATCCCAAAAAACCCTACCCTCATCCTATAATATTATCCTTGGGTAAGAATCAATCCAATGATTCTATTTGGTGCAAACCAAAATGAGTTACCTGATTAAGAGGTGACATCATTTCTTAAGATCTTTAGATTTATTTCCATTATCTAGAATCTAAACTCTTCTTATTACATGATTATATAAAATCACCAGTATCCTTAATATCCTGGGATTATTTATTTTTAATGGTTCTAATGAAACATACACAAAATCCCATTTAATGGGTAACAAACGTACAATTTTTGTGAAGTGTGAACTACCATGTCACAAAACAATGATTGTTCATTCTTCGAGTACCACCTGTCATGGTGGTCAGTATGATGGACATGCTATTTATATATGATATATATGATACATATTATGCCTTTATACATATTTATTTCATTTATAAATGATTCTTATATATTTTCCATTTTGTGTAAATCTGATTACACTGTTTGTGGAAGTGTTGACTACCGCCTCCTCAAAGCAATGCGATTCGATCACATGATACAGGAAATGTATAAAGTATTATTATAATTAAAAATATGAGACATATAAAAAATATATATATATTTATTACATAATTAAATTTATTTAATATATATATATATATATCATTTTCTTTATTACCCTTTTACACACTAAATAGTGATACTGTCGGTTGTGGATGTGTGGATTGCCTCCTCCTTGACATGACGTCATTTTTTTGATGTCAAAATATTTCTTTGTAGAAGTATAAAAGATTAAATAATTTTTTATGACATATATTTTAATCTTGAATGATATGGTGTTACATACCTTCTTTCCACAACAAACATTGAAAAATTGAAACATTACTTATGCATACGTATGACCTACGATCTATTTGATTGTAACATTGATACATTTTTTATAACCATATTTAATTTTTTTTGAAAATAATAATTTATGTATACATACTGTTATTGTGTAATTATTATTATTATATATATTTTATATAATGGATCCTTTGTCAATAGTTGACCAACCATTGTTGTTTTGGACAGAAAACCTGAATTTGGTCAAATAAACTGATGTAAACATAATTGTTTATTTAGGTGTATACAACATACGGAAAATTGAAACACAATTAATAATAAATAGGAAAAATTATCTCATGAAATTAAATAAATAAAATAGGTTTTTTATTCTAGAATATAAAGACACAAAAGATAAAACTGGCTCATAGTACGAGATTATCACCTCACCCTTTTAAATTTGTGAAACAAATTTCATATTCACAATTTCATTTGTGTGGTGCTTCAACATACCCTTTGGATATGTTATATAATTAATAATTTTAAAATAAGTTTATTTGAATAATTAATATATTGTTATTTCTTTATCAGTCTAATGGTTCTAATGTTTCAAGTTGGTGTGGGACACTTTGGAATGTTTAAAGATAAGATTACAAAAGTATAATTTTAATGATATTTCAATGGTATTTCCATTCGAGGAAATTATATGACCATTTTTCAATTAAACCTTTCATTTTTCAAATCCCCAATTTATTCATAACTTATTTATGTAATAGTACAATTTTTTACTCTTTGGTACATGAAATGATTTAGAAAATGTTTTAAAGAAAACCATACATCATTTAACTCTTTTATCAGATAACATGTTTTCTTCTAAAAACCTTGTTTCATAAATTGGATTTCAATAATGTTTTAAGAATGATTTTTTAAATAAATTATTACATTTTGTTTATTTTAAGAATGTTTTCAAATAAATATTATTGACTTTTTTAGAGCAATATATTTTTCTATCTTCTTTACAGTTCTAAAGGAATTTTCTTTTTACCTCATAAAACAAGTATAGATTTACTCATCGTCCTTTCATTAAAGTTTCATTTTCATGTTTAAAAGGTTAATTTTTATATAATTTTTTTTTCAAAATTGATTTATAAAGAAATGTTTTTTAAAATTGTTTTCTAAAATCAAGGATATTTTACTTAATAATGTATTTAAGAGATATTTTTATTTCTATTAATCAATTAAAACAACACTTTATTTTTATCCACTTCATATATGGTGTATTTATACCATACTTATTCTTCTTCTTGATGTGTTATGAAATATTTCACTAAGGATAATATTCACCTTCTTTTCTAGAATTCAATTGTTAATCCACTTAAAATATTCAATATCTTATTCTCATTTTATATTTAATTTCCCTTAAATTATGAATTTTTGTTAGCATGGACATTAATATTTATCAAAGAGTATATTATTTAATATAGAGTTTCTACTTTGATAGTTATCTGATTATTTGGGAAAAAATTAATAATTCTATATTATTTATAAATATATATAATTGATAAGTCTATAACTTATTTGGGTTATTTGATATAAGGAATGTTTTGGACTATAATTATTGTAGGAAGCCAAATATTATATTTATCCTAGATGAATCATTAGGTACTAATGAGATAAAATAGTTGAGAATTTAAATGGGATTGTATCTATTGTTTTTAACTGTCTTGAAAAGGACATGATGGTATAGGTTCTCAATTGCAGTAGACATTACATTAAATAAGTAATCATTTTCCTCATTTCGCTTCAGTTATTATTCAACCGTTAGATTTTTTCATCGAAATTTCCCTTAACACATCTCATTTTTAGTTCATTAATTAAGTGGAATGTGTATTATTTTCATACATTTCTATATTTATTTTTCCTTATCCAGTTATTTGGGATGGAATGTGGTTTAAGTTATTACATTTACATAATTTTTATTTACTTCCTTCAACGTTTTTGGATTACATTTAAGGTTTGTTCTGTTATTTACCATTCTATTATAATTATTCTAATCGATGCATTACTTCTTCAGCTGTATTTTCTCTTTATTGATCATTTGAGCTAATGATTATTATGTTTCCTTTCCCCAAGAATCCAAGAAATATAATATTATGTATATAAAGGGATATACTATATCAAATAATGTTATTCATGAAGTTATATTGAAAACGAATTATGTTTTAACTAGTTTATTACATTGTAATAAAAGTCTCATGTATATATCTGGTTTACCAAGACAACTAAACACTCATTCATTTAGGATTTGATTCCTAAAATCATGAAAATGTAATTGAAATCCTTCATTAACTTTGGACCTTATGTGGTTGAGTTCCTATAGATATTTGACCACTGTGACAACTGGGTCCCAGTGACAGCATAGCCACCCCGCCTTAACATAGATGTTGGGTCCTGGCCCACTAGGTACACCCAGTTGCCCCGCAGACACATGGGGCCCACCCCAGGGTCCACCCACGTGCCTGAATGGGTCATCTAACTAATGACAGTCTCTACAGGCCAACACTTGTCCTTTCCAGTGTGATTTGTCCTCACTTGCACACACCCTGAGAAACTTCCCAGGAGGTCACCCATCCTCCTAATCACTACTCTAGACCAAGCACGCTTAACTATGGAGTTCTAATCAGACAGGCTTCTGAAAAGGAAGGTGCACCTTGTTGACATGAGTCATATCATTTATCCATTTAACCCTTTATCATTTAGGGATGTTACAATCACCCCCCCTTTAGAGCACAGCGCCCTCGTTGTGGGCCCTACATCTCAACCCAGGCAGTGCACCGCACTTAAGGCTAGGTTCCTCCTCTGATACCAAATGTGACAAATGGGTCCCGGTGATAGCACAACCACCCCGCCTTGACATGGCTGTTGGGTCCTGGCCCACCGGGTACCCCCAGTTGCCCCGCAGACAAGTGGGGCCCACCCCAGGGTCCACCCACGTGCCTGAACGGGTCATCTGACTAATCAAAGTCCCCACAGGCCAACACTTGTCCTTTCCAGTGTGCTTTGTCCTCACTTGCACACACCCTGAGAATCTTCTCAGGAGGTCACCCATCCTAATCACTACTCCAGACCAAGCACGCTTAACTGTGGAGTTCTAATTAGACAGACTCCTGAAAAGGAAGGTGCACCTTGTTGATATGAGTCATATCATTTAGCCATTTAACCCATTATCATTTGGGGATGTTACAACCACATATTGTTTTAATATGAATAAGGAACTTGGGATGAAATCCCTTGGGATCAACTAGTTGAGTTGTCTTGAGGAATCCGATACATAAATGATTTGTTTATTACATTGGGAATCTAGAAAAAATTGAATAAGAAATATTCTCACCTCCTTGGTATTATTTATAATATACTTATATGAATCCTATTGAATAGAAAATATAAATAGTGATATAATATACTCAGTTAGGTTTATTTACATTGTAATTTATTAAGATTAAATAAGAAAAGATCAATATGTAATTGTAAATAACTAAAAAACATTATATTTAATCAATAAATTGAGCATGAAATTACATACATGGATAATATCTATTTAATAATATCATTGATAATAATAACTAAATTATCAATAAATAAAATTATTCATATTGGAGAGTATGATCTTATAACGAATGATATATTTACTATCAAATATTTTCCAAGAACTTTCAGTTGTTGGGAAGGTATACACCAGAACCCCATTTAATAAGTTTGGACCACTGGTTTTCCTATGGTATTTTTCATTGAATTAATAGGAAACATTTAAATAGTCCCCAACAATACATAAATTTATGATTCTATAATATTTTAATTAAAGATAATTTTATTCAAAACAATATTTATTTTTAGAAAATTCATATATTGAGTAATGAATTAAAATATTAATATTTCCACAATTAGTAAAAGAATATACAATGTTAAACACCACATATATATGGTATACATTTTAATAAAAAAGCATATCCATGATAAAAATTAGAATTATATTTTAGAGAAATGTAATTTCAAAAAAAATGAACAAAATAAATTGATGATTTAATGAGTGTTAACAACCAAAAAATTAATAAGAGATAAAAATGTTCATCAATTAATCCAAAATATATGTATTGTCTTAATATCAAATATTTTTGATATTTGAAAAAAAATATTATAACAATTTTTCATTAAAAAATATTCCTTACAAAACCTTGGAGAACATGTAAAAAAATCAATAGGGAATAAATAAGTTTAGGAGATGAGAATATTCATTGGAACATCCTGATACGAATCACTAGGATCGACGTGGATTGATAAAGGTACTCATATATTCCACCCCATATGCAAGAGGTTTCCAAATAGTAGTGAAGGTTTCAAGTGGAACCATGGGGAGACTATACCCTCTGTACAATGTCATAGGATCATATAATGAAAATATAATAAACAGGAATAAGAAACCAGAAATTAAAGATGACATTCTTGTACTAAAGTGCTCCCAAAATGGCCAAAAAACCAAGTAAGTAGTTGAAGTAAACCTAGAAAGTAACCAAAAAACATCCATATTGTGATTTTCTGCATGTTGTAGTCTGCTCCAGCTCCATGATCCCCCACCCGATCATCCGAAATATGGACCTTTCCATTCCTTGGATATATGGTTATGATATCTATATGTGAAAAAATTTCCAACTATACTGTGAGTAAAAGATTTAGAAGGACACCTCCAATTCATCATAACCCAAATGTAATCAAAATACCAGTTTATTACATAATCAATAAGGCTACGCAAACACACTGTACAAAACAAAGAAGTTATGCACTAACAAGGATTCCACAACCCCCTACTATACCTTCGTTGACTATATTTTGTATGTGTAACCATGGTTTCAGATGAATAAATGATTATCCATTAGGATTATGAATCATGTTTCTCATTGTCGTTTTGTTATATAGTAACAAATCTATGCAATAATATATGTACTCTTTGTGTGTAGGGTAATGAAAATACAATCAATTTCCCTTAATCATTGAGTTGACATACTATGGACCAAGAGCTAATTATTTTCCTTTAGTCATAAAAGCACACCATCAATTGAAGAACTATTAATTGGGAGCTAATCAATATATCCTCTTCATTGATTACATAACAAGGAATTATCGTATTCATTCCTCATGTATTATACCATCATCATGAATCATGTTCATTTCTCCTCCAAAGGATAACTCAATTTATAGTGGTCCACTACATGGAATCCCCTAGGCATCATAACGTTCTTAACCCATTCATCAGACCCATTTGGTCAATCATGCACATACCTCGTCCAAATTATAAATCATTTTGGTGGTCCGCCTTTTTGGGCTGTGAAAACAAAACCTCAAGGTACACATGGAATGGAAGGATATATATATATATATATATATATATTCGAGGATAAAACATCATCTTGAGTAATATAGCATACAATGTACACATAATTACATAGTGATGTGAATAAACAACTTTTAGTACTCATGGGATCAAGTGTAATGTAGATTTTCTAGGGCTACACACATACCCACAAGCATTCACAGTCTAGCTTGGTCATTAAATATGTCTGTGTATAATCATATTAATGGAAGTAACCTTTAAACAATCAGAAACAGTTAAAGAACTTTCTTCATTAATAATAGGAAAACCTCTCAGAGTTTTTCTAACATCATGGTGATATGTAAAATTCTCAATACATTGGTAATTTTGTGCTCGAGGTATGGCAATGGTTTTCTTAGAATCATAACATTAATTTGTTTTTATTTTAAATAAACAAAACATAAAATGTGATAATTCTTTCTCTCTATTCAATCATTATCTAATTATAAATAAATTTACCGCACATACTAAAATATTTTTGTTATAAATTTACCCTCTTAAAACATCACATATAATGATGAACACTTTTCATATGTGATGATAATTTAAAATATCATTTTATCATTTTTTAAAACATTTGTGATGATAATTATCTTCATTAGATAATTAAAATGTGATGATAATAATGATTCAAAAGTATAACTTTATCACCTATTTTGATAAATCTAATTCCCATTAAATATTTTATATTTTCTTTGATAAATTGATGTAATTATCACTATATTTTTTATTTTTAATTATTATTAACAATTTCACACAATTATCTTCTATAATTTTCATTTCATAATTTCATTAAATTTATTATTCGAAAATTCCTTATACATAGCTCAAAAAAATCAATGTTTTAACCCATTAATTATTTTTATAAATTATTCTTATACAAACCATTGAAATTATCATTTAATAATAATATAATTTGTCTTTGTTAAATTTTTTGTAAAATGAATTTTAATAATTTATTTCAAAATTATATTTAGATAAAATTGAAAAAAATACCCTTGAAAATAAATTAACACTTAATTAATTTATGAATTCCTCATTGATAATCAACTAAGATCAATTTCATATAAATTATAATTTTATAATTTTATGTTATTATATACAGATTCTTACAATTATCCTTCTAGAAGTTAACAACTCCCCATCTTCATGTTATTTATTGGGAAGTCGGTCGTTGCCTAGATCTGATGAAAAGAAAAAAAATGGATTCCTACCACCTACGAGCAAGGACAGGGAGACAAAAATTGTTTGAACTATAATGGATACACCATTAATCATGGTAAAAAATCAGCTAACGTGAAGATATGCCGCTTATGTGTTTTTTAACCAAAAAAATTAAAACACCTCTTTAATCCCTGATTCAAAATAATATTCATTGTGGAGTCATTAATTTATTATATTTAATGTATTAAAAGTGAAATGGATCAAAACAGTGTTATATTTGATGCTTTGGAATTTTCATCTATGTGAAAATAATGTCTTGTCATTAGGGTAGATGATGAATAGTTGACAATTTGTTTTCTTATTTATTTATCATTTAAGACATTAAATTACTTAATATAGTGAGCGGAATGAACAAACAGGTAACATGTTTAAAAATTATCCCATATCAAGGGTAAACACCCTATTCCATATCCAATAGTGGGCTTAGATTTCTCATATGATACAATGTTTGAGAGATATTAATTATTTAATATTCAAATAAAAATGAAAATTTAATTAAATTTAAAATTTTTATTTTCAAGAGTGAGGCATCCAAACGTCTGATACCTACAAATGTTATACCCTACCTAGGGTAAACACCACATTATAGACCAATCTGTTGTATTAGATTTCTCATACGACACAACTTTGGAGAGATATTAATTATTTAATATTTCAAGAAATGGATTAAATTTTAATTAAATATTAAAATGCTTATTTTTTAAAGAAAAACATCCACACATATGACGCATACAAATTTTATACCCCACCTAAGGTATAAACCACATCCCAGACCTATCAGTGGTCTTAGTTCTATCATATGATGCACTTTTTCTTGATTTATTTAGTTATTTTGAATAAAATTTTCACGCTTAAAATAATATATTTTATACTTTTTAGTATATCTTCATAGAGCCTTTGTGGTCCTCGAACACATGAACAAACAAAGTGTCTATCAATGATAATATTAGATAGAATATTGTAAAGTATTAATTGGGCATTTTTACCTTCCATGATGCCTTTAACATTTTTCAAGATTTTTCGATGATAAATCATTTTACCACGTATTGTTTTAATAATTTATAACAAGAGGGATTCATTATTATTGTATAAAAAATAGAATGTTATAATTAAATCCCTCTATAAACTTATTTTCCTTGAGAATATTTTCCAGTGCTCTTGCTAAAAAAACTAAGGCCATTATACTTGAAAATCAGACTCACTTTCCTACATCTCATCAAGGATCTGTCCATGCTTCCCACCGAATCTACAATAGGGGTACTATCTTTCCCCAAAAAACATTATCTCTTCAATCCATGACCATTATCAAATTCTCCTTGTAAGATCCATTATTCTCTAGCTCAATTTCATCACAATCAATAACTTTTTCGGATGTAGTTTATACCTCTAAAGTTGTGAAACATGGAAAATATCATGGATACCACGATAGCATGAACAAAGATGATGACGGTATTCCACTACCCCTTTCTATTCGAGGACATAAAAGTGTCCAACAAAACATTGTGCTATCTTTCCTTGATTCCTCAGAAGTTTGTTCCCTAAACGTTGAGTCACTCTCATGAATACTCAATCTCTGACAGAAAACACCAAGGGTGTCCTCCTATGATCTTCATTATATCTCTATATACTCTATTATGTGATCAATCTCTTCCATATTATCTTCTATATCTTTGAGGTCTCCTGAACCATATTGGGGGAGACAACTATTGACTCATCCACTTCATGCCAATATATCAGTGAGCGACATGGCCTCCCATAAAGTTCCTTGTAAACTTCCATCTGAATCGAAGTGTGATAATTATTGTAACATACAAACTCAATCAAGGTGAATTGATTATCGCATGATCCCCCAAGGTGTATCATATAAGAAAAAAAAATATCATTAAAAATGAATATAGTCTTCTTAGAATCTCTGTTAGTCTGAGGATTGTACATCATGCTCAATATCAGGTTAGTCCCTAGGGATTTCTGTGATCCCATCCAAAAGAGTGATGTGAAGCATTTATCTCTACCATAAAAATTCTCAATGTTACTCCATGAAGGATTGCAATCTGCCAGACATATAGTTTTCCCCTACTCCCCCACTGAGCGAGTCTCTCTGAATTGTAAGAAGTTAGCAAACATTGTTAACTACTTGAAAATTAAATGAAATAAATCATGACTCCTCAGGGTCCTAGTTAATTTTTTTACAATGTACACATTGAATTATTTCCACATCTAAATAGGAATCAGGAGTGGCTGAAACCCTCCAGGTTTCATGTTCTTGGCCTTAACCCTCTAAAAGGTAAGGCATCGGGAGATAAAATAAGCTTATTCCTAATGGGGTCTAGTTCACTAATTTTATTGTGATATCACCCAAGAATTAAACATGAGTACTTCCCATGAGGTCAACCATCCTATTATAACTCTCACACAAACATTTTTAACTACATAGTTCTAAAGACACCAATAAAATCAAACATATGTAGATACTAAACCTAGTTCCTATGCATCAGATTCTGGTCCAACATTGTCATGATATAGTGAATAATGTTTTCTTCCATGTAACCAAAAAATATCAAATATAATATATAGTGTCTCTAACACTAAAATTAATGAACCACCACTACCACCTCCCATCATGTGTATCATAGTTCTTCACATGGGGTTATAGAAGACAATACCTATAATAAACTACCATATCTCTTTGCACTCAAATTTCTCCTAGACTAATGTTTGATGTATGATAGTACACTAATTTTCCAATCTAAGGTTCATGGAGTGTCATTAATTGAGGTATCAAAAATATTTTATTCATCTCATGGAAATCCTTTTTACACGTGTCTTACTATTATAACTTCACTCCCTTTTTGTTCTGTGCTTTCATTGGTGCTTATTGGCGGGAGATGTTCTAGAAAAAAAATGTCAATAATATATGACTAATTCTTTGAATCTACTAATCTAAAACATTATTTGGGTTGTCTCTAGGAAATTATTTCTTCTACCAACTCTAGGATTACTGATGAAACAGTTTTAGACACCACATTTCCAATGAACATCACCTATTTAATCTAGATGCCACATTTTAATAAAGTATAGAAACTTCTGTGAGATCTGATTGAACATAGGACTGTCACCAAGTTCCAAGAATGTTATTCTAATGTTGGAGATTAGATGATGATATCATCACAAAAATAATGTTGAAATAATCCAAGTATGGATGTAATATTTTGTTCATGAAGGACATGAACATCGCTGGTGTTCCAGTCATCCCGAATGGCTTCACCACGTACTCATATAGACCATTTCTACTCCAAAATGTTACCATTAAAATTTCCACCAATCTAACTCACAACAAGTGGTGGCCTGATCGAAGATCAATTTTAGAGAACCATTGGACTCTCAGTAGTTGAACGAAAAGATAATTGATCAAGGAAGTATATATCATTTCATCACCATCACCGGGGTTAGCTTTTGGTAATCAACATATAGAAAAATCCAACTGTCATCCTTATAAGAGAACCATAGGCGAATCCTATAGTAGTGTATCTAGCCATATTAATTTCTTCCTCTCTACGTCATAAAACAAAACCATTAGCTCTTTATTATCTATTGGAAAAATATGATCAGGGGCATCGAAATGGTTTTACACCACAAATGATCTAAATATCATCATTACATGTCAGTAATTCAGTGTATCTTTTAATTCGTATATTTCCATAATTATTTCAACACAGTACATAGCATATTTAGATCCTTCAGTTCTATTAGAGGATAAAGAATGCTATAGTTAAAAATCATGGAAAACTCAGTCACAGTTATGAACTCCTATATCTAGTAAATATCTAACGAAAACTATTGATTGAAGAAACTTTACTGCTTAAATCAATATCAAGTGATGAAGCAAGCTCAACTATATTCTCCTTCACATATTATGCTAATCCATACACATACTATCTTGATTAATAATTCAAACATGATTTTCATGTAGTCCAATATGATTTTTTAGAGGAAATATCTTCTATAATGCGAAGAAACACACATTATAAATGAAATATAGTAATTATGTTAAATGATAATCAATTAATGGGATGAAATAAGGTTTCACATAACTAGTCTATGGGATTAGATGGGGTTTTTTCTAGGTGTCTACCCTTAACCCAAGGTATACCCCTCCTAGCACTAACACTTATTTTCATCCCTTCACATTAGTCATAGAAATCATATATATATATATACATACAAAATAACATTATCTATTCAATTAATTAATGAAAATAATGATATATAACATTGTATGTCAACAAAAATATATCACACATAACAATCTAACCTGAACAGATAGCACAAATCAAGTCTTCTAATTAATGAACTAGTATCCATCATAACAACATGTATATATATGTAATGTGAACGTACATTCCCAGTCATGATGCATGAACATTTGTGAAATCTCATAAATCACATATAACATCAATTACATCACCCATTGTGATTTTATAGTAGCAACAGAACCAAAATTCCACACTTTATGAAAACTCAAAGGTCCACTATTTAGTTCTAGCCTGGCACTGACAAAGTTCCCCTACCTGAGCCCTAATTTATTATCTCCTAGATAACCAGACCCAAGCCAATATAAGATATGAAAAAAGTTAGTATGTCCTGATAATATGATACATTTCACAGCATCCCAGCCAAAATCACTAGGTTTAATTCAGAATTCAACATAGACTCAAGTATTCCTCCCCGTATACATGATGTTTTCTACTATAAGGGAGGGTATCAAGTGGAACCTTGGGGAGACTGTAACTTCTATACCATGGTGTAGGATTAGATAACCAAAATATAATAAATCAAAATAAAAAAGAGGATAGTAATGATGAAATAAATGTAATGAATGTCTCGTAATGTGGCCAGAAAACTATGTATGTAGTAGACAGAAAACTAGAAAGTAAGTAAAAAATAATCTGTGGAGTGCTCCAGTGCCTTTCCTAGATTGATCTTGCTCCATGATCCAATTCACAATTATCCACCACAGGACCCTTTACCTTCATCAGATCTATGGTCACAAAATCTACAAGTGCATTGAAATTCCCATATAGGGTGTGAGTAAATGACATTGTATGACACCCCCAATGCACAGTAAACCCGATTTTATCATAAATAAATTTGTATTCAATAATAAGTAATGTGAATTAAACACACAATCCAAAACTGAGAAGTTATATGCTAACCTATATTCCACAACCCCAACCATACCTACTTCAACTATATGGAAGATGGGTAACCAAGGTGTAAGATGAATAAATGATTAGCCACTAGGTTAATGAATCATATTTCATCACATCATCATTGGACACAGTATCAAATATCTTCAAGAAGTTTTATACTATGTGTGTGAAAGGGAAATGTAATATAATAAGCTTACCTTAATTATCGATTTGACATATTGAAGAACAAAATCTAATCAGAATCCTCTATTAATCGAAGCACACCAGCGAGTAATATAATAGGGACATAGAGTTAATTAGTGTCACCTCTCCATTGACTACATCAAAAGGAATCATCATGTTCCTTAATCTTGCATTGGACCCTCACAGTCAGTCCTACATGTCCCTCTTCTAAAGGATTAAATATCTTGTGACTTTCCACTACCTAGAATCCCCTAAGAATCATAAATTGCTGATAAATTATAATTATCACTTTACCCTTTTAAAACATCACATTAAATGATAATAATTTTTAAAATGTGCTGAAAATTTAAATTAACATTTTATCATTTTTTAAAACATATGTGATGATAATTATCTTCATTGGATATTTAAAATTTGATGATAATAATGACATTAAAAATATAAATTTATCCCCTATGTTGAAAAATTTAATTACCCTAAAATATTTTAGATTACCCTTGATAAATAAATGTAATTATCACTAGATTATTTCTTTTTAATTAATGTTAATAATTTCATGCAAAAATATTCATTAATTTTCATGCTAAATTTTTTTAAAATTTATCATGAAGAAAATGTTTATAAATTCCTTGAAATAATTAAATGTTTTATCACATTAATAATTTTTATAAATTATTCTCTTATAAAACATTACAATTACCATTTAATGATTTTATCGTTAACCATTGATAATATTTTTTTAAAAGAAATGTGATAATTTATTTTAGAAATATCTATCGATAAACCACAAAAAAATTCCCACAGATAATAATTTTTTCCTTTATCAATTTATAAATTCTTCATTGATAATCAACTCATATAAATGTCATATAAATTATAATTTGGTAATTGTATATTATTATTAACGGAATCTGGATATTATTCCATTGATAGGTTTTAAATTATCAATTATAATTTTTTTGTGTAAGATTTTATCATGGATAATTGTAAATGATAATATCTAATCCTTAATTATTTATTCTTTTATTTATTTATTTCTAAAGTATCTATTCACGGAAAAAAGTGAAAAGCACTCCATCACATTTTTTGCAGGAAATACAGGCACCAAATTGATCTGAATAAAAGAAATACGAGGGAGTATTTCCACCTACAATAAGGGAGAAGGATACTAAATATTATTTGAACAACATAAGATCCATCATCTATCAAGGTAATAAACTGGGTAACCGGATGTTAAGCCACATATGGGGTGTTTTAAAGTGAAAACTTAAATCCCCCATATAATCCATGATTGAACCTAAAATTCATTGGAGAGTCATTATTTCTCCTATTTATGGTATTACAAGTGAAATGGACAAAAAAGGTGTAAGATATGAGGATTTATAATTTTCATCCCTGTGAAAAATGATGTATTGAAATTATGGAAGTTGATAAATTGATAAAAATTAATTTTCTTATTATTTTAATAATTAAATCACTAATTTACTTAATCTAGAAGGCGGGATGACCAAACAAGTAACACATATAAAAATTATACACTTTCTAGGGTAGACACCCCATTCTGGACCCAACTATGGTCTCATATTTCTCACATGATGCACTATTTGAGAGATATTAGTTATTTAATATTCAAAATGGATTAAAATTTAATTAAATTTTAAAGGTGTTATTTTTTCTATTGAGACACCCAAATATCTGATTCATACAAATTTTATACCCTTTCTAGTGAAAACACCACAGTCTGGACCAAACAGTGGTCTAAAATTTCTCATACGGTGCACCTTAAGAGAGATATTAATTATTTAATATAAAGAAATGGATTAAAATTTAATTAACATATTAAAATGGTTATTTTCACATGAGATACATCCAAACTCCAGACACATAAATATGTTATACCATGTATAGGTTAAAAACCTTTCCTTGAAGCTATTGGTGGTATCGATATTATCATATGATGCACTGTTTTGGAGACATTCAATTTTTTTTGAATTTAATAGTTTATTCTTAAACTAATATATTGAATATTTTTTATTCTACTTTATCTGAGTTTTTTAGGGCCTCAAAAACTCTCACTAAGTCAATTTATATCTCTGAAAATATTTGATTGAATATTGTAGAGTATTAACTTGGTTTTTTAACCTTTAGTGATGACTGTATCATATTACATTATTTTTTGATGATAATTATTTTTTAAATTTAATGTATTAATAGTTTATTAGAGGAGTTCTTTATTGTTATTTTAATTAAAATATAATGTTTCATTCATTAAGTCCTTATATGATAAAAAAATTTACATTTATTTTTTATTAATAATGTTGAAAACAACCTATAAAAAAACTAGAACGGTCCCATTTAGTTGTGTAAAAAATATAATATAACATTAATGTTGATTGAATGTTTTTTAATTTAAAAGATTTTTTAAAAACAGTTAATAATATTAACATATAATAAAATTATAATCAATCATAAGAGAAACAATATCAACTTTTAATTTAAATATTAGTTTTTTAATTCAAGTGAAAATAAGGTAAAAGTTGGAATAAAATATACAATATCCTTAAACATTTAGGGTATATGAAATTTTATTATGTTTATTAATGATATATTTTATAATTCCTTTAGTGTAAAATATTTCCAAACCTATAAAAATGAGATTGTAAACTAATTATCCCCTTTTATGTAACATTAATTTTATAACACATTTTAATTGTAACATGAATTTAATCATTAATAATAATTAATAAATATATATTAATGATAAATACATAAAAAATAAAATATATACAGAATAAAAAAGTAAATACATGAAGACTTCCAAATAAAACTTAGTGGTGTAAAAATTGAAAAGAAATCGCTTACCTCAGATTTGAATTTCCTCATAGGTTATATAATCTCCTATATAATAATATTTATTTTGATATTATTTTATACTAGATAAATTTAAAAACTATTAATATCATATATGGTACACTTATAACATTTAAAGACACATTTATTAAAATTTATTTATTTATTATTTTTTTAAGGTGTTTATGGCATTGTTTTACTTTTTTTTATCATGTAGTTTCGATCCATGAGCATCGATCATGGTTTTATAATATAAATCTGTAATTCATGATATAAATATCATATATATTTATTATATTTATTTAGAGTCATAAAAAATTTGTAGAGGTAGAAAAATGAATTACACCATTCATGGAGGCAATATGATACATGTACATATGAATGTTGTTTTCACTTTTCTATTGATTGAATAACATAAATGTATATAATAATTCACTATTAGATAATAATTATTTTATAAAAAATATCATATATATTCTTTATATCTATCCGTATTTCTATAAATGAAAAGAGGAAATCAAATACGGATCACATCACTTCATAGAAGTGGTAATCCACACATAGGAATGAGTGACATTAATGATTTCTAACAGATTAGAAGGTAAGAAATATAAGTGATATTGTAATACCAAAAGTAGAATAATGTAAAACAATATCATATATATTAATTATATCCAAATTTATAATTATATAATGAATATTGGGATAAAAAAACTAATTACACACTAAATGGAGTTGGTAAGCCATACATTCACACGAGCGATGTGTTCACTTTTATTAAGGAAAAAAAATCCATGTAAAAGGGGTTTATGATGATAATAATTTAATATAATTATATTTATGGTATTTTAGTTATTATTTTAGTATGGATTAAAATTATTTATAAGAATTGGAAGATAAAATAATCTTGGATGAGTTGGTAAAGACGATTACCTCTTTTTTAGAATAACTAATTTAGAACTCTACCTAAGTTACCTTGGATTGAACTTTTAGTAATAAAAAACCAAAAAACATGGATATGTATTTTTATATGAGGGTATGGAATTATTTTGTTATGATAAATATTTCTAAGTGGTGTAAAAAAGATAGTAAATGGGGTGCCTTTTATAGTGTATGAATCGACATACATGAAATTAATAAATTGAATTAAATATAATGAACATATTTTCATGAAAATGTTTCAGCATGTTTCAAAATCATTTATTATAATATATGATATGGTCGAAATAAATAAAACAAATAATTTTTTGACATGTTTATGTTCTATTTGAAACCATATCTTTTGGTTTAACCCCTTCATTAAACAATTTTATCCATATCCATGGTAACTACTACATAAATTGAAATGGGTAAAAATTTTAATTATAAGGTGGTAATTGGATAAAAAATTTCACTGTATTGATATTTTAGATAATATATTATCCCTTATTCCCTATATAAATATATTTATTTTCCTATGAAATTTTTTAAAATATGATTTCATAAAATACTAATAATGTCATTTTTGATAATATTCATTTAAATTGTCATTAACCACAACCAGAAAAAGAAGTAATTTAAAATAATTCATTAAAACATCCCAAATATGATATATAAATCAATAAAATTCATGAAACCAAATAATTAATCCATATTTTTGGAATTTTAATAATTTATTAATAAAATACTTTATGTTTATATTAATTGAATAATGAATGCATCAGATTTTCCATAAAATTTAAGGTTATAATTAAATTATTAAAAATTAAAAAAAAAATCACCATGGTATAAAAATTAATGAAAATTAAATACAAATATTTATAACAAAAAATAAACTATTTTATCCTTATGAAAAAATGGAGTTATTAAATTGAACAACGTGACATTGTTGTTATTATATTATTAATGTAAAATACTTGTCAACATCAATGAAAAATTAGAAAAAGTTTCCATATTTTTAAGAAATTTATTCAAATAGAAAATATATGATTATCAAAATATCAATTAGGTTTATTAGTTATGAATTATATATGTTCAAGAAATTCATTATTCAATACACACATAATTAAATAAATAAAAATAATTTTCGAATAAAACATAATTTGGAATCATAAAATAAATTTAGTGGTAATTTCATAAGAAATATAAAAAAATATTTGATTGATTATTTTAATTATAAATTTTTTAAAATGTTGAAAATATAATTTTTACCATCCAATTTAATAGATTATTTATAAATACACTAGTTGAATATAAATATTTCATGGTTAATTTATGCACCATGTTTTGTGTGGCATATTCTATAAACTAATGTATTATTTTTCGAATCATGGTGTGTTACATTCTATCCACCTAAATAAATTTTCCTCTAGATGTTTCAACTCATTAACCAGTGGATCAGTATTTTAATGTATCATTTATAAAATAAAAAAATGTATTTTGTGAAAATAAGACATCATTTAAAATGGAGAAGGGATAAACACAAATTCTTCCTAAAATATTACATATTCTAGTTTCGAGAAAAGGTTAAAAGTGTCTATAATTTAAAATAAATACGTATAGAATAAAATAAATTTATAGTGACTATTATAGAGTGATATAGAACTTATTAATGTGAATGTTTATGAAAAATAAACATAAATATTTCAGTGTCAAAAAGACCATCAATTCATTAGAAATTAAGGTAAATGGTGACCTTTTTTATTCCACGGTCCCTCTCAAATGGGTGATGGGTTATATTACAAACAAGAGAGTGAAAATGAGAAAATGTGGTTATTGTTTTTATTTCAATTTCATATGAATGATTTCATCCTTTTCATTTTAATTTTTGAATTTTCACATTATATGTTATTCATATAAATTAATATATAAGATGATTTTTTATGCTAGTAGAATTGAAATCAACTTTTAACAGATCATAACATCCTTAAAAGAATGAAAATTCAAACCTTATTTTAGAAATATTTTTCAAAACAAAAATGGTATGCACATGTTATTAGATATTGATAAATTTAATGCATTAACATTTGAAACATCAAAAATATCCCCCATGATTGAGAATAATAAATTCTAAAAATATTAAATTTAAGACTCCTACAATATTTTTCTAAAAAATTGAGAACCCAAATATCTAAATGATGTCATCATATATTCTTCTGAGGTAAATTCAACATTTATCATCAAGAAAAAGTAATAACTCATAAATTCATATATTAAACATGTGAATTCCTTGATAGAATACTCTCTTAAAACATAATAACAATAAGAATCACCATAAAACTTTAATTGAGACATATATTCGTTAAAATTTAACACAGTCACAATTCCCAAATTAAAATTAAAATATATTTATTATATTCCATAAATCTAAAAATGTATCTTATTTATCCAAACATGGCCTAATTTGTTTAATTAAATATCTATTAATTTCATAATTACCAAAACTATCCTATTTAATTCACCAATTCCAATCATCAATTTATCACAACTAAACATTATGAACTCAAAATATAGTAAACATTATCCATTATCTTTCCCTCAATCACATATTACCCAATATAATTATTACAATTAAAATACTTTTTTGGTTTATTAGTACCATTCGACATAGGTTTTCAATTATATAAAGAATTTTTTTTTGGAATACTCGATGGATATTTCATGATTATTCTAACAAGAATATATTTGTTATAACACTTTGATAAAATAATTCATGAATCCCAACACATAAAAACATGATTTTTTCAATTCAAAAAATGTCATAGAATATTTCCTTCCTTATTCTAATAGTTAATCATTGAATTATGTAATTGAATTTGATAATACCCATATTCTCCACACCTGAGATAACTAACTACATATGGAAACATTTGAATAAATTTATATTTAATCATATTAATATTTAATTTTACCATAAAATTACATTCCCTATTCTCTAATTTCACACTCATAAAACAACTTCTCATTCATCTGAGAAATTTCTTTTGTAAACATGTAACTTTGAGAGTTTTTAAGGAAGAAAAATGTGTATGATATTATATATAAAATGAAACCCCATTCATAATAGAAGCATAATTATTTAAATAAAATAATTATAATATAGTTGTTAAATTAGATGGTCTTAATAGGATAAAATAATTATTGAAATATATATATAGTTTATAGATGATATAAATATGCTAATAAATTTGAAATAAATAATCACACAATATTTAATAAAGACATTTTTCCATTATTTTTTTTTCAACAATGGTTTTTATTTATTTTTGGGAAAAATATAATAACTAATTTCTAGAAATTTAATAAAAACTAATTCATAAAATATGAAATATTTTTAATAATCGACATTATATAATAGACTTAGGCAAAAATATTTGTGTTTTTTTTCAAATGATGGATTTTTCATTGAATAGTGAATGTTACTGAATTCTTAAATACTATGCTTTGTTTTACTAAAATAAAGTAATTTAAAAATACAATTATATTTTAAATAAAAATATGAAACACTCTATTTATAATAATATAATTTATTTTTTCAAAATTAGAATGTTTGTTCAATTTTTATATGTTTTTTATGATTAAAAACACATTTTGTGGGATAACTATTTTATTTTCATAATGTTTATTAATATTATTTATTTAAAATAACCCCCTTTATCGAATGATTTAAAATAATTATATAGATTATATATTTATTTATATGAATTCAAATTCATTCAATGATGACTACTGCTAAAAAATATAATATAGGATCATATTATCATTGAAAAATAATATTCTAAATAATCGATTTGAAAATATTTTTCAAATTCAATTTTTAAATAAAATTATTCAACATATATGAATTTAATTATATAAAATGGAGTATGTATTTTGAAATAGAATAATTAATATTATCTAAAAATTTGAACATAATTTTTGTTCATAATTTATATTAAAAACATACAAAATTAATTAATACAGTTAATGTTAAAGCATTATTTCTTGGAACAAAACAAAAGTTATTGGTATTTTATCTAATAAAAAATTTATATATACAATTTTATATAGATATTTAAACCATATAATATCTAACTATTGATTATATGTCCATTTTATATAGTTTTCTTTGTAAATTACTTTTTTAATTTATATATTGTTCATAAATTTCAAGGTGGGTCCTCTCCCCTGCTTATAAAAGGACACATCATCTCCTATCTTATCCACAATTTAGGGTCCTTTTCAATCTGAAAATCCCAATGAAAATAAATTTTATACATAATTTCCCATAACCTAGAGGACATTGTTTTATCAAAACCATCATAGGGGAAAATTTGGCATAAACCTTAATAGGTTTTCTGAAGAAGAGGTATAGTTATTAATCAATCATATGTGTTTTATCTCTTATAAATACCCCATTAATTCATATTAAATAATGATGTTAAGAATATTTAAAATATATACCACATAATAATATATAATTTTGTTAATTTTATAACCAAAATCCATCCCCTCTTCCATAAAATTGGAAATGAATCTATCATTCATGTGTTCAATAGAATAATGTAATGTGAAGCGATGAATTTTTTTCCATTATCATCTCTCCCAACATTTTAGGATAATGGATTTAATGTATATATACAATATTCATGAAATATTTATCACTATGGAAAATTAGTATATCAAATATTTTCAAGTAATTCCATTCATATAAAAATGATACGGTCATTCGTGTATATGTGTAGATAATGACCTCTATGAAGTAATGTGATTAGTTTTTCTATAAATCACCACATAAGAGGTAAAAAAACTAAATTTAAATAAATAATACGATATTGTTGATATAATTATAATAATAGAAAAATAACATAAATATTAACTTAATTTCATCATGGTTGATTAAAAATGAAAACAATACTAATGTGAATGTATGACCTACCCTCTCAATGATTGTATTGTATTTAATTTTTTATATAAATCATTCATGATTGTTTTAAAAATAATAATTGATGTTTAAAAATGATAATTATTTCATTATATTTATTATTATTATTATGAAATTATTGACTCATGGATCATACATAACATTACAATGAAATTATGGACATATGTGCAGAACATCATCAAAATGTCTAACTTGAACAAAAATTATTATCAAAATTAATATAACATGATAATAATAAAATTAAATGAATAATGAATAATATAATATTTATTAATAATTTAAATAATAAACATAAGTATATTCTTTTTGATGATAAATAATACACATGAAAAATCATGCTCGAAATAAGGGATCTCTCTAAACCACACCTTTCTATCGATTTATGATCATTCTCTCTATAACTCACTTCCCCTTTTATTTAAAATTATAAAATATTTAAAAATTATCTATTTATATCTATAAAATTATACATTGATTATTAATACTTAATTTTTCAAGAGAATAAATTCCTTATTCTTCGTTATAAAATTCTATCATTATGAAATTTCTATTGATAATGATATGATGAATGATTACGAAACCAATTTTCATTCCATGGGTAATTCTTATATCTGTGAAATATGATAGATCTCTATTTTTTTAGAGAACATAATTATGAAATTTTTAAGATTTTTGATCCCATATAGATCTTTAATGCATTGGATAAGGCTTTTGTGTCTTGAAACATTATACATGGGATTATAGAGTAACCCTAATCCATTATTAGGCTTTTCCACCACGTGTTATTATCTAGGTAGTTATCATTGGATGATGTTTATTTCATGATATAATTTTTTCACCACATTTAATTTCTTTTTATGACCATATTATATCGTGTTATTTATGTTATTCTTCTATGTGATTACTCACAAGCCTTCTCAATGATGATATAATGTTATAAATTTATCTCTCACATTTTATTTCTATATCATAATTTTTCACTTACAAATCTTTTTAGCTCATCCCCTTCTATTATATATTCCCCAGTTTATCCTATAATCTTTTAGGAGCTAAAATGAATTTAAGAGTTCATTAAGGATAACAAAATAAGAATAACATGTTTTAGTTTAATATTTAGGTATTTTGAACCTAGTATTACATTGACGCAAAGCCTCACAATTTGGTTAATACTTATGAGATATTTATATTTGAAAATCATGTATTAATATTTGTTTAAGTCATGGGTCTATATAAATAGTATTATAGAAATGTATTGTTATTTTTATGGATTATGACTGTAAAGGGTTAGTGACAACCCTATGGATAAATTTTTTGTAAAGAGTACTATCTTAAAACATAGGTGAAGGATAGAGTGAGTGGATTCCTTGAAATAACATAAATTTTGTGATAATATATGTTTAAGTGGAATTATAATAGTATTAAAAATGGTTAATGAATCTAAAAAGGGTAAATTGGTATTTGACTCAATGAGCACTTAGTTCATGATGATGATTATTTCATGAACTCATATTTTTACACTCCTAGGTTATATGTTTTTTAAATTCACAAACTCTTTACGAACCATAATGGACGAAAATGAAAAAATTAATTCATAAGAAAATGTAATTGTAAAAATTACCATAGATAACCAAGATTTAATACCAATAACTCAAAATTCATGATTTATATAGCATTTTTATTTTATTAATTCTTTGTTTATGAGTATCCCTTTTGCCTGATATTGCATTCTCAGGTTTTTTTATTAATATAATTTTTTGTATGAAATGAGGGAAACTATTCCAATAACCAACATGATCAAAATTTAACCATTCCCCCTATAAAATACATATCCTTATGGTATTTGTATTAAATAACCTAATAGTATTGTTATCTCAACTAGATCATTTTAGGAATAATAACTTGAATGATACAGAAGACCCTCCTACTCATAAGATAGATAATGTTAATTTCTTTTTTTTATTTGAAAAATTACTCATATATTTAGTGTATCTTCTAATCCCCACATCATGGAATAATGGATTAACTCCATTTAGATGATATTATTTACCCATAAATGGTTAGAGAAATAGAATGTTGTGTATTACATTTAACATAGTGGGGAAGAAGCCTACAAGTGCTCGATATTGATTTGGAATAAATATTACAAAGAGGATATTGATTCTATATAGTGGTAGTAATTCAAGAAAACATTTTTCCATAAAACATCTCTCCAAAATCATTATATTAAAATTAATGGTAATTTATTTAGACATAAGAAAAAAAGAAAACGAGTCTATATATGAATTAGATGTAATCCTAACAATTATTTCATGGTACACATTCAACATTTTCATAAAAAAATGTTAGGGGGTATATTTATATAGTGGGTTAATGGAGATTATATAAAAATAATAATAAATTTGAAAAATTGAAAAATATGAATAGATTTTCCATTTATTCTCTAAAGGTTGATATACAGATCTTTGAATCTATATCAAATAATGGGATTTGAGATAAAAACATAAAAGGAAATTTTCACTAGGAGTATCAAAAGATAAATATAATGTAGGGGTGAAATCCTATCATCCCTCATTGAAATGATGTGGGATGAAGAATCCCAGAAAATATCTCATGAGTTAACATAAATGTTTTGAATTTCTAAAAGACGGTGATCAAGGTAATTAGTACTGATAGGAAATGACCAAACCACTATGGTGGAATAAAATATGTTTTATATCAACACACTTCATATGGTGTAGTGTTTATAATAAATTAAAAATATGAATTATACAATAGAATTACCCAAGACAATTATTTTTTGGAGATAACCAATAAAAACAACCTCCAAGCCAAGTGAAAAACTAAGAGAATATGTTATCACAACATGTGAGGTGGTTACTGAAAATTATGTGGTTAAAGGTAAACTATTTATTTTTTCATTAACAAGAAACGTAATATTTCATTCATGTTCAGTTAAATATTTCTAACACAACATATTTAGAAGAAATACTCAAACACAACCTGAAAAAATGTAGGTCAAATTTTCTATGGGAATAGAAATAGATAAAATGATTCTTTCCAGGTACATAACCCCTCCCTACAAAATTTTTTCGTACTTAATATTATATAAAATATTTTCTTACATTATTTAGTAGAGTTTTATGATATATTAATTATGGATTTTTTATCATTATATAAATCCAACATCAGATATTGAGAGAAGGAGATCACTCATCACTTCTCAAGTGATCCTATACTATTTATATGTGTAAGGAGGAGGATGAATCTTCTATAGATGTTTTTATTTATGTGATCATATTATTTACTTATGAGAAAAAAATAGGCCTCAAATGATTGATATAAAATATATAATATTTTTTTAGGACAATCCCATTTTGATGAATTCTACTGATATATTATCCAAAGAGTATATTATTATTCCCCCTTACTGAGATTTTAAGTACATAATCTATCATATACCTAGTTCTTTTCCCATATTGAAGACTTCCTACAGAATCTCAATTATTAAGTTCATAGAGATGATAATTTAGTTGTAAGATATTCAAGATAAGGGTTTCATATATTCTAGTTCTTCAGTGTGGGGTTTAACAACTATATTCATTAAAAATAATGATGGATTAATGCTCCAGGTAATTGATTTTATTATACTAAAAATAATCGATAATGAAAATGTATATACATCAATGGATATATTAACTTTTAGAAAAAATATATGGGTCCAATATTTCTCCAAGTTGTAACAATAGTTCAGATGCCAACAAGTACACCTGAATAAGGAATATATTCTCAAAAATACATTTCAAACTAGGTATAAACACTATGTGTTCATAGTTATTTATTTCAGAGTCATTAATTCAGTTGTAATATTTATGTAATTAATGAATAGGTTATTTATATATTACCAAATAATATTTATGGTTGTGTTTATATATGATATTTTGATATACATAAATATCGTTAAAAAGAATGAGGATCATGTGAATAATGTGACAAAAAATTCCAAACGATAACCAATATGTAATGCACTATAAAACTAATTTCTGAATGAAGGAAATATTATTATTGGGGAGTATTATCACAATCAATGAGATACTTATGGGACCTTCTATGAAAAATGAAATTGGGGAGTATCCCAAATAAACATCACTAATTGTTATCCATGTTATTCTTAAAATAGTTATATATTACTACTAATTTTTGATAATATTATCATGATTTTAAAACCCCTAATCCATCAAAAATTGAAAAGATATAATGTGTTTCTAGAAAAATTAATGTGAATATTGATTTAAGGAGTTGAATAAGAGTCCTATCACAACACCAATTATCACACCTCCCTCAAGAGTGGAACTTCCCATGGTATATAAAAAATCGTAGAAGAAGGGTTTTATACTTTTTACATATAAAAAAAATAAAAAGTTATATCCTATATCTCAAGGATGTAGAATATTCATATAATAACAATCAAAAAACCTAATCACCATTTTGTTGGAGTAATATTAGAATTGAAAAAATTTGTGATATTATCTAATTGGGGAGAAGATTCATATATATTATATATTGACAATAATATCTTTAAATATATATTAATATTGAAGGAAATTAATATAAAATAGTGAATATTGTTGGAGATGATCATGGAATATGATTACTTAATCCATTACTATCAATGAAATGAAAAAATGATAATGATTCCTGAATCAGAATTGAAACATTGACATTATGACTTACAAGAATTGTGAAGGATCAAGTATTCATAGACTGTCAAAGGATGTATATAGGAATCATGATGTAAGGAACTCCATAATTACTTTATAAAATCATTAATCAGTTATCCCTTCTAGAGAAAATAATGGATTCCGAACAAGATGATATGAAAATTCTAAAAAATGTGGAATCTATAAGAAAAGGAAATCCTGAGAGGTCAAAATTGATTAATAAAGAGTTTTATGATTTGGTACATGAAAATATGCACCATCACGTTCTGAGGTAAAGAAATAGTTGTTGAATGATGCACATATCCTGAACTTCTCTATGCACCCTAGAAGTACATAGATATGTTGAGATCTATAAAAGAAATATTGGTGTATCTATATAAGGAAAGTGTTTTTAGATTATAAATTAATGTTTCTGTTATGTCATAAAGTGAATGATAAATCTAGAAAGTATAATGGGGTGATGAAACCATTACTCACACCAATGTGGAAATGGGAAAACATCACCATGTATTTTTTCATTTGTCCTAAATAGACAACCGGATGAAATAATTTCATATGAGTTTTAGTGGAGCATTTTACAATGATTCTACACATCATTCCAATTCTAGTGGACTTCTCACTCGATCACATTTCATGGATATAAATCGTAGTTTTAGTGAAGTTACATAGAATAAAAATATCTATTGTGTCTTAATGTGATTTTAGATAATCCTATACGTTATGTAATATCATACATCATGATCTAAATACAATTTTGATATTTCACAAGGATTATAACTCACATATTGATTTCCAATCTATTAATAATGTTTAGTCACTCTAAGATATATTGTGTGATGCTAGATGGATGTCATAGGAGGATGATATTAACATCTTCCTATAGTTTAGTTGTTACACAATAATAGATTTCCCTGAATAATCAAAATGGATACCTATGAACCCATATATATGAATATTGTATAGAACCTATGTGTTGGTTTAATTTTGTGACACAAGCCTTTGGGACCTATAATAGAAGAAAAAATGGTAGAAAATGGCTATACCAATAAGCAAGATATCCAGACCGATTTGATTCAATTGAAGAGTTGTGTTGACAATCGTAGATGGTTAATACAGTTTGAGGTTATTGATAATGTTTTTTATATTTATCTTCTTGTTATAGGCTCATGAGATTTGGGATTAAATGAATTTCATGCCGCATATACATTGGAACCTTTGAAATTTTTTATTTCATCAGAGTTGTGTCATATCAAATAGTATTGCCATCGACCCTTTCCAAATTGAATGACATCTTCCACATATCCTTCTTTATGATTTAATTACCAAATACCTCTTAGATATTAAATTAATTGGTTTTGTAGTTAGAAAATTATCTCTAATTTGAGGGTCATCTTGTAGATATCTTATAGCTCAGAGATAATTTTCTATGTAAGAAGACTAATCATTAGGTTAATATACTTGGGTGGACCCATAAATACTACGAGGCAACATGTGAACTGAAGGAATCCAATGAGTAGAATTTCCATCAAATATTTTCACTTTATTATTTATTATGAATATTTGAATGTGAAATTAATTATGGTAGAAGAATGTAACCCATGATTTTTTTAAAAAGAAAAATATGTTTTATAATGTATACGATACCCAATAATGAGCATAAATGAACAATATTTATTTAAATATAAACATTATAATATTGCAGTTAAATGGGTTTGTACGAATAGTATTAAAATCATTATGAAATATAAGTATTTATTTTCTAATAAATATAATTTTATATATTTTTTTTTGGAAATAAGAACCCAAATTTGATATAATGACATTTTTTCCTTCAAAGAATATGTTTTAAAAAAAAAATTGTTTTATGGTTTTTTTGTGAGAAGTTATTGTATCTAATTTATAAAATTCATAAAAAAATTATTTTATATTATGAAATTAATTTTTGAACATAGAATTATAAAAATATATTTATGTTAAACATTGGTACTTTTCAGAAATGATCAATTTTTCAATGAAGAGTGGTAATTATAGAATTTTAAAATATTTTCAGTTAATTACATTAAATAAAAAAATTAATAGCCCCAATATATTATAACGTGAAATGATAACAATTGTATTTATAAAAATTTAATTTATTTCTTTTGAATATAAACCAGAAAGCGTAGCAAGAGGCACAACCTCTGACCATTTATTAAAATAAAAGAAAAGATCAAGAAACAAGTTTCACGAACCCAGAACAACCATTACATATCCTCAAAATCACACCCATCCCAACTTCCATGAAAAGTAGATTCTTCTGCAGTCATCATTTCCCACGTAGAGCTTTCATAGTGATTCAGAACTTTAGCGTACTTCCTTCTTAGGTTCAACCGCTCTAGTGATTGAAATCAGAAGGAGATTGCATGTTCCTAACGGTAGCTCTAGTAGCCATTGGCTTTGGCAATTGGGAATAATCCTTCCTCATCTTTCCTCACGGAAAAGTACTATTAGTTTCTTGGTTTACCGCTAACATCTTCTTCCCCCCTTGGACAATGTCGCTGTATGATGGATTGTTATTTTCTTTATCACTATCCACAAGATCGCCCCATTGTCTAGGAATCTGCACCGCTTGATACTTCACTAACTGGTCCCTCTGATCAACCATAGCCAAATAATGGGGGTAATCCATAACATACTCCACAAAATTTTTCTCCTTCTTACCTGCTGCAACATCCTCATGTGCTACAACTTTCATGTTGTTAACATCATAGCCTATAGATGCCTCATCCAGAGCCATACTTCCTAATCCTTGGAATCGGTTACCTGTGGGAACATTTATCAAAACACCACTGCCAGCCATACCTTGGCCACTGCCTTTGCCAGCAAAGGCCTCCGATGCTCCCACTACTATCTTAGATACAACATAGCCAAGCTCCTTCCCTACTGGAGTCCGCCTATGATCCTTGCCTATAACCAATGCATCTCCCTGCCTGCTTTTACTCATACCACCACTACTGCTCCCCCTACTCTAAAAATCTACACCATCACCAGTCCGGCTAATACCATCAGGAGTAAGACCAGCCTTCTCCTGCACAGCAGAGTCCTCTGGCTCCTGCTGATGGACAATATTCATCAACTCACCAGAAGGGCTTGCCACACCACCACCACCAGCACCCCCGGGAATAATGTCTTTTGAAAAACTATCCATTCCCAGATCCTGTCCAATCCTATTTAACACAACAGACACCAATGGATTTGCAGGAGCCCCTACAGATTTATCAGCAGTCATTTGGTCCCAAAGACCCACACTATTATTCATACCTGTGACAGCCACCAAGCACCTCTCATGCACTGTCCCCATCTTCGGTCCTGATGACTACCCACGCTTGGCTCCATTTTGACATCGCAAGGCTGAGTGCCCCAATCGTTTGCATTTGGAGGAGTAGTCCAACCAGGATTAATTAATGACTGATTACTTCCATCTGAACTCCACCCCAACAGAGATCCAAACCCATTCAACCAGAGGTCTAGAAATATCCACTTCAATACATCATCGAGGGTTAATCGGGTGACTCAACGTAGATGTGCACACATCAGAACACAAGAAGTGACCAATCATGTTGACAAGAATACAAAGAATCGCTGGATTTTGAAAGAGTAAGGGGAGATGAGGAAAACCTACCCAGACCGGAAGGGAAGTAGGGTCACGATTCATATATAAGTCGATCGTCCACCAAAAAGGAGAAATTTTCACCCATTACAAAGAATCGCTGGATTCTGAGAACTGTTTTCAATATCATAACATTTATAAATGTTAATTAAATAAATTAAACCATAACAGGGAATTATCTACATGAAATTTATAGATTTAATTTATATATATGTAAATTTTAATTCATATAATTATTATTACTAGTCATATCATTAATATAAGATCATTTTATGCTAAAAAATTAATTTCATGAAAAAAAAATTTGACATGGTTTTTGGGATACTTTTTAAATTAAAATCATCCAATAAAATAAAAGGAATTTGATAAAATTGATTCCATATTTTTAATCAGCCAAATTAATATTAGGTAACAATTTATAATTAATTCTTTCTCATAATTAATATAAAAAATAGTAAAAATCAATTTCTCTAGTTAATGTTAAAATGAGATTAACAGAGGCTAACCAAAAAGATACTGGTATGTTTTAAATTTAACAATTAAAAATCCTATTTTATATCCATATTTAAACCATAAAAATTAATTATATGTCTATTTTGAATCATTTTTCTTGGTAATGACTTATTCATAATGTATTCTTTTAAAAAATATCATTGTGGGTCCACTCAACCACTTATAAAAGGACACAGACACACCTATACTATAAAAAATAATGATCCTATTGGTTTAGACATGAACAAACCAAATCCCATCCATGCATCCATCCATATCTCATATAGTACTTGGATTGATTAGAAAACCAACCTATGGATGCTTTTGGTGTAATCATTAAGAGGAAGTTCCAAGAAGAGGTATTGTTCTTAGTCATGATTTTTTTTCCTTCCTTTTTACCTACGTTAAACATTTATAAACCAAGATGATATGATATAAATTGTAGTTCACAAATAATAATATGTTATTATGTTAATATCATAAGATAAATATCTCTCCGCTTCTAAAAAATGGGAAATGAAACGATCATTCGCGTACACCACAGACTACCACCTAACGAACCGATGTAATTCGTTTTCCATGATAACATCTCATGGCTATTTATGATTAATTATTTAATGTATATATTTTATGTTCATGATATATTTATCATTCTCAAAATGTAATATATCAAATATTATCTTAACATTACAATTATAGAAACATGATAATGGCATTCGTGTGCCCGTGAGGATTACATCATCTATGAAGCTATGCGATAAATTTTTCACAAACACATCACATTAATGATATATATAAGTGTATGTAATTAAATAATTTTATATTTATGATATAATGATAATTATGGAAAGATAAAATAACACACTATAAGTTTTTTAAACATAATAAATCTTTTGGTGATAAAGAATATTCCCAATATATATTCTATTTTTTATTATTAATTTTAAGTAAAAATATATATTTTTACCAAAAGCCATATCTGTTGATATTAATCAGTCAATACCGAAATTTTTCGGCCAAAATTTATATCCTTTTTATCATACTATTATAAACATTTTTTTTACTAACGTAAGTATCTATTATTAAGAAATACTATTACCAAAAAAACATTAAAAATGTAGAAATGTGTTTCAAAAAAATATTTAATATTTATATATATATTTTTAAATATTTATTTCTTATTAAATATTTATTTTGATAATAAAAAATATATTTTATTTAATTAATATAATGGTATTTATCATATTAAAATTAAGCTTAATGAGAAAAAACTGTGAAAACTGAGTCACATAGAAAATTTATTGAGTAATTTGAAGTTAACATAAGAATATAATATTTAGAATTGTAAAAACAAACAACATAATCCAATATATTTTCTATATCAAATAACATAAATAAAAAAAATTCATTTTTTATAAGAAATGTATTTAAAAATTTTTAGTATTTGAAAAATCTTTACTAAATATAAAAATTTAAAAAATCTGTTATAAAAAACCTAAAGTAACAAAATTTAAATTTCTCCAAAGTATTCCCACAATTCACTTATCAGTGTATTTTTATCTTGTTCTCATCAAGAATGATTATCATGAATCACAAATTTTATTATAGTGGATTTTTTGGTGCACTGATTAATTGATGATAATATGGTTATCGTGGATCTTTATGGTGAGAGACGTTTAATGTTGTGGTAGTAGTTTTGAGTTTGTTATAGTAATTGTTCCATATACTAATTTATAACCATTATTATTATCATAGAATCCATATTTGGGATGATTAATTCATTATATTATATCTCGATGAATACCAATATATGGTTTTTGGTGCGTGCCACCTGATTATTTTGGATAGCTAAAAAGTAGTTGTTATCATAAATTTTTCATTGAGATGATTCTATTGGGTATTTTTATGGTAGTTTAGTGGATCAATTTTCCACATTTCTATCCCACACATTGGAAAGTGTAATGTCCCAGAACCAGATGCCACTGAAAATGGTCCCTCGAGCCTGGTTTGTCACATGGTCTCAAGAGCATCTCCCTAAATGCTGGAGGCTACTAACTAGAAGCGAGGGCCTTTGTGAGTCGGCGAGGAGACTATGGCCTTGTTAAAAAATTATCACAGTGTAATTCAAACATAAAGTAAATAGCGAATGAAAAATAAGTAGTCAACTACTAAAAGTACGACAAGATAAGAATACCTATCAATATCCAGAAGTATATCGTGTACAAAATGATGCATATGGTACAAGTATATAGAAAGAATCTTGAATAGTACATGGTAATGAAGTACAATACATGTATCCCAAAAAGAACAAAAGACCAAAAAATATCCCAGCATCACAAGCCTCAACTTGGTCCCACGCTCCCCTAGTCTAATGCCAAAATCAACAACCTATATTCGGACACTTACCACGATCATCACCTGCAATGATATAATCTTTTTGGGTCCCCAATGAGGCCCAAATAGGGTGTGATATGAAAATACCTATAGGCAAGCACCTAGTTCTATACAGTTCTAACATCAATTTTACAAATGTACATGAATGTTTAAAAAAAGCTGCATGGTGATGTGAATCCCTATGGCATATTTCTAATGCAATAATAAAATCAAACATTCCTCAAGGATACTTTTAAAAGAGTCACATCCTAACAGGGAAGCTTAAAGAAACATAATCAATGGAAGCACACATCCACACCATACATGCATCTGTTTCAAGCAACCACATCCATTCTATATAGAGAATTCAATTAATCCACGACCATGTCATCCAATGAAGTGTAGACCGCAAGGGATAGATCCATGGTGTCCGTAGACCATGTAATCCAAGTAATTAATTCTAGACCACAGAGGGATGGATCGACAGAGCATGACCAAGGAATCCAATTGAGTCCCTTCGGCATCCAGGGTGGAAACTCGGGTAGGAACTATTTGGGGTCCCAAGATCATGGCAGTAGCAAATCCTGCATGATCCAAAGCAATTCAGATCCACAAGGAAGAAAGGCCGGAGGAATCCAACATAATAAATACCCAATGGGTAGAGTCAACCCAAGGTGTCCACTAGCATGTTCCAGATTCAAGGAGAGCAGCCCATGGAATCTATCAAGACATTCAATCAAGAATTCATGCATTCAAATTAAACATTCATAATCATGTGAGTATACCCACTCACATCATCATGCATAATCCATGAGTATACATACTCATAAAAACCATTTATCATTAACCAATAATATGAGGCTACCCTCCCATATAGTCAATTTAACATGATGTTATTTATTTACATATAGGTATAACCACCTTTATAAACACATTTAATTTAAGCCATGTTATCAAAATGGGCATGGATTTAGAAGATATCAATATGTATGGAGGTAGTACATCTCCTAAAAAATCAACTCATTCAATCAATGCATCTAAGGGATTTCTCTGACCAGAAAAGTATAAGAAAACACCACTTAGGTTGTTTAAACAGGCAGAAACAAATTTTTTCATTAAGGTTCACCCCTCGGGCGCCCATGAAATGTGAAACAGGTGCCATTTCACCCAAATGGAACAAATAGTCAGCCTCATTAGGTCCAACTCTAGCTATTAAAATCTACTAACTCAAAAATGAGACATCGCTGGAAAGTCTGATGGATGGCATATTGACCTAATTCCCTAGAAACAACATGAAAATCTGAATGAAATTATAGACCACCTCCCTCGACTCGGTAGTAGACAAATCATCCATTATCAAGTCTTGATTAGTCCCAGTATAGAATAAATATGAAGAACAGACGAAGATTATAATATTATTGCATATGATCCCAAATCCAAATAGTGTATTCATTGTTCCAAAGAATCAAGAATTACTGAAATGGAATTAAGGACTTATTGTTTTAAGTCTGTAGAGAGGATCAATGATGAAAACGAAAATCAGATAAAGATCTGGGCTCAATCCCTAGCCTAGGTGCCATAAGGGGGAGCTTCTAAAGTCCTATGTCTATGGGAGACGAAAAACCACTTATGGATTAAAAAAATAATTTAATTTATTTTTTATTAAAAACGCACGTCAAGGGTCGCACGGTTTATAAGCATGGATTCCCAAATCATGCAAAAATTGTGCCCACCTCTCTCCCTAAGAGGGAACTTCCCACAGTTACCCTGCATGATTGAAATAACCATGTGATAGCCGTGAAAAATCACTCTTCTCAAAAACCATCAATTTCAGACCTCTCACATGGTTTGGACTAACTGTGCACAAGCAATTTGAAAACTTTGTATAAAGTCATTTTCAGCCAAAAAACATGGTTCTGGCCATCAAACAAGCCCCAATCACCTCAATAACACCCATGATCATGATATAAATTAATATAAGACCATAACAAGGGATTTTAACGAAAAAAGGATTTGAAACTTGTATGAAAACCCATGTTATTACAATCATCCCCCTTATATTAATTCAATCATAAATTTCTCTCTCATGGATTATCAATATTAATCTAAAAACAACTCTAGCCACTTAGCATGTGCATTGTCCTCCCTATCCCATGTCTCGTCCTGAAAATTTTCTTCCTAACATTGCACCCTTACTAGAGGAATAATTGGCCTAAAAAACAACCATGCTCCTTTCAACGATATGAATAGGATGCTCTTCAATGGGTGCATCAACCTAAATCTCAACCTCCTTGGGATAAAAAATAGATATGGGTCTGAGTGATAGTGGTTCTACTATGATAAATGGTAGATATCATGCATGTCTCGGTACTTGTGATGTAATAGAAACCTATAGGAAATCGATCCAACTCTCTCCAGAATCACAAACGATCTGACATATCTTGGTGAATTTTTACCCTATCTCATAATCCTCTTGTGTCCCAACCTCAGTGATACACACATGAAAACCCAATCCTAGAACTAGAACTCTAGAGGTTGTCTGCATTCATTATCGTATGATTTTTTATGATACTATGCCATAACCATCCCCTTTGGAATCAACTGGACCTGCTCAGATGTCTCATGCACACGACACGGTCCTAGTAAATCAGTATCTCCTACCTCTAACCATCACAGAGTAGTACATCATGGCCTACTGTATAAATCCTTATAAAGAACCATCTGTATCATCCCCTAATAACTATTATTATTGGTGAATTAAACCAGGGGAACATGTCTCCCCGAAGATCCCCCAAAATCTAGGACGAATTCTTGTAACATGTCTTCTATCACCTGTATCATATGCTTTGACTGCCCCTCAGTCTGAGGGACGTATGTTGTGAAATGAATCACTTATGTTCCTTGTAACCTCTGAAATCTCTATAATAAATGATATATAAAGTGGAAATCCCTATATGAAATGATAGTTTGTGGGACCCCATTATGCAATACCACCTCACATATGTACAAATTTCGAAGATCATCATCACTAAACGTCTCCTTGATCGGCATGAAGTGTGTGAACTTCATAAGCCTGTCCAAAAAACCCCAAAAACATCATTACATCAAGGAGTCCCTAGAAAACCCATCGCGACATCATCCCATTTTTACTTCAGGAAAGGTAACATCTATAAATGACCACATGGTCGCTGATGTTATGCCTTCACCTACTGACAGATTGAACACCTAGTAACAAAACCAACTACATCTCTCTTCATTCTCGGCCAATAGTGCTGACACCACAAATCACATTACATCTTGGTAACCCCGAGATGGACTGACCAAGATGAAGTATTGAACTCCCACATTAACTCCTCATGTATATCCATTGGAACCAAGAAACATCCCTGTACACACAAGATCTCATCATCGCCTACCATCCAACATAGAGGAGGGAACTCACCTGTGATACCTTCTCTTAGAAATAGTCCTTATGAATCTAACAGATACCTCATCCTATCTCTGTCTATCAAGGTATAGGTAACAACTGAGGATGAAAGAAAATTCTACCCCTATCTACCATGCACCTATATAGTCATCTCAGACAAAAATGCCATAAGCATCCACTCACTACTGGCTTGTTGCACTAACTATATATGAGTCCTCTAACTTAGTGAATCGACTACTGTATTCCCCTTACGAGGCATGTAGGAAAGCTTGAAGTCAAAGGACTGTAGGTACTCCAACCACCTTCATTGCCTCAAGTTCAAGTCCCATTGTGTAAAGATATACATGAGTATTTTTTGGTCTTTGTACACCACAAAATGATATCCCAATAAATAGTACCTCAAAAAATGAAATTCATGAACAACTATAGATAAATGGAGATCATGTTTAGGGTAATTCATATCATGAGGCCACAACTTCTGAGACTCGTATTCCATGACCCAATCTCCCACTATTGGATATACCCCTTTCCAAATACCAGAATCTTGATAGTACACCATGTAACTCTTTCCCTTCTCCAGAATTACATGGGCTGGGGCTGATGTAAACCTCCCTTTCATCTCCGAAAAGGATCTCTCACAACATTCTGACCACAGATACTTCACAACAATATTAGTCAATTCCATAAATGGTACTACTACATATCAGAAGTCCTATATAAAACATTTTTAGTTACCTGCTAGCCCCAAGAAACAATGTATCTCAAATAGGTTCTTAGGATATTCCCAAGAAACTCCCACTCTCACCATCTCTGAGATCACTAAATTTCTGGTCTCTGAGATGATGTGACCCAGGAAATTAATCTAATCCATCCAAATGTGGCACTTTGTAATCTTAGCATAGAACTGATTCTCTATCAGTGTATTAAAAATGATCTCTATGTGGTCATCATGGTCGTGTTTATTTTTAGAATACATAAAGATATCATCCCTGGAAACCACCAAAAAATAATCCATGTAAGGATGGAACCCTCAGTTCATCAAGGCCATGAATGTTGTTGGTGTGTTCATGAGACCGAACAGCATAACCAAGTACTCATATAACCCATAATAGATATGAAAGGTTGTACGAGGTATGTATGTAGGTCGAAAATGCACATGGTGATATCATGACCACAAGTCGATCTTCAAGAACACTCTAGCTCCTCGAAGCTGATCAAACATGTCATCTCTCTATGGAAAGGGATTTCAGTTTTTGACATTTAGCTAGTTCAGTTTCCGATAATCCATGCATATCCTAAGAGTTTTTTCATCCTTTTTTAAAAAAAGTACCAATGGACCCCATGGAGAAGAATTTGTTATATTAAAAACCTTTTCCTCCAAATCCTCTAGCTACATCTTGACCTCATGAATTTCCATTATAGTAATCCAATAAAGAAGAAGGACAATGTTACAACTTATGGAACTAGTTTGATAGAGAACTCCACCCCTCTCTCAAGAGGTAAACTATAAAAGCCATTAGGAAATACACCCCTAAAGTGCACAAACACTAGAGGAATTTATGCCTGACCCACTCTATAATCATTTAGAAACAAACAAGAAATATGGGTTGTCATCCAGATTAACTCAGAAGCCTAAATATTTTTACAACTCATGTAGATATAAAACTATGAGAGGCACCTGTATCGAAAAGTGCAGATGAAATAGTGGAAGATACTAAGATCATACCTCTCACTGTATACATTCTCGGATCCTTCTCTTATTGGTTATGTTTCATTGCATATGTCTGGCCTGTATCATGGCCTTGTGACCCTGTCAGGCTAACTAGAGTAGATCTGCCTTGCAACCAGGTGTCTGGCTACCACAACCACAACCACCACAACCTAGACCTAACTGGAATACACTAATACAACTCCCATCCTAGAATACCGTTAAAGAATTGACTCTTAAACCAGACGTTGGAGTTGTCCCCCTACCACCCACAATTGGAGGGAAGTTCTTGCAAAACAGTTTCATGTGGTCCATCCAGTCATTAGATCGTCACTCGACTGGGTCGTGATCACATAAATGTTTCATGTGGCCTCGCCTACCAAATGGATGGCCAAACACCAAGCTACCTGCATCCACAAGCTATCTAAAATTCACTTGGAGGGAAGCCTAAAAATGGTTCTTCCTACATAAAGATGTAGAACCACCAGGGTTAGAAAAAACACTCCCCAGTCTTGTACTCCAAACATCCATCATGATCTGCTCAGTAATTAGTGAATGATTCAAAATATCAGTGGTATAAGAAAACCTGAAAACAATGACATTAGATCTAAAATGCATGTTTGGGACCTTCGTAGTAGAGTCTCGCCCCCGACAGATCATCTGTATGATACGTCAACACAAAATTATGTAGCTCTTATATCATGTCAAGTATTCCATTACTCTCATCCTACCTTGATCTAGACACATGAACTCACTATCCCTCTTTTCTTGTATAGTCATGTGGAAAAATTAGTCGTAGACGTGGGTTTGGAATTCAGCCCAACCCATATTCAACAATCCATCGACTTGGTTCAAAGCATAACACTAGCAAATTCCCTCTTCATGTAGCATGTAAGTCACAAGAAAGACCCTCTGCTCTAGAGGCTTCTACAGATGCTCAAAATTCTCTAACGTGGTCTCTATACACAAATCTATATCCTATTTTCTGTGAAACCATAAAAAATAAGAGGATGGTACTATTGGAAAAAAATTTATGATGAGCCATAGTCAAGGCCGGTTACAGTGCTCCTTGGAATGTTTGCATAGAGAAAAAAAATCCATCGATGAACTATGCCTCAACACCTATGTCCTGAATAGACTTGGGTGCTGTTGGTGGAACTATAGGAGGATAAGCAGTAGACCATGGCCCACCATCTCTTTAGTAGGGTCATAGCCTCCATCGTGGTGTACCACTGGAGGTTGTCATGGCAGAATGTCTCTAAAATGACAAATTCTTTCCTTGGGAAAAGAAACTCAAAGCATAAAGATCAAAAGCGTAGGACATGTCAAAACCCTCCTAGAAACCATGTCAGACCAAAAACCTGCTTCTTAATCAAAGACTTTATAAATAATATCCAACAAACTACTAGAAATCGTTCTTCTCTCCCACTCAGTATCCAGGCTGAGTTCAATCATTATTTTCCATTCGAGTTTCCATTTCCATTTCACAATAATTTATTCAGGAAATTCCACGAAGGGTTTACCAATTCATGAATCCATGAGGGACCACAGCACCTAATGAACACAAAACTTGGTTCCAATTCACACCATAGATTTAACAACTTCATTCAAAATTTTCATTTCACTAGGGCACCATTTCACAATTCATAAGTGATCATACTCCTTATGGATTGAAGGATGATGCCACATCTTTTTATAATGCACATTACAAACACAACAACAGGAACAATTATCACAAAAATATCAAAACAGCATGAAATATCTAATGAATCCAAGATGACATGGCTTAATGCATGGTATGTGATTCTAACCAGTGTCTATATGATGCATTAAATGGAACACTGTCATCTCATCAGGTTGAAACTGAAATAAAACAAAAAAGAATATCAATAATAATTAAAAAATCATTTTCATCACCCAATATTGAAATCAAATCATCTATAATAGTATAAATTTAGAAAATTAGTACTCAAATCAATGAAATTTGGCTTTTCCCTATACACGGGGTCACTTCTCCCGGGCACAATTTATTCCAAAATTTTATTTCCTTCCAATCCATATCTAATGTTGCCTAATAGTAAGTCCAACCATGATGTAAACCACCTCTCATACCACTATGATACGTCTCGGACCTAGATGCCACTGAAAATGATGCATGAAGCTCATTTGGTCACATGGATTCAAGCACTTCTACCCAAACTCCAGAGGCTTCCGACATGAAGCAAGGGACTAGGTGAGTCAAGGGGGAGACTATGCACTCATTACTAGAGTATCACATCAAAATTAAAACATACATTATATAGAAGAGAAAAATAACGGGTTAAAAACTGAAAGTAAGACAATAGAAGAGTGAATATAAATATCTAGAAGTATCACATGTAAAAAATGATGTAGATTGTACAAGTATACAGAAATAAGCTAAAATAGTCCATTGTAATACATTTAAAAATAGTATCCCAAGAAGAACAAAATTCCAAAAATTATCTCAGCATCACAAGCCTCATCTTGTTTATATTCTCCTATTCTATAAATCCACAATCAACAACCTGTGCTTGGGTGCTTACCCATATCATCACATGCAACCAAATAATCTGTTTGGGTACCCAAGGAGTCCCAAACAATGTTTGTGACAAACATCCTAACAGGAAACCGACCAATTCTATACGGTTCAAACCATTATTCAACAAAGGTGCAAGAAAGTGTAAACAAAGTAGTAAGGTTAATTGAATGCCTATGGAATATGTCTACTCTAATAAGAAAATTAACCATCCCTCAAGGATACCTGAAAAACTGTTAGCTACTAACAAGGTAGATAAAATAAAAGTGAACAAGAAAATCACACATATATGCTGTGCATCCATCTGTTTAGAGTGACCATAGACATATTGTATATAAATTTCAAGTAATCTATGGCCACGCCATACAGTGAAGTGTAGACCACATGGGCTTGATCCAAGGTGTCTTAAAACCATGTAATCCATGTAATTAATCCTACACCATAGAGGGCTGAATCCAAGGATCATGATGAGGGAATCCCATTATGTCCCAAGGCTAACTCTGTTGTAAAATCAGTTAGGAACTAGTTGGGGTCCTAAGAGTAGGGCAATAAATAGGTCCTACGTGAGGCCATGGAAGCCGGATCCACAGTGTAACGAGGCCTAATGCATCCTACAGAATCAAGACACTTGGGGAAAAGACAACCCAAGGCATCCACTACCATGTTCTAGATTTATGGAGAACAATCCATGGAATCTAATAAACCATTCAATCAAGCATTGAAGCATTAAAATTAAACATTCGTAAACATGGGAGTATACCCACTAACTTCAACATGCACAAGCCAAGAGTATACCCACTCCTGAAAACCACTTATTGATAACCAAGCATGTGGGCATACCCTCTCTTATAGTCCATTTAACATTCTATTATTCATTTAAATATAGGTATACCCACCCATTTAAACACATTTTATTTAATTCAAGTTATCAAAATAGGTATGATGTCACAAGTTATCACTATGTTAAGAGAAAAGGCATCTATAAAACAAGATAGTAAAGATATCAAGGCATCTAAGTGCTTCCTATAATTATTAAATCACAATCTAACACACCTTGGGTGGTTTAAGAAGAAATAAACAAGAATATTCTTTTAGGTGCACCCCCCGGGAGACCTCAAAATGAGAAATTCGTGTCAGAGTACATAGATAGAACATATTTTCAACCTCACTAGCTCCAAATCCAGATACTAAAATCTACTCTTCCAAAAATGAGACCTCATAATGAAGTACAAAGGACGTCATATCGGCTGAATACCTGGAAACACCAAGAAAATAAAAATGAAAGTATAGACCACCTACCACACATCGGTAGTAGAGAGCTCATCCAGTATTGAGTCTTGATTCATCCTAGTTTGGGAGACATTTTAAAAATTGATGAAGAAAGGAATATTAGGGAATATGAGCCTAAAATCCAAAGAGCACAGTCATTGTTCCAAAGAACGATGAAAGAATAAAAGGTAATCGAGTACATACCATTGCAGATCGTTATAGATGTCCGACGATCAAAAGAGATGTCAGATGAAGCATAGGGTTTTATCCCTAGCGTTGGCTCCAATAGGGGGAGCTACAGAGGGCCTCTGTGTGTGGGAGAAGAAATCCCACCTTGGGGTTTTGAAAGAAAAATTATTAAATTTGAAATTTAAATAAACCACACAGTAAGGGTAGAATGGTTTACCCTCACGGTTTCTCAAACCATGCAAAAACCATGCAAAAACCATTCAAACCTCTTTGCCTAAGAGGGGAACTTCGCAGAGTTACCCAACACAGTTTGAAAAACCGTACCCAAGCCATACAAAAGTGCTATACCTAAAAACCTACAATTTCATACCTCTCACACGGTACGGAATAAATGTGTGCATGCCATATGCAAATCGTGTGCCATGTCATTTTCATCCTATAACATGGTTCTGACCTCCGAACAAGCAAAGACAACTCCAAAACACCCATTGTCAACATAATCACTCACATAAGGCTATAAAAAGGCATTTAACCCAAATTGAAAAGGATCCATATCTTGTAATAAAACACAGGTTCATACAGAAATCCCCTTTTTCACTCTTTATTCAACAACATCACCCAAATGTATATCAATTAATGATAAATCAGTTTATCTTTTTCATCTATAATGATCAAACACTTGGGGGATCAAAGAATTATACAAGATTCTTTTTATATATTTCCATTATTGATCATCTAATTGTGTAAGATATTTTTATATTCATTATTTACATGTTTGAAATCATTATTATTTAGTGTTTGAATTAATTCTTAGTTATAGTTTATATAGAATTCATTATATTTGTGTTTTCTTAATTTTTTCTATTTATTGGTTGATTTGTAAGACATTATTTTACAACATATATAAATATAAGTCAGTGAAATTAGTTTGACCTTAATTATATTTGTTAAATTTATCAAATTATCATTCTTTTTGTATTTCTATTTTCCTATAGGTACCACACTAATTTTATTTATTAATGAATTTCTTAGAATATTTTGTTTGCGGCACTACATAGTTCCTAGAAGTTTTTTTATCATGTAATTAGATATTCCAATATATGATTAAGAAAAATAATTATCATATATTATAACGATTACTCAATGAATAATAGTTAACATGGACAAGTTTTTTTATTTTATTTCCCCAGAATAATTTTATTTTGAAAACACTATTTTTTTCTTTAGGTAGATTTCATTGGATTTTTTTTTGAATTCCATGGTTTATTTTGGTTTAAATGCCCATATTATATTTCTTGTATAGTTATTTGGTGTATTATATTTCATGTATCATTTCATAAAGTTTCTACTCTTGTTCAATTATTCTTTATATGTTTTATTTTCATAAAATGATAGAAAAAATAAATTTTATCTTCTTGTTTCTAGTTAGTACACTTTTCATTAATTTTTATACTTAATTATAAAGTATAAGTCTAATGGGTTTTCAATGTTAAATTTTAGTGGTTTTATTTTTATATATTTTGGTTATTTCTTTCATGGTTATTTTTTTTATGTTATGTGTTAGGTTGGAAAATAAAAATATACAAAAGGTGGTGAATTGTTTCTTTTCAAAACTGTTCAAAATTCTTCTTTTTGATGAAAATAATAGATTATTCATATAATCAGTTTGTATATTGTATATTAAAGTATAAAAGGTAGATAAAAAAATATATAACACGACTATTTATAGTGGTTCAGGTTATAAAGATCCACTAGTCCACTCCACCAACTACTATCTTTGCCAGTTTGGTGAATGTCAAAAGTAAGGTCCTTATATCATAAAACCAATCCCCAATGGTGTCCAGGAAATTAACACCTTTACGAATAAGGATAAAAATTGTTCCTTAAGGTTCATTAATAGTGAATTGAATATCCACAGATTAGATCAAGAAATGGATACTCCACCACAACTGAGTATGAGTAGTTGAATCTCTCAATAAAAAGATATTGATTTAAAAGGATTCGAGTGAACATAACAGTTGTAAAAACTACTCATAGTGCATGAATCTTATTGTTAAAATAATAGTTTCTTCAAGAATGAGAAATTCTTACCTGACCCGGTTGAAATATATCTGTTTATAAAGAAATCAAAATTTAGAATTAGAAAACATATAGAAAATATGAGAATAAAAATATGTATGTCTTCAAAATGTATCCTATGGTATAGATAATAGAGTCTAATCAATTGTTTCAGTATATCATTAAACGATCTTCATGGGAATGAAATAGAAAATATTTATCATAATATGTATTTATACTTTTTTTAATCACATACATATATATTGAACATATACCCGAATATAATAAACAAACTATAGAGCCTGCTTCGCAATTTCAGATCAAAGAAAATTTCTTGCAAAATCATCAGAATTGAAATTCATAACACAAATCAGATTAGTCGTAACATTCCATAAGAATAATAGAGAATTTATGTACATAATTTGATTATTATAATCAATCATAGACATATTTGAATCAAATTAAAATGAATTTTAAATCAGTTTCATATTTTGTAAATATCATTGCACGAAACTATGATAAAATTGTAAATTCAAATCATCGATGATTAAAACTCAAATGTATGGTTTCTTCATAAAATAAAAAAACAATGGGTTTAACTAAAAAGTGTTCACTATCCAAACATAAGGTTGAAAATGGATATTTGAACCCAAATTTATAATAGATGATCCATGCATTTTCTTCTCAAATGTAGGGTTGCATACTTATGTAGGGTTTCTTAACCTTACTTTTCCTCTTTGTCAAAAGTTATGTTCCATATAAATTTATGTTTCTTTATCAATATATTTTTGTCGATATAGGGTTGATTAACCATACAGAATGACCATTCAACATAAGGTTTAATACAAATGTTATATTTCATTCTTACATTATGTTCTTCAATGTAGGGTATGAATTCAGTTTCCATCATACGGTTAAGAGAATTCCCAATACATTGAAGAATATTTGACATGAATAATAAGCTTGAGTATAATTCCAAAATGAGTATTATAGATAATATTAATTTACTGAAATAAACTAAATTTAATGTCATATGTAATGAAAAAATGGTATTTAAGAGCATCAAAATCAATAATATTTATTGATTATTGTTTAGAAAAAATATTCCCAACAATATACTCCTTTTTGATGACCACAAACCCTATAAAATTTTTAACGTAATTTATAATTTTTCAAACATTTAAATGAAAATAATTCAAAATTCAATTTGATTGAATTATTTTGGTAAAAATAAGTGTTGAATTTATCCAAATTTCTCCCCTTTTGGATGATTAAAAATAATGTACAAAAAATGTTCAAAACACCACTACTGCAAATATTACCTTTATCGGTGCACAAAAAGGGAATTAGTAGGGCTTGAAAAGTGTTGTTAATCATGGGGAAGATAAAGGGGTCCCTTTTATTAGAACTGATAAATGGGTCCTTTATCAGCGATTTTTAGCACTGATAAAGGTCCCCTTTTATCACTACTTTTAAAAAGTGCTGATAAAAGTTAAAAAATTAAAAAAAGAATAAAATATTTTCTGCATATCAGGGGGAGGGGATTCAATAGTGCATGAAGCCCCCCTTCAATAGTGCCCCACCCCCACCACAACCCACACTTTTCAGTTAACCCACCAGCCTTTAACAGCACCCCAACCACTTTAAAAGCACTATGTATTATTCCCAACCTGAGCACCCGACCTGAATCCCCTAGGATTTGAACTGGGGGCCTTTTGTCTTTTCTTCTAACCATTTACCACTCCACCATATTTATTTTCAATTCATTTACTAATATATGTATTTAGTTTTATTTACTCATATATTAATATATATATATATATTGAGTAACATTAATATATATATATATCCATATATTTATATATATATATAAATACATTCATATATTAATATATATATATATAATTATATATATATATAATAATATATTTATTCGTATATTAATATATATTTATAAGATCAATGTTAATTACAATTATAAAATATGCTTTTAATGTGTGTTTATATATAAAGAAATAAATAAATAAATATTTATATATACAACATACACACACACTCACTCACACAGAAACATATATATTTTGAATATATGTATGTATAATTATACATATCTATATATATATTTATAAATATTATATATTAATATGTATATAGGTATGTTTAGAATATATAGATAATATATATTAGTTTTTCAATACAGACGCACACAAATATATATATACATATACACATTATATAGGTATATAAATGTTAATATATTTATATTTTAAATAAAATGTATATTATATTCTTATTTATATAAGGCTTATATAATGGTAAATGTATTTTATATGTAAATATTTTTAATTATTTATTTATAAAATTAAATTTTTATGAACGAATATATAAAAAATATGTATATATTATTATATATTTTATTATAAATAATAGTACATTATGAAAAATTATAAAATTTCAGATCAATAATATGAATTTGAATGTAAACCATAAGTAAATTTATTCCCCATAGAAAAAGGGTAAATAGACCCCCTTAAACGAGGCTGAAATTCCATCGAATGCTAAAAAATGGTTATCTTGACTAAAAACTCACTTTTTGAGGTCTTGTGGGCCTTTCTGCCTAAAAAAGAAACATAAGGTTCTCTTGGGTTACTAGCGCATTGTCTGCTTCGATTTTATATGTCGTAGAGTGTAAGAGGACACCCGGATCAAATGTTATGGCCATTTGAAGTTTGAGTTACATTTTCAACTAATTTTAGATATTTTGTTAAGTTTTTATATTTCTTGTATCATAAAATTGAAATTAAAGGATTATTAGTCAATTATAAATTGTAAATTATTAATTAAGAATATTCATTAAAATAATTTAATTCCATTTTTGCTATATTTCATATATATTAAATGTAATTGTCTATTTACACTTACCGAAAACATATTTAAAAAATAAATTTTATATTTATATCAATAAAAATATACTTACATATCAATATATTATTTTTCATGAAATATTTATTTCACATATACACTTTATTAGTGCTATGAAAAAGTAACAATAAAACTGCCCTTTATTAGCGCTACTAAAAAATTCATTTATAAAGGGGGCCCCTTTAACATTGATAAAAAAGCGCTGATAAAGGGGGTGCCTTTATCAGTGCTAAAAAACCACTGATAAAGGGTCACTTTTAATAGATCTTTTTTTAACACTGTTAAATGTTCGGTTAATCAGCTCTCTCGTTTAGCGCTGATAAATGAACCAACTTTATCAACAGATTTTTTAGCGCAATTAAATGGTGGTGATGTGGGAACCCAGTATTGTGGCTGTGCATGTTTAATTTTTCAGTGATCAGTATTTAAATGTTTTTAGAACATGTTTAAATAAATAAGATTAAATTTTTTTGATGTAGACATAAATATAAAAGAATATGAAATAATGCACCTGAAATAAGAATAATAAAATTTTGTTGATCCAAAATTGTTTATGTATAATATTCTCTGTGACTAGGAAACTAGTTGGTCAACTTATAATGTTTGGATAGAAGTGGTTTGGTAGGATATTGATAGGCTTGAAACATGTCTTTCTTCTTTTCCATCTAAAACCACAGCTTTCATATAATATTTTCTCGCAACTGCATAATCAAAACTCTAGAATCTTTATTAATATCAAAATTTTAAACATTATTTTATTTAAAAAAGTCATTCAAGCTCTCCCCTTCCTTCATAAATTGGTCTAAATTATCTGTGAATTTGTTTTGCAGAAATATGATACAGGTTTCATTCTAAATTTATTGGTCGACTATAAACTTATTATTTTTCCACAGAATAGAAAAAAAGAACACTATTAAACTAAATATTTCGTAGACAATCATTCTTTCTAGACATTACTATTGTGATTTCATGAAATATGAGAATCAAGTATGGAGAGGTAGTAGGATAAGAGGAAGATGTATTGGTCTAACTGACACTACTCTTGATTAACTAAAATTGACTCCCCAAATATCAATCTTAGATCTATGTTGACTTATTTAGATACAAATTAAAGCTTCGTAATTCCAACATCATCTAATAATTCTCTCTTGAAGGTATCATATTCATTTTTGGAAACAGAGTTTTTTATATACTATAATTTTTTTATTTTTAACAATGATAACATTCTGTTTAGTGACATTTTTTCATGAGATTTATTGAACATAATCACATGATCTTTGACCTAATTAGTGAAGGAATCATATGTCCCCTCATCAAGATGTTGGAACTAAACAACTACCAAAATTTCAAAAGATCTAGATGTATCCTTTTCTACTGAATTCTCCAGATGGTTTTCAACTGACTTTTCACTGAAAAAAGATATAATATCCAGAACTTTTATTTTTTAGAAATCGATTGATGTATCTCACCCAAATAATCAAAAATAGAGTAAAAAATATTATCAACTATTTTTGTAGCCACATTTTATAATCTAAGATTCTATTGTTCTTCTTGAGTAGCTGGCTCTTCCTTTTAGACAACTGGAATAATAGAACGCTTAAAATCCTTAATTTGAAATTCATCTTTTTAATCCTCCTCAATAATAGGTTCCTCCAAATAAAACAACCTAGTAGCTTCTCTAAACCCTAATATTTTTCTTCAATATGTGAATTTACTCTTTTCCTTGTTTTCATAACCAACTCATCTAGATAAATTTCTTATTATTCTTATTTGTCTTTATCTACTGAAACATTATATTGTATCCATCTCTTAGTGAGCTTGAAAATACCATCTGTTCTTGATTCATAAACTCCTTATTTTCTTATTTTCCCTTTATAACCCTGAGTTGAATCACTAGAACCTTGTTTCTCATCAACACCAATAGGTAAAATGTTTCCTTTAACTGTAATCTATAAAAATCCAAAAATCCTTAGAGTTCGTGCATTGATTAAATTTTGTGTGACACATTATTTGAGAATAAATTCATAACTCTTATTTTTATTAAATAGATTCTGAGAAATTACCCTTCCAAATGGATAAAAAGTCATCCTTGAATTTATTTGAAAATATTATTGAATATATCATACTATATAACCTAGAAAATTAAACATTATCTCACATAAAAAGAGAAACATGATATACATGTTTGGATATCGAATTTTCTCTATTTCTTCCATTATTGGAGCAATTCTAGTTTAAATTAATTTTACTAAAATTTTCTGTTCTGCCTCAAGATCTTTGAAAAAAATCATACTTATGTTTGTTTAACCAAACATAAAATGAAAAATGTCTTCAAACTTATGATCCTTATCCTCAATATATCGTAGATCAAAATGATTGAATCTCTCCACAGGACATTTCAAAATTTGGGAAATTTTTGTGCAAGAAATGTAAAAATACCTCTCATATATTGTTGTGAAAACATTATCATTAGAATCCCAGAAACTAAACTAAATGAAAATGTAGAAAAAAAAATTTCTAACTAATAGAGAAACTCTATGTTCACTTCATTGAACATAGACTCAATACCTTGAAATTCTATTGCATGTTTCTAGAGTAAATTTTTCATATAGAGCCATTTGAAATATATCACTTTTACATGAACAATCATTCTTCCAGAAACATGTTGTCTCTTTGGATCACATGCTTCACCTTCTTCGAATCACTTGGTTTTTTTCATATCTGATAAATGAAAGCTCTGAGGTTCTTTGGATCTAGGGTTTTGATGTTAGAAAAAGGTAGATGAATGGTTCGATATTTGAAAAGTGTTTTAGAAACCAAAATATAAGGGAAGTTGAATGGTTTAGAATAATACCTTTTTCCCATGTTATCACATAAGATAATTATGACATTTTCTTAAATCACCCAGTGAGAAATAATTTATGATAAAATAAATTTTCTTAAATATATTCCAGAATAAAATATATTTTAAAAACACTTCATGTATAATGCTTTCTGAAAATAAATTAAAAATAAGTAAATTTGAATACATAAATAAATAAAAGAAATTAAATAAATAGATAAAATTATTAACATTAATTTAAAAATTAATTAAACATAACTCCCCAGTAATAAATTCAATCTTATAGTGGGTAGTGGTTTAGTCAAAATATGATCTAGTTGAAATTTAGTAATGAAATATATTAAAGATATATCTTTTCAAGAACAAGATCTCATAGAAAATGATTCCTAATATCAATATTCTTATTTTTCCAATGGCTTATAGGATTTTTTGAAATATTGATAGCACATTTATAATCACATAAACTAGTCATACTACTAAAATTTAGTCCAAAGTCCATTAGTGTGTTTTTCATCCACAATACCAATGCACAACAATGACATACAGATTCATATTCATCCTCGGCTACTGATAGGGCAACTGAGTTTTGTTTATGTCTTGACCAATATACTAAAGATTTCCTTAAAAAGTAATATTTTCTTGAGGTACTATTTCAATCTAATCTAAAAACTCAAGAAGCTTTATATGAATATGATGTTAAATGAAAATCAAAAAAAATTTAATACAGAATATATTAAAAAATAGATCCTTTTAAATATCTAAGAATCATTTAGACAAAAATAAGATGAGATTATTTAAGATTTTATTTAAATATAAAACATAAAAATACTAAAAACATAATGTCATGTATGTTAGTAGTATAATATAATAAACACCCAACCATACCTCTATATAACTTGTTGTCCACAGGATATCCGGCATCATCCAAATCATGTTTTATATTATTGCACATGGGAGTTGAATATGTCTTGCTATTCTCAAGACAAAAAAATTTCAATAAATAAATAATATATTTATTTTGGTTTATTATATTTCCACATACATTATGATAAATTGGATGTCTTAAAAATATGTTCAATTCTCCCATCATAATTATTTCAAATTCTTTTTTCATAAGTTAAGAAAAACCGTTAATTATTTTTTCATTAGATGAACTAAAAATAACATCATCAACATAAATTTGATTGAATAAATTATTAGAAATAATATTTTTCTTAAAAATAATTGGATATTACAATCAAACAATAAATATATTTTTGAACAGAAAAGAATAAAATCTTTTAAACCAAACTCTAGGTTCATGTGTAAGGTCTTAGAGAGCTTTTGTAAGTTTGAAAATGAATTTGTTTTTTGATAATTTTTAAAACCTAGAGGTTGTTCAACATAAACGTCTTTAATAAAATATCTATTTAAAAGGTATATTTATCATCTATATGATATAATTTAATGTTCATATGAGATGTATAAGATAAATGGATTATAATTTCTTCTAATCAAGCTACAAGAGAAATGTTTTTATCCTAATCTATACATTATTCCACACTGTATCCTATATCTACTAATCCAGATTTGTTTCTAGTTATAATCTCGTTATCATATTGTTTATTTATAAAGATCTATTTAGTTCCTATAACTGTATAATTTTATGGTATTTAAACTAACTTTCAAGCTTCCATATTTCTGAATTGGATTAGCTCTTCTATGATTTCTAGTGTACCACTCTCATTTTCTATAGATTATTCAAAATGATTAGGTTCTAGTTGAGATAAAAGGCAGATAATTCACCTAATTTTCCTAACTTTCATCTAGTTCTTATTCCTGGGTCTAGGTATCCTATAATTGTTTCTAAAGGATGATTCTTTAGGTTTCTAGACTTTATAGGTAAAATATTTTAGGTTCATAAGTATCATGTTCTTTTAAATTGGACTGAATATAATTCATATTATTTTCAAAATCATTTTATTGGTTATGTAGTCTCATGTTATCAAAAGTGTTAATAATTTCATAAGTTTGATCTTTTTCATTAATTAAAGGGTCATTTTCATCCAACATCACATTAATTGATTCATCAACAATCCATATATTTTTATTAAATAATCTATAAAATTTAGAGGTATTAGAATATACTAAAAATATTCTGTCATCATATTTTGGATTGAACATACCCATATTTTCCTTGGTGTTCATGATATACACCTTTAATCCAAAAACATTAAAGTACATTAATTTAGGATTTATGTTATTCAAAAGTCCATATGGATTCATTTTGAAAATAGACCAAATTAAAAGACTATTTATGATATATTAGACTATGCAAACAGCTTTTGTCCATAGGTAGGTTAGAAGACTATATTAATTTATAATAATCCTAGCCATTTCTTGAATAATTCTATTTCTTCGTTAAACAATTCTATTTTTTCATAGTTTTCTAAGTTCAGAAAAGGTGTGTCTAATACAATGATTTGAACAAAAGGAATTGAATTCTAGATTCTAAAATTCTACACCATGATCACTAATTAGTGAAATTATATTAAAACTTTTTTCATTATGACAAAGTTTACAAAAAAAATCAAAAATAGTAAAAGCATAACTTTTGAGTTTTAGAAAATAGACCCATGAAACTCTTGAATAACCATAAAATAATACATATACATTTAATTTTCAATCCAAATATACTAATCATGATGTTCTAAACAAAACCATGTGGATAGGTTCTAGTGGTATTTATGTAGCAATTTTGTTAATAGAATTGAAGGATGATTAGTGTTTTTTTCCAATTGGACATGCATAACATATTCTATTACTATCAAATTTAGGACAAGGTAAACCAAAAAATAATTTTTTATTAGATTATTTATTTAAAGAATAAATATTACAACGACTTAGTCTCCTATTCCAGATCTGTGACTCATTTATCCTAGACGTTAAACAGTCCACTTTCTGTTTACACAAAGAATTTAAATCCAAAGTATAATCATTGTGGGCTCTTAGTGCTCTAAACATAATAAATTTTCAGTAATTACTGAGAAAAAATTGTTAGAAAAATCAACATAATATCCATCATCAAATAGTTGTGAGATAATTATTAATTTGTGGTTAATAATTTATACATCTAGTGAATTTTTGATTTAGATTGTTTTTGGATATCCATCAGTTTCAAGTCCCATTATATTTCCTTGGGCATTATCTCTAAAACTAACTAGACCTCCATGTATTTGAGTAAGTGTGTCAATGTTTGATGATCTTCCACTCATATTACTAGAGAAGCCCCAATCCATGTAACATAAAACATTTCTTTTTTCTATCACTTGTTTTATTTAATTACAATTTAGAAAAAAAATTTGTTTTGGTACCCATATCCTCATGGGTCCAGTAGTGTTTTCTATCAATGATCTAGGAATTGAGATCTAATTTGTTTTTCTATAACTCATATCATTTGATTCAGAAAAAACTTTTTGAAATAAAATATTTTTTATTTCAAATTATTTGATTATTTTTTAAATAATAGATTTTGTTAGATGTACATCTGTTCCAAAAAAATAAAAATTCCAGTTTTTTAGCTGGGAATGAAATTTTTTTATCTAATTTATATTTTCCACTATTAATTACTATACAAAATCATTCATTTTTAATGAAATTTTTACCAATAATTTCATTCAGAATATTTTCCACTTTGGTAATGAATAGATCATCACTTTCATAAGTTTGTACTTCATCTTGAAATACGTTAATCTTATTTTCATAATCAACACATTATATGGTAGAAGAGTTAATTTTTTTAGCTAAATCTTGACGCTGTTTATGTAAGGTAACCCTATCTCCTAACCCAACATTGTGAATATACATTAATGATTTGTTCTTCTTCAATAAAGATTCATATTTTTCTTCTAGAATTGTGCAGTAGGTAGTCAATTTATCATTTTAATGGAAAGAATAAAAATTAGAAATATAGGAATGATAAGTTTGTAACGTTTCTTCTTATGCCATGAAGTAGATATTTTCATTTAGGTTAGATGTTTCCTTTCCTATATCAGATATTAATATGTTCATAAATTCTTCAAAAACACTCCAAGTAGCCTTCATTTCTCTTTTTCCTTATTGTTCATAATAATTATTTTTCTAATATTTCATTTCTTCTTTCTATATTCACCTTTTAGCTTAGGACAGTCTGGTATTTTATAACATAATTTCATGAATTAATATCATCTAACTTCCTTTGTGTCCTTATCAACCATTTTGAGGGGTTTTCCTAATCCTTGTTTATAATTATAAATATTTCTAAACATTATAGCTAATTTAGCTAGTTCTATTTCATATTCAGATGTATCTGAATTCTTTTCTTCCCTAAATTCTTGTTTTATTTGTCAACTTTGTTTTTGAGATGTTACCATTAGATTAGTATTATCTATTTTTAGTAAGTATTTATGATCATTAGAATTATATTTTAATTTAGTTTCCTAAATCATTAATGTCCCAATTAATTATCCCATTTTCATATTTTTGACAGTTGATGGTTCCCAAATTGTAGCTGATATCCCATTGTGTTTAGAAGGTAGTACTCTTAGTACATTCAAACATGGATATGCTTGTTTGACAGGATCTCCGAAGGATGTAATATTATTGATAATATATGAATTCCTTCGATTTATTTGAGTGAACATTATCAATCAAACAATCTAAATGTGTCAAATTTCATCTTTTTTTGTTGTATACCTCAGTTTTCTTACATTATTTGCTCCTTCATAAGAAACTGAAATATTTTTCTACATTTCATAAGATGTATTTTGAAACATAATTGAACCTATCTTATCTAATACCACATATAATAGCATTCATAGATTTAGAATTCATTTCATACATAACCTCTGTAGTAGCATTCCATGTTGTTGTATGTTCATGAATAATACAAGGAGTAAATATATTTGAGTACACATAAAATACAATATTCTTCAAATAGACAATCATCTATGATTTACAACATCTATAGTTTTCACCATTGAAATAAGTATCATGAACCACTAATATTCATTCTCATTGATCAGTCATTGCAATCATTGTATATACTTTATACTTTTATCTTGTTATAGATTTGTTAAAAAATATATCCTATGATACCAATTGTTAGGCCAGAATATTCAAACATACACAAGAGGGGATGAATTATTGATTTTCAAAATAATTCACAATTCTTCCTTTAGATGAAAACTATAGATTATGCGAATAAGCAGTGTTTATCTTCTTTATGAATGTATAAGTGGTGTATATAAAATAAATTCAATACATAGAAGTTTGTAGTTGTTCAGGGCATAAAGATCCCCTATTCCACTCCACCAATTACTCTCTCTTCATTTTTGGTGAATTTGACTAATCAGGTCCTCATATCATTATACTAATTCAAAACTGAGTGCAGGCAGTTAAAACCTTCATAGATACGGCTAAAAATAGATCCTTCATGATCTTTAACCTAGAACTGAATATCGTCATCTTAGATCGAGATGCTTATACTCCACCATAATTTAGTGTGAGTTGTTGAAACTCTAAATAACAAAATATTGATTTGAAAGGTATTTATTGTATATCATAGTTTTAATAGAAACTGATGGTAGATAGATCATCATCTTCAGAAAATAGTTTCTTCATGAAAGAGTATTTATGAAATGATCTGGTTACAATATATCATTGAATAAAAGTCTAAATGATTAGCAGTAGTAGACTTACATCAAATACAATATTCAAAACATGTATATCTTAGAAGTGTATCCTCTTCTATAGATAAAGGATTCTGATCGATTGTTACATTAGATCTGTAAATGATCTTCACAATAATACAATAAAAAATATGTATCACAATTTATTGTTCCACTTCATTGAATCACATGCATATATATTGAATAGATATATAGATAGAATAAATAAATGAGAGACATGCTTAACAATCTTATATCAATTAAAAATTCCAAATCAATCGTGAGAATTAAAATTAATTGGATATATCAGAGTATTCTCATCTTTCATTAATAATATAATAGGATTAATATAATTAATATTATTCTTTGAATCAATCATAAAAAGAATAAAATCATTTGAATACAATATATAAATTGGTCTAAAATTCCGCAAAGTCCATTTCACGAAACTCTGATAAAATCATAAATTCATATCTCTGATGATAAAAAGTCAAACATAGGGTTATATCATGAAATGAACAAAATAACAAACTTAGGGTTCAACTACATATCTTTCATTCTTTGAACGTATGGATGAAAACGTAAGGTTGATCACAAAACTAAGGTTTATGATCCATATATTTTCTTCTCAAAGGTAGGGTTCCATACTTACATAGGGTTCTTAAACTGTTATTTTTATCATTTTCAAATGTAAGGCTCCAGCCAAATGTAAGGTTATTTATCCCTACGTTTCATTCAATGTAGGTTTGATTAACCATACTTGAGGATCTTTCGAAATAATTTTTAACAAAAATGTAGGGTTTATTCCTTAAGTTATGTTCTTCAATGTTTTGTATAAATACTATTTCTAGAGTACACTTAAGTGAATTCAGAACACTTTGAATAATATTGCACATGAAAAATAAGCTTGAATATAATTCCAAAATAATGATTACAATGAATAATAACATACTAAAATACACTTAAAAGTAATATCATTAGTAAAAAAATATAGTTTTTATAAGCATCAAAATCAATAAGATTTATTGATTGTTGTTGAGAAAATACCTACCCAAGATTATGTTGGTTTATTCTATAATTATTTTTATAATAATAAAATGTGAAATGTTTTTTCTGTGATGTTATGTTTCTGTTATATTTGACATTTTTTGTTATTTATGGTTCATTTTTCATCATTAAAAACCATGACAAAATTTTCATCTATAATATGTTTCCTCCACACTAGAATTTCCTTCCCTTGATTATGTCATATATACCTTTTTATCCCATTTTTATGTTAAAAGGTGGGTTATAGTATCCTTAAATTTGTTTTTTGGATAGGATTACCATGATAATAAAAATTATTCTAGTGATTTGTATGTTTACTATCTAAAATATGTCACTAAACACCACCATGTTGATTAAATTTTTTATATTATTTAATTGTAAAAATATATATTAGAATTTATGCATGATAAATAATATGTTTCTAAAATCCATAGAGACATGGTTGAAAGAATAAATAAGTGGGAAGGTGCACTTGTATTATCTTATCTAGTTTTTATAGGTTGGGGTCAACTATCTAGTTGTTCAGGAGAAAAATTTAGGGAAAAAATATTTTATTTCCCCTCTAATACTTAAGGTTATTGACTAGTTATTTTTTATATAGTTGAGTGGGTGTGATGTCCTAGGAAAATATTCATTTCCTATTCTTGTTTTATGTCTAAAATTTTCTATTTTCTAACTCCTTGGATGAAGTTTTCTCCTCAAAATTCACCAACATAACTATAAAAGAGATTTTATAATTCATTAATTATTTATGTACCAGTCATTAAGTGAATGTAAAATATTAAAAATCAATCATTATTTGAATCATATTACATTTAATAAATTATCTTTGTCATGTTACATTTGATTGATCAATTATATCATATTAAAATTCATTTAAAGGGTTCTAATTCATTATTTTTTTATTTATCATTGATTCATTATCCATAAGATCATACAATTCATTCATTATTTGTATCATATAATGGTGTATTCATTATATGTTTATTGTTAATTATAATTCATTAACATAGTATCAATATAATCATTTCAATATATTATATTTATCATACCTGCAATATATTATATAATATCTTGACCAAGGTGCCACTAAACCAGTTACCCTATCTAGTGTGCCATGAGACCCCATACACACCTCAATGTATGCCAAGTGCTTCCAATAAGTAACGGGGGTCTGAAATAACACTGTAAGGAGACTATACCCTCATATAAGAGTTCATATATTGAAAAATATAAATAAATATTGTACTCCTAAATGTAAGATGAATGAATAAATAAATTTATTATGAAATATAGTCTATTAAAATAAATTTAACTAAAGTATCAAACCATTCCATATATTCAACTATCCTCTCACTAGGTTGCATACATGATATATAAAAATAAAAGAATATATAAGAGACTATATAGAATCCCCGATCCAAAAAAATCTTATCACCTAATACTACTCATTCAGTCCTGATCGGGCAATCTATACCCAAACTAGGCCTCACCCCAAAACATTTTCTGGAAACAAACATGTGAGAGCTACTATGGTACCCATGTGCAAGGGATGATTGAGTAGAGTGGTTGGAAAAATACGTTGGCCACCATCAATAGTGTTTATGAAAATGATAATTTGTACTATAGTTTATATAGTTAAAATAAAATAAATGACTAAAAGGATTAAATCCAATGAAACAAAACCTCGTCTAGTTCCCACTAGCCCAAGGACTCTAAGGTGCCACTCGAGCCAAATAATCATGTTTTAGTATAATATATTCATCTAATGGGTAACATAGGAGCTTCATAATAAATATTTTAAGGAAGTCTATTCACCCTTCGTTAAACATAGGGTATTATAAACCTATAGCCATAGGGCCTATCTAGAGTATTTGAAACATTAGTTCCTAGAAATCCATTCTGACAAATACATAAAATATTAGCATGAAAACGTAAATTTCATAGAAAATATGTCTTATACTTTACCATATATCAAACTACAAGTATCGATAATAATCAATTAGTCTATCAAACCCATCACAAAACGTTATAGTACTTCCAAGAGCCTCAGTCTCTCCTCCATCTATACATAATAAAATTCATTCTTAGAGCATCATTATGGACACAACCATGGAGATAGAGAATCATTCCCACAATCCTTTTACCACATAGTATTTCATCATTTCCTAAAGCCTCATTCTGGCACAAAATCCATGTAGTATAATATATGTTTCTAGATACTCAGACTCACATTATATCCTTACCATAGATTTTATTATCTGATCCGTATTGAAGCACTAAAACTATATACCTTAAATAAAATTATTGTATAATTAGTCTGATATTAAAACCAGATATCAATTTCTTCATTCCATAATTTTTATGCTAAATTCATGAACAAGAAAAACGTTGAAGGAAGACACAAAAACCATATTTAACCACCAACTCATACTAATGTACATATGACCTTCAAAACCAAATATTACATCACTAAGGGAACCCCCTTTCCCACATGTTAAAGAAACTAAATCAAACACCATCGTCAAAAATTTTATAACCACCATCTAAAAATATTTTTTGTTCTATTTAAGAATAAAAAAACTCCTAAGGCATATGTTTCTGATAAAACCAACCCATGATCCAACAAGGAATTCCACCATGGAGGAAACAACACAGCTGTTACAAATAACCCTTTGAAAGAAACTTGAAAAAAATCACTTTTTATAATCCAAATGGCATAAGAAAACCCTATTTCAAAAATATAATCATTTAAAACATGGTGTTACCCCTTGATACCCAAACACTAGCCAAATCCAAAAGAACTAATTGAAAAAAATTTCTACATCCTGATAAGTAATTCAAAAAACATAACACATAGAAAATTTCATTATATCCTATTAAGAGTCATTAACCACTTATTTTGAATCATTACTCATTAGTTATATAACCATTAAATCATATAAATCAATGATCTAAATTGAGTTAAGATAATAATCTAATTAATTTTCTTAGTCTGAGTTATAAAACAAGACAATCAAATACAGAAGGTATATATACACACATGGAACATATTAATAATACTATAGATGAAACTCTTAGATCACATATCTTATTCGAAATTCGTTTAGCAAAATTTACAAGGAATGATGTACTTTCCAAGGACCATGAAATCATTGTCCAAATCCTTCGACACCAAATTGAACTCATCACAGTCACCCAAACAATTGTTTCAAATGAAATAGTAGAAATTAATTAATTATCATAATTTTTATAAATTAATAAGCACAAACCAAAATTTAAATACAAAAAAAAACATACGAGGCTATCGTTCCGCACATAAACCCCAACCATCCACTCACCGAAGACACACAAAATAACCTCGACCAAATTTATATTCATATTTCTAAGAGGTGATACTAAAAAACCCCTTCATAAATTAATATATTTGGAATATCCTAATAAAATGCACCACAGTCAGATACCTTAATGAAACTCCACATAAATAAATGCAGAATCCATCTTGGGATCTCTTATACATAGGATAATGAATTTCCCCATCATCCATGGATGATTACACAATGATATAGTTGAATCAGAATCAAAACACTAACTCGAACATCTATAAATCAGATTGAACCAAGGAACAGTGGGAATAGAGTGAAGAGGAGGATAAAACTCAACTTAAAATATAAATAAGAAAAATAAAAACAACTCATTGGTGTGGCCTGGAGAAGGGATAAAGGGAGGAGGATCCTCTTCTAGTTTGTTCATATGAGGGGAGAAGAATGGGGATGGGTGACTTAATATCCCGAAGGGGAAAATAGTAAAAGCACCATTTTATTGAAAATATGGGCATTCACATGGTTTTTTCACACTATTTTCCAAACCATATTCAAAATGTATTCACCTTATTATCCAACCCAGTGCCACTCATGGTTTGGTTGTATAGTTTTATAAATCGTATTTCAACCATGCTGTCAACACTGCCCCCACATACAACAATGTACATGGTTTTCCTGAAAGTATGCATGTCCTTTGAATCATGTCTCAGATCCCTCTTAGGCTTTTATGGTTACACCTCTGACAACACATTTTTCCACTAATCATTAATAAACCATGAAACCCATCCATGCTCAACTCAAAATGAAATGAAAACCTCTTGAGCATCAGGGTGTCAAATAGATTCTCCTAAACCATTAACAATAAACCTTTCACCCCATCCATGAATCATCAAACACACCTAATTAAAATTATAAATCCTCCTAAACACATCAAAACAAATGGGAAACCTCTCGAGCATCATTCCCCATCACAAAACATCCATTTTTTACATCCTTTCCCTCGGAACACCATTCCTTGTCTTGGTTCAATATTTAAACCATTCAGTAATGAAAATTCAAATTCATTCTGAGTTTTGATCATTTAGGATATAGTGAAACATCCAAATAAATGTCTTATTCTTGAAAAAACAATGAACTAACAATAATTACAAAAACCAAATCCTCACTATAGTGCTTAGCTATGCCCATCCAATTGAAATATTGATTACTAGATCACATGATCACTCATAAGGATATGGTTCTACCTATTTTAAGAATAATTTTATGAGCACGATCTTCTGATGCATAACAACCTATCCATTATGTAGGCTCAAATAACATAAACTCTCTCTCCCATCACCCCCAACACAGTTCCAAACAAAACTTGCACTAACACCAATTATAATACCAATCATCATTGGTACACATCCTCATCACCAATACCAAATAAAATAAAAAATCAAATTTATAGATACCCAGGATTGTCATAAATGGATTTTATATCATTTTAGAAAAATATTTAGTACATTTGAAAAAATACATGATCGAGGACCCTATTAGTTTAGTGTCTTTGGAATCATGAAAAAAGTCTGCCATGGTGAAATATCTTCAAAATATCCTATAAATATCTACACCTGTAGTAATTCTATATAAAAAAATTTCTTCATAACATAAAGAAATGAAAAATAAGAAATGGGTGATATTAGATGCTTAGTAAGGGTAAATAAATAAAATGCGTAAGCATAACTTGAACAAAAGGGTATGGAATAGAAGCATAACATTTTAATATATTACCCTACTTATTTGAGATCATAATAATGATTACAATTTGATAATACATGAACCATAACGAAGTAAATAATATGTGTTTTGAAAGAATAACCTAGGAATAAATCATGGAATTCTGGAAAACACATAAGAATAGAAAAACCCAATGTCAAAGGGGCTGCCATGTCGTTTATAACATGTTATGCTTGGGATAATCACCCTTATACTTGCTTCAGGATTGGGATGACCTCCCATGAATGCTCCTATTTTGGAATGGTATTTCCTCATGCGTACCCTCATTTGTTTTGTTATTAGGATGTCCTCATGTGCACCATCTTGTTTTAGGGTTAGAATTTCTCCCATTTACCCTCTTCTTTCAGTCTTTAGATTTCCTCTTGTATAGATTTTTATTTTAGGTTTGTCATATCCTCCCGTTTACCCTCCTATTTTGGGTTTGGGATGTCATCTTGTAAACCCTCTTGTTTCAGACATGGGATTTTCTCCAGTTTACCTTCTTTTTTTTTGTCCTTGGGATGTTCTTTTTTGTACCCTTTAGTTTTGGGCTTTGGATTTCCTCCCATTTTCTCTTAGGTTTGAGGATTGGGGAATCCCACCATGTACCCTTTTATATTGAAAAACATTTATCATTACACAATGAATTGGAGGGTGATATAGGTATCACCCATGACATAATGAAATAATAAATTCATGTGATGTAAAACATTCATCATATCATGACCCATGAAAATAGATGGGCTCTATAAACATAAAATCATACCCAATAATTGAAATGTGTTGTCACAACCCGTCCTCGGGGACCGTGCTGTGACTACCCCAAGCCCCCCTTCTATAGGCCAGGGGCTGGTGACTAGCACCAAAGGCTTAAATCCCAAAAGAAGGGATGACATTTCCTTTATGAAAGAACATACATAAGAGAGTACACAAGTGAAGTAAGCACTAAGTAAAACTGGGTACAAGGTTAGTGCTGAAGGTAAATGGGTCATTATAAAAACCCAACTGAAATTACAGTACAGCTGAAAGGCAAGTACAACTACAGTAAGTAAAACAACAACATTGTGTCATCCCCCAGAAATCCCACCTGAAGGATGGGTGAAGATAGCCTCCTTAGCTCCTCGGGTCCGGTCATCCGCGCCATGTACGTCCCACAAAGTGTTCCACCTCAGGGTACTGTCCAGCTCAACAAGCCACCACCTCGATCAGTTTTTTCCATTGTCTACATCCAACATAATGTAGTGCAGGCATAGACCACATATGGGTGAGTATACGGTAGTCAGTAGGGACCTCGAGACCCCTGAAGGTCTCTCAGAATACACGTAGGATAAACCACAAATGAAAGATACAATCACGATGTATCAATCGACTTTACTTAGGTATATGCCCATACATATACCTTAGTCATCAATTTCAAAATGGACCTAACTCTCGAGCCCATGTACAACCCAGTCCACACAGGAAAACACAACCCAGTCCACACCGGAAAGCACAACCCAGTCCACATAAGAAAGAACAACCCAGTCCACATAGGAAAGCAAGTCAATCACATCAATGATATTGATTGAAAACAAGACTCATATCAAACATGTATACACTACGTAAGGTGATATAGATGATCAGATTAAGCCACTAATTCATATAAGATGTCATACCCACATATAATACAAGACCATCTAAGCTGTCAGACCCACACAGGATACAAGACTAGATACCCTACTGGACCCACTCAGGATACAAGTACAATGTCAAATACTACCGGACCCACATAGGATAAAAGAATAGTAGTCAACACCGTCTAACCCACAAAGGATCCAAGTATATCCGTCATCGCTTCCGAACCCATGGAAGATCCATGTAAAGTCATCGTCACTGCCGAACCCATGGAGAATCCATGTACAGTCATCCTCCATGCCAAACCCACAGAGGATCCAAGTGCAGTCATCATCTTCACAATCGCAGCCAGCTCTAGGGTTCCCGCACACGACATGCTCGATTCTTGTAGGGTCGCTCCTCGAGAAGGAGAGAGAGGGTCGATACATCAACTATCACGAAGTATAGATTTGGTGTATCCTAATGTTCTGTCTCGTCAAAAGGAACACAATGCGACAGACGGTTGGTCAATCAGACGCCCTGTCTGAGACTTATTGGCTTTTCCGTTCTAGGGGCCTGGTAGGTTTTTAAGATAAATCCAACCCGAATGTACTCCAGTTGCATCCAAACATCAAGAAGAGTAATCCAAAAGTGTTGTGTCATCAAGAGGAATTCAACGTAGTAGATGGCATGTCAATCGGATGTCCGGTCCTTAAGTTATAAGCGTTTTCTCTCCAAGGGCCCGGTTGGATTCGGGTTGGATCCAACCCGACCATACAAAAGCTTTACCGAAACCTAGAGTTTAATATACCTAAATGAATTTCTCAATCTAAGGATTTCTACACAACTGACGGTGCATCGATCAGAGGCTCGTGCCTCATATTATGGGCAAAAGACTGAAAACGGTCCATAATGGGTGTCTGGACCCAGTCAGACCTGGCCCAACCCCCCTTGGATCGGCCCGAACCATGTCCACCAGACCCAGGTCTGGCCCGGGAGGGTGCCGCCCGGTCCACGTGTCCCGGCCAGGCCCGGCTGGGGGGCACGCGGGCTCGGCCAGCGAGCTGAGCGGGGGGAACGCGGTCCGCCCTTTGTGGTCCGCAGACGTGGAGCGCGGCGTAGTGTCTTCCCTAGATGCCACGCGGCCGCAAGATCCATCTTTCGCCACTGCAGCTGAATCCATAGCGGGCTTCTGCCGGTAGCGCACCAGGGTGCCGCCACCTCTGGGCACTGCCGCCGCCGATAGTGTCTTTCGCGGACCACCGGACGCACTCTAGTGGTCCGATTTGACCGTCGTTTGCACCTGAGGCCCTCTCAGGACCCGGTCTTCACTACGACGGCTTCCATACGCCGTTGTGGTCCAGTTTCATTGTCGCCCATCCATATGAGCACAAAACTACAAACTACGAAGGGTCGTCGGGTTGTATATTTTCAGCTCGTGCCCTCCGCATTAGCCGATAACAATTTTCCATGGATAATCAAGGTTTCACATTGAGAGAAGAACAAATTTACCTAAAAAACAATGAAACAAACCATCCATCAGTTATCCTACAAAAAACTATTCCCAACCAGAAAAAGAATTCATTCGTGGATCAACATGATAAAGGGTTGACCCATGTTCTTTGTTTCTGAAGGGATGAATCATGGGAATATAAAAAACTCATAAATAAACCCCAACATTGAAAATATATCACACACCGTCGAATCGAGGAATACAAACGTCACGGTGATTGGACGTCGCGGAAGATCAGTGTCATCTCGTCAATGATGGAAAGGGAGGATCCATGGGTGGCATCAGCGTTCTTCGTTCTTCAATGGAGGAAGAGGAAAACTCGCCAAGTGCTGGGCGCCGTGCTTCGCTGCCAGCATTCCGCCGCTTGAAGAAGTTGTCAAAAACTCTTCCCCTAGCCACCTATATATAGGAGTGGGAGGGCTCGTCGTTGGCACGCAAGAAACTCCCAGAATTAAATCATCAAATTTAATAAAACATGCCATCAATTTAATTGGGGAAGGGATAGGGATGGTCCATATTCAAATTACGTGTTGGAAAATAAATAAAAAGGTCGAAAGTGGAAGGGTCCTCATTAAATTATAATTTTACATAATTTAATGGAGAGATTGGAATTAAATGGATGTTTGACTAATTAATGAGGGGTTGTAAAAGAGATTAGAGGGAATTAAATGGTGGGGCTCGTGTGGTCCCCACCTCTCTAAACTCCTCACATGGGTAATTAAGTGGATGTGGGCCCCACCCTTAACAACACATTGGAGGGAATAACTTCCTTTAGAAATAAAAATTGTTCTGAAAATTGTTCTTTATTTTTTGTTTCTTAAATAAACCCCCAAAAATTATATTCTCCTCTTTTGCAAACGCAATTATGGTAAGTGTCCCTGTAAGCAATTTCTGGTGCTCCGAGTTCATCGGTGCTCTCGGATTTTAATTCTGAGCACCGGTTCAAAAGTTAGAAAAACCCTCTTGTTTGTTCACTAAACGTACCCGAGAAAAATTTCAAAAATTCTTTCCTGGCACATCAGGCCTCAGAATCAAGCGCCGTCAAAATCCACAGACTCGTAAAATTCCATGTAATTTTTGAAAAAACATTCCTTGAAATTTATGAGTCATTATATGTGTTTCATTAATATTTTATCAAAACATATCCAATAAATAATATATAGGTTGAATAATAATTTCATTTAACCATATCCTATGAAATGAAGCTGGTTTTAAAATCATATAACTTATGAAAAAGAAACAGATTTCATATATATATAACCCGTTGAAGAGAAATGGATTTCATAAACATATAACTCATGGAATAGAGAAATGTTTCATAAAGACCAATAAATTAAGAAAAACCCATTCAAAGAAAGGTTGTGAATGGATCTTTTAGATCATTTCTAAGAAGGGAATAAGTATCATCAATAAATGTCATCTTATATGGAAAATAATTTTGAAACATCTTTCAAAAACATATATTGAGGAAAATATAATTTATTCTATTAAAATGGATTTTTAAAACATAAATACATTTTATAGTCATTTTCACAAAAAACCATTAAAATTTATAATGAATATACGAAACTATTATAAAAATCATTTCCTTGAAATTATATAAAATTATTATGAAAACATTTTAAAAACTATTTTCCTTGAAAACATTTAAAATAAGTTTGAAATTTTTTTAAAAACCTTTTTATTAGAAAATATTTTTTAAACTTTTTTTATAAAATAACCATTAAACATGAAAATAAATCTTGAATGTATTGATGTTGGATGAATCTGTATGGGTTGTACAAGGTAAAAATAACATTCTAATAGCGTGGAAAAAAGAAAGAAAATATCTTCATTGCTATTGAAATAAAAATAATTCTTTTAAAACATTGGTAAACTAAAAAAGGGTAAATATTTAAATCAATGATCATAGGATATTAATATAAAACTTTGGAAACTTTTTTTTAGAAAACCTGGTTGTAAAGAAACACAAATTTTTGATTGAAGAGAGGGTAATGTCGGGCTTTCTTTAAAACACATTCTTATCAATATTATGTTCCAAAGAGTATAAAATGGTACTACTGCATGAATATATCATCAAAAACTAGATGAGAATAAAATTAATGAATTTATTGAGAGATGGATCATAACAATTCATCAAAGTAATCATAAACATAAACACTCTTTAAAAGTGATGAGATTGTCTCAATAATTCATTATAAACTATTAACTTGGGATCATACTCTCCATTTTACAAAAAGAAATTACATTACGATTAAAATATCAAGGTAATAAAGAGACTCATTATATAGAAGGTAAAATAAACGTATATACACCTTGAGAAAGATTTTATGTGTATAACAAAACATGATTCTCAAAGAAGGAAAATTGGGAATTTTTTTTATATATTTGGTTACATTTGAAACCTAAACCCCATGAATGAATGTTTATAAAAAAGTATATGTTAGTAACCATAAATTTAGGTATAAGATACACAGAATAAAATCATGGGAAGTACTTATACCACACAAAAAGGATATATTGGTTAACATAGCATGTACCTTATGAGAATAATAAGTGAGATGAAATCCATTTACCTGGTGTCTTGACTATCATCGTACACGTTCAACCCACCTCATAATTGAGTAAATCCTTTTAGTTAATTCCAATAGGCTTCCTTGTAATTCTTTAATCCCATTGAATCTATTCTAAGAGAAAGGTAGGACTTTTTTGAAGTTTATTTTGTAGGTCATGGATGAAACTAAGAGGTTTGAGAGGTGTGAAGAAGAGAGAGAGAGGTGGTGGCCAAGTATAGGGAAGGAAATGGACTCACATGGAATGTTTGAAAACAAGTTAGGTGTACACATATAATTACCTACAAAAATTCATACCAAACCAACCTAATTAAGTACTTTAAGGTATGTGGAATAAAAAAGGACATACAATGGGTGTTGGAAAAGTTTCTATGTCATTTGGGCTCTTAATTTAAAGGTTTAGTCCCTAACTAATAATAATTTCACATTATTCACCGTGACTAATTTTAATCACATTTACTAATATTATAAGTTAAAATATTATTTGATCTTATTAAAGAATAATTATTATACATATTACAATGGTGCATGTTTTTTTTCAAAATTCAATTCACAGAAGTAGGAAAATGATGATTAATGTTAATCTCGCAGATGGGATTCAATTATGGGGTTTATAGTAGAAAAATGTTAAAAATACTATAATGTTTTTAATATAAATTTAAAAGTGAAATTGATTATAATAACATAAATTGTGTTAACATATGTATAATTTATCTAATTCAACCTCTAAAAAAATTTAACATATAATTTAAAAATAATTATCATTTAAAAAGAAAGGAAGCTTTTACCAAAAATGCATTAGTTGTCATTATTCATCAAAAGATGATGTTTCATAGAAAAATATAGAAAAAATTTCCTAGGTTATTTTTGGCATTATTAATTGAAAAATGAATTTTATTTTATCATATTTGTCTAAAATTAATTTTATTTTTTCTAAAATATGGTCATGAAAAGTATTTCATTTGATAAAATGGTATTTTTAATCACATAAGGATTTTCCTTGAAATTATAACTTTATTTATCGATAATTTTTACATAAAATAACTATAATAAATATTTGGAATGTTTTTATTAAAATTAATATTACTATTTTTAATGGATAGTTTATAATTATCTTGATTAAATAATTAAAAGAATAAAATTTTGTTTTATAAGAAACATCAGGGTTCTATGTATCATATGCCAAGTCGGTGTTATGGGTACCAAATGTCATGTCAGTATTGAGTGTAACATTATCCAGTTCAGTATTTCATATATCACAAGCCAACTGAGTATTGTGTGTAACACAAAGCCATCTTAGAATTGTTTGTGAAAGGAATGTTTGAATTAATGTTTTAATATATATATATACATATGATAACTATTTCTATTTTAACATAAATATATAAATATAAAAATAAAAACTAATAAAAAAACTTATTTCAAAAAATCTCTATTTTTTATATTATACACCCATAAAATGATTTTCTCCCTCGGTATTTGTCTAGGTAATCAACGATTTAAAACTTGAATGTTTCATTCATAGAAACCAGCATCATAAAAAATGAATACTAAAACATACCTTAGAAATGGGAAGTTAAAAAAATTTCTTACATAATGTAACTCAAAATTATGTTCCCATATAAGATAACATGGCTGGGAAGAGAAAAAATTATCATGGAAGAGAAATTATACAATTATATTCTGACAGAGAATGATAGAGAACAAGGTTAGGAAAAAGTTAATAATCATAAATCCATAAATATGTGATGAGAAAAAGGACCTTCTGATTCATCACAAATGAAGATACTAATAAAAACATATTGTATTGAAGATACATTTTCATATTGTTGGATAATTTTCATGAAAATATATACTTCCATTATTTTATAACCACATCACCCTTTTTATTTTGTTGATCCACTATCCCTCTTTCTCTTCAAATAAAGGTGACTTATTTTAATTCTTAAAGTATTAACTGATCATGAGAGGGATGGTTTCCCTCCTATTAGTTATCATAAACTCAACTTATTTTGAACAGAGTATCCAATATTCATAAATCCCCATATTGATTGATAATAATTTAATCGTAATGACATCATATGAGATTTTAAAAAAACATTCCTTGAATGGATAATCTTTTAACCCATCCAAAATATAATTCACCCTTTATTCCATAAATAGAAATTTAATATTAACCAAAAACATTTATATTAGAAACTTTGGTCCATCCTTATACTAATAGAATATCACATTTGATTTTCGAATTCCATAATCCATATAGGGAAATATTATCACATGAAATATCAACAAATGATGAAAAATACAATATTGATAGTGATTATTACTACAAAATAAAACATAAAATTCCCAATTAAGGATGGGTAGATATGTAATTATTAATTATCTTCGATAAATTCATCCTGTATGATCATGAAACATTTCAGTTTTTCCATTTTCCTAATTGGTTTTTTTTTGGCTTATAATTCACATTATTCCTTGAATTGGGGAACTTATTATCTTAATGCCCAATCTACATGAAATTGAATCATTAATGTGTGGGAGGTGCATTCTATCGGGATTTATCATTACTTTCTTCATTATCTAACTTCGTCCAATCATTTTGAAATTAATCATTTCGATGACCTTCCCTTCAACATTTGAATGTTTTAGTTGTTCCCTTGAGACAATTCACTCCATGATTCTTCCCATAATTTCTTAATAACAGATGGGTAATTTTCCTTTCTCCATGGTTTTTTATTTTTTCTTTGAACTCCATGTTATTTTTCTTGTCCAAACCATTATATTGATAAGTGACTACCACCTATAATTCGACATTGATTTCACTAATCAAAATTTATTCGTAACTACTAATGTCTATTATGGCCAACTCCCTACAGAGAGTTGGCTTTAATCCATAGGAGAAACTATCAACTTTTTTTAGGATGGATGTTAATACCTGAATCATACCCGAACAGTCTTGTGAATTAATCCTCATAGGTATCGAATAATTCATAATATTTTTTCTTAATGTCAAGAAACTCATTTTACATCTACTTAAAAAGAACATGAGGAATTTACATAATGAATAATATTTTTTTAGGTCATAGAAATTCATAGATTCAATATCATCTTCCTTAATTGTATTCTTTATTAAAGTATAGTACAATTTTGTTTCTCCTTCTTATTGATAAATAGCTAGAATGGATTTCTCATGATATGGACCCTTGAGAATGGGAAATATACTATTAATTTTATTGATCCAATGTTCTGAAACAAGTGGACAAGATGACCCACTGAAAGAATGTGGGAGATGCCTCGTGAAGGACTCAATCGAACATTGTTACCTCCTTTGCACATTTTGAAACTTGTCAGGATTCATATATTGAGAATGTTTTGGGGGTATCGAAATGAGGATCTGTATTCCATACCCTATAGAATTCATATCTTTAAGAGGACACTTTATTAGTTGTGCATCACAATAAACATTAATGTGTTTCTTTCGGGTTCCATCCATTAGCTAAAAAAAATCATAGAGAAAGAAATTGTTTTCATAACGAGGAATCCCGTAATCATGATTATAAAATATAGGATGTCTAATGTATAAAAACATCTTTAATCTATGACTCATTAGGTTTATCCTATGTTATTCATTTCCATCATAAAATTTAATCATACATGATTTTTTGTGAAGATTTCGTGAATTCCCAGAGCATATCCCTCAGGAGTGTCAAACAAGGTGTGCAGCAAGGCCCATTGTCGTGTACATGATTTCCCCGAGTCAGAACCAGAACATATTTTTGGAGTTGTTACCCCTAGTTACATATGTGATAGATCCATATCATCTTGTATTCTCAAGATAGGGATGTTTTTATAGGAAACCAGTTACCCTATACTATACCAAAATTCTTGGAAATTTTCTTAAATGTTAACTCATCCTTATATTTAGCCTTAGAATCATCCCTATGAAAATCCTTTTCAATATAACAAGAGGTACCACAAATTATTTATCTTCATAGTTTCCAAAGTGTGGATAAATTTCATTGATACCAATTATAGCGACCCAGTATTAAAAAATATGGATATTACATTATTTTAGATGTTTATTTAGAACATTTTGAAAATACTTGTCTGATGAACATAATAGTATAGTGTTTATGGAAAAGTGGGAACAATATCTTTTATCATGGTGAATGATCTTGAACATTACCCATAAATATAAAATCATTTAGTACATCTACATAAACCATTTCTTCATATCCCTGAGAAATGAAACATAAGAAAGGGGTGATGTCAGATTCTCAATAAAGTTAAATAAAGAAAATGTGTAATTATAACCAAAACAAAAGGGTATGGAACAAGAAAAAAACATTTAATTATCATAAACTATAAATTAAAGATCATACAAAATATTGGATTTTTATAATACATGAACCATATGAAAATAAATAACATAATATTTGAAAGAATAACTTTTGAATAAAATATAGAATTTTGGAAAACACATAAGTATATAAAAACTCTATGTCAAATAATCATACCAAGGCCTTTATAATATGATAGACGTTGGATAATCAATTATGTACCTACTTATGGGTTAGGATTCCGTCCCATGTACCCTCTTATTTATTTTTTCGGATGTCCTCTTATGTAGCCTCTTATTTCGGGAGTGGGATGCCCTCCTATGCACCCTATTGTTTCAGTCTTGGTATTTCATATTATTTAACCTCTTGTTTTTTGTAACGACCCAATGTTTCATTAATGTAAAATCCCTCTTGATCCAGTTAAATGTCTCTTTATGGAAAATGTTTTTATAAGATGTCAACTTCTTTGGTTTCATGTTAAGAATTTTGACCGTTGTCAATATAGACGTTGAAAAGTGATCACATGATTAGTATAAATGTAAGGCTTTAACAAACCCAATTTTTACTCAGACAAAGGAAGCGATGGACTCATCCAGTAGAATTTCCCCATACGAAGCCCATTTGTCCGAGATTGGAAAAGAGGTGGCGTCTTTGGCCTTCGCCCTTGACCAAGCCCAAGATGAGCTTCATTATGTCAAGATCGAACATGACTGTCTATGGGAAAAGTGGAAGTTGACTAAAATCACCACTCGAGCGATGTTGTCTGAGCCGCCCCAAGAGTCTGTCACCATTTCACACCTTACCCTTAGGTCTTATGCCGCTGTTTTAAGGGTTTATGTAACAAATAAGTAGTACTATTTTCATGTACATTATTTTTTTATATAATAATGAATATAATTTCTTGTCATTTTTGATACATTGTAAATAGTTTTTAAAGTACAAATGGTGTTTTTAATTATTATTTAATTAAGAAGCCTATTTTATTAAAATAAGGGATTTTTTAATTAAATAATAATTTAATATAATATTATTATTAATATTAAATTTATTTTTATTAAATATAAATGGTCATATAAATTTATGAATGTAATTAAAATTTTTATTAAGGTTTGATTGCCATTTCTGTCAAAACACGTGAATTTTCGATAAAATGTTGGTTTTTAATTTAAAAGTCAAAATTAACATATTTAGAATTTTTTTAGATAAAATAAATGTCATTTCTGGAATCAGAACTTCGAAATTATCCAACGGTGAATTTTTCATAATTTTCTGAGACAGTCAAATTGTTTGGGTAAAAATAAAATACCATTTAATTATATAATGTGTTTTATGACATCATAATGACCCAATGGTGATGTAATTATATACCACAATCCTCATGTTTGGCCAATATATGTTTTATCATTAAAATAATGTAATTTTGGGTTTGTTTGACTTACTTTTCAAAGCATTAATGAACCCCTCAAGACTTATTCAACACTTTGACTTTTTAAAATAATTTCCATGGGAGTGTGACTAACCTCCACATAAGAAAACCTAATTCTGTAATAAGTTCTAACCTTGTCCTTGTAAAATATTGTTCTCCTTTTTCATTTTCCAGAAACCATGGGCAAATAACATGGGATGGTTTGTGGTTTGGATTATTTTAATATAAGAGGTCCCAAACCTAAATAATAAAGAATTCTCTCACCTTTCCTATATAAACCAACCCATGCTCCCAATTCCTCCACACTAAAATCCATTGGAGTTCGTCCAACCTCTGCCCTACTCTCTCTAGAATCCTCCCAAGGTTCCCCAAGCTCCCAAGAATCCTCTCACAAGCCTATCTCTAGCCTTTGGAAGCACACTTCCAAGTAAGGGTTTTTTCTTCCTTCTCATTTTTGTCAATTTTCATTAAGTTTTATTGCCATTTTAATTTCAATTATGAATGTTGGGGTATGGTTTCGAACCTCCCCCATACTGCCCTATTATTATTTGAATTAATGGGAGACCCCTTTCTCTCTCATTAAATGTTTCCCATGTACAACTGTTACTATGCCGAAATTCCGAAAGGAACTTCTCTCTCTTCTTTTACATTCAAGCAATACTTTTGTACCATGAATCTAAATTCATTTTCAATTGTTGGAAAAAATATATATATGACCTCCTTAATTTCCATTACATGTAAAAATTATGAGGAACCCCTTTCTCTCTCATCAACCATTTTTTATGAATTCTTATGTCACGACGTTACGCTGCCGAAATCGCACCGATTTTCTAAGCCAATGTAATTTTTGTAGTGAATACCATGCCCATTTCTCCATCAAGGGTTTTCACCATTATGAACATTTACATATTGATTGTAACGTTTCATTTATGAATTCCATATTACTTTATCATGGAATAAATGATTACGTTTTATAAATCCATGTTTTATGATCCATGTGGCACAATTATGCATGAAATGAAATGTTTAAGAAGGGTGCGCCCTTATTGCGCTCCAATGCATTAGGTAAAGTATAGTATCATGATACATCAAGTGAAATGAGTGTTGACCCATGAAAATTCAAGTGCAACGAGGGTTTACTCATGCTTCATGTGCAATGAGGGTTTACTCATGCTCCCTGTGCAATGAGCCACTACTCATGCTAATTCAATGTTAAGTGTTGTTGCCACATTTCAATGTTATGATTGTCATGCTTTATCATGCCTTTATGTTCATGTTTATCTTATGATCTTTTGAAATGTCTGTTTCCTAACATGTATTGTACTCCTTATGTTATTCCATGTGTACTCCCTTACTGGGCTTTATAGCTCACCGTTTTCTTATGCATGTCCTCAGGTTATCCCATGCAATGCTATGTACGAGGGAATGTAGTGGTCATGTAAAGGAATTTTTCAATAAAGATGTTGTATTTCATGTTTTAAGTTTTTATGTAATGATCCTAATACCAAAAGACACTAATCCTCTCAATATTCTTTGTTGTATCAAGTGATGTTTTATGTAATAAATCATGTTTATGTTGTAATGAAAAGAAGGGTTGTCATAGTTGGTATCAGAGGATAGGTTTAGTTATTTTTGGGATTTTTAAACCCTAGTAAATCCTTGGATACAATACTATGTGTAATAAAAACTTCCCTATGATATGGTAAATAATATGTAAGTGGTTTATCAAACAAATACATCCCTGTTTGGATACGAGCAGGTAGAGTCGGCTCTGGAACATATGTATCCTAGGGGTAAAACCCGAAAACACTGCTTTGAGCTAGACTCGAACGAAAACTGGTGCACGACAATGGGCCGTGCTGCACTCTTGGTTATGACACTCCCAGAGGATATGTTTTGATAAATTCGCAATCATGGTATGAACCCTTATTAAGGGAAAAATGCCCCTAAGAATATATGTTAGAAAGTAGATCATGAAAATACTAGATTGAATCATATAGACTCATGAGTTAAGAAAATAAATGTTTATTTCCAAGTCATAAAAATTTGTCCCTGGATTACCCTTTATGTGTTACCCCTGAATTTTCTTTTATTCCAGCCAATGGCTGGTAATGGGAGGACTCGGGCTAACAACCGTTGTGAAGATCAGTGTGATGATTGTACAAATGAGATGACCAATCCAATGGGAGTGGGAATCAAGAACTTTGTCACACTTCTCTCTCAGCTAAATCAAGTTTTGAATAGAAAAACGGGTCAAGAGGAACGTCTAAACCCCTCTATGAAGGAAAAAGTCACAATCGAGAGCTTCATGAGGAAAAGGCCTCCAACTTTTAGTGGATCATCTGATCCCATGATCGTTGAACAATGGATCAACTCTATTGAAAAGATATTTTCCATCCTCCAATGTTCTGAACAAGAGAAGGTTCTCCTGGAGGCTTTTCGTATGGGGGTGAAGCTGATCAATGGTGGACATTAATCAAAAATACAAATCTGGAGGAGGAGATCGAGGCTTTGGAATGGAAGGAATTCCGGAATATGTTTTCCGATAAAAATTTTCTGCGCACCCTCCGTCTTAAGATGGAAAGGGACTTCCTTTCCCTCAAGGAAAAAGATGAAGAATCTTTGGGAGCATACGAGGCAAACATCACAAGGCTTGCATGATACACTTTCAGCTATGTCGTTACCCCCGAATGCAAGGTTGACCACTTCTTTGGTGGGCTGAAGCCTAGCTTGCGGAAAGCATTAGCGATCCGTGACTTCGACAGCTATGAGGAAATTGTTCGATGTGCCCTCAAGGTCGAAATAGAGATCAGAGAATCACATGGGTATCATGGAGACAAGAAGCGTAAGGTGGACATCAATGCTGGTGGTCCGATGGATAAATACAATGGTTTTAATAAGTTACATCACCCCACTTGCCAAAAGTGTGGAAAGAAGCACCCTAGTAATTGCCTTAAGGGGACGAGAAAATGCTTCAGGTGTGGAGGAGAAGGGCACCTAGCTATTAACTGTCAGTAAGAAGGACCCGCGGCTGCGACATAGGAGAGAAATGCTCTGTTCGAACCTCAACGCGTTGTTCAATGCAATAAATGCAAAGAACCGGGTCATTTTGCAAATCAGTGCCCTAATCCAGGGGTTGTCGGAGGCAACCAACAACCTCCAAGACATCAAGGAATAGCTTTTGACATCACTTCTGCCGAAGTGAACCCCAACAACGAAGTGGTGACCGGTACGCTAGTTATTCAGTCAAGAATAGTGAACTTACTTTGTGATTCAGGTTCTACGCATTCTTTTATATCTCGAAAGTTTAGTAGAAAAATCCCAACACCACCACAAATCATGGATGTAAAGATGTCAGTGAGTACGGAAAATGGGGCAATCATTGCATCCCATGAATATAAGTCCTCCCTTGTTATAATTTTTGGATTGAATTTCCCAAAAAACCTTGTTATACTCCCTTTGGTGGAATTTGATGCAATTCTTGGCATGGATTGACTTCCCTTATATAGAGCCATCATAAATTGTCAGGAGAGGGAAATCACACACCATATGGAGAATCGACCCCCGATTCTTTACAAGTGTCTAGAGGAAGATAAATGTTCTTTATCTCCATCATCTCAAGCATGGATATTACTGCCCTATGAGAACGCGTATCTGGATCAGATGATTGAGTCCAAAGAAGAAACCATCCTTGAAGAAATGCCTATTGTGAGGGAATTCGTGGAAGTGTTTCCCAAGGAACTCTCTGGTCTTCCTCCTATAAGAGATGTTGAGTTCTCAATTGAACTTATACATGGGGAATTACCAATATCCAAGACTCCATATAGAATGGCTGTTGTTGAGCTTGAAGAGCTGAAGAAACAACTACAAGAGAATCTGGATAAAGGGTTTATACGCCCAAGTGCTTCACCATGGGGTGCACTAGTCCTTTTTGTCAAGAAAAAAGATGGGTCAATGCCGCTTTGCATCAATTATCGTGAACATAACAAAATAACGATAAAGAAAAAGTATTCACTCCAACGAATTGATGACTTTTTCGATCAGTTGTGTGGAGCACAATACTTATCCAAGGTGGACTTGCGGTTGGGATATTATCAAGTAAGGGTGAAGAAGGAAGATATCCCCAAGACTGCTTTTTGTACAAGATATGGGAACTATTAATTCATAGTAATGCCTTTCGGACTCACCAATGCTCCAACAATATTCATGTACTTGATGAATAGAGTCTTTAGAGATTACCTTGACAAATTTGTGGTAGTCTTTATAGATGATATTCTAATATACACCATAACCAAGGAGGACCATGAGGAGAATTTAAGAACTGTACTAGAGACTTTGTGCAAGGGGGTGCTCTATGAAAAGTATAGAAAGTGTGAGTTATGGTTGAAGGAAGTCTCATTCTTGGGCCATATCATCACAAGAAATGGGATATCTGTGGATCCTTCCAAAACAGATGCAATTGAGGGATGGTCGAGGTCAACATCGGTAACAGATATCCATAGCTTCTTGGGGTTAGCTGGATATTATCGATGATTTATGAGAAATTTCACACAATTGTCCAACCGTCTTACCAAGCTAACTCAAAAGGGAGTAAAGTTTTCTTGGAGTGATGAATGCGAAGAAAGCATCAAGGAGTTAAAAATGAGGCTTATCACTATGCCCGTGCTCAATTTACCCACAAGTGGGGAACATTTTGTGGAATTCAGTGATGCCTCAAAGAAGGGCATAGGCTCTGTGCTGATGCAGAATGATAATGTGATATCATATTCCTCAAGGCAGTTGAAAATCAATGAGCGAAACTATCCAACGTATGATCTAGAGTTGGCAGCGATGATCTTTTCCTTGAAAATCTGGCAGCATTGTCTCTATGGAGAGAAATGTGAGATATATACTGACCACAAGAGTCTTAAATATATATTCACACAGAAAGAGCTTAATTTGCGCCAGAGAAGATGGATAGAGCTCATCAAGGATTATGACTGTTCAATACATTACACCCTGGGAAAGAGAACATGGTGGCGGATGCCCTAAGTAGAAAGGATCCCACGATTCTATCAATTATGAGAATTGAGAAGGATCCAATCTTCTTAGACTTGATGAAGATGGAGGTGAGAATCATAAAGAAGGGAACATCGTCAATTCTTTCACAAATTATTGCTCAACCATCTCTTTTGGAAAGGTAAAAGGATGCTCAAAAAATGATGTGGGAATTAAAGAAAAATTGGAAGCTATCAAAAAGGGGAAATCCTCAAAGTTTAATGTTAATAAAGAAGGAATTGTGAAGTTTGGGAATAGTCTATGTGTTCCATCAAGTCTGGAGCTGAAGAATGAACTTTTGGATGATGAACATAGTTCAAGTTTCTCTATTCACCTAGGGAGCACAAAGATGTATCGAGATCTCCGATAAAACTTTTGGTGGGATAATATAAAGAAGGAGATCGCCGAATATACATCAAAGTGCCTGGTGTGTCAGAAAGTAAAGGAAGAGAGGCAGAAGTCTAAGGGGATAATGCAAACATTACCCATACCAGAATGGAAATGGTAGAACATCACCACGGACTTTGTCACCGGACATCCGAGGACATCCAAAGGCAACAATGAAATATGGGTTGTTTTGGATAGTCTTACAAATACTGCACACTTCATTTCTATTCGAGAGGATTTCTCATTGGACCAACTAGTACAGATATATATTAGGGAATTGGTAAGGTTTCATGGAGTACCACTATCAATTGAGTTCAACCAAGATCCAAGATTCACCTCTATGTTTTGAAAGAGTCTTCAACATGCTCTGAATACTGAACTGAACTTTAGTATGGCCTATCATCCTCAAACTGATAGCCAATCAGAGAGGACTATCCAACCACTTGAGGATATGTTGAGAGCTTGCTCAATGGACATTAAAGGAGGATGGGATCAAAATCTTCCTCTGTTTGAGTTCTATTATAATAACAGTTTCTACTCGAGCATCCAAATTGAACCATATGAAGCCCTTTATGGGAAAAGGTGTAGAACATTGGCATGTTGGGATGAGGTCAGTGAACGTAAGCTTCTTGGACCAGAAATGGTCGAAGAAGTGGTGGAGAAGGTGAAAACCATTCAGCAGCATATCAAGGCAGCCCAGATTCGACAGAAGAGTTATGCAGATAATCGTCGACGAGACCTTGAATTAAAAGTTGGAGACATGGGGTTTTTACACATATCTCCATGGAAGAAGGTCATGAGGTTTGAAATGAAAGGGAAGTTAAGTCCAAGGTACATCGTCCCCTTCGATATTCTTGATCGTGTTGGGGTTGTGGCCTATCGACTAGCACTTCCACCTACTATGGCCAAGGTGCATGATGTTTTTGATGTATTCCTCTTAAGAAGTACATACCAGACCCTTCACATGTAATCTCTTTCAAGGTGGCACAATTGGAAGATGGTCATTCTTATGAGGAGTAACCAGTGAAGATCTCAGATCATAGAGAAAAAGTTCTATGAAATACGAAAATGCACCTCGTCAAGGTGTTGTAGAGAAACCACAAGTTTGAAGAAGCGACTTGGGAGTCGGAGGATATGATGAAGCTGAGTTAGCCACATTTGTTTTAGTGTGGGAAAAGGAAAGTTTCGACGGTGAAATTTCTTAAGGGGGGAATATTGTAACGAACCAAAGTTTCATTAATAGAAAATCTCTCTTGATCCAGTTAAATGTCTCTTTATGAAAAATGTTTTCATAAGATGTCAACTTCTTTGGTTTCATGTTAAGAATTTTGAACGTTGTTTATATAGTCGTTTAACAGTGATCACATGATTAGTATAAATTTAAGTCTTTAACGAAGCCAATTTTTACTAAGACAAAGGAAGCGATGGCCTCATCCAGTATAATTTCCCCATACGAAGCCCATTTGTCAGAGCTCGGAAAAGTGGTGGCATCTTTGGGCTTCGCCCTTGATCAATCCCAAGATGAGCTTCATTATGTCAAGCTCGAACGTGACCGTCTACGGGAAAAGTGGAAGTTGAATGGAATTACCACTCGAGCGATGTTATATGAGCCCCCCAAAGAGTCTGTCACCATTGCACACCTTACCCTTAGGTCATATGCGTCTGTTTTAAAGGGTTATGTAACAAATAAGTAGTAATATTTTCATGTAAATTATTTTTGTATATAATAATGAATATAATTTGTAGTAATTTTTGATACATTGTAAATAGTTTTTAAAGTACAAATGGTGTTTTTAATTATTATTTAATTAAGAAATCTATTTTACTAAATTAAGGGATTTTTGAATTAAACAATATTTTAATAAAATATTATTATTAATATTAAAATAATTTTTATTAAATATAATTGATCATATAAATTTATGAGTGCAATTTAAATTTTTATTAAGGTTTAAAAGCCATTTCTGTCAAAACCCGTGAAATTTCGATAAAGGTTGGTTTTTATTTAAAAAGTGAAAATTAACATATTTAGAATTTTTTCTAGATAAAATAAATGACATTTCTGAAATCAGGACGTCGAAATTATCCAACAGTGAATTTTTCATAATTTTATGAGACAGTCAAATTTTTTTGGTAAAAATTAAATACCATTTAATTATATAATGTGTTTTATGACATCATAATGACCAAATGGTGATGTAATAAAATATGATAATCCTTATGTTCGGTCAATATATGTTTTATCATTAAAATAATGTGATTTTGGGTTTGTTTTACTTACTTTTCAAAGCATTAATGAACCCCTCAAGACTTATTCAACACTTTGCCTTTTTAAATTAATTTCCATGGGAGTGTGACTCACCTCTACATAAGCAACCCTAATTTTTTAATAAGTTCGGACCTTGGCCTTGTAAAATATTTTTTTCCTCTATCCTTTTCCAGAAATCATGGGCAAATATCATGGGATGGTTTGTGGTTTGGATTATTTTAATATAAGGGGTCCCAAACCTAAATAATAAAGAATTCTCTCACCTTTCCTATATAAACCCACCCAAACTCCCACTTCCTCCTCACTAAAATCCATTGGAGTTCGTCCAACCTCTTCCCTACTCTCTATATAATCCTCCCAAGTTTCCCCAAGCTCCCAAGAAGCCTCTCACAAGCCTCTCTCTAGCCTTTGGAAGAAGACTTCCAAGTAAGGGTTTTTTCTTCCTTCCCATTTTTGTCAATTTTCTTTAATTTGTATTTCCCTTTTAATTTCAATTATGAATGTTGGGGTATGGTTTATCACCTCCCCCATACTTCCCTATTATTGTTTGAATGATGGGACACCCCTTTATCTATCATTAAATTCCTCCCATGTACACTCGTTACTATGCCGAAATTCCGAAAGGAACTTCTCTCTCTTCTTTTACATTCAAGCAATACTTGTGTATCATGAATCTAAATTCCTTTTCAATTATTGGGACATGTATCTATATGACCTCCTTAATGTAAATTACATGTAAATATGATGATGAACCCCTTTCTCTCTCACCAACCATTTTTTATGAATTCTTATGTCACGGTGTTACGCTGCCAAAATCACACCGATTTTCTAAGCCAATGTCATTATGTAGTGAATACCATTCCCATTTCTCCATCAATGGTATTAACCTTTATGAACATTTACATATTTATTGTAAAGTTTCATGTATGAATTCCACATTCCTTATCGTGGAATAAATTATTATGTTTTATTAATTCATGTTTTATGATCCATGTGGCAAACTTATGCATGAAATAAAATGTTTAAGAAGGGTGCGCCCTTATAGCACTCAAATGCATTGGGTAAAGTATAATATCATGATACGTCAAGTTCAATAAGTTTTGAATCATGATAATTCAAGTGCAACGAGGGTTTACTCGTGATTCATTTGTAATGAGGGTTTACTCATGCTCTATTTGCAATGAGCCACAGATCATGCTAATACAATGTTAAGTGTTGTTGCCACATTTCCATGTTATGATTATCATGCTTTATCATGCCTTTATGTTCATGTTTCTCCTACGCTCTATTGACATGCCTGTTTCCTAACATGTATTTTACTGCTCATGTTATTCCATGTGTACTCCCTTACTGGGCTTTATAGCTCACCCTTTTCTTATGAATGTCCTCAGGTTATCCCATGCAATGCCAAGTACGAGGGAATGTAGTGGTCATGTAAAGGATATTTTCAATGAAGATTTTGTATTTCATGTTTTATGTTTTTATGAAATGATCCTAAGCCCCAAAGACACTAAACCTCTCGATCTTCATTGTTTAATCAAGTGAAGTTTTATGTAATAAAGCACGTTTAAGTTGTAATAAAAAGCAGGGTTGTCTTATTTTTGGCTTGGGATTTACTTTTGTATACCCTTTTGATTCAAAAGTGTGATGTCCTCCCTTTTACCCTTTTTTTGGACATGGTATGTAATCCTGTATATCATCATGTTTTAGGATTGGGATTTCCTTCTTGTTACCCTCTTGTTTTGGGCTTTGGATGTTCTCCCATGCACCCTCTTATTTTGGTCTTGTGATGTCCTCATATTTATCATCTTGGTTCATTCATGGGATTTCCTCTCATGTACCCATTGAGTTCATAAATCAGTTATCATTACACAATTAATTTGAGGAAGATATAGGTCCCACCGATCACATCATGAAATCATACATGCATCTACTCAAAAACCTTCCTCATATCATGAACCATGAAAAGAGATGGGTTCAATAAACATCAAATCGTAACCCAATAAATTAAATAGTTTTCATTAACATTTTATCACATCATAAACAATAGAAATGATACAGGTTTCATATAAATTTCATCAAAGAAAAACTGACGAAAAGTTTCGGGTTATAGTGGCATATAACTCGTGGAAAAGTAACAGATTTCATAATCATATAAGCCATATAAGAGAAAAAGATTTCATAAAAATATGACCCATTGAAGATAAATGGGTTTCATATAGACCATGGAAATAATAATTACCCTTTCATATAAATTATATGAATAAAACCATTATATAATTTTCTATAATGAAATGAGTGACCTCAACGGATGTCATCTTAAATGAAAAATTATTTTTAAAACATCTTTAGAAAAACATTCTTGAGGAAAATATATTTTCATATTGGAATAACGTTTTTAATACATAAAACCATTTGATAATAATTTTTATAGAAAATACATTTAAAATATATAATGAAGACATGAATCATTTCAAAATATTTTCCTTAAAAAAATATTAAAGATGTTTTATGTATTTTTGAAAACCATTTTTTCTTGAAGACTTATAATGATGATTGAAAACGTTTTGGAATCAATTTTTCCTGAAATATTATAAAATAATAATGATAAAACATTGAAAAAAAATATTTGAAAAAATATTTTAAAAATCTTTCTGAAAAAATAACCCATAAACTTGAATATAATGTTTCAAAATATCGATGGGGGATAAATATGTACATGTTGTAAGAGTTAAAAAAAATCCTTTTCTACTTTAATAAGGATTGGAAATTTCCTCATTCCGAAAGTGACAAAAATATTCTTTTTAAAGAAATTGTTAAAATAAAAAATGGTGAAATTTTAATTTAAGGATCATGGGAGATTATTAGAATATTTATGGAAAACCATTTAAGAAAATATTGATTTTATGGGACACAGATTTTAATCTAAGAGAGGGTAAAGTTGGGCTTTCTAAAAAACACATTCTTATCTATATTATGTTGAAAAGAGTAGAAAATTGTAATAATACACAAATATAGAATAAATAATTATATGAGAATAAAATTCATGATTATCATGAGAGATTTAATGTAATAATTCATCAAAGGAATCATAAACACAAACATTCTCATGAAGTGATGAGATTGTCTCAATAAAATATTATATATTGGTAACATGGGATAACACTTTCCATGTAAGAAAATGAAAATAAATGAATCTTAAAATATCATGAAAATAATTATATTCATGGTAGAAAATGTAAAATGGAATTATATGGACCTCTAAAAAGAGTTTAGGTGCATAAAAAATAATGAGTCTCAAAGAATGAAAATTGATAATCTTTTTATCGATTTGGAAACTTTTATTCACAATCCTTATGAATAAATTATTATGAAAATGATACGATAATAAACATAAATTTAGGTATAATATACATAGAATAAAATAATGAGATGTACTTACACTAAACAAAATGAAATATTGGTGAACATATCATGAATCTACCATGAATAAAAAGCGAGAAGAAATCCCCTTACACTCTGCCTTGACTCTAATCATATGTGTTCAAACCACATCTTAATCAGGTAAATCTTTTTGGTTTCTTATAAAAGGCTTCCTTGGATTTCATTATTAAAATATAAAGAACTATATGATTAATGGATGACTTATGGGGAGTGTATTGGTTAGTTCTTGATCTAACCTAATAGGTTTGAGAGGTGTGATGAATAAGGAGGGCCAGTAAACTTTTATACGGAATGAAAAGGACTCACTTAGAGTTTTCTTAAAAAAAAGTACACGTGTACATATACATACATAAAATAAGTAATACAAAACCAATATAAATAAAAAATATAAGGTTTTTGGATGACATATTGACAACCAATGGGTTTTGGGTAAGTGTCATGGTCATTTGGGGAAAAACATTTTTGGATCATTAATTAATTAATCTTAATCTTACCTTAATCGCTGGGGTTAATTTTAAAAACTTTTACAAATCCTTTTTGTTCAAAATTAATTTTATCTTATTATATTATAAATATTATACTAATTATAATTTTTTACTTGTTTTCTAATTTCAATTCACAAATTTAGGGAAATTAATATTGATGATAATCCCACATATGGGATAAAATTAGGGGTTTTAAAGTAATATAATTCTCAGAAGTTTGGTATGTTTTTATATTAAATTTCAATGTTCAATTGATTATAACAACCTAAATTTTATTAATATATGTAATGTTGATATAATTTTCCTTTAAATAAATTTGAATTATATCTATAACATTAATAGTTATTTAAACAAAAAAGGAATCATTAACTAAAACACAGTAGTTTTCACTAGTCATAAAAAAATGTTGTTCCCCATAAAAAAATCCCAAAAAGTTACCATTAGATAATTTTGACATTCTGAATTCATAAATGAATTTTATTTTATAAAATTAAATTTCTAAATGTTTCTAAAATTAATTTTATTATTTTTAAAAAATGGAAATGAAAAGTAGTTCATTTGAGAAAATAGTATTTTTAATCGTATAAGGATTTAGCTAAATAATATATCATTCCTTATCAATATGTTTTATATGAAATCATTATAATCAATATTTATAATTTCTATATTACTATTAATTTTACCCTATTTAACAGTTAGGTTATAATAATCTCAATTATATAATTTTATCAATAAAATGATGTTTTGAAGGAGTGATCAGTGTTGTGTGTAATGTATAACAATTTGGTGTTGCGGGTAGCGCATGATAAGTCGTTATTTCATGTTACATAATACAAGTTAGTATTTTTTTATTACAATTCATATTAGTATTAAGTGTAGCACAAGCCAACATGGTATCACATGTTAATGGAATGTTTGACTTAATATTTTTAATATATATATATAAATAAACTATTTCTAGTGTCATTTGAAATGATAAATATAAAAATATAATCAAATTTGTTATAAAAATATTTCACAAAATATCATGGTGTTACACCTTCCATATACACACAAATATATTATAATAAATATCTTCCCCCAATACCCAAAGAAAACCATACATGAACCAATTGTTCCAAAATTACACACCATAAGTTTCTTATAACCTTCTATTTCTACATTCTGCACCAACCACCTTTAGGATATCCTTGGACAACTCGTCCAAAAAAACCTAGCTCTAATTGTCGATCTTCCACCAACATGTCAAATCAATCCACCCTCACACTCTTAGAAATTACTCAACAAATCCAAAATACACCCACTAGAATCTATACCCAAACTAATTTATAGACAACCTCATGCCCAAGGTCAACACCATGACAGTTCATTTTTCACCACGAACATCCCATTTGAATTACGTTTGGAAGCTATACACTCACCTCACAATTATTCAATGGAATCAAAATTCCACCTTGATCGACCCAATGTCAGTTCCACACACCTTTGACACTTCTATCATGAGGGTCACACCTCTGGAACCGATACACCACTCCCCACCGTTGGAGTGTTATGATCACTGAAATACCCAAACTCTTTAACCTCTTTGGCCCATGCTCTAAAAACTACTAACCCCAGAATCGAACAAGGACCTCTTGACCTCACATCAAATACCAATAAGAGAATCAACTACCACCCAACATTAGAATCCCAAAATAGTATCCATGGTATTCATCAAAATTTAGTCTATCCTGTGGAACACACTCTGAAATTATTGATGGTCCCCTTACCACCATGTGACTCCACATTCACAAATTTTTGTCATAACCATCATGAGGCCCATGAATCACCAAATAAATTTGGTTGGATATAAATATAGTAATTATCCTCTCTAAATATATATGTTGATTTTAATATATTGGGCATGATCACCACTACCAATAGTTTTCAAAGGCTTAATCGATGAACACCACCACCACACATCCATTCCTTATGTCACATCTGCTTGTTAGAATATTCTAACCCATTAAATACTCATTCCTCCCTACATGCATTTGTCTTACCAAATCCACATTATTCCTCATCCTACACACAACTGTAAACTTAAACCTACCACCCTAAACATATTTTATGTAACATTTGATCTATAAATAAAACAAAACCATATGTCAACACCTTCTCAAGCATCATATAACCTTGTAACATCTATCCAAGACACACACACACACACACACTGTGGTGTGACCCAACTATAGAGGCTGATTTTAACTCCAACAATTCAAGCCATAAGAAACCTTGTCTCACAAGCCCTATCCACTATCCATGCCTATCTAACGCATCAGACATCACTCATAGTGCTTTACAAAACCAGAATAAACTCACTAAACCAAAAAAATGTGCTTGATCTACCAAAACATGTGCTGCAATGAAGGTACAACTAAAATAATTCATGTTATCTCCACATTTGTGGAGAACATTCCCAAGATAGACACACAATAAACCAAACTAATCCTAGCCTCCCTATCAACCATGTATGCTATTGTCATACCAGCACTCAAAGTATTTCCTATCTCAGGAAATTTGGACTCGTTCATCGGGCTCATACAAAAAAACACAGACATAGGATTCACACCTGTTATAAATGTGTGCACCTAGAATCACTTTCCCTCAAGTTCCCCATGTTCTCCAAATTGATCACATGTCACCAATTTATAGTCATCTAAAAAACTACAACATGTTATAGCCACCCAAAAAATCCTTCCCCTCAAGAAACCAACCAAAAGGACAAAACACTATTACTCTAGTAATCTGTCTCAAAACAAATGGTATCCCATGTCACCAAACCCCATACTGTTCTATAACCATTATACACAATTTTTCCATGTTTTAAACATAAATAAGTTAGTTTCACACCCAAATCACAAATAACTTAGTCAACCACCCACATGGGTCACTCTTGACAGCCATAAGAAATGAACACCCAAAACCATACTCACATCAAGAAGGTTATTAATCATAGGCATAAACATGCACCTGTATCACTATCACACAACACTAATTATTCAAAAAACCTCCCATAGTGTCTAACACCATATTGGTTTCATAAAAAATTAAAATATCCACAACATGGGTTCCAATACACTATGAGAATTTGTGCATTAGACTACTCCCTAGACGACCTAGACATACTACAAACCTCAATAGAAACCACCCATAAGGGGTTTAATGATCATATACTCAACTATTACTGACCATGAATGGCCACTACACCAACTATCCATAATGAATAAATCATTTTCTTAATCACTGATCACCACACTATAGATTAATATAACCATAAATGAGGAGATAAATTAATAAAATCACACACCAGCAGTCCTATAACATGTTGATCTTATGTATCAATCATGACACATGAGTCACCTATTTAATATACAAGACATGAGACTAAAAAAATATCATTCTTCATTCCTATGGTCCAAGATCCATAAATCAACTGTAAAACATCACATACACATAATACGTGGGTCACGATAAACTAAAATTATATACTACTATAACATCACAAACTAGAATAGAGATCCTAACCGATGGTAAACATGATATCCTTCCAAAATATGTGTTCATGATGTGCCATCCTGGTATCAATTTCATGCTAATAAACATTCCCATATATCATTTCTAAAAAACCATAATTATTAAAACACTAGGAAATAATCTTCTCTGATACCACGTTGCCATATCCTGAACTGAGTGCTATTAAATCAGTCCCCAATCTGGTGCACCACATGACCTCGAGCATGAATCTTCCTATGATAGATATTTATGACTAGTAGTGGGGGTCTACAATGTAAATGTTATTAGAATATTCCTCCATATTAGTGAACATATTGAATAAAATAACAAAGTATTATACACATCAGAGTAAGATTAAATAATAAATAAAACAATGTAAAAACATTCTGTAGTAAAATGAAATAAAAAGAGGCCCAAATTAAAATGTCAAACACACTACCAACTACTCAAAAGTCCAGTTACACAACATTCCTTAATAAAATAATCTACATGTGGATCATTATAATGACATAGCCAATCATTCTCAGTCACCTTATACCACTCGATAAATCCTTATCGGCTAAGTCATACCCAATATGGTCCTGAACCCACAACCTATTCTTATGATAATCTTATGATAGTTACCCGGGTACCTAAGTGTAATAATGACATGATAAGGGTGTGAGTACAACTCATTAGGCCACCACCAATGACGTCTAGAGAATATTCCAATAATTACAATATTCTATATACATAATCAGTGTATCATTTTAATTAATAAAAAATGATATGATCTATGGAAAGAAAACCTCATCTGGTACCCACTATTCCAAGGTTTATAAGGTGACAGTCGACCCCTAAAACACGTAATAACATAAACTAGTAATCTAAATTGTTACATTGAGCTACGTACTGCAAATTTCATGGAATGCACTAACAATTTTTTCAACTCTTGGGAGTATAAACCTATACTCATAAGTCCTATCTAATGTTCTTGAATTATCAATGCCTTTAAAGCCAGTCTAATATAAAAATAAAATAACAAAATTAAAATAAATCGTGGATCAAATCTTGTTTCCTTAACCTTACCATATCCAAAACAATTAACACTAATACCAATCATTGGGTCCATAGAACACATCCAAAAATATATAGTTCTGATATTATCCATAGTGTATACTCCATATATAAATAACAATGACGGTTCCTGAAGAATTTTTATATCCCAACCCATTGAGAATGACCATAAGGATAACACCATTTTCATACATGTAAAATTATCATTTCCTTGAGCCTTGGTTGAGAACACTCTCCATGAATTTTACTATCCTTTTCTAGAGCCTTATTTTGATACCATCTCAATAAAATAATTACTCTTCTTAGTGTATTTGTCCAGTAACCAAACCATATATAAAAATAATATTTCCTGGAGAATTAGTCCAACATTGAACCCACATAAAAATTCCATCATTCCATAATTTCTTCTTATCAAGTCGTGGCCATACATATTGTTCATATAAGACACAATAACTCTGTTTAACCACCAAAACATATTATGGTCCTTGTGACTTTTAAAATAAAACATACCTTTACTATCGACATCCCCTTTCTTACATGTCAAAGAAACTAAACCAAACACCATCGTTAATCCATTAAAAATCACCCTATTGAAACTTTGTTCTTTCCCATAATTAAACTAGTACCAAGGCATAAATTTCTATTAAAATCAAAAAAAATATCCAATTTGAAATTTAAATAAGGAGGAAACCATGCAACTGTTAAAAATCCAAATTGAAATCCACTTGTAAAATTTTATTTTTATTTTCCACTTTGAGGTTGAAAAAAATTTCAAAATAAGAACCATTTCAAATAGGGTATTTCATCTTTGATACCCAAAACCCAGAAAAATTCCATAGAACTCATTGAGAACCATTTCAATGTCCTCATATTTACCTTAAATATCATAACACAAAACACATTTAATTTTATACGCTTACATGTAATGAAAATTTTATTACCAAGTAAAACTAATTTGTTCTTTATCGATTTAATCAAATCAACCATTCGGGTTGACTTATTTTATCTTATAAACTGGATGAATTACATAGTCCAAGGGGGTAAACATTCCACTCATGGGCTTAAGTAAAACACATTATCATTTAACAAAGTACGAAGACTATGGGTAAATATCTTAGACCACAAACCTCATTAGTGATGCCTTCCACAACTTTTCAATGGAAAATTTTGTTTCCCAGGCTCGTCCATGCTTCATCAAAACCCATTGACACCAATCAAATCTCAACATAATCACACAAAATCTAGTCCCAGACCAAAAAACATTAATTAATTAATGTTAAAATTATAAATAATTAATTAACCAAAATCATTCTTGGAATAAATTGTAAATATAATATGGTCATCAGGAAATAATAGAAAAAAAACCACTCAAAGATGACTCATGGTATATCCCGGAACACATTTTATGCTTGAGACCTAAGAGGTGATTAAAAAAACAATAGTTCATTAAATTAAACCACTAAACCTATGAAAAATCAATTTTTTCTTATACCATAATGAAACACGGCACAACGAAGTGAACAATTCATCTCAGGATTTCTTCTATACTTCCTGACCGAAATCCTCATCATCCTTACAAAATTCCACCATCATCTGATTTAATCACTATAAAAAAACATAAAAATAGAGAAATTATAAGAAACAAATGAAAGGGAGGAATAGTATGAGGAGGATAATAATAATCAACTTAAACACTGAAAGAATATCAACCAAACACCACCTTGGTGTGGCTTGAAAAGGGGGGAAAGGGAGGGGAACCTAATCTAGTTCATTTATGAAAGTGGAGAATAATGGTGATGGAAGAATTTTAATATCATAGGTATAATAAGGTAAATTTACAACTTTAATAAAAATTTGGGCAGTCGTATGGTTTGGCCACATGATTGTCCAAACAGTATACCAAATGTGCACACCCTTAGTGTCTAACCCCCATACCCTGCAAGGTTATGCTGAACGGTTTGACAAATTGTACTCTAACCTTCTATCAGCACATCCTCCAACCTACAACAAGGTCTATAGTTTTCCTTAATCTGTGTTCATTACATCTGCAATGTCTCAGATCCTCATCACCCTTCCATAGTTTCCCCTTGGACTATGCATGATTTTCACATAATCACATATAAAACATACTACCTAGATTTTCTTATATCAATATGAACTGAAAACCTCTTGAGCATTTAGATATCACATGGTTTCTTCTAGACCATTCACACCAAACCTTTCACCCTTTCCACAAAACATACAAAAAACCAAAAATGTATTATAAAGCCTCCAAAACACATCCAATATCTCGAGAAACCTCTCATGAAATATATCCCATATCAACAAATCACATGTACACATCTCATACCTCATAACTCATTTCTATTTCATGTATCAATATTCAACACATCTGGTAATAGAAATTTAAATTCCTTCAAAAAAATTCCATACAGCTGCATGACCACTTAGATTATCTATGTATTATTCCCTAAAAATCATAAACAAATTACATTTAAAAAAAATATTATATGTATTTTTTATCTGTGTAATATCTATAACACAATATTATCTATTATTTAATATGTTTGTAATATATTTATTATATCTGTATGTGTTCCATTTAGTGAAAGCACGAGGATTTAAGTATTAATATTGTCTATCAGTTATTTCTAAACTAAATTAGTACCAATCTAAGACATGTTATGGGATCATGTATATTTGATATAATGGAGGATTAAATTCACTATTTATATAAATAATAATTTTTTTTAATTTTGAAGCTAGATTTTAGCAGTCATGATTTTGATATTTTTGTTAAAGACTGAGTTGAATTTTTGGGTTCATCTTTTATCATTCCTAAACTAGAGATTTTATTGGGGTGATCAGAATTAGACTGGTGGAATATGAGTGGTAATTTAATGGTTACCAACTGAAATTAAATGTAATATTCATAACCAACTAAAAGTAAATATACATTCTTTTATATAAATTTTCAAGGTGGATTCATGTTCTTATTCAACCATAAAAAACTAGATCAACTATCCATCAAATATATTCCAAATTGGGACTTCATAGTCAAACTTATTTTATTTTCTCAATATATTCATTAATAATAAATTTTTGATACATAGTGAATGAATCAATATATGTATCATTCAATATGATTTTAATATATCAATATCATGTGTAATATATATATATATATGATTTATAAGAAATTTTTATGTTGTATATTTGTATCCTTTTTAATACGTTGTTATATACTATGTAAAATGTGTGTAATATGCTACAATATGTCTTTCATTCATTATAATTCATCATATTTCTTTTTATTCTTTAAGGGGTCTCAAATATTTAATATTTTTCTTCTTTATTAGTCTAGATGACCCATATTGGATCATTTGTTCAGAACCTCAATTCTCATCATTATTGATATATCTTGGATCCTATGGCCCGATGTTGTACCGAGTATAGGTGATCTATACTATTATGGCCATGTTATAACTAAGTTGGGGAAATGAATGAATTTACCTCACCACTGGTGTGAACTATGACAATGACTCCAAATGTGTAAAACAAATTTCTGGTGATGTTTAATTGAGTTTATGTTAATTATTTTGGAGTCTGAATATGGTTAAACATATTTATAATTCGTTTCTTAGTGGAGGTTCGTGTATTTTTCTGTAATTTGAACTAGTAATTAAAATATATTTGAATTTATTAAAATAAATCATTTTGAGTTTCATATATATTAATTTTATAATAATTATATTATAAATATATTATATATATTATATATAATTTTATTAACATAAATAATAAAAAATTTGAGCAAAAAAACATTACAATACCCATGCATAAAAACTTATTTAAAATATTATTTACAAAAAATATAAATTGATGTTATTTTTTATGAATGTTGTTAATAATATTATAACAGATAAATGTATCATATGAATTTTTTTGATGTCACTTGTTTTGATAATATCAATTATGTTTTAATATGTTTTGATAATCTTATATATATGTTAAATTATGTTATCCTACTATTGATTGGTCAAAAATATATCAAAATAATAATTGGAATATGTTAGTCAATGTTTATCAATGTTTATACATGTTTTGAAAAAAATACTAACTCAATCTAGATATGATTTGCAGAGAACAGATTAGTATTAAGTTTATGATTCACTGATACAGACCTATTGATAGAGTAAGTCCACTGGTATGCACATAGTCACTGATACATAAATAGTCTACGGATAAGTAAAAATCACTTATAGATAGAGTCTACTGTAATATCAAAAGTCTACCGATACAGACAGACAGACCTACCGATAAATGTCTACCGATAAAAACAGACAGCTGCTGATAAGAACTCTACTGATACAGACAGAGCCACCAATACATTAAGTTACTGATATAGGCGAGTTAACAATGGAGAGATCCACCGATACAAGAATTATATTTAATAAGAGATACCAATACAAGAAGAGCTACCGATAAGAGGAGCTACCGATATAGGTGAGCTACCGAAAAGAGGAGCTACCAATACAGAATCACTGTCACTGATACATAGTCTACTATTATAAAGAGTAACAACTTACGATATAGACCTACTGACTCAAGTCCACCGATACAAGCTCACAGATACTAAGAGCTACTGATGGAAACCATTAACTATATCTCTAAACCCTAATTATATTTTCTCCTTACCAATGATCATATTTGTTGCTTTTAATGAAAATGTTATTAATTAATTAATATCTGTTGAATGTCAGGGATCCATACCTCATACCTCTAAAAAGGTAATCATTCCTAGTGTCAGAGCTGAAGGATTATAAGGGATCCTCAAACTACTAAAAGTAAGTTGGTCGGTCAGTCTTCCCATGCATATATGAGACAATATTCTTGAGATACACAAGGACTTACATGCATAGAAGATGAAGGAAGAATACATACTGAATATGTAAAACCTGAACATTCAATGAGTAAAGAGCTTCAACGATTTCACCTACACTCATGCAGATTAGGTTGATCAACCTGGACCTAGAAGTCAAATACAAAAACGACACTCTATTTCTATTGACTAAAACTAGAGAGGGACTCAAAGCTCTATCTGCATAAATTCAAGGATTCAAGAGCTTCACTCAAAACACATACAACATTCTAAACTCATCTCTATTTGTTTATCCCTATTTTGTTTCATTTATTTACATTTTATGGAGTATATGTACTCCGTATTTTTAGGCTAACACTGTCTCCAGTGCTGAGATGCAGGATTTATAAATCCTATCTCAATATTTCCCTTAAACTCTTGTATTCCACTGTGGATAGTGGTAGAGGTATAAGGACCTGGTCAGCCTATGAGCTATTGCTATTATTTCATTCACACGAGGAACTGTGGTAGGGGTCTGAGGACCTGGACATTCTAAGTACTGATGTAAATCTCGATCCAAGGTGTAGATCATATTATTTATAAAACTGTTTATGAAGACTAAGTCTCACCTTGAGAGTGATCCAATTGGTTAGAACTGATGTGTTTTCTTTATTTTGGTTAAAACTATATTGAATATTCCACTACTAAGTTCTTTAAATACAAATATATTTTAAGGTTACTCTAATAGTTAAAATAGAAAGTGTTTTTATATATTGTTACCCAATAGGTTAGTTTCAAAAGATAATATAATATTCAGATTAGATTAACTGAGAACTAAACAATCTCTTGAGAACCTAACTGAACATTTACTGTATTACAAATTCACTAATGTTTAGCTTGTTATTTAATTTGGGGGATTTTTAAATAAAAACATTTTTACAAAAATATTTAATTGGAACTCAATTCACCCCCCTCTTGAGTATCCACTCTGACCAACATTTGTTATCAAAGGGAGGTTAGTAATATAATGATTTTCCAAACACTCTGTTTTTTCAACTGTGATTTTAGTTGTATCATAATGATCTTAAATTTCTGTTTGTTCAAAATTTTATCTCATTAAATACATTTTCTAAAATATAATTATGGATAATTTATTAGAATCCATTTCTACCAACATTCCACATTTATTTAATAGTGTTAATTATGCCCATTAGAAAATCAAAATGAAAATTCATTTATAAAGTATAGGTTTTGATATTTGGACTACTATAGAATCTGAGTATGAGATTACAAAAAATACTAGAGCTACATGGGATGATGCTACAAAATCTGATTACAACAAAAATTATAAAGCCAGGAATTCCCTTTACTACTCTCTAGGAGATGAAGTGTTTAACATAATTTATAATTGTAAAACATCACATCAAATCTGGAATACTTTGGATATTGCTCATGAAGGAACAACCAATCTGAAATACATGGAATTAAACACTTACACTATTTAATATGAAAATTTTAAGATGAGGAATGTTGAACCTATTTCAGTCATGTATCTCAAGTCCAACGAGATTGTCAACACTATGTGCTCACTGGGAAAAGTTGTTCCAGAAAAGGAGTAGATCATGATAATACTCAGATTCTAGCCAGAGAGATGGAGAGGCACATCGGTTTCAATAAGAGAGTCGTTTGATATAAGTTGACTACATGTTAAGGAGTTAATTGGTATGTTGATGATGTTTGATGAAGAAAAAAAGTTAAACAAAGAGGATGATGATGAACCTAAGAAGAGATCAGTGGCATTTAAGTCTACTGCCTCAAAGAGCAAGGACAAGGAGAAAGTTCACATACCTACTGAAAGATTAACAAGTGGAGGTTCAGATTCAGATAGTGATGAAGAGATGGCTCAAATAGTAAAAAGATTCATGAATTTCTATAGGGAGAAGAAATTTTTCAAAAAACCAATCTATAAGGGTAAGTATGACCAACGAGGTGATTGGAAGAAAGATTGGAAGAAAGATGATAAAGATGATGAGATAGACTGTTATGAATGTAAAAGGAAAGGACATATAAAGGCTGAATGTCCAGAATTGAAGTACAAGAATAAATACAACTATGGGGATAGAAAATATAAGAAAGCTATGAAGGGATCATTGAGTGCTTCCGAGGACAACACAAGTGATTCTGAGGCTTCAGATTCTGAAAAAAATCATCTGAACATGTTTTTTATGATTAAAACATCTGAGGTACCTTTCTCCCCTATACTGAATGATTATTATTATGTGAATGAAAGTGATTCAAATAGTGATAACAATATGACTAAATATGAATTATTTGAATACTGTAATATTCTAGAGGATACTTGCAATGAGCTGAAAGATAAGTATAATGCCTTAAAAAAGCATCATGCATTAACTAGTACTGTTAAATCTGCACCAGAAGAAGAAAACAAAAAGAATTCTCAAATTTTAAAGGAGAATAATCAACATAAATTTTCCAATGAGAAACTTTGAATAGACTTAGAGACGTTTACAAATGGAAAGAATACTCTAACTCAAATTCGTGGAAAACAAGTTTCACCAAAGTATACTAATAGTTTATGATACCTGTAACATCCCAGGTAATTAAAGAATAAATAATTTTCATATTTATTAATATTAGAGAATTAAATATGAATTTTAATTAAAAGGGGTTGCTATGTTCGATAGCGTACCCGATACGCAACGATGAGTTTCTTTGAAACTTACGTAGCACACTAGTAATATAATAATATTATGTTAGTTAACAAGTAGTCGTTGTACTGGCGGGAATGAATAGAAATAACTAAAATATGAATAGATGTGTTTTTAGATGTTTTTACATTTACCCAATAAAAGACAAAGGCTTAAAATACGGAAAGAGTTCAATTTTAGGCTTTTATACTCTAATTTTCACTAAAGGTTCACTTATCACCTTTTAATGGTGAACCGTCATTAAATATAGTTTTGATCACTCTTATACATTCTTTTGGACCAAATAAAACTTTTATTAAGAATCGGGATATCAAATTTTACTTTGTGTAATTTTTGGTACCTTTCTGATAAAGTTCATTTTTTTTTTATGAATAGTGTAAAATGTTGCATTTTAATTCAAAACCTCTTTTTGATCTAATTTATTTATATGATTAGATTATCTTTTGAATTGGTTTTAAAGTGAAATTAGAATATATTTTTACCATTTTATCCAATGGTGGTCATTGGAATCAATTTCGATTTGAAATTAGACTTAAACTGGTGTCAATCTTTTGATACTTAATTTTTTGTAAAAACACGCTATTTGCCCTGGCAGCGGGAATTAATTATTAAATTAATTAATGTGACTTATATGATTTGAATTTTGTAAAATGGACTTCATTTTTGAATTCGGAATATCAAATATAGCTTAGGGTGAATTTTTGGTAATTTTCTGAAAAACTTCAATTTTTGATGAATAGTGAAACCACTAAGTGGTAATCAAGCAAACTGATTTTTCAGTTAAATGAAAGTTTACAACTAATGTGTATTGAATTTTGAAAATCCGACATACATGGTTGTCATTAAGAAGTAAAATGTGGTTCAATGAGATTAAAATAATTTTTTGGTGAATAGTAACTTATTAAGTTTTTAATCGCGATTAGTGGTAATTAGTGTAGTTTAATGTATAAATAATGCTTTAATAATATAAAATGACCTAGACACATGTCCCAACCTCATTGGTTGTGTCATGGCCGACCAAGACAAGTCATGGCCTAACTTGGGGACCCCATGTATCCACTTTAGTTGGAAAATGACAATAATATATTTTTATTAAATGTTAAAGTGAAAATGACACAAACATAATATGTTTTGCGAAAACAATTTTTAAGTGGGGTTATACAAGTCCAAATTTTGATTATAAATATTCAATGGAAAGATAAAAAGATTTCATATATCATAGTAATTTTTTTATAATTTTTAGACATTAAATAAATTTAATTATGTATGACATAATAATGATGCAGCGATGACATCATTATTTGACGATTTAAATAAAATGGAAAGATAATATAAAATCTATAAACTACACATGTCCAAAACCAATTGGATGAATGGATTTCGATGCCTTATCACCTTATCCACGAATTCTATCAATGTGGGACCTTTTAAAACCGAAACACATTTTCAAATAAAGTAATGTTTCTTTACTTTCCAAAAGTGCCCCTCCTCTCCTCTTATAAAAGGCCCCCACCTCTACCTCATTTCACACACTCTTCAAGCCATTGGCTCGGCCAACCCCTGCCCATTTGCTCTCTCCACATCCCTCTCCTCATCCTAGAGGATTCCCTTTGGGCAGAATCCTTTCAAAGGAAGCCTTTAGGCTCAACTCAAAAGGAGTTACACTTTTTAAGGTAATTCATTCTCTCATGTTCATTTGTTTTATTTTGCTTCTCCAACCCCCTAAACTCTTTTTATTTACTTCTTTTGTAACAACACCAGTATCTTCAATATACTATGATGTTGTTATAAGATTTATTTGAGCTACACTTCCACACAACTACATCAAATGGTTAAAGAACATAAGGTTTCCGTGGATGGCGAAATTCTGCCTCCCGAAACGATGATTGTTCAACACTCATTTAACACCTTCAAAGGTGGCCATTATGATGTCACTATTTTTATATATGATATATAATATGTTGATGTTTTCCTTAAGCTTCTGTTTTTTTTTCATTTTGGGCATACCTTTATGGCTTCCATTATGGGTATACGCGATATCTTCATTTAAGGAAGTGCGGACTACCGCCCCCTCAAAGTGATGTGATTCGTTAATGCCATATGTGGGACGTGTAAAGGATGGATTTAAAGTTATTATATATGATGTTATACTGGAATTATAATATACCTATATATATCATTATCATTTATTTCCATTAAAGTATGAGATAGAAATGAAAGTAGCGTTCATGCGTACGTACGGACTACCGTCTCCATGAACGGTGCATTTCATTTCTTATCCCCAAATGTAATGTACTATTAAAAGTACATGTATATAATGGATATATATAATTAATGATATATCTAAATGATGAATATAATTCTGGAATTAAAATATACATAAGTCTCATTTAGTTTTAATTCCATTAATATGACAAAGAAATGAAAGTAGCGTTCATGCGTACGTACGGCTTACCGTCTCCATGAACGGTGCATTTCATTTCTTACCTCTAAATGATTATGTAATATTTTAAATACATGTATGTACTGGATATATATGACATATATGATATCTACATCATGAATATCATTCTGAATATAATGAACCTTTGACCAAATTAACAACATGTAAGTATAAGAAGTCTATTTTTGACTTAAGAACCAAATACCGACAAAATGAACATTATTAACTTAAATGATTACATGATGTTCATAACATGGTATAAAAGGAATAATGAACTTGGAAAAGATTCATAATCAAGTAGAGATTAACTAAAGTTTATTATTCAGGAGTTTAAAGAACGGTCGGGTCAAGTCAGATACGAGGTATGGGAACTTCTTAACCCAATTTCCATTCTTTGGGTTAATCTCCTACTTTCAAATTATGTCATTATATTATTATGTCGTATCTTGTATTTGTACTTTATTTATGTGTACTTATAGTGAATACACATAATGTATCTATTTTATTTTAAAAATTATCTTTGTATGGGACTTCGTCTCAATCACCTTTCGTTGAGGCATATTTTATTTTATACACAACTTTCTTTTATACGGTGTATAAAACCCTTTGACTTTTACGTTTATTCAAAAGGAATCTTTTTTATACGAAGCGTTTACTAAACGACAAAAGGGAATGTTTTTGTCGTACGTATGCGGCGACAACGACTTCTCCGCCGTCATGACCGTTATTTGAGTTTCGGCTTCCTCTACAAGCCATACCTTCTTTTTAAAAGAAAAATAAATACCATGTTTTACTTTTCTTTTATTTTGGTATTGAAAATGGTTTTCATAATATTTTTATATCAATGTGTGGTATTGATATCTTGTGATTGAATGGTGGAAATGTTATGTTTCCTTTATGCATGTTTTATGTGATATGATTATGTTATGGTTCTTGGGCATTATTATGAAGACGGGTGGTTCCGTGATAAACTAAGGGCGGGTGAGCCCGTTATAGCTCTCCAATGCATTGGGTAACGCGAAGGAGTGAAACGTTAAGGTTTCTCCGAAGAGATTTTAGGGAATATACTGTGATGGGTATTCCAAACGTAACCAAGAGGGTTACTCCCTACGTAAGAATGTTATGAATGCCTCAAGTTACCTTTATGTCTTATGATTTCTATGATTTATTCATGATTTTATGAGGTATGTTAAAGTGCCTATGTTTTATGGGTAAAGTATGATTTCATTCTTATGTATATATGAACTCATGTTTCCTTTCCATGTTTTTTTATAACCCATACTGAGTTTTTATGCTCATCCCATGTTTTTGAAATGTTTTTCACAGGTCAAGGGAAAGGTACATGATAAGATGATAGAGTCAAGGATGTGTCAAGAATTAATCCATGTTTTATTTTAAATGTGTGTTCCATTGATGGGAATGAAGAATACTATCTTTATGTAACCACTTTGTTTATAGGTGGAATGTAATGCAAGTTTTATGATCTAATTCTCTAAAACTCTAAACCCGAAAAGATCCTCAATGTGTAATCTTGTAATAACTCAAGATTAAGTAAGGTTTAAGGCTGGGGCCTTATAGTTGGTATCAGAGGTCGGTTTAGACAACTTTAGGAGTTAGAAAAGTGTTAAATTATAATATGATTTAAATGATATAGCATTTACAGATTACCATGTTGCTTCGCCTAAGATATTTCGGTGTTCAGAATGGTTTTCCGCAGAGGAAACAAAGCAGCTATGTTGGGACGACATCAGGAGGAAGACAACCTTCCGAATCAGCATCCAGAAATGGTCGGAATTGGAACTGAACAGTTTGTTGCAGTAATGGCGCAGTTGACTCAGGCGATAAATGGCGGTGGTATCCATGCACGAGATCAGCCAGATCAACCGCAGAGGAACATGTCAGTGGTGGAACATTTCATGAGGCAACATCCACCATCATTCAGAGGATCATCTGACCCTGTGCAAGCTGAAGGGTGGATTAAAGCACTGGAGAAGATTTTTGATGTCATGGGGTGTTCAGACAATCAAAAGGTTAGTCTTGCTATTTACCGTTTGGAGGGTGAAGCAGATCAGTGGTGGTCTATGGTTAAAAATATCAGGGATGCCGATGAGATTGATGCTCTTGACTGGGATGAATTCAAAGGTATGTTTCTTGAGAAGTATTTTCCTAAGGCTGTTCGACTTAGGATGGAAAAGCAATTCTTGGAATTGAGGCAAGAGGAAGACTCAGTGGCTTCCTATGAAGAAAGGTTCACTCGATTGGCAAGGTATGCTCCAAATTTTATCCGAGACCTTGATAGTAAAATCAATCGTTTTTACTCAGGATTAAAGCCAAAGTATCGAAGGGAATTAGCTTCTCGTGAGTTTAAAAGTTATGAAAAGCTTGTTCGATGTGCTGAGAAGGTGGAAATGGAGTTTGCCGATGACCAAGTTTTCTATAACAACCAGCAGAAGAAGAGACCGAGGTGGCAGGAGAAAGGTAAGAATTATTCAAAAAAGTCTGATGGTAAGAAAACTAAGTTTCCAGTTTGTGATAAATGTGGAAAAAGGCATGCTGGGGAATGTCTTCTGAATTCTGGAAAGTGCTACCGATGTGGTAAGATGGGACATAAGGCTCGTGATTGCACTGAAAAGGATCAAGGTGAAGGTAAGAATAAATTTGATTTACAGTTAGTGAAATGTTATAAGTGCAATGAGATGGGTCACTATGCAAACGAGTGTCCGACAAGGAGCTTGAGTGATGGGAAGCAGTTAGACTACAAGCAGAAAGGGGTGGTGAAATCCTTTGCAACTACTTCAGCAGATGTTGGGCCATCGAATGAAGTGGTGTCAGCTCCAGGGAGCTCAGTATTTTTCGAAGATTGACTTGAGGTCGGGGTACCATCAGTTGATAGTAAAAGAAGCAGATGTTCCGAAGATTGTGTTCCGTACTAGATATGTCCACTATGAATTTGTAGTTATGCCTTTTGGGTTAACCAATGCACCTGTTGTATTCATGGACCTTATGAAAAAAATTTCCATGAGTTCTTGGATAAGTTTGTGTTTGTGTTTTAAGGTTTGTGAAGACGTTATGTGTGCCTTGTGATTCACAGTTGAAGAATGAGTTGTTTTTTCATCCTGGCAGTACTAAGATGTATGGAGATCTGCGGGAGTATTACTGGTGGGATGGAATGAAAAGAGATATTGCTGATTTTACTATGAAGTGTTTGACTTGTCAGCAGGTTAAAGCAGAGCGGCAGTTACCGAAAGGGATGCTTCAGCCTTTACCAGTGCCAGAGTGGAAATGGGAGAATATATCCATGGACTTTGTTGTTGGATTACCGAAGACATATCGAGGTAATAATGCAATCTGGGTTATTGTTGATCGCTTGACCAAATCTGCTCATTTCCTTGCTATACGAGATACTTTCTCTCTTGATCAACTTTCCCGTTTGTATCTTAAAGAGATAGTCAGGTTACATGGAGTTCCTCTCCCCATTGTATCGGATCGTGATCCCAGGTTTACTTATAACTTTTGGAAAGGCCTTCAGAAGTCGTTGGGTACTGAATTAAATTTTAGTACAGCTTTTCATCCTCAATCAGATGGACAGTCAGAACGAACAATTCAGACATTGGAGGATATGCTACGAGCTTGTTCTATGGATTATCAGGGAAGTTGGGACCAACATCTTTCTTTGGTTGAGTTTTCATATAATAATAGTTTCCATTCGAGTATACAGATGGCACCATTTCAGGCATTATATGGGAAGCGGTGTCGAACTCCAACTTTCTGGGATAAAGTGGGTGAAAGAAAGTTGATGGGACCAGAATTGGTAGAAGAGATGGCAGAAAAAGTTCAGTTGATTCAGAAACACATGAGAATAGCTCAGAGTAGGCAGAAGAGTTATGCAGATAACCAGAGGAAGGATCTATCTTTCGAGGTACACAATGTTTTTCACGTTTCGATGTTGAGAAAGAATATGCCAGATCCATCTCATGTTTTGAGTCCAGAGGTAGTTCAGCTGGAAGAGAACCTATCTTATGAGGAACAACCGGTCCAGATTCTTGACCACAGGGAGCAAGTGTTACGGAATAAGGTGATTCACCAGGTAAAGGTTTTGTGGAAAAACCACATGATTGAAGAGGCAACATGGGAATCTGAAAATGCTATGAGGGATAAATACCCCCACTTATTTTGATAAGTGAATAAAATTGCGAGGACGCAATTCCCAAAAGGGGGGAAGGATGTAACATCCCAGGTAATTAAAGAATAAATAATTTTCATATTTATTAATATTAGAGAATTAAATATGAATTTTAATTAAAAGGGGTTGCTATGTTCGATAGCGTACCCGATACGCAACGATGAGTTTCTTTGAAACTTACGTAGCACACTAGTAATATAATAATATTATGTTAGTTAACAAGTAGTCGTTGTACTGGCGGGAATGAATAGAAATAACTAAAATATGAATAGATGTGTTTTTAGATGTTTTTACATTTACCCAATAAAAGACAAAGGCTTAAAATACGGAAAGAGTTCAATTTTAGGCTTTTATACTCTAATTTTCACTAAAGGTTCACTTATCACCTTTTAATGGTGAACCGTCATTAAATATAGTTTTGATCACTCTTATACATTCTTTTGGACCAAATAAAACTTTTATTAAGAATCGGGATATCAAATTTTACTTTGTGTAATTTTTGGTACCTTTCTGATAAAGTTCATTTTTTTTTATGAATAGTGTAAAATGTTGCATTTTAATTCAAAACCTCTTTTTGATCTAATTTATTTATATGATTAGATTATCTTTTGAATTGGTTTTAAAGTGAAATTAGAATATATTTTTACCATTTTATCCAATGGTGGTCATTGGAATCAATTTCGATTTGAAATTAGACTTAAACTGGTGTCAATCTTTTGATACTTAATTTTTTGTAAAAACACGCTATTTGCCCTGGCAGCGGGAATTAATTATTAAATTAATTAATGTGACTTATATGATTTGAATTTTGTAAAATGGACTTCATTTTTGAATTCGGAATATCAAATATAGCTTAGGGTGAATTTTTGGTAATTTTCTGAAAAACTTCAATTTTTGATGAATAGTGAAACCACTAAGTGGTAATCAAGCAAACTGATTTTTCAGTTAAATGAAAGTTTACAACTAATGTGTATTGAATTTTGAAAATCCGACATACATGGTTGTCATTAAGAAGTAAAATGTGGTTCAATGAGATTAAAATAATTTTTTGGTGAATAGTAACTTATTAAGTTTTTAATCGCGATTAGTGGTAATTAGTGTAGTTTAATGTATAAATAATGCTTTAATAATATAAAATGACCTAGACACATGTCCCAACCTCATTGGTTGTGTCATGGCCGACCAAGACAAGTCATGGCCTAACTTGGGGACCCCATGTATCCACTTTAGTTGGAAAATGACAATAATATATTTTTATTAAATGTTAAAGTGAAAATGACACAAACATAATATGTTTTGCGAAAACAATTTTTAAGTGGGGTTATACAAGTCCAAATTTTGATTATAAATATTAAATGGAAAGCTAAAAAGATTTCATATATCATAGTAATTTTTTTATAATTTTTAGACATTAAATAAATTTAATTATGTATGACATAATAATGATGCAGCGATGACATCATTATTTGACGATTTAAATAAAATGGAAAGATAATATAAAATCTATAAACTACACATGTCCAAAACCAATTGGATGAATGGATTTCGATGCCTTATCACCTTATCCACGAATTCTATCAATGTGGGACCTTTTAAAACCGAAACACATTTTCAAATAAAGTAATGTTTCTTTACTTTCCAAAAGTGCCCCTCCTCTCCTCTTATAAAAGGCCCCCACCTCTACCTCATTTCACACACTCTTCAAGCCATTGGCTCGGCCAACCCCTGCCCATTTGCTCTCTCCACATCCCTCTCCTCATCCTAGAGGATTCCCTTTGGGCAGAATCCTTTCAAAGGAAGCCTTTAGGCTCAACTCAAAAGGAGTTACACTTTTTAAGGTAATTCATTCTCTCATGTTCATTTGTTTTATTTTGCTTCTCCAACCCCCTAAACTCTTTTTATTTACTTCTTTTGTAACAACACCAGTATCTTCAATATACTATGATGTTGTTATAAGATTTATTTGAGCTACACTTCCACACAACTACATCAAATGGTTAAAGAACATAAGGTTTCCGTGGATGGCGAAATTCTGCCTCCCGAAACGATGATTGTTCAACACTCATTTAACACCTTCAAAGGTGGCCATTATGATGTCACTATTTTTATATATGATATATAATATGTTGATGTTTTCCTTAAGCTTCTGTTTTTTTTTTCATTTTGGGCATACCTTTATGGCTTCCATTATGGGTATACGCGATATCTTCATTTAAGGAAGTGCGGACTACCGCCCCCTCAAAGTGATGTGATTCGTTAATGCCATATGTGGGACGTGTAAAGGATGGATTTAAAGTTATTATATATGATGTTATACTGGAATTATAATATACCTATATATATCATTATCATTTATTTCCATTAAAGTATGAGATAGAAATGAAAGTAGCGTTCATGCGTACGTACGGACTACCGTCTCCATGAACGGTGCATTTCATTTCTTATCCCCAAATGTAATGTACTATTAAAAGTACATGTATATAATGGATATATATAATTAATGATATATCTAAATGATGAATATAATTCTGGAATTAAAATATACATAAGTCTCATTTAGTTTTAATTCCATTAATATGACAAAGAAATGAAAGTAGCGTTCATGCGTACGTACGGCTTACCGTCTCCATGAACGGTGCATTTCATTTCTTACCTCTAAATGATTATGTAATATTTTAAATACATGTATGTACTGGATATATATGACATATATGATATCTACATCATGAATATCATTCTGAATATAATGAACCTTTGACCAAATTAACAACATGTAAGTATAAGAAGTCTATTTTTGACTTAAGAACCAAATACCGACAAAATGAACATTATTAACTTAAATGATTACATGATGTTCATAACATGGTATAAAAGGAATAATGAACTTGGAAAAGATTCATAATCAAGTAGAGATTAACTAAAGTTTATTATTCAGGAGTTTAAAGAACGGTCGGGTCAAGTCAGATACGAGGTATGGGAACTTCTTAACCCAATTTCCATTCTTTGGGTTAATCTCCTACTTTCAAATTATGTCATTATATTATTATGTCGTATCTTGTATTTGTACTTTATTTATGTGTACTTATAGTGAATACACATAATGTATCTATTTTATTTTAAAAATTATCTTTGTATGGGACTTCGTCTCAATCACCTTTCGTTGAGGCATATTTTATTTTATACACAACTTTCTTTTATACGGTGTATAAAACCCTTTGACTTTTACGTTTATTCAAAAGGAATCTTTTTTATACGAAGCGTTTACTAAACGACAAAAGGGAATGTTTTTGTCGTACGTATGCGGCGACAACGACTTCTCCGCCGTCATGACCGTTATTTGAGTTTCGGCTTCCTCTACAAGCCATACCTTCTTTTTAAAAGAAAAATAAATACCATGTTTTACTTTTCTTTTATTTTGGTATTGAAAATGGTTTTCATAATATTTTTATATCAATGTGTGGTATTGATATCTTGTGATTGAATGGTGGAAATGTTATGTTTCCTTTATGCATGTTTTATGTGATATGATTATGTTATGGTTCTTGGGCATTATTATGAAGACGGGTGGTTCCGTGATAAACTAAGGGCGGGTGAGCCCGTTATAGCTCTCCAATGCATTGGGTAACGCGAAGGAGTGAAACGTTAAGGTTTCTCCGAAGAGATTTTAGGGAATATACTGTGATGGGTATTCCAAACGTAACCAAGAGGGTTACTCCCTACGTAAGAATGTTATGAATGCCTCAAGTTACCTTTATGTCTTATGATTTCTATGATTTATTCATGATTTTATGAGGTATGTTAAAGTGCCTATGTTTTATGGGTAAAGTATGATTTCATTCTTATGTATATATGAACTCATGTTTCCTTTCCATGTTTTTTTATAACCCATACTGAGTTTTTATGCTCATCCCATGTTTTTGAAATGTTTTTCACAGGTCAAGGGAAAGGTACATGATAAGATGATAGAGTCAAGGATGTGTCAAGAATTAATCCATGTTTTATTTTAAATGTGTGTTCCATTGATGGGAATGAAGAATACTATCTTTATGTAACCACTTTGTTTATAGGTGGAATGTAATGCAAGTTTTATGATCTAATTCTCTAAAACTCTAAACCCGAAAAGATCCTCAATGTGTAATCTTGTAATAACTCAAGATTAAGTAAGGTTTAAGGCTGGGGCCTTATAATACCAACCTGGATAGAGACAACTTATTAAGAATAAATTTATTCCAAAAACTAGTGGTTTAGTGCTAGTTCTAGTTCTGGAAATTCAGTTTCTTTATCTAGATTTTCATATTCTACTCGACAAAACTGAATACATTATTTAGAATCATTTGAACCTGATTGTTATGGGAAACAAATTAGACAAATATGGATGCCTATGGCATTACTTGCTAACCTGTCGGTACCCAAGAAAATCTGGGTACCAAAATCATTTTTGTTTCAAACTTGTTTTGTAGGAGACTTGCCTAAAGAGTTCCTATAAGGATATATGGTACTTGGATAGTGGATTTTCAAAGAATATAAATGGAGATTACTCATGTTTCAAAAGATTAATGAAGGTCGATGGAGGTCATGTCACCTTTGGTGATTATTAAAAAGGAAAAATTATCAGATTATTCCGAATTGGTATCACTAATTCAATTTTAAATTTTAAAGTATTATTTGTTGACAGATTAAAATGCAGCCTGTTAAGAATTTCTGAGTTGTGTGATGATTCATTCAATGTTAAATTCTAAAATTATGCTTGCAATGTATTTGATTCTAAAAATTCATTGGTATTTACTCCCTTGAGAAATGAAAATGTATATGATGTAGATTTAAATTCATCATCCAACCTAAAGGTTACATGATTAACTATTTTTCGTAAAGTGTCTTAGCTATGGCACAAATGATTAGAACACTGCAATGTTTATTAACTTAAGATTATGACTATGAAAAATTTAGTTAGAGACCTTCCTCAACTAAAATTCCCATTAGACAAAGTTTTTACTCCCTGTAAAAAGGGAATGAAACATAAAGTTTCATTCAAATTAAAGAAAGGAGTTTCAAATTATCAACCTCTCGAGTTCATTTATATGGATTAGGTAGGACCTTCTAGAATTTTTATCTTAAATGGGAATCACTATGTGTATGTCGTAGTAGATGACTTTTCTAGATATACATAGGTATATTTTCTCGCTCACAGAAGTGAATTTTTCTCATATTTTAATAAATACTCCAAGTCTTTAGAGAACCACAGTGGAATTACGATTAAGAACCTAAGATGTGATCATGGTCGTGAGTTTGAAAATTATGATTTTGAAACCTATTGCTCACATAATGGCTAAAATCATAATTTCTCTTCCCCTAGGACACCTCAACAGAATGGTGTAGTTGAAAGGAGTAATAGAACCCTTCATGAAATTGCAAGAAATGTGATTGATGATTTTGACCTACCTGTTTACTTTTGGACAGAATCTGTAAATACAACTTGTTATATTTTAAATAGAGTGTTGATTAGTCCTGTTCTTAAAAATACCCCTTATGAAATATGGAATAATAGGAATTCTAAAGTTCGTTACTTTAGAGTTTTTGGTTGCAAATTCATTATTCTCAATACTAAGGATAATGTTGAAAAGTTTTCTTATAAATGTGATGAGGGAATCATTCTAGGTTACTCTATAACTAGTAAAACATATAGAGAATTTAACAAAAGAAGCAAATGTGTGGAAGAATCAGTATATATCAAATATGATGAAACTGATCCGCATGAACCAACATCTTCTCTTGAAAATATTGAAGATGATTTATCTATTCTGGACCTTAATGATAAATGCAGTTAACCTGCTATGAAAACAAGTAATTCTGGAAATTTTCTTGAACCTGATTCTATTTGAATCAAACGTACAAAAGAACCTGAAATCTCTAGTCCTACCTTGACCAAACCAACTAGGATTCTAAAGAACCATCCTTTAGATGTTGTTGTGGGATATTTAGATAGAGGAACCCAAACTAGAGGTTCTCTATGAAATCAAGGTGAACATCAATCCCTTCTTTCATAGTTAAAACCTAAAAATATCAATGATGAAATCAATAATGAATTTTGGGTAATACATACACAAGAAGAATTAAATTAATTTAAAGAAACAATGTTTGGAAATTGGTTGACAGACTTAAGGACACATTGACCATAGGCACTAAATGGTTTTTTAGAAATAAAGTGGATGAAATAAGAAATATCATTAGAGAAAAGGAAAGACTAGTCGCACAAGGATATAGTCAAGATAAAGGAATAGACTACGAGGAAACCTTTGCACCTCTAGCTAGATTAGAATCTATTAGGCTTCTACTAGTCTATGTTGATCATCTGAATTTCATGTTATATCAAATAGATGTTAAAACTTTTTTTCGAAATCGTTTTATAATTGAAGATGTTTTGGTTGAATAACCAACTATATTTACTAATCCTAAATTTTCAAATCGAGTTTTTATGCTTCCTAACACTCTATATGGTTAAAAAAAAATCCCCATGAGCTTGGTACGATAGACATAGTAGTTTTCTTATTTCAAAAGGTTTTTTAAAAGAGATTGATGATCCAAAACTTTTTATTAAAATAATTTACAAAGATGATTTGATAGTACAAATCTATATTGATGATATTATTTTTGAATCTTATAAAAATTCTTTTTGTATTGATTTTTCAAAAAGTATGAAAAATGAATTTGTAATGAGTTTAATGGGAGAACTCAAATATTTTCTTGGATTTCATGTTTTTCAAAATTAAAATGGTATTATTTTAAATCAAAATAAATATATAGAGTATATTTTAAAACGTTTTTCTTTAGACAGTATTAAGGAATGTAATGCACCTATGAGTACTATTTGTATGTTGTATGCAGATGAAACTAGAAAACCAGTGGATCAAACAAACTACAGAGGTAAGATTGGAAGCCTGCATTACCTTACTTCTATTCGACCTGATATTATGTTTAGTGTTTATATGTGTGCAAGATTTCAAGAAAATCTAAAAGAGTCACACTTGCTTGCTGTTAAAAGAATTTTAAAATATCGTAACATACTACCAACTTAGGATTATTTTATCCAAAAGGAAAGTCATTCGATTTAATAAGTTATTCAGATGCTGACATTTATGGTTGAAAGTTAGATAGAAAGAGCACTTATCGAACATGTCATTTTCTAGGTAAGTCCCTGATATCTTGGTGTAGTAAAAAGAAAAATTCTGTTGCATTATCTAATATTGAAGCAGAATATATTGCTGCTGGTAGTTGTTGTCCACAAATTCTATGGATGAATCATACATTATAGGACTACGGATTTCAGTTCAGACATGTATCAATAAACTGTGATAACAATAGTGCGATTAATATCTCTATGAATCCTATATCTCACTTTAAGACTAACCACATTGATGTAGGGAACCATTTTTTGAGTGATCATTACCAAAAGGGTGATATTACTCTTGAATTCGTAGGTACTAAACATCAATTAGCTGACACATTCACCATGACTTGATGTTCAAATAGGTTAAGTTACATTAGACATGAGTTTGGAATGATAGACTTTGTAGAGCCAAATCCACATCGTTAGCCAAATCCTCACCATTATAAACATACTCACCATTATCTACATCATCATAGTTATCCAAATCCTCATTGTTAGCCAAATCCTAAACATCATCCAATTCATCACCATTAGCCAAATCCTCACCATTAACCAAATCCTCATCGTTAGCCATATACTCATCGTTAGCCAAAACCTCACTGTTATCCAAATACTCACCACTAGCTAAATCCCCAACCATAGACAAATCCTCACCCTTATCCAAATCATCACCATTAGCCAAATCCTCACTACTAGAAAACCTCACCATTTGGAGACCTCACCGATAGGTAAACCACACCGTTAGGGTTCTCACCGATAATTGTCACCGATATGTCATGCACTTTCTGATTTTAATTTTTTTTAGCCTAAACTCTTACTATATTCATTATAATTCTTATTATTACATTTCAATTCCAAAATGATATAAACTAAGTCTTAGTAACATTTGAATCCACCGCAAACTCTCCTCCCTTCAATCATCACTTCTCAAACCCCTGGATTACGCATAACCGTATTTTCATCGATTAGATATGACAAGAACAAATCTCCCGATAGTCATGGATGATAGTGATGTGCCGAGTGTGATGAAGAAGAAAACAAGACCTGAAGGTAGTGGCAGTGAAAGTAGTACATGGTCATGGAAGCGTGCAGTGAACCCGTATTTTCAATATTTAGAAGTAGTAATCGATGATGAACTCAGTGAAGAAAGGATATTTCCTAGAAAGTCGTTAATTCTACGAGTATTAGAGGAACAAGGATAGATTAAATGTTTGAGAATCAAAAATGGACCTCATTATCTGATGTTGGTTAAGTAGTTTTATTCTTTTTATCATTTTGAGAACTCTTAAGAAGAAAATAGAATAGTTTTCATTAGTGAATGGCAAGGAAATATCTTTTTTTCTATTGAATGGGATGAATGTTTTAATTTCCCACATGAAGGTGTATTTGGTTATACCTAAAATAAAATACCTCCTACCAGTGACATTTTTGACTATGAGGTTGCTTTGGAAGAACTCACCGGTAGTGGAAAATAATGAAAGGTAGTGGCTGATGAGATAGATGGAGAAAACTAGTTGTTATTAAAATTCATCAAACATGTGTAAGTCCTAGAAGAGGGGACCTTAAAAATTTGAGATATCAAAATATTTATCTGTTGTATTTTTTGAGGCATGGTGTCAAGGTATATATGTTTAGGTTGTTGATGATCCAAATTGAGGATATGACCAAGCCTCAGTCAAAATCTAATGCTTTATTCTTTGCAATGTTGATTTCAGTAATGATCAATGTGAAAGGAGTAACTGAGTCTCAGGATGAGACAGTAGTTGTGAGAAACAATTTTTGCATCACAAGCACAATATGTATGTATATTAAGATTGTATGGAACCCAAGGAGAAGGTAATGGGATATTGATGATGAGAAGGTGTGTGTTATGTTCAACCCTATTGATCACCCCAATTGGCCAAGAGATAGAAGTGATCCAGTTGTAGGAACTGATGGAGAGGAACCTCAGTATAGTGCTGATACTAATAATGAGGATACCTCTGTAGCTAATAGAAGGGATCCAGACTTTCTTCCAAGTCCAGTTGCTGATATTGTATACTCTGGAAAGGAAACTGTGTTGGGAGTAAGCAATAAAAATGCACCTATTGATGAGGAAGACGAGCCAACTCCAGAAAATTCGGAAGAAGTTTATGAAAATAGAGATCATGTTACTGATAGTTCAGATGATAGTAGTTTGAGCTTAAGTCCACTAATTGGGAATTCAACTATGACTAAAGAGGATGTTTTGGTTGAGGTGGTAGAACCTGCACTTATTCTAATTGAGCCTCCTATTGTTCAAATGAAGATTGATGTGGATGGTTCTTTGGAGGAAGAACTTCCTGCTCAAGCTACTATTGATATACATGTTCAGGTGAATGCATAGATTCAGGGGGAGAATTCCATCAGATGTGGAACTATTTCATTAGCTCATGAGATTGATGACTGGGCTGAATACCCAGGTTTTTTTTGTTTTTGGGTTAGACTATCATGATTCAGAAGATGAAACACCTATCGGTAGAATTCCGGTCATTTATAATCTCTTTTCTAAAACGTTACCTGAGGATATTGTAATAAAATATGATTTTAACCAGTTGAGGTCCGATATCAAGACGTGTTTTATGGAATATATGAGAATAATTGAAACCTCTTTAACATCATCTATTCGATCTGTGATGACTGAATCAGTATCTTCTGTTGTGGATGAATTCAAGACCTGCCAGAATCAACCTTCAAATATGGAAGAGGATGTTGAATCTCTTAAGAAGTCAGTTGCCTCTCAGGAATCTTATATGAGCACTAAATCTCAAGTAGACAAGGATTTGGCATTTGTAAAAAGTGTAGATTTCTAGATTGTATCAGTTTTTAAGGAATTTAAGAATACCATGGAGCATCATGTAGGCACCTAGGAATACCATGTAAAAAATCTCATAAGTAGGCTGACTAAATCTTTTAAAGAAACAATAGCCTTTACTATTACACCTCTATGTACTACCAAGACTTCTTTAGATATTGATCAGATTTGAGCTATGATGAGAGAAGAGAATAGACACTATTCCACCAGTGGCTTTGTAGACATGGTTTCCTTGACCCATGTGGTGACTACTACTATGGATATAGGGAAAATTGTTCAGAATTTTAAGAGAGATGCCACTGCTTATATGAAAGAGGTAAAAGACAATGTGGATTACTATTTACAATGGTTCTACACTAATATTCAGTTGAACAATAATTTCAAGATTTTGTAAGAGAATATGAAACTACCTCCAGTCACTCATGCTTTCAGAGAAGAAGACAGCAAGCTCTGGGAGTTGACTCCTTCTCTCGAAAAGTTTATGCAGAATAAGCATTACTTTATCTATACTATGTAAATATGAGGGGGAATCGTTATGGACATTAGGAATCTATTGTTTCCTTTTTTTCATGTAGACAGTACTCTTATAATTGTACCTCCAGCTCTACCTACCTCTTCTCAGTCTACCTCAATTCCTCAGATGAAAGCAGTTCAAGCAATCAGAAGCCTCTCTCTGATGATCACCCTGAGGGTTCCCCATTATAGGCCATGCACTGTATCAGTAGCTCAGCCTCCTCTGATTATAACTGGTGTTCCCAAGCCTCCAACTACATCTACCCAGCCTGACTCCACTTCTGATTCCATGGGAAAATCCACATCACATGTTGAGGAGGATGATTGAATAGTGTGTAGGACATTTGATAAGAACCACTTGTACTCTTTTTTCCACATTTTTGTATTTCAATGTATTTTACCCCAAAAAATATATATGATCTTATTCACTTTTATCTTCTGTTACTTATCTCATACCTTTTTAAATATTTTTTCTAATCACAAAGGGGGAGAAATATGAGTATAATACATTTACCTCCGGTATATTTGTTTTATAATTTTACCTCTGATACAGTTGTTTCATACCTTTGATACATTTTCATTTTCTCTGATACATTTGAGAATGACATATCTTACACTGAGAAGTGAGACCCAATGTATTTTTTTTAATATATTACGGATTATTTTTGGTTCTTAATACCATAATTTGAGATAATTAAAATGGGGGAGATTATTAACCTCACCTATTTTGATAATCTCAATTATTTTTTAATATGTTTTGGCAATCCAATCAATATGTTAAATTATGTCATCCTACTATTGAGTTGAAAAAAATATCAAAATAATCATTGGAATATGTTAGTCAATGTTTATCTTTGTTTATACTTGTTTTGAAATAATACTAACTCAATCTGGACATGATTTACATAGAATAGATAAGTATTAAGTTTTTGAGTCACTGATTCAGACCAACCAATATAGTAAGTCCACCTGTATGCGCATAGTCACTGATACATACATAGTCTTCTGATAAGAAAAGATCACTGATAGACAAAGTCAACTGTTATATCAAAAGTCTACTGATACAGACAGAAAGACCTACTGATACAAGTCTATCGATACAAACGGACATCTACTGATTTGAAGTCTGCTGATACTGTCATGACCTGCCTTCAGTAAGCTGATGTAAGGGGTGGAAAAGGCCCCCGCCCATCATTTTTCAAGTTAAATATGAGATAATGACCCCCGAGCCCCACCTATAGTAGGCCCCGGAGTGGCGACTAGCACCAAGGGTGTAACATTTTCCACAATATGGAAGACATTACCTTTTTTGTTAACCAAGATTGGGAGAAAGAATGAGTCACACCAAACACCACCAAGTATAGAAAAACACAAAATAAAACCAACTGCATGTATGTTTTAATAAAAAAACTGAACATAGTACAAGAACTCCTATGTACAAACCAATAGGAAATGAAAAGGCGAAGTAGTAAACAACAACGAACAACAGCAACACCAACGTCCTGACTAGTAAGTTCCCACACGGCCTCGGAAGTCCATCTAACAACCTGAAAGTTAATGTATGGTGGGAATAAAAAGCTTTCTCATTAGAAAAAACCTATAGCTCTCGTGCAAAAGTGGGGAGACATACTAATGTCCCTTGAGATGTAGAAAAACCAACATCTATCAAGGAGTCTATCCGTCCCATCTCACCAGCCACGTTAATTAAATAACATGGGCAGTAAGGTAATAGCAACGAACAAACATTTGGGCACCCCGAACCACCATTTACCCCACTAGATAGATTCTCATACCTGATGGAAAATGTCCTGATGCTACCATGCTCTCCCTACCCACACACACCAAGGCCTCACAACCACACATCTCTCCCCGCACACGCCTGGATTTCACAACCATCCATCCCTTCCCAAAAACACCTAGGACTCATCCCGAAGACACCTGGGGAAAAAACCATAACCAGAACCCCTGCTTGAAATGACCTGGGATAACAAAAAACTAAATGATACCTACCTAATGAATTTTGGGTGTATGGTCACCTCCATCCATCACAGCCTAGGGAAGAGGGAGTAGAAAGGAGAGTAACTAGGGGGAAACACCTTTCCCCATGAAATGGGGTGTCTAAAACTAAGTGACCAATGCGGGTAGGGCATGACTAAACAAAAAACATACATTTATACATATATATACTGACATAAAACCCAACCTATGGCTTCTAATAAAGATACAAGCAGGTGCACAGGCACTGCTGCCTCAGAAAATAGGCACACAAAAAACAGTTCCCAGTTCCCTTGTTCAAGTTATCATTCGCAACAATTCAGTATGAGTTAATCCCTTTACTATTGGGCAAATAACATGCACATTTTTAGATGAAAAAACAATAAGTAAGAAAGTAAAAACATTGGGTAATTTAATAATTCACACCCGGTTCTCTTGTAAAGTATCATCAACAAAGGGATAAGTGATATCCTGCAAAGTACTGGAACTAAAGAAAACCCCAAGATACTGCCCCATGTTCCCAAAATCTAGGAGCCAATCATTTCTCAACAACAAAGGATTCCACACCAATTCGTGATATAAACAGAGTAACCACCACAACCTCAGATTCAGAACCAGTGAATGTATAGAAACATGGGATCACATCCCCACCCATATCACCCTAGCAATCTATGCCCGTGAAAGAAACAACCAAATCACCAACAACAACACAAGGTAGGCCCATGCTGATATTTTTCAGATTTAAAAGATTTAACATGCTCCATGATTTAAATTCTTCTGTTCCTTAACCGGGGTTATCACATAAAAGGGTTGATCCTGGTGCTTTCATTTTGTTTAATTGAGTATATGTAATTAACCAATTCCATGTTACAGTTATTTAAACATACCAGAACACTGAGGTTCATTAGTTCTTAGAGAAATACCACCAATGACCATGTTTTTTAGTTAGCATAGGCCCATATAATTCACCACACACATCAACAATAAAAGGGAACAACATGACATTGATCATACCCCCCTTTTATTCTTTAATTGTCCGTTCATTATCTTCATTAAGTTGGGGTTTTCCAATTTACATAGAGACAAAATTATTCATGCCCCACATGATACACAGAAAGGAGTGAAAAAGGTAAGATCCATACCTAACTGTTCAAGGATCGATGTTAAGTCCTTGCATGAGTATCATGAACTTCCACAGAACGCGATCAAGGAAAACTTTGCGGGGTACAACTAATCTAGAGGAAGGGTACTCCGAGCACAGGGTGATCGAGTAAAAGAAACATAGGCTGAGGCCTTTAGGTTATAAAGGCTGATAAAGTCTGATATATAGAATTCTTGGGATGATTAAGACACAAAGAGAAAAACTGGAAACTACGTAAGAAGGGGGATAGTGGGTTGACCACGTGGCTGGGACACCCCACACACCATTAAGGGGTCCTGGCCTTTCGGGGCGGTGTAAACCGATGCACAGATCATGGTTTTTCATTTAAGGAGGGTACCTCACCAAAAATTTAACTAATCGTCATTAATGGGCTTTAAAAAAGGATTAAAGGGGTGAAAACATGGTTTAAAAACCAATTTGTGCAAAACTGAGGCGCAGCTGGAAAACCCGTGGGGTGGGGGGATAGGAGAGAGCCACTGGTTGCTGAGAGCCAGCGGTTGGCGACAGCTACCCATAGCCGAGAGATACCGGTCAGAGAAAACTACCTATAGCTCTTGGCTACTGGTCGTCGACAACTACCGATAGCCGAGAGCTACCGGTTGCTGAGAGTTATCGATAACTGAGAGCTACTGGTAGCCGAGAGAGACTGGTACCCCAAGGTCACTGGTAGGCTAGGTCTACCTGTAGCCCATGGCTACCGGTAGGCCAAGGCTACCACGAGGAGTCATCGAGAAACTGGGATGGCCTTCCAGACCACCCAGAACACCTCAAACATCATATTTTTACCATGTAATGGACCCAAAAAATCCGGGCCATTACAGATACAGATAGAGCCACCGATACAAGCAGATACTGATATAGGCGAGTTACTGATGGGGAGAGCCACCTATACAAGAAGAGATACTGATAACAGTATCTACCAATAAAAGAAGAGATATCAATAAGAGGAGCTATTGATATAGGCGAGGTACTGATAAGAGGAGGTACTGATACAAAATAACTATCACTAATACATAGTCCACTGTTATAAAGAGTAACCACTATTGATACAAACCTACAAACTCAAGTCCACCGATACAAGCTCACTGATACTAAGTGATACCTATGGAAACCAGTCACTATATATCTAAACCCTACTTATAATTTCTTATTAACAATGGTCATATTTGGTGATTTTAATGCAACTGGTATAAATTAATTAATGTATGTTTCATGTCATGGAATAGTTCCTCATACCTGTAAAAAGTTAATCATTCGTAGTGCCGGAGCTGAAGGTATATAAGGGGACCTCGAACTACTTAAACTAAGTTGTTCGGTTAGTCATTCAATGAATATACGAGATAATATTCTACAGATACACAAGGACTTACATGGATAGAAGAAGAAGGAAGAATACATACTAAATCTGTAGAACATAAACATACAAGGAGTAAAGAGCTTCAACGATTTCACATACACTCAAGCTGATCTGGCTGATCAACCTAGACCAGGAAGTCAAATACAAAAATGACAATCTGTTTAACATGACTATAACTAGAGAGGGACTCAATGATTCATCTTCATCAATACAAGGAGTATATAGCTTCACTCAAAAAACATAAATCATTTATACGAATCTCTATTTTTTAGACCTATTGTGTTTCATATATTTAAATTTTGAGCAGTGTGTGTACTCTGTATTTTTAGGCACACACTGTCTCCTGTGCTGAACTAGAGGATTTATAAATCCTAACTCAATCTTTACCTTACACTCTTTTATCCAACTGTGGATAGTGGTAGAGGTCTAAGGACCTAGACAACCCGGGAGTTGTTGTTATAGTTGCTTTCCCATGAAGAACTGTGGTAGAGTTCTAAGGACCTAGACAGTCTGGGTACTGTTTTAAACCCCGATCTAGGGTGTGGATCATAGTTTATATAAAACTATTTGAGAGGACTATGTCTCAGATTGAGACTGAACCTCTTGGTAAAAACTGTTGTGATTTTTCATTATTGTTAATACTATATTGAATATTCCACTGCTATGTACTTCAAATACAAATCTATTTTAAAGTTACTCTGATAGTTAAACTAAGAAGTGTTTGTATTTACTGTAACCAAGTAGGTTAGTTTAAAAATATAATCTAAATATCATATTAGATTAAATAATAACTAATAAATCTCTTGAGAACTTATCTGACAATTTAATATATTTCAAATTCACTAATGTTTAGCTCGTTATTAAATTTGGGGGTTTTTTTTAATTCAAATCATTTTAACATAAATTTTTAATTAGAACTCAATTTACCCCAATCATGAGTATCCACTACGACCAAAAAATTTGTTTCTAAAAAAATTTAACATCGTGTATATTATCTATTTATATTCGTATAATTTAATAGATCTGTTTTACCTCTCTTAATGACATTTTATGATCGATTTTTGAAACCCAATTTAGAAACAGTGACATTTTTTAATAATTTTTTTTATCTATATATAGTTAATATTTACTATTAGACATGATATGTTTGAAAAAATATAAATATTTTATAGTGAAACATTCCTTATTTCCATTATAATCATTGAAAAATGGAAACAATGTTTATCTCTATGTATGACATATCTCCTCCATGATTGTAACATAGTTAGTTTTCCATAACCATATTTTATAATTGGTCTGAAAAGTAAATGTAATGTATTAAAATTAAAAATATCTCATTATTGTTATTTTTGAGATGATGAAATAATAATCAATATGAGAAAATAAATATAAATACCATTAGGGATCTAAGAAATATTCTCTTGTGCGCTCGGGGAAGAATAACTCGAGACACTTTTCAAGATTCTTTTGTAATTTAAATAGAGAATCTGCTTCCTTTTTAACTGATGGTTCATGTCATCTTTTCATCTGAAATGGGAGAGATCATTTAATCCCAAAAATCACATGTTACATGGTTCCATGAAAACTTCCAAGGAAAACCAAAATATAGTGGCTGTTATTTCAAAAATGAAATGTAGAGGAATCTCTTTTATTAAATCTCTTCATGGATCCAATACCGACTCATGTTGGATTCCTAAATCTTATTATTTTAAGAATACAACTGATGGTTTCTCTAGGGTTGAAGTTGATCTGGAAGAAATTAAAAAATGAGGAATTTATGTAAATTCTCCGTTAATGGGTGTATTGTATATTCTATAGGGGGTAAACCAAGGTCTCTTGAGGATATTAAACTATAGATTTCACATTAATGTAAGAGAAAATACTAGAAAATGATTCTTATCTAAATAATGTTCTTCTATATCTTATTGAAAATCAAGGATGACCTCGAAGATTTAAGGAAGTTGGGTAATATTTTTCTCAAAACTAGTACTCATGAGATTTCTAAATGAAATATAAATTTTAATATCATTACTCAAGACAACTCATAAGCATATATTTGTGTTAGATACTGTCAGATGAATTGGGTATTTTTGAATCCCAAATTTCTAAACAGTCTTTTTTCTTGTGTTTGTATTTCATTAAAATTTATCAACTCATGATAAATGTTGAAATATTTTCATACAATATGATATTTATTGAATTTGATCTCGATATTAATCTTCTGGATGTTATCATCTTTATTACTAATGATATTAAAAAAATATAATATTTAATATGATTATTTTAATCATTTAAGTGATTTCTATTGGATTTTAGGATAACACATTTCTTATTGTAGGAACATTCAATAAGAATTTATACCCCCTAATGGCCCAAATGAATATGAAGATGTATGTTTAAAAAACACAATTATTGTTTTTGTTTCAGATGAAAATGAATCAATTATGAAAAATTAATCTAGAAAATAGAATATAAAAAAACTGACACTTTATGTGTAAAAATGATAAATGGAATTTTATTACCTCTCTTTTAGAATAAAGAGAAAAAGAATGTGGATGTGATTCCTTCTATAAAATTAGTGAAACTAGAAGTCAATGAATGAGGATCATTCAATCTAGGGATGTTATGATCATTTTGAAGTCAAAGAATGAGGATCATTCTAATTTTGTTCCTTACGTTAAATCCTATTCTATAGTGAAACTATAAATATCCCTAAATAGAGTAGAAAAAAATATTTTGGATCTCATTTTATATGTTATGAACATAATAAAGTAAATGAATATAGATTTTTCAAATTTTTAACTTTATTAAAACCCTTATCTAATTTTTTTCATTCATCGATTGAATGAAAAATATATAATGATGTTCCTCTTTAGGATCTATGTGAAAAAATATCAAGAATTCTCAGAAACTGTCATTTTAACCATCGTAGAAAACAAATGAACTCCCATACTGCAAATTCTAAAGTTACTTTACTATAAGAGGATTAGTTTACTAATGATAATGTCATTGATATATCCTAACTTGATCCGTATATGAAAAATACTGATACATCATGATAAAAAATTGAATATATTCATGACATTTAGTACAAAACTAATCCTAGTAATGATATAGTCAGAATTAAATTGAATATTGATAATAATTACAATAATTATTTTTCCTCAGCATGCCCAAAACCTAGAAAATAACTACCTGGAGTAAACAAAAATAAAAAAAGTATGCTAAAAACAATTTTTATTCAATTAATTAGAAAAAAATTGATTGAATGAAAAAGGATTCCCTTCCAACAAACAAATTTCCTAATGAATATCATTTTTTGGAATTGTTAGGGGATATCTAACTATGAAACTATAAGCTATCTTAATCATTTTATTATCATGAATAATAAATATATTTTGGGTCTCAGAAAAAAAATTTGTTTTTGAGATAATTTTTCCTCTCTTAAAATCTAGGGTAATCAACAAGTAGGAATGAATTTATCTATCTCTACCATCAAAAGGTTTTCGGATCATTCTAAACATAGGATGAAAGGATCCTCTGTCTTTATCTTCTTAGAGAAGATGATTAATTCAATTTTAATTATGGTGTAATAATAAAATTTTCATCCATAATTTTTCATTTCAATGAATATGAAAAGAGAAGCGAACTTGGGATAAATATTTTATACATGAAGTAATGTTTTTTTATTATCCTTGGACTATAATAGGAGAATTTAATGCAATTCTAAATATCGATGGGATTATTGGAATTAGAATTAAATATAACTCACCTAGATAATTAGGAACATGTATTAAAGATAGTAATCTCTAGGAAATCAATCTTTCAAGATCAAAATATACTCGGTATAGAAGGCTCTTCTAATTGGATCTGGCTAGAAAACATGATATACATTTAAAAAATGATGAATCCCTCAATACCATGTCCTTTATTTCCTTCTCCACCCTTCTTAAATTAAATTATTAGCACCATCATATTTCTACTAAGATTAACTCTAAATTTTAAGAAAACCTTTACCATTTAGATATACTAATTCTTTGACTAATTAACCTAATTCAATATTTCAAATTCAAGATACGTAGAGATCCTTTTACTTAAATGTGATTCTCTTGATTTTGTTTTAAACCTCAATATCCTAAAGAGAAAACTATAATTATGGAGTTAAAATTTCATTAGTCATACTTATTAAAACATATCATATCGTGAATCCTTTATTACCTCTCTCAATGAAGGGACCACCAGTAATGATTTTACTGTTAGTATTGATCATGAAAATAAGGTAATTTAGGATTTAAATATCTTTCTCAATTATAATGAGACATTTCAAAGAAAATATTTTAAAATAAAATGGGACAAATGCAGTGACCAAAAAAAAAATTGATCAACTCCCTTTATAATCCTTTGAAAATTAATTAGCCTTTATACATTATTTCTGATAATGATAAAGTATTTGAAAATATGGAAGACCATTCTACACCTGTTTTCTCCAATAATATGAAATTTTTTTGTGTCTCTACCCCATCCAATGAATCCTTATAATAAATTATTCTAGAACATGTTACCATACAATGTAACTCTCTTCTCTCTCCCATTCATCTCTCTTATGAGATTAAAGATTCTATTTTTAATCTTAATTATAAAATCACTCCTAGAACAGATAGATTTACTAAGTATTTAATTTGAAAATTTTAGGATATTAATCATATTTATGTCTGTAGATTTATTAATAATTTCTTTAGATGTGGTTAGCTAACTCAGGGTAAAAATTCTAAATTCCATTCTATCATCCTTACATATAAAAATTATAAAGAGTTACATATCTTTAGACAAGTTTCCATGTTTAATAAAATTTATAGAATAATTTGGTAGATTATTGAAAAATATCTTTCTCACATTTCCAACATGATTTTTCCTCAAATAAATTTGTATTCAGAACATGGAGAACCATAAAATATTGTATTATCATGACCTCCAAATGTGTTAATATAAAATGGAAACCCATTAGATGAGATAATATTACAATCTAGTTAAATGTAAGAAAATCATTTGACATTCATTAATGGAGATTAATTTGTGATGTCTTGATGAGGTAACGTTTTAATGGTGTGTTTTTTTATTGGGATATAATAAATTTAATATCTACCATCATTTAGGATTATATAAATGGTTTAACTGGAGGATATATTCTATATTAAATAGTTGTTAGATAAGGATACACTATTTCATCCATTCTTTTTTCATTCTAGAATATTATTTTAGTTAAATTATTCTTAGATTAGTAAATGGGAATAAAATTACTCAAATTAAATCTAGTAGAGGTTTTGATACCTCTAATAACCTCTTTTATGATAATGAAATCATTATTTTTATACAAGGTTCAAATGAAACATCATGAATATAAAAAATTCTATCATTAATCATGGGAATGTTTCATGATATGAGATTAGTTGGGATAAATTTTTTGTTTATTTTCTTTAAATATTTATGGATAAAAATATTGTGAGTACTACAAATTATCTAGAGATTAGAGAGGGTAATTGTACCTTTTTTTACCATAGTGTTCCTCTGTTTTAGTTAAAACCTCAGGCTGGTCATTTTTTTGAAACTGTGAGTCATATTAGAAACAAACTTTCAACTTGGAATGGAAAGATGTTATCTATGTAAATTTTCACTTTCCTTGATAAAGAAATAATTATTCAAAAATATGTTTACTATTTTGTTGTTTATGAATTTCTAGATTCTATCATGAAAAATATTACCATTTCTACAAAAATTGAATTTGGAGTGGTGGTATTATCCATAGAAAATTTCTATTGTCCCATGGAAACAATGCTGGAAACCTATTTAATATGGGGGATGGGAATTAAAAATGCTACCAATTTCAATCATTCCAAACAATATTGTCTAATTATAATAATTTTATATCGGAATTATGAGGTTCTTTTTTCTTATGATCATAATTTATTACTAAACATAAAGATGTAACTTTCAATTATATAGAATCTCCTATTTGATCTTCTATTATGATTACATTTAACTCTATCATGGTTGAATCTCATTTGATTGTGAGTACTCATTCTTCTACTATATTTTTGGTTAGATAATTGGTCTTGCAATCCTCTGGTAAATAATATTATCTCCCAAAACATATTTTTGGATAATAAAATTTCAGCTAAATAACAGACGGTAATGCCTATTGACAATATTTCTAACAATATCAAGGAAACTGTTTTGAATTATAATATATTTAATATAGATGGAATTATGGTATGTTAAGAATCTATTAATGGTTTATTATCTTTATTATATTTCTATATAAAAACTATTTTGATCATAATAACTACTGGATATATATCCTTAATAAAAAATGGATTATTTTTTACCATTCATTATTGAGTGGATAGTGTTTTACACTAAATTGCATGATGTTGTTTTCTTACAATATGATGGTATTAATATTTGATCAAAAAATATTATTTTCAATAAAAATAAATATGATATTTATCACCTCTTTTAGAAGTTTTACAGCCAAATCATTGTGGTTTTTTGTTGTTGGAAAGTCTGGGGGTCATCCTTAAAGTTGAAGAGGCTCAAAGGAAAAAATGATTCAATATTTCCCATTTATGCGACTTGAATACTCTGGTACAGTCTATTAGAGAAAGAAAAATTAAATTATATTAAAAGGTTACTACTAGATGAATGATTTTATTGGAGTCTCCTTCATCCATGAATTATATCATTACTCGTTATTTCAGGGAAGTAAATTTTTTGGCTGATGGATTGGAAAACATGGTAGTGGAAACTAGTGAGTTAATTAAGCCTAATGATGTTCCCACTAACATCTTTTTATGGAATAATAATAATTCTATAAATTTACACATTATACACTTCAAATGAATTTCATATTTAATTAAAGTTACTTTTCCTTTCTAACAAGTTTCTATTATCTAAAAAAAATTTATTTGGCCTTAGTCAACATTCCATAGTGGGTTTCGACATATGAGTTGAACATAATCAATATCTTGGATTGAATCCAAATGATTTTTTAATTTAATATTACATGAAAATAAATTAAATGAAATTAATAATAAACAAGACAGTTTTAGATTGGAATGTTAAGAAATTACAAATATTTATTATTTCAAATGATAAATTACAAATATGACGAATCATTGTTGAGGAACGAGATCTCACTAAAACAATATTTTTTATTGATTGATGATAATTTTCACACTAACTCACATTATCTCTATCAGTATAGTTATTAAATGTTTAGAAAAAAATCTATATATTACTTTAACAAGTTTTTCTATGTTATTATCCCTTCCTTTTATGAAGTTATATATACCTACTACTCATCTCTTTAATCCCTTTATTATAAAATTTACTATGATTATGATATGTGTAAATATTATGCAATCCATTTTATTTCCCTGAGTAATTATTATTTTTTTCATCATTTTTTATTTACTATTTTGGGAAAAAAATATTCATGAACATGTTATGATGGGTTCACCGATATAGTTCTCAAATTCATTTGGTATATCATTTTTCTCATGAGTCTTTTCCTATAGGATTAGGGAGTAAACATAATACATTATGGGACATTTTACACCATGTAATAATGTCTATGAAGATAACCATGACTAACGTTTATATCTTGATATATGATTCTACAAAAATTCAAATATTTCTATGATATTTTGATATTGTATTCTTTATGTTATGCTGGCATGTGATTATAATTTAATTTTATCATTTATGATATCATGTTATACCATTGGGTCACATGTTATTCTTTCTTCTCATGATTTTTCATAAAAATTATTTTTATCTCACACCTTTCATTTATTTATTCCCCTAATTAACATGTTTTGATTTGTGAGATCAAATATATTTTGGAGACCATTATGATAAAAAAATAATGATTTCATGTTTTAGTTTCCATTTGATATATCACGAACCCACAATTCTAAATGCAATATAACTCATCATCATTGTGTTGTACTTGTTAGATATTTATGTTTAAAAATTCGTTGATAATATATTTATATGGAATGAGTCACTATAAAATAGAATATTCTTCCCTATATAGTCATAATGAAACTCCATTTTTTTATTAGGTGTGTCATGAATCTCACGATGTTTATATTTTTATCATGCAGTGAGATATTTGATTAGGAATAATCATAATGTATCACATACAAATCCCATTTCATTTTAATTCTCATGAGTTCAATCACTCCATTAACGATCATAATCAAAATTTACACGGTTCCTTCTATTTCTAGTCATTGACTAAATACCCAAAAGAGTAATAGGATAAATAAATAATTGAAAACAATGTAATAATGGAAATAATTTATATGATGTCTAAAGGAATGCTCATTATTTTCAATATATTACACATTATGTTTTTTATAGTACATTCTTGGTCAATATTTATTAAAATTCTTTATAATGATTTAAAAATAAAATATGATTCAACACATGCATATACCCCAGGAGTGTCAAACTAGGTTGAAAATGATGGAACAATCACAGAGCAGAATAATAATGGTTAATATATAATCAACCAACACATTTAATAGTATAAATAATTAGGATAATATATTCAAAATCAAAATCTACTTATAAAAAAGATTTATTTCTAGGAAAATGTATCACCTCTATATTTTAAAAGAATATTATGTTCGATATCGTATATAACATAAGAAAATTGATCATAAAAATACAGAGAAATGTTCTTATTTAATCATGGCCATTAGAACATAAAAAATTAATTTTTTGGTGTTAAAACAGTCATTCGAATTATGGATTATATATCACATTATAAGAAAATATATTAATTAATTCTTAATAAAATAAAATTTATTTGTAGTAATGTTTTATTATGATTCAAAAATAAATTTCTATCAACAATGATTTTTATTACATATACTGGTAAAATATTATATATAGTTTCTGAATTTTTTAAATGGTAATTATATAAAATAATTATTTAATGAAATAAACATAAAGTAATATACTTATGTTGATGTTTTGGTAATTTTCTGAAATGATTAACTTTTTTATGAATACTAAAAAGTAATGATTTTTATTGAACGCCATAATTTTACAAGAATTAATAAAGTTTCAAATTGTTTTCAAACAATTAAAATGTAAAAAATGTTCTCTTGTATTATTAGAAATGCAATTAATTTAATTTTAATCAATTATATTATTAGATTTTATATATAAACTTTTTTTAACTTAAATGGAAACTTTTCTAACAAACTGTTTTCATTTGGTTTTTCATTTATATATTAAATAAATTTATGGAATATGTAGGATTTGAATCTTAATAAGTGAATCCCATATTTTGAAACAAGAGGAACAAAACTGAGATATGGGCTCATTTTTTGTCAATATGAATAGTAACTAGGGTAACATCTATCACTATGGTAAAAGGTAAATCAGTTTAATCTATGTTGAAACTAAGTGACAAGCCATAAATTTTCATTCAAATTTTTATTGGGTTTTGGGAATTCATATTTTATCACCTTCTTATTTATATTTCTCCTCTTAATGGACACATGTACTTGAAAATTACCTATATAAATTTTAAATCTAAATAAAGATATAATTTGTCAATCTATTTTTTTTAAATATCACCCATGTGCGCACATATAGATAAAATAAAATTATTAATGTTTATAAATTTCAATTTTCATATAAATAAATATATTTTACAGTTATAATTTTTTTATAATTTAAATAAATTATATTCCTACATTAAATTTTAATTCAACATCAACCCAATATTTATTTAAGTTATTGGAAAATAAATTATATGATTCGAAAATGTTAAAATGAATACAATTTTAGATATTTATATTGTTAAAATACTTTTATATATAATAATTACATATTATTTTTGTGTAAGGAGATTATATTCTTATTCCAAAATTGTATTTCAATCTTTAATTTCAAATTAAATGATTTGGTTCAACAATGACATTATTGATGTTTTATCAATATAATACATTATTCAATTACATTTAAATTATAAAATTATTTCAAAAGGACAATAAGGAAAATATATGGTCCAAATGTCCTTTTCTTTTCTTTTAAGTGTATATAGTATCCTTATAATTTTTTTATATCCATTTATGGGTGAAAATATCAATTTATTGGTTATGGTTACAATGGGTTCTCCAAGTGCTTAAACAAAATGATATAGTTTAAAAAACCTTATAAACCTATAAAAATTATATTGGGTTATATTATCACAATAAAATACTACCAAATATTATAATCTATGTTCAATTGGTTTCAATTGTTTATGAATTAGTTTATATTAATTTAATATTTTAGGAATTTCTAAAAGTTCTTATACCTCAATTATAAATGGGAACCTCATTCTCTCACGTTGTCACACCTTATGAACCATGTATATTGAAAGATGATATAAATAAATTCATTCGTTAAATACTTATACTTATTCTAGAGGTTATTTTCTTCAACTAATACCTACCCTAGGGTCCTTAAGAGAATATATAATGGTGTCATTTCAATGATGAAGTAATCACCTTAACCAATTACTTTATCTTTTAATTTATCTTTACATCTAATAAATATTTCATTTTTTCATAAAATGGTAAAATTGGTTTAAGAAATAAACTTTCATGTTATTATTATTATGTGCTCTGGATTATAAACCATATTTATTATCAGATGGGAAATGGAAGTCTCGCTCGTGCTGACGTATGGCTGACCTTCTACACATAGAGACATAATTTAGTCTCCAACATCTTTTTTAAAGGAATGTTTTTATGATGGGTCTAATTTAATGTGTAATACTAATGAAATAATTTTAATTTTGGAATTTTAATAACCCATATACATTATCACATTAATATCCAATGAAAAACAATAACTTCCCTCATGCGTATATGTAGACTACCACATCAATGATGTGATGTGATTTTTTTCATATAAATTTTACATGGATGGTTATATGCAAATATTTAATTAATATATATAATATATGATATATAATAATGAATCTTTAATTGTTAATTATTATTTATATTTCTTTTTTTCCGTCCATAAAAATTGAAAGCAATGTTCATTCGTAGGTACGACCTCCCATCTCCATAAATGGTTAAATTAAATTTCGTACAATAAAGTATAATTATTGAATATAATTATGAATATAATGAATATAATTGTAATTTTTATAATAATTAAAATTATATTGATAATTTAACTAGGATCAATGTTGATAGATAAAAAATAAAGAACCAAAACTGACATGAAAAACGAAGCAGTTATTACCTGGAAGAGTTACTTTAAGAAATCATCTTTAAAAAACAAATGATAAATGTTTATATGTTAATAATATATTGTATTATATATAATATTATGTTTCTATAATATAATTATAATAAAATATATTTTATATAACTGATTTATGAATTCATCTGAAAGACTTCGAACATAAGGTAGAGATTTCACCTTAATATTCATTCATTGATGCATAATTCACTTTTATGCACCTAATATATTTTATATTGTGTATATAATATCCTATTATATACTAGAGTTTATATTATAACTTTTACTTATGTGAGAAATATTTCAAACACACCAATAATTTTTTTGTATATATATACTTCTCTTTGATATGTTATATCATGAATTTTTTTATTGATAAGGTTTATTGTTTCATTTTATGTTATTATTTCTTCAGTATTATGATTCAAATGTTACCAAAGCGGTATGGGTTTATTTCACAACCTCATCATTGTTTAGGATGAGATATGTTTAAGATTCAACTTAAAGAATTATTTTATATATCTCTAATAGATACAATATATTTTTTTTCTTATATATTTATTTGTAATTTACATGTTTTCATTTTTTACTCTTTCTAGTGGCCATGATAAAGAAAGATCATCTGTAATGAAGATTAAATTTTTTTTTCAACTCAGTCCAGAATCATTTTTTCCTATATTAAAATTTCCTATAATATAAATTAATTTATTTATTTAATATATGAAAATAATATATAATTAAAATTTTACACATGTTTGAATTTTAAAAAATTAAATGAAATATTAATTTTATCTTCTGAATGGGGTATTGTTTTTACTTTTATTAAAAAAAATTGAAAGGAATTTTTTCACTTATATGAAATGATAAAAAATATCGAACCATGAGTTCTAATAAATATTTTGACCCTTCCATTACAATATTTTATTGTTATTTTACATGAAAATGATTTAACTAATAATCATGAAATTTTTTAATAAAAAATGTATTTTCCTCAAGAATAATTGTGATGATATTTTAGTGTATTTATTATAAAAATTTCTCCCTATTGAGATAACAAACACCCTATATTAAAATTCTTCTTTGGATTTTGGTCATTTGGGTACCACCAATTGCCTCAAATACAAGTCATCCCCTCTCTAGGCCGTAGAAACAAGCTTCATTGGTCCTTCAGACTAATAGTCATCCCTGCACGACAACCAACTTCCTTTCCATTGTGATTTTTCCTCACTCGTACAAACCCAGAGAAACATCCAAGATTGTCAACCATCCTAATCACTACTCCAAGAAAATCATGCTTAACAACGATGTTCTAATTAGGTAAGGCATTGAAATGAAAGGTGAACCATATTAACATAAGTCATAACATTTATTTATTTAACCGTTTATCATTCTTGAGAGATGCATTCACCTACCGCGACCCCATGGCATGACTTCCTTATTTTTAACCATACATTTTTAACCAAGAAGTGACACCATAGTTAAGGCTGTGCATTGGATTTAATACCATTATAATAACTGGTTCCCACTAAAATCACATACACTCTTAATTAACATGGTCATTGGGTCATGGCCCTCTATATACCAACAGTTTCTATGAAGACATGTAGTCCCCTATCTAGTTCCCACCCATGTGTCTGAATGGGCGTTCAAACTAATGAATCTCCCCATAGACCAGCACATGTCCTTTCTAATGTTACTTTTCCTTGCTCGCATAAACCTTATAAAAATACTTATAAGGTCACCCATCATGACTCCTAATCCAAGACAAGGATGCTTAACTATAGAGTTTCAATAATATAAAGAACCAAAAACAAAGGTGAACCTTGTTGATGTTGTTCATTTCTTATGTTCATTTTACCCTTCTTCATTTTGGGGTGTTAAATTTCTACTAATCAATGAAGAAAACTCTTTACTATACATATATTACAATAAATATATATTATAATGATATCATTTTTATTTTTTCACTAGATAGTTTAGGATATGATACATGATAAATATTAACATTTTGTTTTGTTTTTTTATCAATAAGTATATTTATGTTTTATTATATATTAAATTTTTATTACCTCCATTCATAAAATGAATTTATTGGATTTATTAAGTGACATACAAGGCATGATATAACTCCATGAAAAATATATATGTCCCATAAATTTAGTTTTGGTAAATTCCTTACTCATTAATATAGATTTATTAACATAATCCCGGGATAGTATTTTCAATTGTCTAAGAAAGAGGCCTCAATAATTAGTTTTACATGCCTTTCATTATTCATACAATTATCTTCAATATAATTTCTCATATCAATGAAATTATTTTAATAGTTATGATATCCATATATAAACATCAAGTTCAATTGATTAGTTATATGACATTATTCGATCATTATTTACTCCTGAAATATTATTACTTATGTTCGTGTTTTTGATTAAAACAACATTGATTTTAATTATTAACCTTGACATATTAATTATGACTAGTTTATCATGATATATTCTATTATACATATTTTTTATTAAGAATCTATGATCACCATTATATTGATTCTATTTCCTAGGAAATGAAGATGGGATCTTTAAATGAGTTCAAGGATGAAAAATATTTACTTTAAATATGTTAAGTAATTTAGGTCTACAAATGTAATTTGAAATTAATGTATCTAGTTTACAAAGAATACTACACTAATCAGTCTATTAGGATTTCATTTCTTATATCTAGTTCTAATGTAAAAAATTAGAAATCAACTTCATGCTATTGAGGTTGATGAATATATACCAGGTATCATAGATAGGTTTAATAGAAACCTTAGGAACTAGATTTAGATACAAATATCTTAGAAAGCATATCACTATGAAAGTATTTTTGGATAATTATATGTATATGATAACATCCTGAAGTTTTTGTAAGGTAGAAATTATGTGCTTTACCAAGATGATTATAATTTCGCACTGTTTTTTTGTTTTAGTTAATAGATGAAACTAGAAGGAATCATGTTAACATTTATGTGATGGATAATAAGTGATTATCATCCACCAAATTGGGTGATTATTGGAGTGAAATATATTATGATTATTCCAAACTAGTTATCATGATCTTTGATTATAATCATATTTAACCAAATATTGTACTCACTAAATATGTGAAGGATATATTTTACTAAGAGAATAAGTGTTGGATATCATGGTAGAATTAATGTTCAATTTTATTTATTTTAATAATTCTGAAAGATACCCCCTTGGGAAGGTCTCCAAGGAATGAAAAAATTTTCTATGTGTGTAAAATATGTTCATAGTTCAATGAATTTTCATGAAAAAATTATGAATCATATAGATTCATATGATATTACTCAAAAGTTACCATTTATAGTTCAATTTATTATGTGTGGAAAATATAGGCAGTATCCAACCCACTTCCAAAATCATATGTTTAACTACGTGACCAAATAAAATCCCATCTTTTGTTAATAATTTATGTATAATAATTCAAATGTTTATGAATAGGGATATGTGAATTCTTTTCAAAGGTAATATTATTTATATAAGATTCATCATAAATCTATGAAATTTCTTATAGTAGATCTTTTTTATGGATTTTAGAACTTATTATTAAAAGTACCACTGACCAATATAATTAATTTAGTGTAAATGTGATGATTCACACTAATGAAGTTAGTGGGATTGTTTAGGTGAGCCTGAAATTTGTTAGTAATTTTATTATAAATTGATTTAGGTTATTCACATTTATATTTATTATATTCATGGAAATAGTCTATGATATCATTTATGGAATATCTATTTTGTTACATTTTGAGGAAAACAAATTTTTATATGGGGTTAAGATAAGAGTTACTAATACCATCATTGGTTTATAAGTTTACGTTTTTCATTATATCAAAGGCATAGATAAACCATTTGAGGTTTTATATTATATAATTTTCAGGTGATTTGATACATTTACTATTTTTCTAGGTGAATAAACTATTGGTGTTTGAATAGTCCTTTGGTTTAGTTTACAATTTAATTGTATATTAATTATTTTATATATAATATTGTTAAATATATAGTCTTTATTGTTAAAAGTGATTCACTGACAATGTGTTAATTTAGGAAATATTTATAGTCAAGAAAAGGATTTTATTTATGATAATATTAAATTTTTATGATTATATTTTTGTGAATGTCCCAATATAATAAGGTTATATAATCGTTTATTAGGTTCATTAATGATATTTTTGGGGTGGTTAATCGATTTTAGTTATATATATCCTTTTTATTTAATTGTATGTATAGAATGATTGATTATTTGGGAATAATGAAATATTAATTTTAGGGATGTATGTATGAAATTATTCGATAACATTTGAGTTTAAACCATTAATTAATGTTAAGGTTATTAAGGTTAATTGGAATGTTGGCTTATTTATTCATATAATAATATATGTACAAACATTTATGTTATTATATATCATTTGAGGCAAAATATTATATTTCTTCATATGATGGTTGATAAAAGTTTAGATATTATCTTACATTGATGTTACCAATTTAGTTCCAGAAAATATTTAATGTCATAAGGAATAAATTATTATCCCTCAAGGGATTATTTGATCAGTTAGATGCTGATTTACTGCTTTAGGAATCAAAACATCAACATAAATACACATAATCAATGGGAAAAAGATTTTATTGGGGTTAAAATTGATTAAATTCTAAAATTATACCTTCCAATTATGTATATTTACTTATTTTTTAGTTTAGATTGAAAATAAATCCCACATCATTAGGGAAATAATATTGAAATAAAAAATTTTTTGTTTAACTTCCTGTGTTATGAATAAATGGACTCTTCACACCTCACTGATCTATGGTTTCATTATAATTTATATTCTAATTAAAATTTTCTCTATCATTCTCTATTACTAATTTGGAAATATATTTATCATACCCATTTATATTTTTTACTCGCACTAATGTCATCATGTTTGGTAATCTAGTAATGTGTTATTCTATTGACCATCTTATTTCAGTTTTCAGCTTTTCATGAATTTTTTTAACTATTCTTATAATGTCGATTTTCCAAAAAAGAATTTTTTTAATTTCATAAAATTAATTATTTGTAATTTTTTAAAATTTTAGCATGTAATTTGTTTAGGTTTTGAATTTAATATCTCGATATTTTAAGAGAACATTATTTCTTATTGATTATACAACCCCCAACACCTTGCATAAACTAACCATGATACATAATTATTTAACTATTACTGTTAAAACCTATCCTTTAAATTGGTGTATTGGGATAAGAGTAACCATAATATAAATACATATAATATGTAAAAATAATGTATCGAAAATTTATTACATATAAAAATTCCAATTTTACGAGTTTTTATTATTATTCCAAAATAAATTTCTTTCTAAAATGATTTTCATCACATTTTGATGGAAAAAATAATATTAATATTTCTAAAGTTATATAAAATTGATTTTCTAAAATAAAATTTATTTTTGAAATCATCATTAAACAATTTACAAACGTATAATTTTTTATAAATTTCTGAAAATATTTATTTTTTCGAGGAATGTTGAAAAATATGAATTTTCATTTTAAGATGTAATTTTCTATGAAATTAAAAATATTAATATTGATTTAAAATAATTTAAATGTAAAATTAGTTTTATAAGACTATTAATAATCTAATTATGTATAATTTAATAAATTTTGTGTTTGTATATAGTATAAATAACTATATATAAAAGTAAATCCTTTTGGAAATATATTTCATATTATGGTTTCTATATCTATATGTAACTAAAGTATTCTACTTAAAGGAATTTAATAATATAAAATGTATTTAAAATTTTGAATCATGATATTCAAAATTTTTAAATAGTTTTCTTTCATTTTTGGTCAATATGAATAGGAAGTGGGGTAAAATTTATCCCTTAAGAAAGGGTAAATCGAGTAAATCGTCGTTAAAAAAGAGATAATGCAATATTTTTTCAAAAAACTATTTTTATATGAATTAAATTAGTTCTCTACCATATGTTTCTTGATATTTCAATGTTTAATTTAAACTTTTCCATGAAAATTACAAACAATATATTTAATGAAAATAATGTTTGAAAGTTTCACCCTATTTGTTTAAAATATCAATTTTGTATCCACATCATGACAAAATAATACTTGAAATGCATATAAATATATATTTAGTTATTAATTATATTAATATCATAATTTAAATTTACTTCTATTATATTTTAAATATATAATAACCATAAATTCTTATTCAACGTCGACCCAATATTTCATTAATTAAATGAAAAATATAATAATTGATTTATAAAATGGAAAAGGTAATGCAATTTTAGATATTTATAGGGATACATTTAATTTATATATGAATATGACATATTAGTATTGTCTAAAATTAGTTTATTATAATTTAATCTTTTTATTTTACTATATTATGTCAAATTAAATGAAGAGGGTTCAAAAAATGACGTTAACTATATTTAAAAAAAATCATATTTTAAAAAAGAATTAAAATTTATAATAATATTTAAATAATACAATAAATATAATATATGTTCAAAATGTTAATCCTTTTTCTATTTATGTGTTAATTTTAACCTTATAATTTAAATTTATAACTCATTAATAATGAAATAGGTTTTATTTTGGTAATTGTTAAAATGCAATAACTAAGGTGTTGAACCCAAAGATATGGTTTGGAACTCAACCTTAACATGTATAAATTATATTTTTAAGGTATTACAACCATTAAATTCCATAGAATATAATACATGGAATGTTGGCATGATTTACATCATAATTACTTTTTATTAATGTAATATTTTATGAAATTTGAAAAGTTCCCCTCACCAAAATTGTAAAATTTATTATCCTCCACTCACATCATGATTCCATAAGAAACGTCTATATTAACCATAAAATAATAAAATACCACATAAATTTTATTATCCAAATTATGTATGTTCTATTCTTCCAAAAAAACTAGACATAGGAACCTTAAGGGGTTATCTAATGGAGTTATTTTTATAGAAACTGTATTCTCTTCAATCGATAACACTAAATTTTTACTTATTTACCACCACTAAATCATTGTTGTATATCATAAAATAAAAAAATAGTGTATTTTATATAATTAAATTCTATAGTTGTTATTAAATCACTATTATTCACCCTCTTCCATATCAAATGAGAATTTAAATTATCACTTGTGAAAATGTACGACTTACCTTCTCCTCATAGAGATACAATTCATTTTATTCCACCATATTTAATTAGATGTTATTATTATGGGTTTAATTTTAATATGTTATAAATATATAGTAATTATATTAACTGATCTAAATTATCACACAAACCATCTTAAATTTTAATCCATTAGAAATAAATAACGTCTCTAAGTGTACATGGGGACTACCACTACCATAAGGTGATGTGATTTTATTTTTCATTAACATTTTACATGGATGGTAGTAGGGGAATGATTAATAAATATATTTTTATATAATATATAATAATAATTCTTTATATTTTAAATTTTATTTACCTTTATTTCATTCTATCAGACGAAAAATGAAAACAATGTTAATTATATATACGACCAACCATCTCTATAAAATGATGTAACACATTTTTCTATCAAAAAAATTATGGATGCCTATAAATATGTATATGATGAATATATAGGGATTTTTTATCCTTATTACCATTATTGATAATATGGATCCATGTTTCAAGTACAAGGCTTGAAACTATTGAACCTAAACATACAGTAAAAGTGAAGGTGTTATTACCAAGAACATTGATTTTAATAAGGAGTCAGTAAAAAAGTGCTGATAAAATGTTATAATTAAATCATTTATAGTATAATATATATATTATTATTATATAATTTATTTATAATAAATCATTATTCATTATGTTAGATGTTCATTACCATATAAAGGTAATTGAATAAAAGGTATTTGATTTCATCCCGTGTTTTCTTCATTGAGGAATATTTTATTGTTATGAAATGAATTTATTTTATGAATTGAATATACTATAATTTATAATTTTATATAAAAAATACATAAAAATTAACTGCATTTCAGGTTGAAACAAAAATTATATCATCCATGGGAATTTTAATAGATTATTACCAAGTGGTAAAGAGTTTCTTATCTCAATTACCATCCATTGGGTAATTACTCTTCTTAACTGATTTTTTATTCTATGATTATATATGAACATATATATTAATTGTCTAATTATATGTTTTCACTTGTTTTATTAGGATTTATATTCATCACACAGAATCCTTCCATTGATTAATTTTCAACTCTATACTATGATCTTTATGAGGTTTTCTAATCTCACTTTAACTTTAGTGGGACATATTCCATAGTAACCAAACATTTATTTTTTATTGTGTATATACGTCCATTTGAGAAGCCATAACTGGAATATTTATAATTTATGGGGTTACATATTTTATTTTAATTTATTCTTTCATTGGTATTATGATTCAAATGCTACCAAAGCGTTAAGAGTTTATTTTCCAATATCATCATTTTTCAATATTTTTTATTTTTGTGTCTCTATTAGTGATTTTTTTTCATTATATATTAGACCCTATATATTTTATTCTGATTTGATAACTTATATAGATCAACATTTTTACATCAATTTTCCACTCTTTATGAACTTAAGATAAAAAATTGTTTTTATAGAAATCAAAAAGTTTTTTTTACACTGTTAGGAATCTCATTAATTAATGTGAATATTTTACTTATTAATACTCAAATATTATTTTTATAATTATTAAATAATTTCTTTAATATTATTTTAACCATTTTATTTGTTTTTATAAATGATTTACAAAGAATCATACTACCTATTTTTTAATGAATATTTCATTAAATTTTCTTACAAGAGTGTGGAATGAATGTTTTATAACTTCTATGGAATAAATTAAATTTATTTATTTCATGACTTCTCAATTACTTTGAGGTTCATTTGAATTTTTACATGGTTTATTTTCAAGAAAAATTATTGCATGATTTTTTATTTTTGAAACATTGGTTTAAAAAATAAAAGCATATTTGAATGAATAATTTTTAATGATATTTTTTATGGAATTTTAAAACATCAATGACTATAAACATTCATTATAAAAAAATCCATTGTGTATATATATTATAATGATAAAATCCTTATTCTATATTTCTATGGTTAATGATCGGTTTTATTTTGTAAATAGTAACATTTCTTATGATAGTTTTTGAATAAAATATTATATATTGACAATGCTTGAAATTGTTATTCTCCTTTTTCATATGATGATTATATTGGACATAGTATTCTTTTTACAGGGACCAATATATCCCCTTGATGAATTGGTAGGTATAATGAGACAAGAAATCATGGGATTTGGTGATGCCATTCCCATTTGTTAGATGTATTCACACATGACCTTGATGGTGTTTTCAAAAGTTTTACCACAAGGACTTGATTGTACATTATATATTTTGAATATTAAAAATTCTATTATAAAAAATTTATTTATTGATATTGATTTTATTATTATAATACATATGATATCCATGTATAAAAATTCATGATCATGTGATTAGTTATATGTTATTATTTGAACATCATTCATTCTTTCCATATTATTCCTTATACTAAATCTATTGATTAAATGAAAAATGTTTTTGATTATTTCAATTTCCATATTTATTATAACTTCTTTACTCATGTTATATTCTTATATACAAAACCATTAATGTGAATATGTTATTATACTTATTTTTTCCCTTCCTCGTGTTATAAAGAAGAAATATTTTATTAATTTCTTGATTGTAGAATATTTACTTTTACTATGTTATGTGTTTTATTTTTAAAAATTTAATGTGAGAATAAAGTCTATATCTAGATAACCAATTCTATTAAACTATTATTTCCATTGGTATATTATTTATTGTATATAGTTATAATGTAATGATATAAACAGTAGATATGGGCTATAAGGGTCGACGTATATATAGAAACCAAAATAATCTCTACCATAATAAATATTTTATAATATTTTCCGCTGTTTAGTCATATATTCAATGACTTTCATAGGGTTATATTCCAAAATCTATTATTTCCTAAAAATTGTTCATAAATATTATAATTACATTTCTATGATACCAACATTAAATTAACACACTCGTTTAACCCAGAGAAAATGTCTACTTTATTAAATTTTCAAAGGATAGAAGGGATCCCATCATCATGGATTGAATTGGTTTATAATATTAAAGAACTAGATATATACATTGTTCCCCTATTATACTAGGAATTTAAAATAAAAACTATGAGGAACATTATCATATAAATGATATTATTGAAAATATCCTTTTTAATATATTTGGGAAATGAAAACAAATAAATGGTTAGTTCAGATTATCGGGAAGGGTAATATATAAGGGAAAATATCATTATTAAATAAAGAATAATCTAGATACAAAGGTAAATAATTGAGAAAAATATATTCAATTTCATCAATAAGAATATCATTAAAACAAATTCCTGGAAAATATCAATGTAGTAATCTCATCGAAAAAATAAATGAATTCTCAATAAATGAAATTCATAATATTTTTCATCATGATATCTAAAAACATGATATCATTACCATCAAATACTTTTTCCATGTTTGTTTAATTGATGGGTTGGTATACAACAATATCCCCTTTAACATTTTTGGATAACTAGTTTGTCTCATGATACAAGCTGATTCATCGAGATGAAATCTATAATCAGAACCCACACAACACTACATATCAAAATAAATCCACACATATTGAATTATAAATTTAATTTGTAAAAATAATCCTTATCAACAAATAACTACATTGATTAATGAATAAAAAATATTATATTTTATCCAATGAAACAAATTACATTAAATATAAAACACTGTATTTATATGGTATCAAATTAGGTAATAATTATTTCCATGATAAAAAATAATATGTATAATTATGATTAATTTAATGTCAAATTCAAATAATCCCAAAATTGTGAATGTTTTAAGATAAGTTAAATAACATCAAAATTAATTAGTGATATAAAATTTCAATAAATTAATAAAAAATATTAATTTTATAGTAAAATTAATTAAATTGGAAAATATTTGAAAAATATAAGAATTTGATTTCTTTAAATAGTTTCCATGGTAAATAAGTGGAATCTTATAGGGCAATATAAAAGTGTACACATTTTTTTGGTAGTGTAAAATCTATAAACCTAGTATACATTAAAAAACATTAATTTGTTTTATTTAAAAAATATATTAAAAAAGGAAAAATTCATAATTTATTTATTGAAATATATCCACGTAAAAATAAACGGATTAAAAAAATATTTTTGATATATAATTTGACTAAATCATAATGTCGTTTTTTATTTTTTGGAAAAATTATAACATGGAAGAACAATAAAACTAATAAAAATAAAAATAAGAGAAACCTTTAAAAAAATTATATTTCAATATTCACGATCCAAAGAGATGTAAAATTGGAATAAAATTTGAGAAATCATTAAACACACAATATTTAAGAAAATAATTAGATTTTAGGAACTATTTTTTATTAAATTATTTCTAGGAAAAATATAAGAAATACTTTTAAAATAAAAAACTAAAATATATCCATAACTCTTCAAGTATATTTAAATTATAACCATTTTACAGTGTATAATTTACATAAAAAGTTAATAAAAATGAATAATTTTATATTGATATCAAGTAAATCAATGAGGTATAATATAAAACACATATATTTTAATTAGTTCACGTTACTAAATATGTCTCTATATTGTTGAAATTGAGAAAAAATCCATTACCTCATATTAGACCTTCCACATTTGTTCTCAAACCTATTATATAATAAATATTAAATTATTATTCTGGTATAAATTAATCATTCATATTATTATAATAACATACATTATCCACTTATAACATTTCAACAAATATTTATTAATATTTTTTTTATTATTTTCATTGTTTCTGATCTTAACTACATTGTTTTTCATGAATACTTTTCTCTGGTAGTTTATATTGATGAATTTGTCTAATGGTTTCGTCATCAAGTGAATTTTAATCATGATATAAATATTATATATATACATACTGAATATATATATATATATATATATATTTAGTTCTTTAAAATAGAGTTGGATATAAAAATATGAAATAAACCATTCATAGAGACGGTAGGCTTGACATAAGCATTAATATTGTTTTCACTTTTGATGGATAGATTGGAAAAAAGATAAATAATAAATAAAAATTAAAAAATTAATATTATATAATATATATCATCTATATTCACTAAATATAGACATAATACAATCCATGAAAATTAGTTTAAAAAGCTGGCCACATTACAGCGTGGTGGTGGTAGTCTGCACATATGCACGAGAAACATTATTGTTTTCCAATTGATTGGAATGTAAGATAGAAGATATGATATTATAAATATATATTCATATTTATTTCATATATTTCATATATTTTCGTTATTTTAATCATTATCACCTTATATGTAATTTCGTTTTGAATAACCAATTGCAAAGCTATATGGATTGGATAACTACTACCTACATTTGATAAATGATTTTCATTTTTAATAAGATTTATAAGAGATGGAGAATGGTGGTACCATAATAATAATAAAATATATATTTAATTATCATAATAAATTTTTAATTTTTTATTGTTAAAATAGTTATATAGGAAGTATAGGAATAAATAATCTTGGAAGAGTCAATAAAGACGATTACCACTTACTTGAATGAGATCCTTTAAATATCTGCTATAGGGAAATAAATTTGATATTTTCAAGAAAACCAATCAAACATAGAAAATGATTTTTATAAGTTTTTTGGGAAATGGTTAGTTGAGCTTTGTTTCTCTATGTTTTTAGTAGAAGTGGATATTTGTGGTGACTTTTATGGTGAATGAATTTATGCACATGAAATTTTAAAAAATATTTAAACATAATAAATTCATTATCATGTCAATATGGAAACAATTAGCCATATTTACAATGATTATATTGGATATGGTGTAAATAAATTCAACTGATAATGTTTTTAAGGGTTTAACTTGTACATTAAACCTCATATTATTCTTTAATCACTCCATTAAAAAATTTTAACCATAATCATGGTAACAATATTTCAATACAAAGAGTTATAGTTTAACTTATGTGGCAATAATTGGATCATAGAGCGAAAATGTCCCACACTTTAAATGATTTATTATCCAATATTTCCTCATTCATAATGTTAATGAAATTAAAGTAATTTATTAATATATTATTTTCATAAAATTTTATTAATATAATTTTGTACATTATTCATATAATTTGATACTCAATAAACCATGAAATACATTTAACTGGAATATAATACTTTTATGGATCCTTGCATTTGTCAATTAATCTATTATTCTTTTGAAATATAAGAATCAACCAAATCCCATTACTTATAATATTGTTATATTAATTTAATAATTTTTCTATTATTTTAAAAATCATTATACTAACATTATATAATTATTTAATATAACTAATTGATAAGAAAAAATTAAATTTAAATCATCAAAACAAAATAATAAATCCACATCTAAAAATAAAATTAAAAAATTTGAGTTCTCACTTTTTTCAATATAGTTAATCATTAGAGATAATGTCATTGTGTTAAATTTTTTTAAAATAGTATCTTAAAGTAAATTATAGGTAAATTTAAATAATAGATATCCCAAACTATGCATATTTTAGAAATATATGGATATTTCCCAAATTCATTCATCCAATAGTATAAATTCAAGTGTTTGATAAGTGTTAGATTTATATTCCAAGGTTTTAACCATGCTTTATCCATATTATCGCTATCGAGGGGACAAATATCCACCAATGATAATATTCATAATGACTAAAAATAAAAGGATCATACACTCCATATTTACACCTTTTTATTCAAAATATGAAATCCATTTTATCATATTCAATTATTATATTAGAGAAAATTTAATTTGACATAAAAACTCAAAACATAATGAATAGTTTAAAAAAATGATTTTTATGTCAAAAAAAGAACATATAATAGGTTTAGGTATAATAATGATTCAAATTTCATTAATTGTACTAATTATAACTGCAATATGTTCATATTAATGTAGTAATATAATCATATCATTATGGGGATTATAATGAAAAAGTGGACGATTTACTGTAACTGGTATTTTTCAATATTCCCTAATATAAATCATTTTAGAAGAGTCATAACACTTCGTCTTAATATAATTTTGACATCCTTATTTGAAAATATTTATCCATTTTATCAAATAATAATTATAAAATTTATAGAAATTAACTATAATATTCACACCCAAAATATAATTAAAAGCACATTTTAAAGAAGAAATATTTTGGAAGCATTAATGGTTTTTGGTGAAAAGTTTAGAACATAATTCCTATGAATTAATCAATATTTTTTATTGAGTTTTAACTTCTTAATTATTTTATAATGTGTTTATTACTATTCATACCCAAAAATATAACTACTATGTTATCACCATAAAATTTAAATAATAATATTTCATTTTTCATTTAAGCACACATATTTGGGATGTCTACTCTATCATACAAAAGTGTTCATTTTAAAATATATAGGTGTTATAATATAAGAATAATTAGTTCCTATTTTGAAAAAAAGTTTGATTATTTATGTGGAAGATTTTTTTTCATAATATTTTTTATCTTTTTGGTTTACTTTTAAAAGGATGTGAATTTTTTTGAATTTAAATAAATGTTTAAATAAATATTATGTATTATAATTTACCAAATGGATACAATTATTAGTTTTTGAACTTGGTTTATAATTTTATTTATTATTTAAAATTAGAATAATTAATTTGGTAAATTTTTTTCTTAATATAGTTATTCTTCATTTATTCTAATATTTATTATTATCCTATTTTAATATTTTGGTTAAACCTTATAAAAAGTCATTTGTCTATGTATTTTAATTACCCTTACTAAGATTTTATTTAGCCCTACACATATTTTTCTCTACCCTTATAAAGTTACATTTTACCTTTACATAGATTTTAATTACTATTATGTATCATTGATGTACTCTTAAATCATCTTATTTTACATTTAAGTATGTTTTCTTATATAATTATGCAACATATAAAAAACATGAGATACCCATATTTGAGATTCAGATTACCTTTACACAAGAATAAGATTCAATAGACTACCATTACATGAGTATTAGTTTAAATTTTTATGGTTATAGGTAAACTCAATTTACCCCTATGAAAGTTTTAGTTTACCATTAGGCGAGTAGGGAACATAAAATTTAATCTCACACAACCAATAATAATATTGCATTACATTTATTCCATGAATATGAATTCTACAGACCCTAATGTAAGTGTGTTATCTTACCCTTAAAAAAACAATATATATTTCATTTTACACTTATTTAGTATATATTGAAAATTATTTACCTTAATTCTTGATGAAGAATGTTATTATTACCTTTATGAAACTCATGTATACTATTATATACCTTTACACATCAATTCTAAATATCATCATACAACTTTATATAGTTACCTTTATACAGAACATGGAAGTCATCTATAACCCCTACACATAAGAAGAATGAGCTCTATATAAATTCTCAATTTTGTACAAATCAAATTTTTCTATTAGTATCACATGTCAACTTTTAATAGTAGTGGTATATGTACGCTAGTTTAATGGTATCAATGCATAACTAGCTATAGTAACTCATTTCTAGTGATAACCAACATAACTATTATAACACCATTTCGTCCCAATGGAAGTAAAATACCATATATCCATATGATCACTTGAATAGTTACGATATCATGTATATTTGTTCTAGCGTTCAAAATAACATCTATTCTAATGATACCATGAATATCAATGGTAGGATAAATAGTTGTGTGTAAAAGATGTGTTTTTATAGAGTAATGATAACATGTATCCTAAACTATCTATTAAAAATATATATATACTTCCATTAGTTCTAAAATGTGAGATAACTATAGAGAAGAATACCCAACGGGTATTATTATTTTTAATTAATTTATAACAATGATTATATTTTTCCTAATATATTACTTCATTTTTATTCAATTTTTTATCACAAATTAATTATACAAGAAAAAATAAAATATTGTTTTTAATAATGATATATTTTTTCTAATGTTTTTATATTATAATATATAGTACCTTTATTAGATATATTCATGTTTTTTATTAATTTTAAAATGTTTACTTTTGTTAACTACATTATTGGAACTATTTTAGTGTCATTTTATATTGGAATAATTGATAATGATATTTCTCTAATAATGTTCCTGATAAATAAAATTACAGGTAAAACTTATTACTCCATGTCATATTTTTCTATTTTTTATATGATAATATGATTGGTTTTTATAGGGTCCTTATAACTCAATATTATCCTAGTGTTAATGATGTGAGAATATCTATTGTAGAGGAATTAATAGATAATGTGATTAAATAATCCAGATACATTTTTTGAAAATTAAAATACACACATAAAATGAAGATATCAATATGGTAATTTTGGAGTGTTGAACACCTAATGTGACTTCTATTTCATTGATGTGATCAAGTATTCCTTTATCATATTATCATATACTATTGAAGAGATATATGTTTTTGAGTTTCATCAACATTCATAGATATGTACGATCTCTCAACTAAAGATGATGTAATATTTAACAAATATTAGAAATTTTTTTATTCATTATTGAATTTAAATAAACTCATGAATGTACAATAAACTATAGTATAATTTTTATTCTTTAGGCAGTACTTTATTAATCGATTTTTTTTATTCCCATTGTATTAAATATATTTAGAATTAATATATATATATATATATATTCTAAAATCAAAAAGTGTAGTAAAAAAATATTTTTACCATCCTTGATTCCTTTTTTGAAAATATAATAAATAATTGTCATTGTTGACTGTAACTATATTTTTCATGGGAACTAACTGAAATTTTAGTAATTGAAATATTATTTATTTTTTCTATTCCTATCAAACCACATAAATTTCATAAAACAATAAATATAGGTGTATAATTCACATAATTTTTTGAAATATTAATAAATTTCATGTTAAATAAAATATTTATTTTTGTCAAATCTCAGTTGGAATAACTATATCATAACTTTTGGATATTTTAAAAGAATAAATCAAGATCCAATAACATATATGACATGCATCACCAAGCATAGAATAGAAATTAACAACCTGATAAATTGAGATATATTAAATTTTGATCAAATTTATTCTCTTAAATATCTTATGGTACATGCCACACAAATAAATTTATGATCAATATCATATAAGACACAAGATAGTGAGATTTAATGAACATTGATAAAATAATATCATAAATATTACTGTAATAAAATAGATGTTAAATTGGAGTGTATAAATAGTATTAAATACAGCATTAAATAATGATATATTCACATATTTAAAAATATACCCTACTATATATAAATTTAATGGTAAATTATTCACAAATAATGAATGAATTTTTAGCAATGTAGGATTATTCTTTAAAAATATGTTTTCTTCAAAATAGTTTTTATTTTTTTGGGATAAATTAAAATAATTAGTTTTTAATGTTTTTTAATAATTATGTTAAAAATATTTAACATCTTTTTTAATATCATCATATAATAATTTATTTTTGGTGAAATTTTTTGTGTTTTTTTAATAAAATATTTAATTTTTAGTGAATAATAAAAAATTCCAATTTCTTTTAAAAATGCTATTTGTTTTATATAAATTAACATAATATAAAGTTATATTATGTTTTAAAAATAATTTAAAGTAAAATAATAAAAATTTATTCATATATAATTCACTTAATTTATTTTTATTTGGATTCATATGGGATTTTTGATCGAGATATTCTTTTTTGTAAAAAATTAGATTTTCAAAAAATTGTTATAAACTGAATAATGTTTCTCAATTTTAATTAATTTAAACAGAATCAAATGGGGGATAAATTAAATAAAATTTGTAATTTTTTTATTTATTAATTTATTTATATATAATATTTATTACTACCTATATAGTTAATTTGAAATAATATTTTTCATGAAAAATACACTTATTGAAAATCCATTATTCCACAGTGTTTGGGAGTTAAAGTTTAAAATACATTTTCAACTAACCTGAATTGAATTTGGTAAAATATATTTTAGATTTTTAATAATAATAATTTATATTTTATATTATGTTCAACATATATTTTTACCCTAATTGATAGAAAAAATAGTATAAATAAATAAATGTAGTTAATGTTAAAAGGGGTTTACGGAGGGGTTAAACTAAAAAAATTTGGATCAAAATTACCAAAAAAAACTACTGAACTAATTTATATCCACATTTCATACTTTTAATTTATACTTATTTAAAAAAATTCATTGTGTTTCAATTTATAATATGAAAAATGTGGGTACATATTTTTATTTCTTGAAGTTACTTGTGTGCCACTCACCTCACATAAAAGGGACACCATTCCCCTCTTTTCCTCAGGCCCTTAAAACCGTTTTTGTGAAAAAACCACCCAAATAACATAAAAGACCCTAGATATAATCTTAGTAGACTTATTATATTTATTAATCCATTCTAGGTAGTAATATTGTGCAAATTTGAGGTTGTTAGTTGAAGAATATGCAACATTCTACAATAGGTTTTTGGTTTTATTTCTTCATTTTCCTCAATAAATTATTATAAAACAATCATCATATTATAAAATAAATACAATCCAAATTAATTAATGTTTTCATGTTAATAGTATTACATAAAACTATATACAATTCTATAAAATGTGTTAAGGAATCATAATTTAGGTGCACAGTGGGCAACCTCCCCTAATACATATATCATTCATTTTCCCATTAAAATCTCACCTAGATGGGAATAATAATGTATATATTGATTTTATATGAAATATATATATATACACATATAACGTTATTATATAATATATAAAATTTATTAATTCCATTCCATAGGGGATAATATAAAATCATTCATGAGTATAGTGGAGTACCTTTTCGTGAAGTGATGCGATTGGTTTTTAATATCTCTTTACATGAAAGATAATACATATGTTTTTAATGAGTATATATTAGATAACATATATATTATTTATATTAATGATTTATTAATTATTATAAAAATATAATATATCATTTTCTTTGTGACCTCTTAACTCATTGAAAGATGATAACGTTGTTCTTGTATGAGTGGACTACCCCTTCAAGAAGTAATGTGATTCTTTTAATCACCAAAAAACATGTATGTTATGTATATTTATATTTAAATATATAATAATTTTTTTATTATATTATTATAATTATGTAAATATAATATATTAATTCCTCATTTTCATCACGACCATTGAAAATTTTAAATGTTACTCATGCATCGGTACAACCTATAGTATCTACGATCATAACATACATCATTTATCAAAATCATCATCAATGATGGATTATTAAAAGAAAATTTTGTTTATAATTACTAAAATTATTTATTTATTATTATTTTTGTTTTGATGTATCAATGATCAATTTAATATAAAAGAAATTACAAAATTGCAACATATACGAAAAATAATTAGGTTATTACAGAGAATCTGAATTTAATAGTATATTATTAATTATCCCAAAATATTGGTCTTATATTATTCATATATGGAATAATATGTTTAATTATTTTTATATAAATGATATATAAATACATTTAATTATTTTACAAATTTTTTTATCATGTTCAATGGAAGTCGAGACTTACGATACAAGATTTCTAAAATCTGTATAATTTCATGGACATATATGAAAGTTGCCCACTATTGTAATTTTTATGGGGTATATACTTCCACATAGATATTTTAAATCATGTAACTTATTATTTTCATTAAATTTAAGGTTTAATTATTATTTTATTCTTTAATGGGGATTATAATTATGTATATTATTAATGTAAGGGTATTCGCATGACACTTTTATTTCTATGAGATATATGTCATATTCACCACTTTTTTACATTCTGTGCGGTTTATAATACACATGTTACTTATTATATTATTAATACCACGCCTCATAGTATTCTATGTTGCAATTTTAATCATTTCTCCGAAGTGATGTTGACGTGAAAGTTACCATGTGTTAATAAATTTCATAAATAAATTTCTGTTGATTGAGTTGTATATCGTATCTGTTATCATTTATATAGTAAGATTGTTTGTGTAATTACTTTTTATTATCATATTTCTTATTTAAACCTCTTTTATGTCGATTTAAATTTGATACACATAATTTATTCATTGATTAATTCTCACTTCAATGTTATGATCATTGAAAAGGTTGCCCATCCCATATTGTATTCTTTGGGACAAATTCTATGTTATACACCTCTCTTGGTATGTAATGTTTATATAATTCTCATTTTCTATGTTATATGATGTATCTACTTACTTTTATGATATTAATGGGTTCTTTATAAGTAATTAATTCATGGATCATACAGTTAAAGTGTTACCAATGTGGAATTGGATTTATAATACAATTTCTTATATATTTGTGATTATTTATGATGAACATTATTTTGGTAGAAATAATATGATATTATATATCTTCTTCGACTTTGGTTAAGTCATGATAATATATTTTATTCATTCATTTTCCACTCTCTATGTACTAATGCTTTTAATAGAATTTTTTTTGAAAAATTTCCATTATTTGTCTCTTCGGTCGAAACAACTTTTTCTTCCAAAAGCAACATTTCAACAAAAATTTCCAAAAAAAATTTTAATACTATCCAAATTATTTATTAATGAATTTTTTTTTACCAATTTATTATAATTTTTTATTTTATTAAAGGAAAATTCATATAGTTTTCCAAACAATGCATCTTTTTCAATTTCTAATAATGTGAAAGGAATATTTGTTTTAACATGTGATACGTGATCAAAATTTCCTTCCATCATAAAAAAATTCTTTGAAGATTAATTTTTATGTTTATAAGGTTATTTTCAATGAAAAAGATTATCATATTTTTTATTTAAATTTTTCTTTAGAAATAAAACAGATATTTTTATCAAAATATGTCTAAAATGTTTTTGAAATCATTATAAAAATGTTTCTGTTTTTTTTCATAAAAAATATTTTTTCCATATCTTTGTAATTTTTTGAAAAATTGTTATTTTCAAAATAAAATATATAATATTATTCAAAATATTTTCAATAATATTTTAATTGTATTTCTATTCATCAATTTTAAAAAATATTCTTGTTACTTATACTCCAATGTATATATTTTTTGTGGATACCATCGACATTATTTCTCAGGTTGGATAACTATTTTGTCAAATAGAGTGTTATAGAAACCATTTTTTTACACATGATAATCATGTTTCAAAGATATATTTCTAGAACCCACTTATGTTCTATGGGTAAATCATGTTTCAGAGAGAATATTATTGATGTTGTTTCTATTCTATGAGTTAGTTATTTCTCAAAGTGATTATTATAGTACTTGTTTCATTTCTTTTTCTAAATCATGTTAATAATGGGATAATGGTTATTTTATGAGTTTTAAAATAATTTATAAGCTTTATGAACATTATTTTTTTCATGGACATTATATATAATGGGTGTTACCAGATTGAACCCGGTGTGCCTATTAGAACATATATTATCAGGTCACCTAAGTTGCACTTGGTGTGCTCGATATATCTTGTATGTGGGTCCACCAAAATATAAATCCTATGCATTGGGTAATGATTATACTCTCTGAAAAGTTATAAATTAATTGAACCAAATATTTATTACAATTGTATTGTTTACATAAATTTGCTATAAAGACGTTGTTCCAGGATACCAAAATGTTTTATATATTCTTTCTAGGGTTTTATAATGAATCATATGATCTAGATTCCTATGAAATGGGTTATGACAATTAATTCTGATAAGTATTTCATTTTTAATTCTTTAATCTATTTTATAATGTTTGATGATCTCAGTGTTGACAGGTATGATGATTCTTATCTAATATTCATGAACATTGATTACATAATCATACCCTTGTACACTTCTTATGGTGACTAGTGACATACAATCATTAGTGATTATGTTTACCCTTACCGACCAATTTTGGTCACCCTTATTATGTTTCCATTTACCCTTTTAAAATAGAATGTGTTTGGATAAAATATATACATAATGGATTTCATATGTATAATGATTATGATATAATAAGAAATATCAAAATATGTGTATAGTGGGACTAACAATGTATTTAACTTTGGGGAATTTTTTAATTTAACAGTTTTTCATAATTATATGAAACTCATTACCATAATAGACCTTCATAATGTATATGATCCAATATTTTCTTTGATTTTGTATGTTTGGAAGGATAAAATTAGGTCAACATCATTGGTATCAAATCCAAAATTGTAAGGGTTATGATTTCTGTAATGGATCTTGGAGTGATTTTTGAGGCCATTATACTTTTCATTAAAGGAATAGTTTAGTTAAACTTTATGATTGGTATATTCTCATGTAATTTTAGCTTAATATTTAAGGACCAAATCGTAGGAACATATGATAAAGTGTGATCATAATTTCAAAGGCTTATAAAACCCATTGATCTTTTAAGAAAAGAGATAATAAAGTGATTATTTACATTTGAGGAGAAGTTTTATTGGGATGAGGTTTATGTAGAAAATTTATTATAAAACATATATTATATGGAAATATGTTTTAAGGTACTGATAACCTTTTGGGTTTATATGATCTTGGATATTGAGGTAATTATGGGAATATATGTTTTATTATTTTAGATAACAATGGGATTGAAATGTTATATGTCTCTAAGTGGTTAATGATTTATGGATTGATATATGAATTGCATGGCATAAAATTTTAGGTTCAAATACTATTGAATGTTGATGATATTTATTAATGGTTTAACTTTATATTCGGGTATTACTGTTGAATTTTAGAGATTAATGTATAATTTTATCATATGAAGGTTTATTCATTTTGGGAATTATCTTACAATGTGAGTAAAAATTTATATTGTAGTAAATTTATAAACACATAATTAAAATATAATTATGCTTTTGAGGATTATGTGATCCTTCAAAAATTGGTTTTAGTACATCAGGAAGGAAAATTTAATATGGAACTCTCATAATTTGGGATAAAATACTGGATTGTTGTGGTAATTTAAAAATTATGAAATTATACAAATAAAGTATGTATATTTACTTATTATATTAGTCTATATGGAAACATAATTCCTAAAATCTTGGAAAAGGATCTTAAAACAAAATTATTTCCTATTACTATCATTTCTAATGAAATCAATGTCCTTTTTTCATTAGTCTCAGGTTCATGGTTTTGTGGATTTTCATTATCCATTAATCATTAAATTTATTTCTATCAATTAGTTATTAAATTATTAATCTAAATTTAATAATTATTATATTATTCCATTTCCAAACATTCACTTTCCACCTACATTCTACTATTTTTAAACCTAGTTTTTGATAATTCATATGACCTTTATACTTCTCTTTTATCTTTTATAAATTGGATGTTTTATTATTCCTTATAAAATGTGGGCCTCTAAAAAGGTTATTTTGAAATATCATACATATTATTACTAATAATAATGCCAAATTGTGAGGGTTGAATTAATTAATGTGGGTTGTGGGATGTATCACCGTAATATTTTAAGATTATAAAACTATGTTTCATAAATTACACAACACACAACACCAAAAGTAGACATAAATGTAACAAACCAAGGAATTGAGTAATATTTCATTATTAAAAAATTTGATATATTAAATATCTTATAGTATATTTAACAACAATATTTTTATGCTACATAACATATAAGACAAACAAAACCGGGCTTTAACAAACAAATGAAATAATATTATATTAAATATGACCATTATAACATAACCATCAAACTCGAAGGCATGAATTGGTATAAATAACTATGTAATGTATATTTTTATATATATTTCATACTAAATATATATTTCGTGATACCTTATTGGTAATTTATCAATCATTTTGTAGTAATTGAATTTTATTGTTCAAAAATATGTTTCTAAAAAAATAAATTTTATTGTTTTTTGTGAGAAAAAATTTATATTTAAATTTTAAAATTTAAATAAAATTAATTTTATAAAATAATATTATATCTTGAAATTTATATACCTAAATTTACTTAGTGTAAATGTTTTTTTATTTTTCAAAAAATATTGATTTTTTAGTGAATTTAGAAAAATTCCAATCTTTTTTTATAAAAGTAATTTTGTATAAATAAATTAAAAGATTTAAATGTAAAATTTAGTTTTTAAATTTATTTTAATTTAAATAATTAATTTTTATAAATAGTTAATTAGACTAATTTATTTTTATTCAAATTTTTTTTTAGTATAAATATGTATCTTCATTTTAAAATTGGATTTATCATAAATTACTTTTAAGATGCCTAATGTGTCTCGATTTGGATTAGTTAATTTTAAATTTTATGAGGGATTAATTAATTTAAATTTATATATTAAATATTATGTAAAATTTAATATATAAATATAATTATTATTAATAGTAATAGTTTTGTTATAAAATCCCAGTTTTATTTAAAAATAATCTTCTTGAAAACCACTATTTTCTTTACTTCTATGAGATTACATTTAAATTATATGTCACAAAATTTATTAATTAATTTTTTCAAATTGATTCTATATTCATAATAATCATAATTTATTTTATTTCATAAGGTAATATTAATTTTTCACATATTTAATTTGGAAAATTGTAAAAATAAACTAACACATCTATGTTGAAAACAGAAATACCAGGTGCATAAACTAAATTGATAATGTTCAAATTGACTTCATAACATTTATAAAACATATTTTATAAAAATATTGAGAGATAATGATTTGTATTTATCTAAAATACTATATTTGGGATCTTTTAAGCTTGTGAAAAGTATGGGTGAAACTTTTTATTTTGAAAAATTGGGAAGTGTTCCATTCGCCTCACTTATAAAAGGGTACACCTTCTTCTCCCTTATTCATAACATTAAACCATTTTAGTTTATTTAATGACATTAAAAATAACTTCCACAATTTCCTAATTTTCTAAATTAATATTTAATTTTTGAATAAATCCTTCCAAATTATTTTTTTTCTTAAATCGTTCGGAGGCTAACCAAAGAATTGATAACATTATTGAATGAGTTTTTTGTGTTGTTTCTTTATCCAACTCCTTAAATAATTATTAAACCATGATTATATAACAACCTAAGTATAATTAATATACTTAAATTTTTTTATGTTCTGTTCATTACCTTCAACAATATCATCATCAATTAAATGGAATATAAAATCAACATTCTTATGTGCGACATACTAATACCTTGTGAACTGATGTCGTTTTATTTTTTATTACCTCCTGTAATTGTTGGTTATGGTGACTGATCTAATATATATATATATATATATTATTTATAAAATTATTATTCCAATAGAGTTATGATATTGTATATAAATTTTAAATTATTCTTCTATAATGGATAAAATAATATCCTTTGTGTGTAAGACGATCTACTGCCTGATGAAGCTATGTGATTTGTTTTTTGTAACACTTTACCTGGACGATAATATGGATATAAAAATAATTAATATATGTTATATAACTGATATAATAATTATATTTAGGAAAATTACTTCACTATTAAAATATATTATACAATTTTCTATCTTACCTATTGACTTTCTGAAAGATTAAACCACTGTTCATATATGAGTGGATTCCACATTTCAAAAGAAATGTGGATCTATATTTTCATCACTAGACCACAAGGATAATATGTATAATTATATTTAATGAACGAAAAATTTATTTATGATATTTTTATAAATTTTTAGTGAAAAAATATTTCTTCATTATGTCAATATTAATAATTAAAAAATGAAAACGTTACTCATGCGTACGAAAGATATATTGTCTTTATGAACATAACATACTTCATTTATCAAAATAATATTTCATGATATTTCATTGAAATATATATTTTATATAAATATAATATTTATTTAATGATTATTATTATGTATATTATGAAACCATAATCAATTCAATAGAACAAGAAATAATAAATCAAAACATATAAGAAAACACAAAGTGGTTATTACCCAATACATGATTTTAACGATGAACTATTAATTACAAAAAAATAAATGTTCAAAATAAATAATATATGATATAATATATATAATAACTATTCTATAATATAATTATAAAAAATATTTTTTTTCTATAGGTGGTTTGAACTTGTACAAAGTTAGTCGATACTTAAGGATAAAGATTTCTTCTATCTCTGTAATTTCTGGAATACATATGAAAAATTACCACTAATTTCAATTATGTGCAGTATATACTACACTATTGATTTTTATTTCACTAATCTCTTTATTTTAATGATATTTAATGTTTCATTTGATTTTATGCCTTATTTGGTCTTGTAATTCACGAGATCAATAAAGCAGTTACTGGTTTTCTTAAACCTCTTTTATTTTTGTGATATATATTCCATTATGTCGACTTATTTACATTTTTTGTTGTTTATAATTAAAATATAAAATTTATATCAATAATATATCATACATAATTGTATATTATGTTTCAATTTGAATTACTTCATCTAAGGGATTTTGACTTGAAAGAAACCATGTAGTAAATAATTTTATAACTCAATTTTTTTTCAATGGTTTATATTATTTATTTATTGTCATTGATATTATAAGATTATATGTGAAATTAAATTTTATTATATAATGTTTTATTTCCAATTATTTTACGTGAATTTAAATTTGACCCTCACGGTATATTAATTTATTAATTTTCACATCAATGTTTGGATCATTGTAAGGGTTTCTCATCTCAAATTCTCATATATGGGATATATATTATGTTATATACTTGTATTAATTTACGAGAGGTATCTATAAAAAATATGGAAATTTTATATCACAAATATCATTATTTTAATGATATTTATATTTTCATTCAATGTTATTATTTTGTTGTCCTATAATTAAGGAGTTTCTAAATTGGAAATGGATTTAAAATACAATATTATTTTGGATTGTATATAGTTAATGTAATTTTAGTGGAAAAAAATTGATCTTATCTATTTTCAAATCCATTATTTATGTTATGAGAATGTAATTTCTCTATTCTTTTTCCTCTCTTTATGTACTCAATATTTGAAAAAGATTTTTATATAAAAAATACTCATCATTTCTTTTTTCAGTTGAACACCCTTTTTCATCCAAATCATTATTTTATTAGTATATTTTATAAAATGATTTAAAATTAATCTGTTCATTTATTAAATAATTTTTTTACCAATGTTTTAATATTCTAAAAAAGAAATTTCTATGTTGTCTTCTTAACAAAGTAAATTTAAATTTTAACGAATTTTTGAATGTAATATTTTATTATTTTGAATGACATGAACAAAATTTCCCACTGTCATCAACATTATTTTCTCAGAATATTTCATAATAAGTATTTAATTTTATTTAAAAGAAATGGATTAAAATAAATTGTGTTTTGAAAATATTTTCAAAATTTAAATGATATTTTTATTAGGAAATATTTATATTAGTTATAAGGTTTATATTAGATGTTTCCAGAGATATTTTAAATGAAATTGGATTTATCAATATATTGTGAATGTTTAGTTTTTAAAAAAGTAAATTTAAAAATAAAAGTTTATTTTTAAAAAATAATTAATTATATTTTAATGGTATTCAAATTTTTCAATATCAACAAAACGTTTTCTTACTTATGATCTATTGAAGATATTATTCATTGATACTATACTCATTATTTCTTTTAGTAGATTAATATTGTTTGAAATGGACTATTACAGAACATTTTATTTTTACACGAGTTATTTATGTATCAAAGAGATTGTTATGTAACCTCTTCCTCTTCAATTGGTTAATCTTGATTCAAATATATTTTTAAGGAACTCATTTCTTTTCCTTAGGTTAATCATGTTTCAGTCATATAGTTAGGGAACTAATTCTACTTCTAAGGGATATTCTTGATATAAAAGGAATACTGGTTATTTTATGATTTTTATGATGAAATATATTCTTTATGTAATTTAATTGTGGTTATTGGTCATTATATACATTGGATGAACACATATATCTTTGTGTGATCCCATTATACATTATATGTTGTATAATACCAAATAACTATAGTTAAGCCCAATATAACTTATACTATAGGTGGGCCCGAATAATACTATAATGTATCAGGTTATGATTATTTTATCTATAGAATTATATTATATGCCCAACATATAGTAATTCAAATTTTTAGGGTCATTTATGAGATATATATTTTTCTAATAAAGATGATGTTATAAATACAAATACATTATACTTATGACTTATATAGGTTTATAATGTTTCTTACAATCATGATCGTTATGAAATTTATCATGATTATTGATTATAATTAATCATTAATTTTTAAATCCTTATTATATGTTTTAATGATCAATGATACATGTATTTATGGGTATGAATATTTTTATGTTATACTCAGGCACTTTAATTATTTTATTAGACATTTATTATCTTCTTCTCACAAGGGATATCCAATTATTAATGCTTACCTTTACCCATACTGAGGATTTCATCTCACCATTCTAAAGTTTCCTATTCCAAAAGTTATAATGAATAAGGATGAATGAATTTTATATATAATTGATTTTAGAAGGATTATGTTGATGAACTAATTTTGATTATGAAAATATTTTTATAGTGGGAATGAAAACCTATTTAATTTTTGGGTCTTGCCTATATCAATGATTTTCCATATTCATTAAAACTCTAATACTAAAGGTTCTTTGATAATATATGTTATCCAATATATTGTTTTTAATTCTATGTTTTGAGTGGTAATAATTGGGTCACCATGATCAATATCAAATATGAAAATTTATTTTTTATAATTTTATAATTAGATCAGGGAGTAAAGGTTCTAGGAAGTTAAAAAAAGATTCAATGTCTATTATCTTCCTAAAAGTTATTTTGAATTATAAATAATTTTATAGAAATAATAAAATAAAAAAAATATTACACTAATCAATATAAATAACATTAAATGAAATAATATAGTTTGTGAGATATACTTATATGAATTTGATTTAATAGTTTGTAATATAATTCGATGGTGATTGGTTAAATGAACTATAAACAATATTCTGTAAGATAAATATAGTATATTTAAAAGGTTTTTAATATTAATTGGGTAGTTATAAAATTCATATGAAATATTACTTTTTGAAATCTCCATACATTGACCTTATAAGCACGTAGTAAAATTTTAAACTTCTCAGGATAATGTGATCTTCATTTGGTAAAATAGTAATCCAAACACTACAACTCATATGAATTTATTTTGAATTATATGATAATTCTCATATGTAATACATTGATAGGATAAATTACATCGCCTAAAATCTAAAATCTTGTGTATAGACATATGATCATTTATATGATTATTTTCATTGATAAAATAATATTTTCTTAAAGGCATATGATAAATAAATTTTCGTATGATAAATTATCACATCATAAGATAATTTATCATCTCATATGATATTTCACGTAAAAAACCTCATTGAACATAAAACCCAAAAATCTAACCATAATAATCTAAAATAAGTTATTAATTTGAAAATATTTTAATTTCCGAAGAACCATTTAGATAAGTTTATTGGTAAAAAAATTGTGATTTTTTTATCCTCAAAACATATCAAACAATTAGATATGTTGGGACAAAAATATAATATCCAAAAATATACCCCATTTTAATTTTCAACTAACCCATAATTATTGAAATAGTTACTTTTACATATTTTGATTATAGATTAGATATAATCTTAATATATTATATCATGTCTAACAAGGTTTAAAATTGAAATTTTTTATTTTCATGCTCTTATACCCCTTTTTATGATTTCAAAAAGTTGAAAAAGGGATTGTGAGAAAACATATTCAATATAGATTAATTAATTATGTACTAGGGGAATATAAATTACAAAAATGATTTTAATTTTTCATGTATATGGCGTAGTATGGTAATAATAGAAATAAATCATTTGTGAGAAGAGATAAAAATTAATGAGAGGAGAAATAAGTTCGAAAGAACTTAATTTCATTAATTCAAATAATAAAATTACAGTATCACACTATAAACTTGGTAAAACCTAAATTAATTTTAAAATTTTCCCATAATTTTACACGGTCTATGGTTTGTTAGAGGAAAGATATGATGATTATTTCCATGGATTTGGATAGAAAATAAAATAGTAGACTTATCAAAACCAATACCATTAGAATCTCATGAATGTTTACTAATAACATATATAATATATATTTATTTCTCCTTGGTTCATTGATCATAAAATTTTTCCTTAATAGTTAAAGATACAATAAACTTTTTAAAATTAATTCTTCAGGGAGATGATGATGTTTCCTGCTGAATTGTTACATCAACTGTTGTAATGTCTCTTAAAATATAAGGAGGAGTAAATATGTCTTTAATATTTTCAATGATATTTAAAAAACAAGTAACATGATTATCTTATATTGGAATATGTCCTCAAATATAAAAAAGGTAATTACCACACATTTATTGCCTTCTGAAAAGAGTATCCCGATATAAATCTAATAAATAAGAGAATATTTTCTTAATCATAGCCCAACATTATTCTTAAAAATTAAAGAGATATTATTTAGGGACTACGTATATGATATTAATATATTTCTTCAATACATTAATTAAACTATAGCGAATAACCAAATATTCAACTAATGTATTATGACCCTAAATGAAAATTTTTGAAATTAGATCTTGACAGAAAAAATTCATTCCCTTGAAACAACTATATCAAAATCATTAGGATTATCAGACTTCTAACTTGGAAGAACTGTGTGATTAGATGGTTTAGACTCAAATTTATATTAATAAAATTATTTGTATTTCCTTGTGATATGCTACAAGGATTCTATCGTGGATGGTAGTTCAATTTATAGAGTAGATTCCCATTGAAAATTTAAGGTTAAATATTTCCTAGATATATTAATAGATTCATTCTATGCATCCTTTATAGAGGAAATAACATATTTAATGAATCCAACTAGATCACTTATATTTTTTTCGAGGCCCTTTCTAGAATTATGAGAATATATTATGACATGATGGATTTAAAAGGTGATATATTTCTATACTTGTTCTATATTTTATAATGATAACAAATAACATATCAATTCTAAGACCCTCATATTTCATATTCCTAAATCTGAAGATAAACTCTTCAATTTTTCTGAAGTATCACTAGATTTATTTTCATCATAGGAGGAGGTAGTAGGAGATGTTATTATATTCATAATAAAATTCTGATAAAATATATTTTTCGTCAAATAATCATTTTATATTTAAATAGAGGTTATTTATTCTACAACAACGGGAGAGACAACTGATTGGATAGTTTGAATAATTTTCATCAACATTGATTGAGATTTTATCACCAGTTTTAGTTCATCAAAATATGACGTTGAAATTGAATTCTCTAATAGGTTATTCTATTAGATAATTGTACCTTCATTCTCAAATTTCATAGAATTAAAATCATTAATAACCACGACAAACAAAATTAGAATATTAATGAACATCGAGACATTAATACTCTTTAATTATGAGAAATTCAATCATCTAATATAAGAAAACAGGAGTAGGTTCCTCTAGTAGTCTTCCTCTTCATTCATATATAAAGAATTATAGTTCCTTAACGATTTTTTCATTCGAATAAACTTATATAGAAATTAAAACTTATTTATTTTTCAAATTTGACATCATTATCAGTTTACTTAATTGAAAATTTACCAGGATGGTTTATGATAATGTGTCTAACTTCTTCTAAAAAATAATGTAAAATTTTGTAATAAAAATATTCTTGAATAAAAGTGTTTATGAATCATCGACATGAAAAACCACCATCATTATATGAACAAAACAAAGTGATAATTTAATATGGTTCTTTAAAAACATATTATCATCAAAATAGTTCTCACTATCAACATTCTAATATATAGTTTACTCAATGGTATGATCCATAATCTCATCCCGAGAAACAATTCTATAATTACTTGATCAACAAGAGATTTTATAGATTCTGTAATATATATATATGAGGTAACTACTAAATTATAACTGATGAACTAATAATATAATGAATTTATTTATAAATAACTATTCCTCCCATTATTCTTATATCTAGTGGCTCATCAAATACTAAGTCATTTATTTTATATTAAAAAATAGTAGAAATGAATTTTTAAACCAGCTTCTCCCCCAATAACCTATAGGTATTTTTTATATATCATCATCCCCAATATATAGTATCTTTATAAGATAATGAAATAATTACTATCTAATATTCTTATGTATAATCACTCTCAAAGAATTAATCCTGTTACACTTAGTTTCCCTAACTTCCCACAGATCAATTATATCTTTCTCAAATTTAAATGGGATAATATTCATAAAAGGATAAAATATGAATGAATTATTTCATGATTGATACATATATATGATGATAAACCTTGTTCGGTTAATATAATTTTAATCTTGGAGCATATAGAGAAGTTGAATATCCTATTATAACACTTTATCTAATTCACCATTTTCATTAAAGATCCTAGTTTGAGTAGATTTAACTTGAATAATCCTATTAAACACTAAATAATTGTATAATGTTTTCTCTATGATGGAAGATCTATAAATTAGTTTTCATAATTTTATAATGTTTCACATCATCTATACTAATCATAGATTTATTAGACTCAAAGCCTTGTTCATGTGGGAACTAATGTACTTCGGCCATCTCCATTGATAAAATCTAAAATATTATCCCCTTGACATTTAATAGGAATAAATATTAAACATAAAAAAATATCCATTCATAATTATCATATAAATCATTATCATAGTTATTTTAGTATTATTTTTTAGACATTCATCAATGAAAAATGACCAACTGTTTATGTTTAATACATTTTTCAATGATATGTTTGTTCTATCGTACCTAAAAATAGATATCTTTTATGCTAAAAAACAATAGAAAATTTTTTTATCTCAATAAAATTTATGATATTCCTATATTCTAAATATTCAAATTTTTTATTTTAGTGAGACGAAGTGGGTTTATAGTTTTAGGTTTTTTAGCGAAATAAGGGTTTGGTTTTTTGAGAATATGGAATATACGGATCACTAAATCTCATGGGATTCAAGACAATAATGGGTATTTCATATTGAATATTAAAATTATCTATAAAATGTGATGTTATTAGATAAATAAATTAAACTGTAATATAATATATCATTCTATGGAAATTTATTACACAACATACTAACCCAGAAATAAAAAAATAAGTTTGTTAAAAAATATCTCATTAAAAAGATAAAATTATTTATAATATAAATTGATATTAAATATAAAATTAAAATTATTTCATTTCAATAAAAACAAGATTAATTAAAATTTAATTAAATGACACAAAATAATAGTGAATTATTTCATTAATATTTCTATGAAATGATTTTTATACAAATAAATTCAAGTTAAATATCACATTTTTTAGTATGAACTCATGTGAAAAAAATATGACTGATCATCAAATGATTTATCTAATTTTTTAATATTTTATGAAACTAGTGTTCCAACATTGTGATTAATCATGGATAAAATTAAATACAGTGTCCTTGAATTTTTGTTTTATCCATAACATCGGACTAAAACAACTACAAGATAGAATGTCCTCTACACCAGTAGTATATAATGAATCATAATTTTTACTTTTCCACTTCACGATGTAACTAGATATTTTATGAAAAGTTATTTGTAATTGATGTACTTTTTATAACAAGTCTACAACCTCCAAAAACATCATCACTATATGAAATTAATATAAAAATAAATGTTTTTAGAATTATTAATGATAAATAAATGTTTTACGACCCTGAACCATGGAATACATGACCCATGGTCTATAACCATTACATTATAATGATAGCAATTAATAAAATCCTTAATTACTTATGGTTTTATTAGTCTTTCTAATCTAGATACATGCAAGGGTTTTGTTTTATAAACGAATACACTAATTCTGAGAGAATTGTTTTCTAGGATAATTTTATTTCCACATATTACATCCTTGAATATGATTATTAATACACCTATTATAATCCTAATAAAAGGATCTTAAATAAGTGTGATATCAAATGCTCATTAAGGGTTAATAAAAGTGGAATCAATAATGAATCAATGAGAATAATCAATAAGATATTGATTGTTTCAACAGAAAGATAACAATCAAAAAAGTAATTGACAATGGAAGGATAAATTTTACAACTAGGTAAGATTAAATTCAAAACACATTTCATGTCATAGTTATATATGAATTAAAAAATAACATGAATTATGATTGAATTATGATTTTAAAATAAATAGGGGAACCATATACACTAAATTTAAGAGAATTAGTGTATAATAAAAAATAAGTCTTAGTAAGATGTAAATTGAGATGAATACACATACTACTTGGTAACTATTGAATTATAATGCCCATGAAAGGTATAAATTCAAATAATACTATTAATACAATGAAAATAAATTTATTCATGATAAAAATAAAATAGGGGTAGTATATGGGCCACAGAAAATGAATTATTTATGAATATGATATATGCCTCATGGAATATAATTTGAGACAAGAATACATTACCTTTCGATTCATTTTTAGTGAATTCAATTTAACTATTTTTATAATGGTTTTTAGAGTGTTATGAATATATAACAGAATCCCACTCACATTTGTAATTTCATATTTTATATTATTAAAACATATTATTATCTTTTTGTTGAAAATTATTCAATTTTTTCAATGTTTTGGGTGTTAATTATCATGTTATTCAAGTATTCTTTGAACTGTAATTTTTTTATTATTACATAATTCATGATTTCATAAATATTACAATCGATATTATTCTAGGAGTAGCTCTAGTGTCCATTCCTCCATACAGGATGGCAACTACTGAGTTTCAGGAGCGTAATACTCTGATAGAGGACGTAGAGGCCAAATTATTTATTCGTCCAAGTACGTCCTCTTGGGGTTCACCCATGCTTTTCACTATGAAGGAGAAATAAACTCTCCAATTATATGTAGATTATAGAATATTGAACCAGATTATGGTCATGAATCAGTATCCACTTCCTTGAATATATGATCTCATTGACCATCTCCGAAGAGAAAATGTGTTCTTTATGTTCGACCTAAGATCGTGTTATCATCAGCTTTGAGTCAAACCACCATATATACATCGTAATTTTTTATATAGAAGTTATATTCTATATGAGTATCTTTTTATTTCATTTGGTCTAATGAACGGGCCATCCGATTTCATGGATTTAATTAATATGGTTTTACATCCTGATTTGTAATCTTTTGTCATGGTCTTTGTGGATGACTTCTTGGTGTTTTTGTACACTCATATAAAACATGACAAACATATTGAGACCATTTTTAGTACACTGAGACAACATAAAATTTATTCTATGCATTATAAATTTGAATTCTATATCAATAAGGATCAATTTTTGGGTCATATTATTTCAGAATAAAAAGTTTATGTGGACCTTAAAAAGGTTACTACTGTAATTTCCATGCAGTAGCCTAAAAAGATCACTACTGAAAAATAAGTATTTACCAATGGTTCAAAATCGTTAGTAGAGGCTGGATAACCATTGGTATAATATATACCAACGGTTATCCAAATCTTGGGGACTTAAGGTGTAGGGAAGGAGATATGGAAATGGTTTGTGGAAAACCCATGGAATATCTTAGGATATCCTCCTTATACCAATGGTTTTATATGACCGTTGGTATAAATTTTTCACCAAATGTTTGATATCATTGGTAAAGAGTTTGTATAAAACTCCATATTCCAATGGTCATAAACCATTAGCATAAGCGATGCTAGGTAATTGTAACAGCAGGCTGCTCTGAGCTGCTACTGTAAGTGGTGAGCTGCTGCTGTCCATGCCTCTTTGAGTGATTTCCAGGGCTGTATTTCGAGGCCAGAATTGAATACATATATATAATGAAAACATATACAATGAAAAACATAGTTATAAATTAATTAGTTTCACCTTCCAAAAACAATACAAATATAGAATGAAAACATAACTCATAAGTCAATTATAAACATACATAATTGATTTAGAATTCAATACTGAGAGAAAATTACATGTGTAATCTGAAATTCAATTCATATTTGAATACTGAATTGAATACATACATAATTTAATTATCCAATATGAGCACAATAAATAATAAACTGAATACGTAATTATATGTTTTATACAGAATTAAGAATACATTAAAATTTTAATTTTGTATAACACATACACGATTGAATAAATAAATTAAATGCTAATAACCCCAAAATAAAGAAATGGATAAATGACTTCAACCAAGAACAAATAGAATGTCTAATTCTTTTGGGCAGGTGTCATTGAACTTAGTGATGGTGATAATGGGTGTGTATCAATGAGATTGTGTGACTTAGGGAATGTAGTTGTCCATGGCGTAATAAATGACAAGTGTTTTAGAATAGGGGTAGGAGTTCCTCAAATGAGAAGTGGATTGTGTGAGGATGGACCATGGATCATTGTGTTCAAGAAACAACATAATCCGAATACATTTGGTCAGTTTTCCATATGCCAGTTGTTTTTACTTAAAATGATGTCGATTTTAAATAAAAGACAGACACTTTGGGTGATACGGGAAACACCATTCCATGGATTTAGGTGAGGTTGAAACGTACACGTCAAAAATGAACCATGGATCATTTTCCTGATGTATCTAAAGAGTCCGAATGTGTTTGGGTTTGTTTTCAGTATTCCAGTTTTTGTTTTCACTTAAAATGTTGTCCATATCCAAAACAATTCAGACACTTTGAGTTGTAGCATCCAAAATGTGCCTTGTATTGAGGCGGGGTTGACTCATACACGTCAAAAATGTCCCATCGATCATTGTACTAATGTATCAACAGAATCCGAATACATTTGGTTGGTTTTCCGTATGTCATTTTCTGTTTTCACATAAAAATTTTTCCATTTCAGATAAAAGTGAGACACATTGAGTGGTACCTGCCAAACTATGCCTTGGATTGAGGCGTGATTGACATTTAAACGTCACAAATGACCTATGGATAATTTTTCTAAGGTATCAACACAATCCAAATACATTGTTCGGTTTTCTGTGTGCCTGTTGTTTTTACTTAAAACAATGTCAATTTTAAACAAAAGATCGAGTGATACCCACCACACTGTGCCTCAGATTAATTCTAGGTTGACTCGTACACATCACAAATGACCCATGGATCATTGTCCTGAAGTATCAAAAGAATCAGAATGTGTTTGGTCATTTTTCTATATGCCAGTTGTTGATTTCAGATAAAATGTTGTCCATTTGAAATAAATGTGGGACACTTTAAGTGGTATCGGCCAAACTGTGCCTCATATTGAGGTGCAAATGACTCGTACACATCAAAAATGATCCATGGATCATTATGCTAAAGTATCAACACAATCAGAATAGTTTTGGTCAGTTTTCCGTATGGCTATTGTTTCTAGGTAAAACAGTGTCCATTTTAAACAAAAGATAGACACTTTGTGTGATACCTACCTCACCGTGCATCATATTGAGTCCGGGATGACTGGTATACATCACAAAAGACCGATGGATCGTTATACTAAAGTATCAACTAAATCTATATTTGTTTGGTCTGTTTTCCATATTTCAGTTGTTAATTTCACTTAAAATGTTGTCCATTTCAAATAAAAGTGAGCCACATTGAGTGGTACAGGCCGAACTGTGCCTCGTATTGAGGTCTGGTTGACTTGTACACACCACAGATGACTTGTGGACCATTGTGCTAAAGTATCAACAAAATAAGAATACATTTGGTTAGTTTTCCATATGTCTGTTGTTTTTACATAAAATAAGGTCCATTTTAATCAAAAGATAGACACTTCGAGTTATACCTGCCACACCATAGCTCGGATTGAGTCAGTGTTGACTCATACACATCACAAATTACTCATGGATCGTTGTCCTGAAGAATTAATAGAATCCGAAACCATTTTGTCTATTTTCTGTATGCCGGTTGTATTTTTCACTTAAAATGATGTCCATTTCAAATAAAAGTTAGAAAATTTTACTGTTACCGGCCAATTCATTTCTTGTATTGAGGCGCAGTTGACTCGTACACATCAAAAATGAACTATGGATAATTGTGATAATGTATCAACACAATCAGAATACGTTTGGTCAGTTTGTCATATGGTTGTTGTTTTTAATTAAAACAGTGTCCATTTTAAACAAATTACAAACACTTCAGGTGATACCCACCACACTATGCCTTGGATTGAGTCGGGGTTGACTCGTACACTTCACAAATGACCCATGTATTGTGGTCTGGATGTATCAACAGAATCCAAATGTGTTTGGTCAGTTTTCTGTATGCTAGTTGTTGTTTTCACTTAAAATGTTGTCCATTTCAAATAAAAGTGATACACATTCAGTGGTAACTTCCAAACTATTCCTTGGATTGAGGCACAGTTAAATCATTATTGTCACAAATGACACATGGATCATTTTTCTAAAGTATCAACACAATCAGAATACGTTTGGTCAGTTTTTTATATGGTTGTTGTTTCTACATAAAACGGTCTCTATTTTAAACAAAATATAGACACTTTGAGGGATACCCACCACATCACGCCTCATATTGAGTCGGGGTTGACACGTACACAATAAAAATTAACCATGGATAATTTTCCTAAAGTAGAAACAGAATCCGAATGAGGTTGGTTGGTTTTCTGTATGACAGTTGTGGTTTTCACTTAAAATGTTTTGCATTTCAAATAAAAGAGAGACACTTTGAGTGGTACCCTCCAAACCGTGCCTTGTATTGAGGCACGGTCAACTTGTACACATCAAAAATGACTGATGGATCATTGTGCTAATTTATCAACACAATCAGAATATGTTTGGTCAGTTTTCCATATGGCTGTTCTTTTTTACTTAAAACAAAGTCCATTTTAAACAAATGACAGACAGTTTGAGTGATACCCACCACACAGTGCCTCAGATTGAGTCGGGTATTACTCATACAAGTCAAAAATGACCCAAGGATCATTGTACAGAAGTATCAATAGAATCTGAATGTGTTTGGTCGGGTTTCCATATTCTAGTTGATGATTTCACTGAAAATGTTGTCAATTTCAAATAAATGTGAGGAACTTTGAGTTGTACAGACCAAACCGTTACTCGGATTGAGGATCGGTTGACTCATACACATCTAAAATGAACCATGTATCGTTTTGAAAGTGTATCAACACAATCAGAATACGTTTGGTCAGTTTTCCGTATGGCTATTTTTTACATAAAATAGTGTCCATTTTAAACAATAGACAGACACATCGAGTGATACCCACTACACCGTGCCTCAGATTGAGTCGGGGTTGACCCGTACACGTCACAAATTACCCATGTATCATTGTCCTAAAATATCAACAGAATCAGGATTTGTTTGGTCGGGTTTCCATATGCTAGTTGTTGTTTCCACTTAAAATGTAGTCCATTTCTAATAAAAGTGAGATACTTTGAGTGGTACCGGACTATCCCTGCCTCAATATTGAGGCATGTTTGACTTTTAAACATCATAAATTATCCATGGGTCATTGTGATAATGTATCAACACAACCAAAATGTGTTTGGTCAGTTTTCCTTATGGCTGTAGTTTTTACATAAAATAGTGTCCATTTTAAACAACAGACATACACTTCGAGTGATATCCGCCACATCGTGCCTCGGACTGAGTTGTGGTTGACTCATACACATCAAAAATTACCCATATATATTTTTGTTGAAGTATAAATAGAACCTGGATTTTTTTGGTAGGTTTTCCGTATGCCAGTTGTTGTTTTTAGTTAAAATGTAGTCCATTTCAAATAAAAGTGAGACACTTTGAGTGGTACCGGCCAAACTGTGCCTCGGAATTATGCATGGTTGACTCGTACACATAACAAATGACCAGAATGAATATTTTGTAATTCTATACTATAGGATATTTTTCAAAAAGTTCTTACATGTGTTTCATTCAATATGATATTTAACCAGATTTTTATCATGAATCTTTACACGTGAAAAATACTTTGGAGTTTCCGAAGTTGCAGAAAGTGAAGCGTACTCTTATAGAGTAATCCAACAACATTGTTGAGTTGGTGAATCTTGCACTATATATTTTAAAATATGATTACATAAAATCTTGTAGTTTTGATATGGGTCTAAGGGATGATGTTTGGTTGAAGCTAGTTTTTTATCCTTCCAACCATGAGGTATTGGATAAAGTTTATATTTCTAAAGAATACATATTTGGAAGGATAGAATTGGGAGGAGATTTAGTGGATGCAATAATTATTAAAAGTTCATATTTTAGTTATAAAAGGATGTAAAAAAGTTTCCATTATTCTATGGGTCCTATTCCAGAGGCTTCTATAAAAACAAACATGTTATTTTCTAACCGTGAGGCAGAGTGTTTTTCTAACCATGAGGCATAGTGTTTTTCAACGCCGATTGGGGTTCTGAGCTCCGAAAAAATCCTCAAGAAGCCCCATAAACTATTATAACATTATTAGGCTTCCATATTTCTTCAAAAATAAAAAGTTATACTGAATTCAAAAATATCCATACTAGAGTGAAAACTGAGGTTAAAAAATAAAGAGTTATACTGAATTCAAAAATGAAATGGATCAATCAGCCCCTGATCACCATCACCATCACCACTATCATCATCATCCTCATCTTTTCTGCCATCTTTTTCCTCGTATTCATCCTCATCATAATCCCCATGCTCATCCTCGGCCCCATCAACACCCTCGGCCCCATCCTCGCCCTCGTCCTCATCCTCATCCTCACCCTCGTCCTCTTCAGCTCCTTGTCATCACCTGGAACATCATCATCTTTACCGCCACAAAGAATACCTCCTGGTGCATTGGATAATGCACCCATCTATGTCATATATTTCAGAAATGATGTGCTATCCTCTGGTGGAAGTGATAAAGATAAAGTATCAAACAGTTTCATAAAGTATTTCTCCCTCGTATGAACCTGTTCTTCCAACTCTATAACCCTTTTATCATACTATCGTTCATGCTCCATGACCTTTTCCAGCTCAATGGTACTAGAATGGATACCTGGGGTGGACCAATACCTCATTGGGACTATATTCTTACCAGGTCGGCAGCGTACTCAACTAGAGTGCTCATCTCCCAAAACCTAATATAAATGATCATGTCGCACTAAATTTACAGGCTCCACGGAATCAAGGGCCTCTAATGAATCCTATAAAAAATATTAATATATTATTAAATTTCAAAATAGATAGTAAAATTTGAAATAACAAAATTAAAACTTACAATCTTTTCATGTGTCGGTTCATTAGCCGCGATTCCATCTTTTTTCCTTTTACTTGAGCAAAGCAATTTCCTCAAGGGATGCGTCCTTCAATATTCAATTTGTGCTTCTGTAATGACATTGAAACTATATAAAGTGAATGTATAATCATATATTTATAATTCATTAAATCACATAATTTAAGTAGGAAATAATAAAAAGTTCAAGTCCTAAATAATAATTATAAACAACTATATCGTACTAACTACCTCTCATGATCTCACATAGTAGTGCACCCCAAAGTGTGGAGTTATTGCTTTCAACCATTTTTTTTTGTTTTTTCTGTATACTGTTAAATAATGATTAATAATAAGTAAATTAATATTAATGAAAAATATGAATATTGTAATTTAAATACCTCAAATGGGATTAATACCTTAAATTTGTCAGATGCCAATGGTTATTCATTTGGAGATATTTCTCTATCGTGCAGTAATGCATGATAGGTAAGGACTCCAACTTCGTGCCCACTCAATCACCCCAGCCAACATACAGATCATTATTATAAGCTCTCCAAATCTCTCCTTTCTCCTTTAAACATGATAGTCGTGCACCTTCACCATCAGGGAAGTTAAACTAAAGGTGACACCCAATAGATTAGTTCATATAAATACAAAAAAAATACTGTATTAAATCCAATGGATTTTTACCCATATTTGTGCCCATGCATTATCCTTGACTTCATGTGGTAGATGTCTCCAAGATAGAGTGATGACCAGAATGATGTCGGAATATTTGGCAAGCATCTCCAAAAAAATCCCGACATTCCTGCCCAGATTTATCAATCATCTATCCATCATCATACTATTCAACCATTAAATCTGTATGGCAGTTCCATACGGCACAAATGTGAATATGCCCCCTCCCCCACCTCCTATCAGTAGATGAATTTGTTATTAATGAAAAACAATATCAGTACAAGTGATAATAAAAATAAATTTTGGTATAAAAATTTGTTAGAGTTATATAAATATACCTGTGGTAGTCGGATCAATGGGAGTCAGTTGTAACGCCCCAACCCGGAAGCCACTAAACTGGTGCTCTGAGCCGATTCTCCACAAGGCCTAAAGTGCGCCTCCTCGTACACCGGAGGCTGCCTAATTGTAGTGAGGGCCAAGGTTGTGATAGTGGAGAGACTATTCCCTCATACCAGTGTTGGAAAACAGTGGAAATAACTAAGTAACATACACAACGAAAAGTAAACAGAGTGCGGAAGCAGTAAACAACAGAAATAGAACAAGTTGTAATAGTAAAATGATGTAAAAGCCCGAACAGCTATGCAATAAAATACAACAATAGTCACCCATTGGGTCGACCATAAAAATACTATTACAAAAGAAACTGAAAGTAAAAGTACAGGGCTTCGCTACTAACCCCGAGCTAATCCATGTACCTGATGTCCAGACACTATCGAACTGCAGCAGCCTGATCAGTAGAACCACTCGTGCAGCTTCGCTTGATCATGAAACACTGGGCCTTAGCCCTATCTGCCATGCAAAATGTGCTCAACCTGAAAAGCAGACATAAGGTCTACATGTACACAGAGGATCCTGTACAGGGGTGAGAAATAATCTCAGTAGGGCACCCCGACAAGAAACTTACAAATGTGCTGCTAAAAGTGTATGCAACAACAATGTTCTCAGCCTAGCTAGAACACAACAAAAAACGTAAACCAAACGTGCAACCACAGTTGAACTCAGGGTATGTAATCCCTGTCAATTGGGCAAGTGCCACCATGGATGTCCATTTCTATATACATACACATGTATAGTCACTTTACAATATACATATACATAAATATGAATATTCAGGATGATGTGATTCAAATAAGAAGAAACAACATTTTCAGTCGATCCATGGGACCATAAGACTGATCTCTTAGACATCCTATTCAAGGGAATTGAGCTGGGATGTAGTGCCACTCAAGCAGTATATCAAATAATTCTATCTCTAGGTCTGTAATCTCATCGACGTGTACTTGATTCGACCAACGCCTATGATTTTCCCTTGAACAAGCTAAACAAATACAAGCTATCCTCTAGTTCAACCAATCAATCATAAGCAACAAGATAACACAACAGGTAACCCTCTGGGAAGTACTCGCAGCCAACCACTCTGGTCCTATCCAAGAAGCACCAAAAACCCTCTAGGAAGTGCACTCACCCTAACCCCTCTGGTTGGGTCATAAACAATTATAAGTCTATCTGGGGAAGCTTGCTCGGCCAATTCCCCTTATATTCTAGGGTAGTCAGGGACTCTCTATGAATGATCACGTAGTCTAACCCTCTAAGGCCAAAGGTCTAGAGACTCTATGAGGAAGCTCACTCATTCAATCCTCATATAGTCTCAGTTATACCAAAGACTCTCTGAGGAAGCTCACTCGGTCAATTCCTCCTCTAGCCTGGGAAGGCTTTAAAGAAGTTCAAACAAGGTAAATAATATCTGAGGAAGCTCACTCGGTCTACCCTCATGTAGTCTATAATATCCAAGACTCTCTAGGAAGCTCACTCGGTCAATCTCATTTAGTCTATATAATCCAAGAAACTCTAAGGATGCACACTGGGTCTACCCTCCTTTAGTCTACAATATCCAAGACTCTCTGGGAAGGTCACTCGGACTAGCCCTTATATTTTATAGCACCAGGTTCTCATGGTCATGTGCCAGTCAGTGTATAGTAATTCTATAAGGCCAAAGTACACCTACAAAGCTACTTGGCTAACCATTCTACAACATAACAAGCATGTCATGAAAATCATTCCATCCTACGGTCACAAGGCATGGAAAACAGGTATAATGGTCAAAGGCTAACAAAGACCCAAAGGTCATAAATAGAACAAGGCATGGGAAAAACATCCAAGAACAACAATTACCCTCAAACATGATCAACTTACCTCTACACATGAAAACAAGAAAGGGAGGAAAACAACATCCTAATAGGCAAGCTAGACCCAATGGTCAAAATCATGTAACATGGGTAAACACATCCACAATAAGGTAAATAAACCCAATTAAAAACAAACTACCTTTACTCAAGAACACAAGGAAAAGTAGGCATCCTAACAAACACGAGTGTCGTCTCAGGTCAGGATCAACAACCACCACCTAGGAAGCACCTCTGGTAAACACTACAACATTAACGAAACCATGTCAGATATAAACAATCAAAGATTGTGGCCCGAACGCCCAACCCAAGGATACAACCAAATACCAAAGGGATTAACAGTTTGGCACAGGTTCTAGGTGACACCCAATCACCATCTCTACCAAACCCGACAAAACAACTCAGGGTCGTTCAAACAATAAGAACCCACTAGGTCCCTCAAGTCAAACAGTGAGGAAGCATTATACTCGGGATTCTCTAGGTAAACACAAGTGAAGAAATCCTACATGGGACCTTTAGCAAATAGTAAAGGAGGAATCCTAAATTGGATCCTAAAAGGAAGTAAAACATATGAATTCTGTAACATGGATCTTGTCAAAGGAAGAACCAGAGAGAGATCCTACAAGGGACTCCCTAGGTCAGCACACAAGAAAAGGCATCCCTCAGGGGATCCTCAAAAGTACCTGGTCTCAAAGCCTCACAGCCCAGAAGGGAACGTCTCACAAGGTAAAGGTCTTCTAAAGCATGGGTTATGGAAGATAGATCATATCTCATGTCCTATTAAAGGTCTCAATTGAGTTGGTACGAATAGCCAACCTATCTTCCACCCCAAGTCTCACTCTCTGGTGACAACTGAACTCAATAAGTGGAAGAAAAAACCCTACATTTAGATGAAAACCCCCAAAATCCCTTTATATTACCTATAAATTTAAAAATGATTCCACCATTGTGATCTACATTGAAAAACTATATGAATCGACTACTCATATGCCCAATTCTAACTTCCAGAGCCCAAGATATCTCAAAATTACTAAACTGAAGCAGTACATGGCAAGAGTACATGGCTAGAGCTCAGAGGGACTGCCTGTGTAATAGTACACGGTGTGTACATTACTGTACACTGAATTTAATTTTCACAAAAAGTTATGTCATGTCTGTTTTCACCCGAACTCACATGTACCACTACACATCATGTACTTAAAGTACATGACGTGTACTTCTTAAAACCCACTTTTCTGTGTTCTATTCCACACGACCAGCCACACGGATACCCACTACACAATGTGTACTTAAAGTACATGGTGTATACTTAAGAAAGCATCATCTTCCCAGAATAGGAAGAACACACATGGTGTACCGCCAGAATACACCCCGTGTATACTGGGTTTTCCGACGGGAAAAACCTTAAAACAGCTGTTTTCACCCCTGAAACAATAGATCCGGCCTTAAAAGGCCACAAGAGAGAAATATATGGCCTAAAAGACTTAAAACAACATGTTTAATGTGGATATATGGATAAAACATAAACTACTATACCTTCAGGCGGAAACCGCCGAAGCATCGATTGATTTCATGGGTTACGGTTGCCCCACACCAACTCAGAGCGTTGAGAGTTTCGAATCAGTACGACTCTCGCCTTCCATCTCTCCCATTTTCTCAATCTAAAAATTCTCCCATAGGGCACGACCAAGGAGGAGAGGCATAGTATATGTGCTCATGGATGAGGAGGAAATAATAGAGAAGAAAAGAAAAGTAAAGAAGAATAGAAAAGGATGAAAAGGGGGCTCAGGCCTATCCCGGTGCCCGACATGGGTTTATGCCTTCCATGGGATGAACTCACCATTCCAGACTCAACGACATAGACGGAATATCAATCTGGTGCTCCTTTTAAAATTTATTGCAAAATGAACCTAAGCGAATAATTTAATATTTAATTTAATAATAGTAAATATTAAATATTCCGCCAAAATTTGAACTGCTCAGATTTCCTCCAAACTATTGTCCTATGGTAAACTCCCTTTTCCGGGACAAACGTATTTTTTAGAAAAATTATCTTGAGATTTTATGGTAGGGGAAAATGTCAATTTTACCCTTCACGAGCATCCAACAACAAAAATTCAAATTTAATATCAAAATTATTGTTCGAAGAAACACGAGTTCTTACAAACTTCCCACTATAGAGCTTCTCATGCCAGAGAAGCCCAAAAAATGGACCAGCAATAGGACCAGCAGCCAAGCCCCCAACCCGAGGATCTACACAACCAAGCTACCTAGTGAGTCAAACGACCATCTTTAGCATTAACAACCACCTTATACATAGAATATATTCAAATACAACCAACTAGTACTCCCCACCATAAGAATACCCTAGTCGTGGTCATAAACGAAAACTCCGAGCGCGAAAGCCCACTGGAAATCACCGATGTTTAACCTAAACAAGGAAAACCACCCGAAAAAGGAAAAAACTGCACTCCCCGCCATATGGATTTCCTTACAATGCTTCAAGAGCACAACCAGAACTGGTTTAATCTTCAATAGGGAATAACATTAAGAAGGAAAAAGGAGCTCGATGTATGGTCGAAGGTCTCTCAACATACTCAATATGAATCAAGATATTTCACAATCGTCTCTTATAAGAGTATAAAAAGATTTCACCGAAGGCGTGTCCAGCTCCATCCGAGCCATGCTAACATCCTTCCAAAACCCGATCAGGATTCATGAATGGGTCAACCATTTCACGGTAACACAAAATCTCACAATGTCACCTCTACAACACTAACATCAAGAATTCTGGTCAAACATGCCAGGCACCAGAACATTCCTTCTTGTCAAAACTAGTCGCGAAAACAAACACCGCCAAAAGGAATTGGAAAATGTTGTCCATCCTTCTCACTCATGTTTCCCTAAAACGGGACAGACATCGATTGATAAGGATTTGAGTGAAAACCCAGGATTTCTAGGTCTTCCAACTATCCCTATAGAAAAAGCCTCACAACTGGGTCACAAGTTCTAACCACCAAGCAAAAAAGATCCAATACCACTCAGAAGATGGTAAAGATCATAAAGACCCTAGAAGGTAAAAAAACACAACCTACAAGGGCCTCGATATTCTCCGAGAATCCTCAAAAGGAATGACTCCTTTGAGGTCACAAAAAAATAGAAGAGAGAAGCTGAGATAACACCCATTTTGTATCTGTATATAGTAATACCAAATGGAGGTCTAGTTCATAAGAAAATCCTTGGTATCTATAGACATCATTATCAATGATCTGACTTGATAACCACAGATTTTGAGAAACAACACCCAATAAGGGGTTAAACAAAAAGGCATCACGTCCCACATAGACCAACTATGGTCACTTCACCACCTCTGCAAAATGACTGAGTCATCAGCCCCCTCAAATACCCCTTAACATAGATCCACATAACCTACCATCAGAGTTAAAAGTATGTATAAGAAGACCCAAATGTCTTAGTCGTCAGTAAAAATAGACACTAGTAGGCCTATATGCTGTGAATCCTACATGCTTAGTATGATGCATGAGATGCCTCTTGCCTTCGCCAGCCAATAGCCAAAATCTATCCCTGTCATGATACCAATGGCCAAGAGCTAGAGATCCATAGTAAATCAAAACACCACCCCACATGTGAGTCGCTCAAGGTGAAAATCATTTTCAATTGTAACATCACAAGATCAGAACAACAATCCCATACCATGGCAACCAGGACTTATTATCGGAACAAGTGTTTGTGATGCACCAGCCAGATATCCATCACAGGATCCGACAATTTCCTAATACAATTGTCTACCATATCCGAAATAGTAAAGACCAAGAATGAAAAATCCTCTGATACCACTTTGTAACGTCTCGACCCGGAAGCCACTAAACTGGTGCTCTGAGCCGGTTCACCAGAAGGCCTCAAGTGTGCCTCTCTCTATGCCAGAGGCTACTAAATTGTAGTGAGGGACAACAGTGTGATAGTTTGGAGACTATGAACTCATAACAGAGTCAAAAAATAGTGGAAATAACTAAGTAACATACATAGCGGAAAGTTAACAGAGTGAGGAAGCAGTAAACAACTGAAATAGAACAAGCTGCAATAGTAAACTGTTGTAAAAGCACGAAATACTATGCAATACAATACAACACTAGTCACCCACCTAGACGACCATACAATTACAAGTACAAAATAACCTAAAAGTAAAATTACAGGGCTCCGATACTAACTCCGATCCAATCCACATACCCGATCTCCAGACACTGTCAAACTGCAGTAGCCCGATCACTAGAAGCACTCGAGCAGCTCCGCTCAATCATGCAACAATGGGCCTTATCCCTATCCACAATTCCACTTGTGCTCAAACTAAAGAGTAGACAAAAGGTCTTCACATACACCGTGGTGCATGTGCAGGGGTGAGAAATTATCTTAGTAGGGAACCCCGACAATAAACCTACAATAGTGCTGCTAAAAGTGTATGAAACAACCATGTGCTCAGCCTAGCTAGAACAAAACAAAAGGAAGTAAACCAAACATGAAACCATAGTTTAACTCAGGGTATATATTCCCTATCAACTGGGATAGTGCCACCATGGATGTCAATATCTATATATGTACACATGTATAGTCCAATACTTATACACATATACATAAATATGAATATTTTGGATAAAGTGATTCAAATAATAAGAAACAACATCACAAGTCGATCCTTGAGACCATAAGACCGATATCTTGGACATCATATTCAAGGGAATTGAGTTGGACAAAGTCCCACTCATGCCATATATCAAATAATTCGATCTCTAGGTCCGTAATCTCATCGTCGTGTACCTGCTTCATCCAACACCGAAGATATTCCTCTGAACAATCTAAACAATGACAAGATATCCTATAGTTTAACCAATCAATCACAAGAAACCAGATAACACAACAGGTAACCCTGTGGGAAGAACTCGCATCCAACCCCTCTGGTCATCTCCAAGAAGTACCGAGAACCCTATGGGCAGTGCAGTCATCCTAACCCCTCTGGTTGGGTCATACGAAATTATAAGACTCTCTGGGGAAGCTCGCTTGGTCAATTCCCCTTATAGTATAGGGTAGTCAGGGACTCTCTGAGGAAGATCACGTTGTCTAGCCCTCTTGGACCTATGGTCTAGAGACTCTCTAAGGAATCTCACTCGGTCAATCCTCCTATAGTCTCAGGAATACCACATACTCTCTAAGGAATCTCACTCGGTCAATTCCTTTTATAGCCTGGGAAGGTTTTAAAGAAGTTAAAAAAATGTAATGACTCTCTGAGGAAGCTCACTAGGACTGCCCTCATTTAGTTTAAAATATCCAAGATTCTCTGGGAAGCTCACTTGGTATATCCCCTTTAGTCAATAAATTCCATGACTCTCTATGGAATCACACTTGGTCTACCCTCCTGTAGTCTATAATATCCAAGACTCTCTAGGAAGATCACTCGGTCTATCCATTATAGTCTATAGCTCCAGGTTCCCACGGTCCCATTCTAGTTAGTGAATAATACTGCTATAAGGCCAAAGTACACCTAAAGAGCTACTTGGCTAACCAGTCTACAACATTCCAAGCATGTCAAGAAAATCATTCAATCCTACGGTCACAAGGTATGGAAAACAAGTATAAAGTACAAAGGCTAACAATACCCAATGGTCGTAAATATAATAGGTCATGAGAAATACATCCATTAACAACAATTATCCTCAACCATGATCAACTTACCCTTACACAAGAAAACAAGCAAGGTAGGAAAACAACAGCCTAACAGGGAAGCTAGACCCAATGGTCAAAATCAAGTAACATGGGTAAACACATCAAAACTAGGTAACTAACCCCATTTATAATAAAACCTCCTCTACTAACGAACATAAGGAAATGTAGGCATCCCAAAAAACATGAAATACGTCTCGCGTCAGGCTCACTAGCCACTAACCAGGAAGCACCTCTAGTAAACACTACAACACCAGCAAAACCAAGTCAGATATAAACAAACAAAGAGGGTAGACCAAATGCCCAACCCATCAATACATCCAAAGCGCAAAGGGATTACCATTATGGAATAGGTTTTAGGTGACACTCGATCACCATCTCTTCCCAACCCGACATAACAACTCAGGGTCATTCAAACAATAAGAACACACTAGGTCCCTCAAGTCAAACCCTGAGGAATCATTATACTCGGGATTCTCCAGGTAAAGACGAGCGAAGGCATCCTGTGCGGGATCCTTAGAAAAGAGTAATGGAGGAATCATACATGGGATCTTCAAAGGAAGGACAACATAGGCATTTCTTAACATGGTTTCTATCAAAGGAAGAATAAGAGAGATATCCTATAAGGGACTCCCTAGTTCGGCACACAAGAAAAGGCATCCCTCAGGGTATCCTTAGAAGTACCAAGTCTCAAATCCTCATAGGCCAGAAGGGAATGTCTTAGAAGGGAAACATACTCTAAAGCATGGGTTATAGGAGATATCTCATAGCTCATCTCCTATTGAATGTCTCAACTAAGTTGGTACGAACACCCAACCATTCATCCACCCCACGTCTCACTCTCCGGTGACAACTGAACTAAATAAGTGGAGGAAGAATCCCACCATTTAGATCAATACCCCCCAAACTCCATTTATATTACCTATAAATGTAAAAATGATTCCACCATTGCGATATACGTGAAAAAACACTCCGAATTGACTAGTCACACGCCCAATTCTGACTTCTAGTGCCAAAGATATCACTAAATTATTAAACTGAAGCAGTACATGGCCAGAGTACATGGCCAGAACACAAAGGGACTAATTTTTTAATAGTACATGGCCTTTAAATTACATTACATGGCGTGTACAATTAAAAAAATGTTACTCTGTGTCCATTTTCTCCCGAACACATGCCCATGTACAACTACACGTCGTGTACTTCTTAAAAACCACTATTCTGTGTTCTATTCCACAAGACCCGCCTCATGGCTACCCACTACATGGAGTGTAATTAAGAAAACGTTATATTCCCTAAACGGGAAGAACACACGCCGTGTACCACTAGAATCCACACTGTGTATACTGGGTTTTTTGATGGGAAAACCCTAAAAAACTGGAAACACCCGTTTTCACCCCCTAAACATTAGATCCGGACTTAAGAGGCCACAATAAAGCAAAAAAAGGCATAAAAGACATAATAAATGTTTAATGGGGATCTATGGGGAAACCATAAATGGCCCTACCTTCGGGCGTAAACCACCGAAGCTTCGGTTTAGTTCACGGGTCACGGTTGTCGCACGCCGACTCAGCGCGTCGAGAGCTTCAACTCAGTACCACTCTCTTCTTCCTTATCTCCCGTTTTCTCAATCTCCAAATTCTCACATAGTTCACAGCCAAGGAGGAGAAACGTAGGAGATGTGAGCAAGGAGCAGGAGGAAGGAATAGAAAAGAAAAGAAAAGTAAAGATGAAATGAAAAGGAAGAAAAAGGGTCACGGGCTGGCCCCGACGCCCAACATGAGTTTATTCCTTCCATAGTCTAAAATCCCCATTCCGGACTCAACAACGTAGATAGAATCTCAATCTGAAACTCCATATAAATGTTATTGGCAAAATAACCTACACAAATAAAATTATATTTAATTTTATAATATTAAATATTAAATATTCCGCCAAAATTCGAACAGCTCAGATTTCCTCCAAACTCTTATCCTAGGATAAAATCCATATTCCAGGACAAAAAAGGTTGTCAGAAAAATTATACGAGATTTGATGGTAGGGGAAATGACAATTTTACCCCTCACGAGCTTCCAACATCAAAAATTCAAATTTCTGCTCAAAATGACTGTCCGAGGAAACACAGGTTCTTACAAGACAAGATGTGCAGAAGCTGAAGGAATATGCTGTATAGGTGGAGCTTCCCTTAGTGTATACTCCTCAGCCACATACTGTTTCGGAGAAAGAGTCGAAGAAGGGGGAATATAATAGCTCAGAGATAATGAACTAAAAGAAAAAGATGATGGCACAGACGTTTGGCCAACTGGTAGTGTAAACATCGTAGTCCTAAAATTCCTAGTGTGTCCCTAAAGACACACCATGATCAAAATGGGGCATAGAAGATAAGTCTGTGGTTGGGGAATAGTATAACTTGGTAAGACCTGTGGATCGTCTAAATCTCACACCACAAACCCTCGTACCACCGGCCTCAGTACCTGGACCACCAGATGATTGTCTAACTCTGACACCACCCCATCCTACCACTAGCCTTTGTACTTGGAACAATATCAAGCTCCTCTTCAAATATCTCTCATTTAGGGGGTGGATCCTGAAAAACAGTTTAACACAAATGTTAAAGCATGATATTATAATTTATTGAAATATATATATATATATATATATATATATATTTGAAAAATAATATTCATAACAAGGATGAATGGAGGAATGCCCATATGTGTTATGCGAAGATTATTTTATGTCATCTTTTTCTGTCACCTCTCTTCAATGAGTGTCATTTCGTGCAAAGAAAACAAATATGGAAGTTAAACAGATAACTAATGTGTAACCAATAAAAATATAGAAAACCCATTCTAATAAAAAACATAAAGAAATAGAACATTTATGATGGATTGAAGGTAAGTAATAGGATACACACTTTGAATGATGTAGGTGAAACATGTAGTTGAGAAATGTGAATGTATGATTCTATATATTTCCCACCACAACTTCGGGTTCACAATAAACTCAAACAATTGAGCTATTGGATTCTTCATAAGTAATAAACATATTGCTTCTAATTGCAGTAAGGATAGTTTCAACTTCATCATCACCATCATTAAAAATATGTCTGGTATTTAATTGAATAATTACACCAAATTTAGGATGACGATAATATTTGACATAAAAAAATTATTTCACCATTGATGCCAATACATATGGGTTTTCAATGGCAAAAGGGTGAGTCATATCAATAACTCAAAATCCAAAATAATCAATAAAGGTGCCCTGCCTCGTCATTGAATTAAGCCATTTACATTTCATCATCATCACTCGACGATGTGAGTAATAATCCAAAATAATTATTTTCTCCATGACTCCATAATAAGCTACATTTTCAGAACGACGTCTATTATCCGATGAACTAACATAACAGTCTATTGTGGAAGTTATCATAACACCATCATGTTGTGTTCTCATGTTTCTTGCTCATTCAGTTGTAATAAATTTATATCCTTTGATCACAAGTGATTTACAAGCATGAACCATGGCATTAGGACAAAAATACAATGTTCTTATTTCCTCAAAAACAGTGTTTGTAGGAAAACTCGATACCTGAAATATTAAAAAATAGTAAACTTAATAAAATATTCTTTTTATTTATTTATTACATAATTATTTTTACCTTTAATTTCTACCATGCCGAACACCATTTACTATGAAAAGCCTCTTTCCTTCTCGAAGAAAAAGAACAATGCTTTCAATATATAAATTATTTATGTTCCCTGTAGATAAAAATAATAATAGTTTAAGAAATATTTAAAATTACAAGAGATAAGATAAGAGATACATGTACAATTTATATCCTTGATATACTCATTGAACAATTCACAATTGAACAAAACTATGTGATGTGACATCTCTTGCTCTTCAAGGCTTAATGCCGTCTATGTGTATGATCCCAGAATTCCTCCTTTCTAAGGAATTGATGGAAAACTTGGTTCAATTTGCCCATACTATTCTTATTCATTTCTCATCAGCTTGTTTATTCTCAAAGTAAGATCAGAAAAATACATTTAGCATAAATCCATACATTCTTGAGCCTAGAACCATTCACAATAGAACATTTGGGATAATTCTTATTCCAAACATATGATTTCAATTTGTACTTGTTTCTTTCAGTTGGATACATCCAACGGAAAGCAACAGCTCCTCCAAGAAGTATTTTGGTCTGAAGATGTGTAGTTAGATGCATCATGCTTGTAAAAAATGATGGAGGGAATATTTTCTCAAACTCATAAAAATTAATGGCGTATCTTGCAACATTTTTTGCAATAGTATTTGGACAAATTCTTAGCACAAATCCTTATAAACAAATACCACAACCAATTAAACGGGACTCTTACCTTATTGGACAAGAGATAATGGATTGCTATTGGAATCAACTCATGCAAAAGGATGTGATAATCATGAATCTTCATAGATTTCAGCTTCAACTCTATTTTGTTGACCCATTTTGATATATTTCTTTAATATCCATTAGAAACTTTAATAGTCCCTAGAACTTCCAGAAATTGAATTTTTTCAGCAGGTGTCATCACATAAGAAGCACATGGAACATTCCATTTATTTTTACTGATACAGACATGATGTAATTCTAGTTTGATCCCCCAATATACCAAGTCACGCCAAGATCATAAATCATCTTTTGTCTTCCCCATGACATTTAGAAGAATCAAAACCAACATTTCACATATATTCTTTTCAATGTTTATTACGTCTAATCAATTACGTAACAAGTTTGTTGACCAATACGACAACTCTATGAATATTCAATTCATCTTCCAATTGTAACAGGTATCATTGGAAACATTTTTTTCTCTTTTAAGATTTCATTACACCCTTAACAAATGAATAAATAGAATACTTCAATTCATTAATCAAATCAGTTTCAGACATACACTGTGTTGGATCGTTAGTCTCCATGGTATTGTCAAATCATCGACGATTGTTTCTATATGGATGGATCATTAGAAAGAATTGTCGATGTCCTATAAAATTAAATCTACGAAGATATTTCAGTCTTCTTGATACAGTATTCTTCATACAAATAGGACATGACAATTTTCCTTTTGTGCTCCATCCAGAAATCATTGCATAATCAGGAAAATCATTGATCATCCACATAAGCGCATTACGCATTTGAAATATGTCTTTCAAACATGCATATTATGTGGGCACAACCACATCCAAAAAAAGTTTCAACACTTTTATTAAAGGTTTCATGTATACATCTATATCATTTCCAGGATCAGAAGGGCCAGATATCAGTATACTCAGGTATGTGTAAGGCTTTTCACACACAACCATGTGGGAAGGTTATAAATGTGTATAAAAACCATCCATGTGGTGTGCGAAGTAAGAATCTGGCCAAATGGATTAAAACCGTCACATGAAAGACCTAGTCTCACATTATGCATCTCAGCTGCACATTTAGGATATCGAGAATCGAATATCTAACATCAAAATCCATCTTCATGGTGAACCAAATCTTCATTATTATTTTTCTATCAGTGTCATGACATCTCATTTTTACTAAGATTTTATCAAACATGAAAAGGTCCTATAATCTAGGGATCAATGGAAAGTGACACATTACTTTTTTTTGGCACACGAGATGGTGTTCCATCATCTTTTGGCTTCCATCGAGAGGATCCACATTTGAGACAATCATTTATTTCAGCAGTTTCATCCCAAAATAAGCTGTAATCATTCGAGTAAGCTTGAATTTCTTTTGACAATCCATGTTCATCAACTAACATCCATTCCTTATAGTGGTTTGAGGGAATATCTACATCATCATGATGTAAGTATTTTAAGAAGGTAAGAATGTAATCAATTGCAGTATTTGAAATCCCATACTTTGTTTTCCCATGAATCAATCAGATTAAAAATTACAACTTTTTCATTTTACCACATTTCAGATATACTGGAGTCATCGCAGCATCATTCAATTTTTTCACACTATCAAAATCATCATTTTCATTGGACGCATCATGTGTTCTTGTATCGAAATCTTGTTGTTTGGACATTGTTTCATTCTAATGAAGTCAAATAAATGGAAACCTCTCATATTCAAACGCTCCAATTTAGTCTTATAATTCGGATGATCAAAATTTTGAGATTCCATTTTCTCTTCATTGTGATACCACACATAATAGTTTGTTTGGAAACAATATTTGGTTATATTATATCTAACTACTTTCTAACTCAACCATGGTCTCCCAATACAATCTGAACATGGGAAGTGTATGCAACATCTATCGGAATCCTTGTCAAATGAAAAATATAAAAATATGATCAAATTATTATGAAAATCGGTTGAAATCCGATCAGTTTCGTACATCCGACTTCTATCCAATCTGTAAAAAAATTGCAATATGTCATTTCAAAGAAACTAAATAATAATAATGTTTAATCAGAATAATATTTACGTAAATGAAAATTGTTTAGATTAAATAAAAGCATAACTAGCACATTACTCTATATTAGAATCATATTAATAAATACAACAAAATACAGTGTATATAAGAAAATATGATACATACTTTCTAATGTCTATATTCAATGATTTACCAGTATGATATTGGAAGTGGATCAGGGAATACATAATCCTTAAGGGTCTTGTTGGGAGTACATGAGTTTTATACTATAACTTATTTAGGGATATTTGGATGAGGAGTACGATGAGGATCACATCGAAAGTTGTTATGTTCTCATCATGTTTCACATTAACCATGGATTAATGGATCCTAGGTTTGGGGATATAGATCAATGTATGGTAGGGTATATTCATTGAATTATGTCCGAATTGATTTTGGAGAGGTACCATCAATAGTTATAGGTGCAGATTTGATTAGAAACACCTATAAAAAGGATTTCAAGAATTGGGACGTCCCAAACTAGGATTCCACTCATTAGTGACCCAAACCTAGATGGCCACTCATTGGAGTGGGACCTTCAAGTTCTAGTGTGTTTTATCTCACACACGAATAATGATTTCTGGGCTGTTTGGGGTCCAGGGAGGAGTGTGGTGTGCTTTCCGTGGTCTAGGGAGGAGGGTGTGGGGGGGGGGGGTTGTCTAGGTTCCAAGAAGGAGGGGGGGATGTCCTGTGTCCAGAAAGGTGGGTGGGGGCTGTTTGGGGTCCATGGAAAGGGGGGGGGGGCAGTCCAAGGCCGAAGAAGGAGGGTGGGGGGCTGTCCATGGTCCAAGGAGGAGGGTGGGGGGCTGTCTAAGGTTCAGGAAGGTCGGGGGTTGTCCTGGGTCCAGGAAGGAGGGGGTGGTCCTTGGTGGAACTCAAAACACCAAATGGGGTTCCACTCTATAGTTCTGAGAATATATTATCCAATGCTACAAATATTCCTCCTCTAAACATGACAACTTCAAATCACTGCCTCATATAATTTCATCACATTTAAGGGATATGGGTTTTGTAAAAAGATTATACATTACAGTGATGTTCTAGAATGATGGTTTTTTGACCAAATGTGTATGGAATTCAGTAACGAGGATGATTTCTTCCATTTAACCAATGTTATAGTGTATGTTTATAATGAATTATTTCATTTAAAAAGTCTTCTAGTTTATATGTAGTTAAGGTGAGTCAGAAACCATGATATGAATATCATTAGAACATTGGTTCTTCCATTTAACCAAGTAGTCTTTAATTTCAGGGATGAGAGCGTTTTGACTAAGATAATTACTACTTACTCTATAGTATGACTAACACATCATGTGGGCATACCCATGAAAAGAAGACATGTGTAAATGGGATGTTTTCCAAACCCCATTTGGACAATCATTCTTCTCACCATATGGGATTGGCCTGGTATATTTACATGGCTAACCATTTCATGTACTATGTTTACATTCTCATGTACATTATCAGGACACTAGATTATCGTAAACACCCTGTCAACTGTTATACACACCATGTGAACCCTTATACCATACCATCATTAGTATAACCATTAATAACAACTTATTAAACAACATCACTTGTCATAGAGAATAAAATTTAACCCAAATCAATAATAATATTTGATATATCTAGTAAAATGAAGTCATACTATCATACATCCTAAATAGACACCTACAACCATTATTAATGACCAATAATCTTCACTTTCGGCTAATCAAAATAGAAAAACAAAACACATAGTTGTAGAAAACAAATTCATTTGTGTGAAGAATAATAATCCCTTGTTCTTCATGATATTTTAACCAGAAAGTCATGATTTTCAAGATGAATTGTATCCATGAAACTATATGAGAATCACAATTCAGTACATGCGTTCTTTTGATTTTCCTAAGCATTTTAAAAAACCCAAAATCAGTGAAAATGTTCATTGGGATTTAGAAATGTGATTCAATAACTCTTGTATGTTGTTGAAGGAAGAATGATTAATGGTTATATTAGGAAATCTAATATTCATTAATATTGCGAATTTGACATTCTGTTAATTAGTTTCATGATGAAGGAAGATGTACTACCTAGTAAAAGGTGAGGTCCCACTGAGAGTTCCCTTTGTACATATTTTATTTATAAAGAACATTGGATTGTATGATTAAGTAATTCATATTTATTCTATGAATAATAATTAGGGACAACATTCTATTTTTCAAAGTTCAAGAGGATACTCCATATGTTCTATTGTCAAAAGGATAAGTGAACAATGTGTCATTATATATATATATATAAATTTTTATAGAAACATGATATATACTTTTTATGTAATACACATAGTGTACAAAAATTAAGATGAATATGATCTTCATGTTTGAAATGATCTTAATAAAAGTAGTGATATTCATGAAATACTATGAATAAATATTATAAACAATTTCTTATGCATTCATATACATGAAGCTGTAATATTTGAAGCATTGAGATTAAAAAATCTATGAATCTTTAAAATTAGAACTTGAGAATGAGACACCATTCCATTATAACTATATCTGTGTAATGAAAACATTAATTTGACAATTTCTTCACCGATTTAGTGATGTGAGTTCACAATTCTTGGATGTAGTGATATGATAACCCAATTTGCGGAGTAGTGAATCATAAAATTTTCCAAAATCACTAGAAATATGGAATAACGATATACTTGTGAATATAAGGATATCATTGATAATAGGTGGAAGGATATCCTTGAGAAGAGGTGTAAGGATTCTAAAAAGGCAGCTGATCGGATGGACGAGGTGCACCTGTGCTGGCGCTTCTCAAGGGTTTCGGGAGTTGGGCATTACTTCTGGGAGTCGCATAGTCTGCTTCTGGAATCCGGGGGGGGGGTCTACTACCTTAGTTGAATTAGGTGCATATTGTCCCAATGGTTATTAAAAAACATTGGGAATACTTCATAAAACTCCATCTTTAACAACGGTTTATGAAAACCGTTGGTAAATAACACCTATACCAATGGTTCAAAAGAACAATTGGTATACAAGTGTTGGGAAAAAAAGATTTCTTGTAGTTGGTGATCAATATCTAGAGTTTCTTTGGCTCACTGGATATTACAAGAATTTCATACAATACTTTTCTTATCTTTTTTCACCTCTTAATAGTCTTGAAAATAAGGTTTTAAAGTTCACATGGCCAGAATCATGTGAAAAATCCATTCAGGAGGTGATAGTGAGGCTTGTCTCGACACCAATTCTGATTATTCTAGAACCAGGTAAGGTTTATATCCTCTACTTTGATGCATATTTAATTGGCCTAGGATAATTGTTGAGGCTGGAATATAATGTTTTTTGCTTACTGATCTTGGAAGTGGAGGCCACGAGATAGAAATTTCCTGTCACACGACCTCGAGCTAGAAGCAGTTTTCCATGCCTTACACTGGTGGAGTCATTATATATTCGTCAAGCAATTATGGGTGTATAAAAATAATTGGATCATCAGGTATATCTTTTCTCAACATGTCTTGAACAAATGAAAATGATGATGGGTCGAATATTTACATTCTTTTGATATTGAGACTGCCTATATGCCTAAAAAGAAAAATGTGGTCACTGATGCACTGAGTTGAGAATCTAAAAAGCATGATGTACAAGAAGCCAGTGATTAATTGAAGCTAATGAACTTATCTTCTAAACTTCATTTAAGGTTTCATGGTATTCACGAGCATTATTACCTCTCATCCATAACAGTTACTTCTTCACTAATTGAGAAGGAAAAGAGTTGGTAATTATCAGATCAAAAAGGTTTGGTTATCTATGAGAGATTATTAAGAGATAACCCACCTCTGAATTGGTTTGTGGATAGAGACAATGTCTTATGTCTACGTGGATGTATCTGGGATCCTTCATATATGAGAGAGGAGTTGATTAAAGATTCCCTTGCTTCAATGTGGGCAGTTCATCTACGCATCTTGAAGTTGTATCGTGATATGTGATGTAAGTATTGGTGGCCTAGGATGAAACATCATATTGCATGCTTTATCACTAGATGTTCCACCAGTCCATAGGGGAAGGCAGTGCACCAAAAACCAGCAGGCTTGTTACAACATCTTTCAGTCCCAAAATGGAAATTGGATGATTTCTCCATTTATTTTGTAGTAGGCTTACCTAGGTCAGAAAGGGATGTCTATATTATATGGCTAGTCATTTACCAACTAACTAAAACATCCCACTTCATTAAAATTCGAGGGACATTCTCATATGATGAATTGGGAATACTGTATGTCTATGAGATCATCTGACTATACAAGGTTCCATATACTATCATTTTAGATTGGAATGATCTATAAAATACATGGTTCTGTAAGGGTATTCATAAATCTTTAGGATCACAGGTGATTCTAATAACATATTTTCACCCTTAGACCGATGGTCAATAGGACTAGAAAGTAAAATTTTTACAGGATTTGCTCCAAGCACGAGTCCTTGATTTCAATGGTTTTGGGAGAAGCATATCAATCTTGTCGAGATCACTTATAATAACAGCTTTTTGGTGACAATTCAGATGGATCCTTTTGAAGCATAATATGGTAGTCCATGTGATGCACCATTGTGTTGGCTAGATGCAGGTGAGGCAGACTTACCGGGACCTCATCTCATTCATGAGACATCAGAATAGGTCCAACAGATCTAGAATCATATTACTACTGCTCAGTCTTGATAGAAATATTATGCCGATCATCATTGATGACCACATGAGTTCATGGTTGGGGATATTTTTTTCTTCGGGTATCTCCCATGCTAGGGCATATATGATTAATAATGTAGGGAACGTTGTTGCCTCATTACATTAGTCAGTTTGAGATTTTAGAGAGATTTAGTTCTGTAGAATATCGATTGCTACTACCTCAGAGGTATTGTGTCATGCATGAAATCTTTCATGCTGCGTAGATTCTCCAAGACCATGCTAACCCAACTTATACCTTTGATCCTAATTTAGGGAATATCTAGTACGCATCATTGACTGAAGCATGAAGGCTATCTGAGGTGATTCTGTCCCAATCGTATAGGTGCTATGGATGAAGGGTCAAGTATAGTATGAGACTTGGGAGAGGAAATGCAATGTATATGATCAACATCCAATGTTGTTTCCATATAGTGTTTACATACCCTTGTAAGGAGTACTCGGGGGTAGGGAGTTCTTTTAGGGGGGGGAGACCGTAATGACCCGATTTTTCACTCAAGTATGCATCCTTTTTGTTTTGGTATAAATCATTACATCGGACCTAATATAAATGCCAAATGAGTTAAAAAATGTTCTGAGGGTTTTTTGGGGATTTTTCATAGCCCGAAGCCCATCTTTTTGGAGAAAACAGACATGGTACACAATTTAGAGTAAACCATGCAGATGGTGTTTTTTTGGACACTGTCACCTCATATGTTTGGTGCACGACCATGCATCCAATCAATGATGAACCCCTTTTTCCCATGTAATCATGCATGGGTAGTTCCCGTTTTGATCAAGCTGTATGGAGGATTTCTTTTCAGGCCGAACCATATCACATGGTTTGTGAATGGTTTGACAAAACATTTTTACAAATCGTGCACAAGATAAAAACCATTGGAAAATTTCCAAAATACCCTTAATTATCTATTAATCATATTTAATCCAAATCCGGGAACCAAAAGTATTTTCCACCTTTTCACCCTTTTTGATATTTTTGAAGGCCAGAGCTAAGGATCAAGAGACGTCCATCATCTGTCATCTGATCAAGATTTTGTTCACCACGTTGGATGCACAACGATAAGTACTTGATTCCACTTTAGTCATTATTCTAATCTTTCACTCATGATATGGATATCTCCATGTGAGTGTTTTTACAATTTGTTAGATCTACTCTGATCCGAGGAAAACCCAGGGTCGATACCATATGAGGAGAGTCATACAACCCTAAGGTGCGGGTCTATAACATATCCTTAATGATTGTGGTATTTGGAATGTTCGTGTGGGGCCCTACAAGATTTTTTTGAAACTGTTTCTTAAATTAACATGCCATGATTATACTAGTTAGAATTGTATGGTTATGCTTGTTCCAAATATGTGATTAGTTAATAGTGGTTACACTCATATCTTAATTCACATCATGTCGAAGGTTATGCCATAATTTTGTTTTTAGTGTTTTGACATGTTTGAGTAACAGTTCGAGTCTAACCTTGTTTGACCTTATTTATATTGAGAATTCCTATTATAAATGGATTCTTATTACTAATAATTTCACAATGGCATGTAACATGGATTATCGACACTTGACCCGTCTAAGGTAAGTGCTTCCGAATGGTTATTAAAAGTGAAAAGTGATATGTGGAATGAAAATTTTACTATGTATATAAATATTCCTTAATAAAAGATGTTGAATAAAGGTTACATGTCGTATCACCCCATTCTATGTTGATGGAATATAGCAGAGTGTACCTCAATAATTGAGTATTCCTTAATGATTAATTAACACTTTATTGAATGGTTGCAGTGCTACATGGCCTATCCACACCAATGGAATACAAGGCATCGACCAATAAATAAATGATTTCAACTCTACTTGACCTATCCACACTAATAGAAGGAAATACTCGAACAAAATGAGTTACTACATGATTACAATATCAAATATGAATGGATTAACTCAATCTATCCTTTTATTATATGAGGAGAATACCGTAGGTCTTAGGATTACCATTTAGATTCTTGGATACAATTTTCATAGGTTGATACCCTCCTAGAATCCAGTTCTTGTCTATTCCATGGATGCCCAGTATTCATCCATTAGGTCCCTTTATTGATTATAAGATGCCTCACATACACTCATTGGATCCAGTATTGACTAGTACGTTCCATGGAGAAAGACCATATGGCCTTCACTTTACATAGCCCCATTTTATCTTGGTAGATCATCTTGGACTCAGTGGGATCCTTATTGTGAAATTCTATGTATTATTCTCCTTGGATTACACTCTTTCCCCTTAGATAAACTCATATACAACTGAGTTAGCATTCCATGAGATTTATGGTACCTTTTTTGTAACCTTGGAACTACCTAGATGGGTATCATTGTTAGGTTTCCTTATTACATATTGGTATCATCACTGTATATACTGTCACGAGGTGATGTTACTGATGGCTATGCCTCATGTGACCTATTAACATTAATCTATAATATCTTAATTAATGATCCGATTAAATGTTTAGAGACTAGCTGATGGATAATGTAGGTACTTGGTTATTTAGTCATATTGTACCACTTTCGTTACTTTATATAAGCATCCCTTCACACTATTGTATTCCATTTCAAGGGCAGGATAATACAGACACTGTTGGTGGTGGCCCACTAATATTTGTCTCACACAGTCTCCATGCATCGTTTGCTACCAATAGTAGATTACATGGTTACAGGTATTGAAATAGGGAAGCATAAAACTTCTAATATTTGATTGGGTGCTGATAGGATAGTGCTTGATAGTAGAAGACAGAGTAAGATATTGGGATGCTTGGAGTAGACTTTATTTTCTTTTACCCTATGGAACATGTAATGACTATTGTATTGTATCCATGCATCCAATATTTCTAGTGAAATCACATAACATAATCAATGTTTTATTTGATACAGTTATTGTTATTCTTTTTTATCTATTGTATCCGTTCGATTCAACTTTTTATTTATATTTCATCTGTTGGTTGCTATTCCATTATATTTCTTTTGATGTGCTACACTCTTCTAATGTGGGGATTGTCTTCCCATTGACACACCTAAGGCCCTCACTGCTAGTCAGCAGCATCTTGCATTCGGGTGTCCCACTGGTCTCAGGGCACTGGTTAAGTGGAATCTGGGTCTATGATGTCACCTTTGGGTATCGTGTAACCTGTAGTTCTTAAGAAAGGTGACTGAGTTATAGTGTCTAGATCTCTCTAGCTGAGGACTCATGAGATGAAATCTCCTATGAATGATCTTGATTTAGAAGACATGGTTCATGCCCTATGCTATTGGAGGAACAATTTTTTGGGATTTTAATTCATAGTATACAAGGATCAAAAAATATTTAAATATATCTCCACATAGAGAGAAATGAATTTGAGGTACTGAAGGTGGGTAGAATACCCACAGTCCATCGACTTTGAGATTTATTATACACCTGGCCAAGCTAATGTCCCGGATAATGCATAAATATAGATATCTCATATGAATGGCATATATGAGGATATAAGTGAGTGTCATATGATGGTCATTTTTCCTCAATTGATTCTGGCAGTTCAAGAATAGTATAGGAAACAAGTTCTAGTAGCACTGGCACTGGCATCGCCTCTTCTGTAATGGGTTTGCATGTGTTAGTTATCAGATTTTGATGGTCCTAATCTATGGGAAAGTGTCGTAGGATAGAAACCACCTATTGGTTTGGATATTTATAGTAGTTAGACCCTTAAATTCAATTTGTGTATTTGGGTTCCTTCAAATACATGGGAAGAGATAGTAAAAGAATATCATGCCTCAGTTTGGGCTATTCAGCCGGGGCATGTAATGAACTGAAAATTCCATGTAATTTTTTAAAAATTATTTACGATTTTTATGAGTTAGAAAAAATTGACGGTGCATGATTCCAAGGCTCGGTGTTCCCCAAATGTTTTTCTAAGATTTTTTAAGGTACATTTAGTAAATGCGCAGGAGACGTTTCGAATATTTTGAAATAGGGCATAGATTAAAAAACTGAGGGCACCATTGAATCTAAAATAACAGGATTCTCCTAGAAAAGACTTAACTTTCGCAGAAAACAGATGAAAATAAAAGTAAAATTTTTTTCTTTTTGAGAAATATAATAAAATAATTTAAAAGAAATATTTTATTATTCTCTCTATGTTGTGTGGAGGATGAAGACGCTATGGAGAAACGATGATGCATCAATGGATCATTTTAATGAATCTTAGGGATAACCCATATTCCAAAACCTAATAGTGAGTTTAATGGTTCAAAACAATGACGATGTTTCATAAAAGAAACATCATAATGAAGAGACTCCATGTCATTACGGGAATGTTGCAGCGTGGTTCTCTTAAGCACTTCCACCCTAGTAAAGAATGAAGAATGAAAAAGAATGTCTTTCAAAGGTCAGAACATCGAAGCATCATTGAAACTGTAAACACTCGAGGACGAATGTGCAGAAATGACCATCATAGAATGTAAGGGGTTTATGTTTTTGATGTTCCCTCTCTTTCCATTCTTGAGAAATATAACGAACGCGGACCAACGGACTAACGACTTGATCCGCATCTCGCCAAATTGTGCTTGGGTTTGTCTTGGGATCTTAAACACAGGGATTATTCATCTATTTATATTATTAATCTTTTCCACATGTTTAAAATGCTGAAACGGAGGGCGCGGGCCGAAAAAAACAACGCTTAGACACTCCGCTAAAATTTTCATTTGTCTGTTCTTCGTGGAGGAACAACAAACGTGGTGACAAGGTTTTTGAGAGATGTGAAATGACGACGTCATTATGGTGGCCCGAAAAAACATCTTCAGGTGTGCCATTATGACAGTCACTGGTGGTGGACAGAGGCGACCAACGGCGACCGACTGCAGGTGATGCAAGATGGAGCACCATCGCGCCAAGCGGGGTACAGAGGCGGCCAGCCTGAGCCAGCCGCGTGGGAGATGGGCTACACTAGTTGGCACCGCCTCTGGCAGCAGCTAGGATAGGACGGGGCGACACCGATCTCAAGTCATTCCACGTAACCCTAAATGAAATGACCTCGCATCTACGGGGCCAGCTGAGAGAAGTGATCAGCCTTCAGGCAGATAGGTTCAGACATTGGTCGACCGAACAGGCCGGATCCGACCCACGGACCAGCGCATGTGGGCCGCACCCCACCCAGAGGGCCGAGACAACCGCGTCCCATGCCCACGAACCAGCCGGGCCGACCCTGACAGGACAGAAATTGTGAATCGGGCCAACCCATAATGGGCGAGACCCAGGCAGGTTCAGGTACACCCCGAGACCCGTTTCGCCGCGCCGACCTGACCAAGTCGGACTGACCCCAAACTCAACCAGCCCCTGAATAAAGAAAGACCCATGACTGATTTACTAGGTGTCTATTTGAAAAATTGTTAGTGGTGTTGGGAACGATTTTGGGAAGCGGTCTCTTTGTCATATTTTGGTCGGTCTGACCAAGACGGGCCGGACCGAGTTGTGAACACCATGTTTGATAGAAAGAGGTGTAACTAAAAGACCAGGTGTCCGATCGATGCGCCGTCTATGGAATAACAACCATTGTTACAAGTATGTACTATAGATATATTGTATGTATGTTTTGATGGAGTTTGACATGTGACATGGGTGAGATCAGACATGAATCCAACCGGGGCCATTTTACAAAAGTGCCTATATCTCACAGACTGGGCATCTGATCGACGTGCCATCTGTCACGTTGGAACCCCTATAATGGTGAATTCACATAGGTATTATCTTTTCATGACATAGTACTAGTTTTAATATGATATATGGATTGAGGATAATTTCTTCCAAAATCGAGCTTGTTATGAGCAGGAATCCAGTGGCTGGTTGTGACATGAAGAAGAAGAGCGACCAATACGGGTCGACATCAAAAACTCCAAAGTAGGATAATATAGTTATAAGAATAATAATCCCATCCTCTTTATCAGAGACAAAGGCAGGTCAAAACCAATGACCAATACGGATCAGCACCAGCAACCAATACCGGTCAACCCCAGTGACCAATACGGGTCAGCACCAGTTCCCACTACAGATCAGAAGTAGTGACCAATAAAGATCAGCATCTAAAGACCGACACGATTCAGCATACAGTAACCTATACGGGTCATTAGTAGAGTTACTATGGATATGATTTTCTTTATGTATGACTAGACATTCATATCATAGGAACCTTGAAGTTATATCATAAGAGTGAGCTGTCTCTTTTTATTTTTTCTTCATGATCTTGATCCTTCTTATGATATTACCTTTTTTGTATTTCATATGGTGTTTTAATTTAGAGATTATAGAGAGAACTTTAGGGGTATCGGCATCCCCTAATGGGGATTTTTATACTAACCCCTACACAGTCTCCACCCACACGTGTGTGTCTAGTGCATAATGATGACACTTCGAGGAAGACTTCGGAGGTTTGTGACATGGTGGAGTTTGCTGCTATGTAAGAATTCGAGATCAACATCTATTACTTCCAACATACAGCTAATAACCTCAAGGTAGAGCTCCAGGGAATATGTGATAGCTGTTCACTATCTTTTTAGTTTCTAGGGAATGTATTGAGGCCCACTGTTTTTAGTTTCCAATTGTACATGTGGTGTTACTTTACTCTCGTGGTTCTATATTACTTTTTTTGGTGGTTTACTTTAGTTTTATTTACATAGTGTTTACTAATTCTATATATCAATACCTTCCATGTTTAAGAAAATCCTTCATGTGAAAGCCACCAACCCCTGCTCAATGGAATTCAGGCTTAGAATACTCACGTCTAGGGCTTGTGGGGTGGGGCGTGACAAATTGGTATCAGAGGGTGGTTGGTTCTACCAAAATAAATAAGAGTATAATTTTAATTAGGTGATGGTGTAACGTGTTTTGAGTTTGGTTTTCAGTATAGGGAGTCTAGTGTTGGTGTGGTGGTTGACGTATCCATACACTAGGATCCTGAATTCTGTTTTTCACCTTTGTACATGAAAAAACTAGTTGCTATTGTTTTCTAATGTTTTCTTGATCTTTTTTTAGTCATCTCAAAAACAATATCTTATTGACTATGACACATCTCGTTTTATATGATGCCTCCATGAAGAATTCCATCCAGGATTACGATTAGAGATAGTGATAGTGGTCCACTGATCAATGTGGTGTCGATATAGGGACCACTCACAGGTATGGCACCATTGAGTGGTGTACTAGTAGCACCACCACCTATTGAGCAGCAGATGATTATAGATGATCATGCACACCGGATGAGCACTTACATGAGTTCCAGACACAGAGTCCTACATGGGATTGAGGTGATATGGACACCTAGGTAGTAGAGGACTAGCATGAGGTTGTTTCACTAGTCTTTTTCTTATTAGATGCACCCATTGAGTAGATGGAGATCTCGACAGCTAGCCTTCTTCTGGGATCGACTAGACAATTGTGGATCTCAACTCTCTAGGTGCACGAAGAGAAAACCCTCACCTTGTTGGACATTGCGACCCTTTTCAGGGTAGAGTTCATTCAAGCAATACTACACTCTGTGCATATTCAGGAGTTGCTACATCTATAGTAGGGTAGCCAGATTGTGGCTTGGTAGTTGGTGAGATTTACTAACCTCTCCCGATACTCCACAAACAAGGTACAAGACCCTTAATTTAGGGCCTGAAAATTTGAGCATGGACTCCAATGAGAGAATAGATCAACGAATGATTCTCTCACCATCCTGACGCAGGCTGGGTGCTAGAGTTGTATTTTTTTATGGAGATCTTCCATACCGAGAAGGAACAGACTGTGAGAGTCCCTATCGGATGACAGGTAGCAGATTCATCTACATCTGGTAGAAGATAGACGACATGGAAGCCCATGAAGGATAAACCTTCAGTTGGGTGACCTGGGGATGGAGGGTCAGATTTGCGAGGCTTGATAGAGAAATGGATACCCTAGTATGGTAAGATCTATTTTTCCTCCAGGGGATAGGGTCATTGAAGTTGTGACTATCTGACACCTCATACGAATTATCGAAAGATGGTGGAGGGGCCACTGAGGTAGCGAAAATGATAGGAGCCTGAGCATCATGTGGGTGGTGCACAAGGAAGGGGAGTAGGACTAGTAGCAGGAGGTGGTCAGGGTCACATGGAATTACCACCCTCAAGGAGGTCCACCATGAGCTCAAGGAGCATGTGGACAGGGATGGGCCCAGCTATAGGCAGTTGAGGCTCAAAATCACGACATCCTAGTGATTATATGGGGTACAATTTTTTTCTTCTCTACTTAAGGAAAAGTGCTTATCGACAAAGGTGTTATCCGTTCATTCATTTCCATGGACATAGTTTGAGAATCTGAGATTCCTACTGAGATTTTATCTCAACCTTTGTGTTTGGATACTCATACGGGGAGAGATTCAGTGGTCATGGAATGATTTCAATAGTGTCATATTACTCTCGAAGGAGGGAGTTTTAGATGGGATCTTCTAGAAGCGGTGTTGGAGACTAAATACATCATTATAGGCATTGATTGGATATTCGCAGTTCACGCACAGATTGAATTCTTGAGACGTACCGTGTGATGTTCGTGCAATGATGGATGCTAGTTTTCCTTTATTGGATTGAAGGAAAATAAAACATCACGAGTTTTACTAGTACTCAGGAGGGTGTGGCTGATTACATATCAGCTGGCTTGCATGACCTTTCACATGGTGGATGAGGTGAGTCTATAGATCCTAGTGGTGGTGGAAGAGTATGAGGACATCTTTCCAGAATATTTATGAGGACTACCTCCACGTAGAGAGGTAGACTGCAACATTTATTTGTACCCAAGAATAACACCGATATCTACACCATATTATCGAATGGCCCTTGCAGGGATCTTGTAGCTGATGATATAGTTTGTGGACTTATAGCGAAATGGATTCCTAAGGCCCTGTGTTTCCCCATGGGAACCCCCATTTTTCTTTTCGAAGAAGGCAGAAAATAGTTTGAGGCTATGCATGGACTCCCGACACCTAGAAAAGGCGATTGTGAAGAACAAGTATCGTCTCTTAAGGATTAATGATCTATTTTATTAGTTGAATGGATCGAAGGGGTTCTCGATGATAAACCTCATATTATCCTATCATCAGCGTAGGGTGCGGGGATGAGGACCTAAAAAAGATAGTCTTTATATGTCGATATGGCCTTTATGAGTTTATTTTGATGCCTATCAGCATGTCCAATGCTCCAAAAGTATTCATGGGGAGCATGAATTGGATAATTCATTCATACCTTCAATCGCTTTGTGGTGGTCTTCATAGACGATATCTTGGTGTACTCATCATATGAGAAAGAGAACGTTGTACACTTTAGGATAGTTCTGGACACACTCAGTGAGCACCAATTATATGGGAAGCTCGTGAAGTGTGCGTTTTGGATAGGAAAGGTCCAGTTCATGGGAAATGTCATCTCAAAGGCTAGAGTTTTAGTGGATCTGGCAAGGATTGTGGTAGTACATTCTTGGGAGCCACCCAGGAGTGTTATTGAGGTTTTTGGATTCCATGGATTAGAAGGATACTATTAGAGGTTTGTACCTGATTTCTCCAGAGTAGAGGAGCCTATAACTGCCTTGACGAGGGAGGGGAAACCCTTCCTATGGTCGGAGACATGCTAGTAGAGATCTCAACTACTGACACAGGGAATGATCATAGCTCCCATCCTGAGGGTTCTATATGAGGGCACTGACTATGTGGTTTACTATGATGCATTAGGGAACAGGATCAGTTGCATCCTGATGCAGGTGTATGCAGTGATTTATTATTGCTCATGACAGCTGAGGTATCATGAGAAGAATTATGCAACTCATGGCATGGAGTTGGTAGTAATAGTCTTTTCACTAAAGATGTTGCGACACTACTTGATGTCAGATTAGTTAATTATTTACTCAGACCATAGGATATGTAAATATATCTTGACACATAATGAACTAAATCTGAGACAACGACATTGGCTACACTTTCTCTAGGACTATGAATTTAAGATATTATATAATCTTGGGAAGGGGAATTTAGTAGCATAGGCACTTAGATGGATATTGAGTTCACAGCTACTAAATGAGGCTTCAGAGCTATTATCCTCACATCAGATATCCTGTGTGGATAGAGATGAGACAGTCTACCTCCTTTCAATGGTAGTTTCCCCTCCACTCCATCAGTGAGTCAGGGAGGAGAAACTTAGAGATAGCAGTTGTGATAAGACATGTGCCTAGATATCCTCAAGACATGCACAGAAAAGACATTCTGATGGTGGGGAGCACACTATCCTTTTTAGAGGATGTATAGTTGTACCAGTGGAACTGCAAGTGATGGTGTTGTGTGATTTCTATACATTCCCCTTAGAGGTACATCCAGGTATGATAAAGATATGTTAGGTCCTCTGGAGTCAGTACTGGTGGCCAAGTATAAATAATGTTGTGGCAGAGTTTGTTTCTTGATGCCTCTCTTTTCAGCAAGTGAATGTTGAGCACCAGGTACCAGTAGGCCTGACCTAACCCCTCAAGATACTAGAGTGGAATTTGGAAGGGATACAGATGGACTTCGTGATGGGATTACCAAATACATCTTGAGGGCATGATACCATCTGGGTGATTATCGACTGACACACCATGTCAACCCACTTATTTTCCATTCAATTGAAGGGTTTGGAAGAGAGAATGCGAAGTCTATACGTTCAGGACATTGTGTGACTTCATGGGGTTCCTTCAACAATAGGATCATATTGTGATGCATGTTTCACATCCTAGTAGTGGAAAGGATTCCAGGAGGATTTATGGACACAACATTTCTTGAGAACATTTTTTCACCAGCAGACGGATGGTTAGACTGATTAGACCATCCGTTTCATATAGGACATTCTTCGTGAATGTGTAATAGGTTTTGGTTCTAGTTGGGAGGGCCATATACCCTTAGTGGAGTTTGTGTATAACAACATCTATCACTCCAGCATTGTTATGGACCCTTTTTAGGAACTGTACATACTACCATGCAGATCTCCCTTGTGCTGGATAGATCTAAGAGTGCTTGCACCCGTGGGCCCAGAGATGGTACATGATACTACTGAGAAGCTGTAGGTCATCTGATATTAGATGATGTCTACATAGAGTCAACAGAATTCCTATACTGGTAGGTGATAGAGACCGTTGGAGTTACATGAGGGAGACAGATATTCATGTGAGTCACCCCGCAATAGGGACTACGATGATTTGGCCGAGGTAGGTAACTCTCACAAAATTTAATCGGACCATTCCTGAAACATCATAGGATAATCAAGGTGGATTACCACTTGGAATAGCCACAAAAATTGGATAGCGTGCACGAAATCTTCCATGTATCCTTGTTGAGGAGATACGTGCCTGAAACATCTCACGTCAACAACCTTGGTGAGCTGAATATTGACGACAGGGTGACTTTTTTATAGTACCCGGGGGTGATAGAGGATCAATAGGAGTGAATACATCATGGGTGGTCGAAACCTCTATTGCGCATTCTGTGGTAGCACGAGAATCTCCACGAGAGAACATGGGAGCGAGAGGCTCATATGCTTCCCCACTAACCCTCATTGTTTGTGTATCATTTTTTGGATTTCGGGGATGTAAATTCCTAAGTGGGGGAGAATTTCATGACCCAAAAATTTCATTTAAATTATTTTTACATTATTTGGGATTTTTACAAGTCTACGAAAATTTACGGTGTGTGATTCTGAGGCCCAGTGCACCTGTAATGAATGTATGATCTTTTTTAAGATAGGTTCAGTAAACGCGTGAGTGGAATTTACTATATTTTTGAAATGGTCCTCATATTAAAAATATAACGGCACTGTAAAATCTAAAACTTGGGAATTCCCCTATAAATGACAAAACTTCAACTGGTGAGGGCATAGTGGAAATGTTTTTTTGGAAATTGTTAAAAAAAGAAAATAATTCCAAAGAGTTTTTTATTATTTTCTCTTAGTTCCATGGTGGACGATGACGCTGTGGGGCCGCGACGATTTGGCGATGGATCACATCACTGAAACACATGAATGACCTATATTTTTCAACGTAACAGTGAGTTTAATAGTGCAAAAGTGTAATGTTATTTCATAAATTAAGTAGTGTAATGATACAACACCATATAATTATGGAAACACAACTGCGTGGTTCTATAAATTGTTCGATGTGACGGGAAAATTAAGGAGTAAATATTTGGAGGATTTTCAGGAAATGATCTGATGTAATTTGACCCCATCGAAGAATGATGAATGAAGAGGAGTGAATTTTGATGGTCAGAACCAGGAAGCATTGTCAATGTCGTAAACCCTCAAGGTGGAACATGTGGAAAAAAAGTCTCATAAAGGGTATGGGGTTTATGTGATTTGATGTTCCCTCTCTTCCCATTCATGAAAAAAATAATTAACACATAACAAAATACTAACTAGTTTATCCGTGTCTCACCAAATTATTTGGGTGGTTGTTGTGGGATCTTAAGAACATGGATTATTCATCCTTTTTTTATTAATTTTTTCCACATTTTTAAAATTCTAATGTGGAGGGAGTGGGATGTAACCAACAAGGCCCTGACACTCTCTTAAAATTTGCATTTATACATTTTTCATGGAAAAAACGAATTAGAGGGCCAAAAAAGAAAGGTGGAAATCCGGTGGCCTGTATAAACATTTTCCATCACACCATGCTGGCGGCGGTTAGTAGTGGCCAAAAGATACCAGTAGAAATATGCCGCAAGCGGTGGAAGGGGGCACGTCGTTGCGTGCCGTGGTGGCCAGAGGTGGCCGACATGAGCCGGCCACACTGGAGAGGGGTTTCACCTGTAGGCACCCCGGCGGAAGCATCCACGGTCAATGTTCCTCTACAAGAGGGATGGTGACGACCCCGAGCCTCATAGTGTCATACAAGATGAATCGGCCGCACATCCGCGGGGCCAATCGGCAGAAGTGGTCAGCCTTCAGGCAGACCGAGCTGGACCTGAACCGGCCGAATTGGCCAGGCCAAACCTGTGGGCCTATGCGGGTGGTCTGAGCCCCACCCGGTGTGCTCGGAAAATCGTAGCCCAGACCTTGGGAACCAGGCCAACCCATAACAGGTCAGACCCGGGCAGGGTCAGGTAGACCCCGGGAACAGTTTTTTCGGGCCGTCCAGACCATGTCAGACCGAGCCCAGACCAAACTAGCCCCCAATTAAAGAAACACATGTAAGATATGAACTTTTTGTCTATTTGAAACATCATCAGTGGATTTGAGAACCCTTTTGGGAAGCATTCCCTTTGGTATATTATGGAGGGCCCAACCGAGTCGGACCGGATCGATGTGTGAACACCCCTGTTTCACAGAATGATGTGTAACTAACAGACATGGCACCTAATATACAAGCCTTATTTGGGATAAGTACCCTTGTGAAAAGGCACTCATTTGGAGATTCTATGTGTGAGTTTTATGGAGTTTGACGTGTGACCTATGTTGGATCAAACAAGAATCCAACTGGGTCCTTTTTACAAAGGTCCTCCAATCCCACATACCGGGCGTCCAATTGAAGCATCGTCTATCATGTTTGTACCACCATGAAGGGGTGGTCCCCTGGGTATTTTTTTGCGAGAATTTGTAACAGTTGAGATACGACCGATGGATTGAGTAGCGGTTCCCTCAGAATTGAGCATACTATGAGCAAGAATCCAGTGGTCGATTGTGACAGGAGAAAGTAGAGAGACCCATATGGGTCAGCATTAGAAAATCTAGAGTGGGATGATCTAGATGTACGACTAATCATCCCTACCTTTATATCAGAAACCAAGGCGGGTCAGTCCCAACGACCAATACTGGTCATCCCCAGCGACCGATACAGGTCAGCACTGGGGACCAATACATGTCAGCACCAGCGACCAATACGGGTCAGCATCTAGCGACCAATATGGGTAAGTATACAGTGACTTATATTGGTCAGTAGTAGAGTTACTATGGATTGGATGATCTGGATGTATGACTAGTCATCCCCATCGCAGTATCGTTGAATTTATAACATAGAAGTGAGCTGCCTTTTTTCTTTGTGCTTCATAATTCAAATCCTTCTTATTATATTACCTTTGTTTTATTTCATGTGGTGTTTTACGTTGGGGATTACTAAGAGACCTTCAGTAGTATTTGGGTCCTCTATTGGTTATTTTTATACACACCACTGAATGGGCTCCACCCGCACCTGTGTGTATGGTGTAGAATGTAGATTCTCAAAGGAAGACTTTGGTGGTTCAGGACTCGGTGGAGCTTGGTTCAACGAAAGAAGTTAGGATCCTCTTATTTACCTTCATACATATAGATACTAACCTCCAGGTATATCTATAGGGATGATGAGATATCTATTTACATTCTTTTCAATTTCTAGGGCTCGTATTTTCGGCCCACTATTTTCAGTTTATAGTTGTATTTGTTGTTTTAATTTACTCTCGTGGTTGAACCTTAAATTTGTAGTGGTTTACTTTAGTTTCCCTTTTTGAGTTTGTATAGTTTCTCTAAGAAAATTCCTTCCCTGTTCGAGAAAAGACATCTGGTACTAATCACCAACCCCTAGCCTATGGAAGGCGGGCTTGGGTTAGTCACGTCTGGGCCACATGGGATGGGTTGTGACAGGGCTTATGAAGATGTATCGAGATATGAATTTTTAACATTTGTAACCTATTATAATGATGTAAATAGATGTATGGGTGATCATTGATAGTATTAACATAGTCACGTACTTCATACCATTATGGGAAACATTATATATTAATAATTTAATAGAATTTATAAATTAGAGATAGTGAGGCTTCACGATGTACCGGGTTATATCATTTCATAAAAAGACTCATGGTTCCCTTTGTGGTTCTAGAAAGGGTTTTATAAGACAACAGGATCATCTGTGATCTTGAGTAATGCATTTCACTCTCAGAATGATGAGTAGTCCAATCAGATGAATCCAGTGTTAGAGAATATAATTTGGTCATATATCCTTGATTCTTGTGGTTCCTCATCCAATCATATTCATCTGGTTGAGTTTTCCTACATTAAAAAATATTAGAAAAAAAATCAGATGGCTCTGTATGATGCTCTCTAGGGTCAACCATGACATTCAACGTTACATTAGATTGTGGTAGGTGATGCATCTAAACTAGGTCCTCATATTTTTTAGGAGACTCCCATGGACGTCTAATTGATTCAGATTATTATGGATGCATGTCACATTAGGAATAAATATTATACCGATCATCTCTACAAACCTCTAGAGTATTAGATGAGGCATCAAGTTTTTCTTCTTGTATCGCCACATTTGGTTAATAAAAGGATTGTCATATTGGAAAAGTTATCAACAAGGTATAGAAGGCCTTTCAAGGTAGTGGAAGAAGTCAAGACAATATCCAATCAATTTCTATTAACTCAGAGGTACCATTCCATGCACAAAGTCTTCCACCCATCTCTTCTTCAAAAGTATCATCCAGACCCATTCATTCGTTTGATCCCAATGATATCAATATAGAGGTGGATTCACCCTTTTAGTATAATCTAATTTTCATTTTTGATCATAGTGAAAAGGTTTTTCGAGGAAGGTTAGTCCCTATATTCTAGGTGTTATGGTAGCACGTATGAGTCTATGATGATACCTTGGAGTGGGATACTAATCTACCATGCACAGTGGCTAGGACCCTTTTCAGATGATGTTTTACCAACCATGGAATATAAAATCAGGGATGATTTATTTTAAAGAGTGGAGGTTTTAATGTGTTGTATTTATCCAAAGGTATAGATTGTTAGCTTTTTTGGTTTACATTTCTTAAAAATTCCTTAATAATTATTCTTAAAGAGTTTTATGATGTATCAGCTACATTTGAGAATTTTTTGGAGTCTTTATCCTTGTTAATGGAAGAAGTATATTGGACCACATGATTAGAGGAGACAATTCCACCCATCTAGTATGATTTTCCAAAACCAGGTGGTAGAATACATTGGGTTTTAGTGGGCCACATGATTAGTGTGAAAACGCGCAACACCAGGTGCACACCTATACCGCTTCCTATAGGATTTGAGCAGTGAGTTACTACATTTTCTATGAATAGTTATTCAACTCATGAAACTAATCACATGGTATTCCCCCTTGATGTATTAGGAGGAGAACGATTATCTCACGGTTGGGCCAACCATGTGGCCAAATAGTGTACAGTTCTAAATGGGGGTGAATTTACCTTTTTTCCATTCATTAATGTTTTAAGGCTTTTCCTTTCCTTCCTCTCTCCATTCAACATAGAATTTCCTCTCCCTCAAATAAAATGATCCCCCCTCCTCACCTCCATGGGCGTTTTATGTTCCTCCTTCATTAGTGATCTGTTTCCTCCAACGCCAAAAGCTGCAAACTTGACTCGGTAAGCTCTACCATATATACACCTTTAATTCAACTCTTTTATTCAATCATTAGGGATATATTGGTGGGATGGATTGATGAATTTTTTTGGGTTTTATTAAATCTTATATATTCTACTACATTAGGTTAAATAAAGGAATTTTATAAAACATGTCGAGAAATATTACTATGAGTTATGGTGTCGACCCCTTTTCCATTATTTCATCAAATTTTAATGGTTTTTTCATTTCCCTGATAGTAAAATTCTTTCATAAAGTCATTTTCTTTCATATTAAATTGATCAAGACTGTATTTTGAGTCTGTTTTGGCCTTATATTATGATTAAATCCATCCATAGGGAGTTCACCTTGACTTCGGCCACCCTTTTGGTGTTCCCATACTAATTGGAATTTTCTCCCTTGTTTTAGAAGTGGAAATCACCATGTGTGTGTGAGTTACCCATGTATTAATGCCTTAATGGGTGAATTAAGTTGATATAAATGGTGAACCAATATACATTCCCTTAAACCACATATCCCATAAATTATATTTTAAATGCATATGATTGGTTCTTTATATTGAAATCATTTAGCCATGTATTAAATGATTAATCAAGCTGTTTAATACATACATGTCATGTATCATTCATTATAAATAATTTATCATTCTATGTGGGATGAATACTTTACTTCATTCCCCATGATTTCCACTTTATGTAATTCAATGTGGCTTGCCTTATCAAATTCTCATATCTTAAGCCCTTGTTATATCTTGAATGGAATGTTTTTATCGATCAATGTGACATCCCAAAAATTATAAACATATTTTTACTATATTAATTTTTTAATATGGATTTATTTATAATTAATATCAACTAATAATATTTTTTAGATGATTTTCATTAAAAATCATAATTGAAATTAACTGTTTTAAATAATTTAACACATATAAATAAATATAATTTTTATTTAAAATATTATATTTATTTTAAATTAATATTATAAAAACAAATTTTCTTTTTATATTTTTTATATGAATATTTTAAAATAATTATATTTATTAAATTATATAATTTATTTTTATTAGACGGTTATTTAATAGGAATTTTTAAATGAATAATTATATTAATATACGGATAAGATTAATTTTGTTTAGAAAATGAAAAATATGATATATATATATATATATATGTTTTTGTGTGTGTGTGTCTATTTAATTTAAATCTTTGAATTATAAAAAATCATTATATTTTTTTAAAAAAATTATTTCTATAAAAAAATTTATTAATGGTATAGATTATGATTATATATTATAGATATATTAAAAACTTGTTGAAATTATACATATATATTATATTTAATTAAAATAGAATTTCTGGTCATAAAATAAAAAATTATATTTAAATGAAACTATAAAAATGATGAAAAAAATTATTTAGGAAAAGGGGGGTGCATCGTCGGATTAGGGTCGACCGTCGAGTGAGAAAATAAAAGATTATGAGTTGCCCGATGGATATGGGGTTGAGCCTCCATGGGGTTTTGAATGTGGAAGGCCGAGTGAGGAGTCTATTTTTATTGAGAAATGGGATATGGTGTGGATCTAGTGTTCTAGTCATGCCTGGGGTCTTTGCTTCCCGGTGAAGGAGATCCAAGTGATGTGATCGAGCTTCATCTCTTATTAGGGTTTCGATCGACAACGAGGGATTTCAAAGGTCATGCATCATTAATGTTGTTTCAATCTGTTCTAATATATGTGTTTTAGGAGAATTTTTTTCTTAACTACTTTGTCGATATCGAGTAAAAAATGAATCACATTGTTTTATATTTATGTCCTTTTTCGTCGTTTACCCTATGGTTATTGTCTCCTTAATCCTACAATTTTTTTATTAATAGAAGTCTATCTAATTGTGATCCGTTTTTTGGTTTTGTGCCATTTAAGATGATTCTATTATGGTTAATTTTGGTTTTTATTTTTCTAATGTTATGTGATGATTATGTGTCTATATTTTCATCAAATGAAAAGAATAAAATTGATAGTATAATTATAAAAATATTTTATATCAATATTTTATGTCAACTCATTTTATTCATATTTCTCTATAATATTTTTATCTCATTGTATACACAGTAGAGACATGTATATAAAAGACTTTAGTGTGAAAAGATAATTAAAAAAACCAATTAGTATTTCAGCGCGTGTGTGTCCAAGGAAACATAATTTTTCATCATTTCATCTCATTCCACAATGAAATTTAAGTAAGGATTTAATTTTATTGATCAAATTATGTTATTTTAAATAGATTAACATATATATTTATGTATGTATATATAAATATACATATTCATATATATCTATATAACATTCTATGTTTCAAAAGATATAAGGTATCTGGTATATTTAAATTATATATTTTCAAATATCTATCTTAGTTCTTAAATTATAAAAGTGAAATATCTCAATATTCTATGCTAGAAGAAATAGTTTTCAATATAATATATATTTATGGTTTGTTTTAGTAATTTTTCTTTTTTAAGTATTACATTTATTTTCTATTCTAAGGGTTACATATATAATGTTTATATAAACAAAGAGTTTATATTTGTGATATATATTCATGATTTATATTTATATCATTTTATTTATATGATTTTTTTGATATAAAATTATTGATTATTTATTAAAATATTTTATGTGCACAAAAAACCAGATCGACCAAAATTCAATGTGGTATTCATGTTTTATTTATTTATTTACGATTTTATGATGTATCTTTTATAATAAATATTTCAATTTATAATTATTTATTTTGTAAAATGAATTTTATTTTTTTTATATATTTATTTTTTTCCCCATAATGAATCATGATGTTCATACTATTAAATATTTTATAGAGAAAAATTCATCGATCTATGAGAATTAATTTATTAAAGTTATTTTTGAATGATTAAGAGAAACATAATTGAACTCGTATAAATGAATGTGATTAGATTAATAAAATTATTATTTAATTCTTATGTTTCATATATGTGTTGATACACACACATACATAGAAATATATATCCTATTAAAAACCATAGCTATGCCAAGATTTTACTTTATAAAATTTATTCAAATGGTTAAGGAATTTTAATTATCCCCCTTTAAGTTCAAGAAAAGTTTTTGAATTTTAAAATTCAATGTTTAAATTAAAATTATTATACTTTCAAGTAATTATATGTTAATTTACAGATATGATATCTAGTAATATTTTTTTTGAAACATCTATGTATATATATAAATGCATTATACTTTAAGAGAAAATCATTTTAAAATTGAAAACATCATATTCATGTAAATAAATATTATCATATAAGATTTAATTTATGAAATTTATTTTTTTCGTATTATATATATATATGGAAATAAAAATATGTATATACATATGTTATTTTTTTGTGAAAGTATTTTTGATATGTATATGAAGATGGAATAATGTACTATTTTAATGACAATAAATATATATATATACATAATTTATACATTCATTTTTATGATAAATTATTTTATATATACTCTTTTCATGATAAATATATAATCAAGAGATCCATGTTTATGAAATTGTATTCAATTTGAATGGTTTAAAAGAAACTCCATGGTCCTCATGATGGAAAATTTAAGTCATAATTTGTTTAATTGCAAAGAGTCGCTCCTATAAATTATGCGAATGAATCAAGGGCATGGGGAATAAATTAAAAACCCTTATGGTACTTTTGTCCATTTATATGATGGTTGTTCATAGATAGTACTCAAATTCATTGGGTGATGTGTTAATCTCATGATATTTCATGTATGGTGTGTAGAGGTTTATCATAAGCACATTATGGGATTTTGGAGTGAACCTAGTCCATCATGGGACTATGTTCGTTGGGTCTCAAGAGTGAACCGATAATCCATGCTGTGAACCGTGATTCCATTGAGAACTAAATTATGAAAATCTTATATGTTTTCATGGGAATTTTATACATTTTTATGAATGAATTTGATTTTATAAATGATTTATATATTAAATTCCTTTTAATAAAATGATTATTTTGAGACATAATCATGGTTTCATAAATCTGTATCATCAGACTTCATTACATGTTCCACTTTCTATATATTAATTTAAAACTTATTTTGTTTCATTTTATTTTAAATACCCCTTACTATGCTTTTTTTTCTCATCCCACATTTTAATTTTATTTTCACATGCCTGCTAGAAGTTCTGATTTATATGGGTTCAATAAATAGTTAGTGCATGTGAAGTATTTTTTATCTCTTTTTATTTCATACATTTTTATATGTTTTATGGTTTGTATCTAATTATCTAAAATCTAGAATGGTAAAAGTTCCTAGTATATAATAAATGTTGTGTATTTATTCAGTTTCTTCGAAAAAATAATAATTTTTTTTTATATGCTTCGATTAGAAGAAAAGGATCAGGAATTTACAGTGGGTATTAAATAAAAAACTATAAAACATTAGATATTATATGTCGTCGTATATGTGGTTGAGTTTAGGCTTTTTTATAGCCGATGTTTTTTAATTCTGATGAAAGAAATTCATAATTTTCTAGAGTCTTATAAATAAATGGGGAGGGTGTAATTAATTTGAAAGGGGGAATAATTTTACATCCCATAAAATCAAATCATAGTTTTACAATTTAAATATTTTATTAATGAAATTTATTTATAATTAAACCCAACCATTAATATATTTCAGATGATTTTATTTGAAAATAATTACTAAAATAATGTGGTTTATGTAACTTAATACTTATAATTATTTATAATTATTATTTATAGTTTTCAAATTATTTTTAATTAATATTACAAAAACACATATTTGTTTTCAATTTTACAAAGAATATTTTAAATTAAATATATTTGTTTAACTATATAATAAACTATTTTCATAAGAATATTTTTTAGAATATTTTAAATGAATAATTATGTTAATATATGAATATGATAAATTTAGAATTATAAAAAAATCAAAATAATATATCTATATATATATATGAAATTAAATGATTGAAACTATAAATCATGGTTAGATTAATTTTATGAAATTATTTTTATTTTATATTTTGTCTTATAAAGGTATAAATAATGAATAAATGTTATATTTACTTTAATAAAATTTTAATTTTAAATATGTATATATTATTTCATTAAAATCGAATTTCATGTATTAAAAATGAAATTATATTAAAATAAAAAGATAAAAATGATGAATGAAATGATTTGGGGAATGGGGGTGAATCGCAGAATTAGGGTTAATCATCGAGGGGGAAATTCGAAACTGAGGAGTCACACCATAGTATATGGGGTCAAGACTCCATGGGGTTTTGACCCTTGAAGGCCGAGTTAGGTTTTTAGTTTCATCAAGCACCCGGAATATTGTGGATCTAGGGTTCAATTTGTGTTTGGGGAGTTTGGCTCCCAAAATAGAAGATATGAGTAATGTCATCGGGTTTCATCTATGATTAGGGTTTCATCCACTAGTGAGGTGTAACACCCCTAGCTTCCACAATATGTTTCCCTATAAATACTGCAATAGATTGCATTGTACGCAACTTCGAGATTCTAACATACCACGACAAATCAAACTAGATGTTATGAATAGTAATACACACTTTTCAAAATTTTATAAATTTTATCTTTCAAAATGGACTTCATTTTATGCAATAGAAATATCGAAATTAGCTTAGGGTTAATTATTCTTAATTTTCTGAAAACATTCAATTTTTTATTAATAGTAAAAAATACAGAGTTATTGTTGAAAACTGACTTTCTATATAAATAATTATTTATTTTATTTAAATTTATTTTAGTTTAAATTAGATACATAATCCATATATAAGTTCTATATAATTCATTGGATTCGTTTTATAATGAGTTTAGATATAAGAAATTTTATCGAACTTTTTACCCTCATTTACCCACCTCCTAAGAGAATTTCCAAAATCATATAAAACATAATTTTCCCTATTCTTTTAGTTTCATTTCAGAAATTCGAGAGAGACATTTGATATAAGTAAGTATAATGTGGTTCAATAAGATTAAAATAAATTTTTTTGAATAGCATCTTTTTACTTGTATTTACCATGGTTAAAATTAAATATGGTAATTAAGGGTAAATATGATATATTATTACCCTAACACATGTTATAATTCTATTTTATAAGTATTATTAGAAAATTAACAACCTTAGGAGTAAAATATGAACGTATTTTTTCCACTTGGATTCAATTAAGACATTTATTTTTATTTTACTTAAAGAATAGTTAAAAGAGTTAAATACAATGATTAATAACTAAACCATTTTTTAATATTGGGCTAAAAATAATATAAATTCGACTATAAATATTCATTATAAAGACAAAAATATTTCCCACATAATGGTAGTTTATTTATATTTTTTACATATTAAATAATTACATTTATATATGATACAATGATGATGCAGTAATTACCGTATTAATGAAAGATTAAAATAATTGACATTATAAATATCCAAATAAGTATAATTTGAGACTTATAATGAATTAAAATAATTGTATAGGTTAATATTATATATTAGGGTTGATTAAATGTATTTATTTATAAATAATAATGATTTTAGGACTTAAAAAAATCAATTATTAAATAATGTCAAAATTGATAGAAATGTGTTTTTAAAATAAATACCATATTATTGGATGATATAATAATCCTAAAAATCTATGGTTCAGCCAAAAGACTTATATAATAATAGGTGTATCATTAATTAACCACTTGGGGTTCCCTTGTATGTTTATATTATGATTATTAACCATATAGTATAAAAATACAAAGATACATGGTAATGTCAAACTATTTATCTGAGAGTTAAATGTATAAGATATGGTTAATATAGTGACTCAAACCTGTCTATAAACTATTGGTTGTGAGGGTTTCGACCCATAAATTCCATAGACATTAAATAATTCATTTTTTATCCATTTGGAAACGAAAATTATTTTAAGATAAAATAATATTTCAATCTTTTTATAAGGTGCCTCTCACCCCTCATATAAAAGGTCACTTCACCTTATCTCAATTTTACACCTTCAAATTCATTCTTATCGGCCAAAACCTACCCAAATATCCTTCCAACTTTACTAAAATCATACTAGAGTCCTTTATTTATTCATAAATCCATCCTATCGAGCCCTTTTGATCAAATCAAAATGAAGAACCCGATGAAGAGGTCAATATTTCATCACCACTTTCAAGTTCTTTTCTTCTTCCACATATTCTTTCTTTGTTGTTTACATTATAAAATAAAAAATAAAATAACTTCTATTTATTGTGATGTTATTATAAAAATTGTACAACCATAATCATTATTCTATCAATCCTATAAATGACAAAGTCACCATATGGGCATACGTACTGATTATCATCTCCACGTCGTGGTGTAATTTGTTACTCAGACACTTGATCACTTGTATGAGTATAATAATGAGTATAAATGATGTAAATAATAAATATAAGATGATAATTATTCTATATATATATGATATAACATAAAATTATATGTGATTCTAAACACAAAAAAATTATATTTTCACTCGTGCGTGCGTACGGATTACCGTCTCCACGAACGTGATGATATTCATTCTCTATCGTGTCAATTCAAGACTAATTTTCAATTGATGATTATAAATAATATATAAAGACTTAATATCGTTATTAATATTAATAATATGCATCTTATCCAAAAAAATATTACTTACATAATAAAGCATATAAAGGAAAACGAATCAGTTAACACCAGAAAAGACGACAATACTAAAATATTATTAACAAAGCTATATTATAAGATAATATATGATATCATACTAATGTATATGCTTACATTATAATTTATTAAAAATTATATCACCATTATAATTGAGTTTATACTACCCTCTACCAAGGAAAAGTACAAGGTAAGGGTCAATTCTATAATATCTTTATTATCTGAGGTTGTTCTTACGTAAGTATCTACTAGGACCTCTTTATCATCCACATCCATGATTCTTAAAAATATATTTAAAAAAATTTATACTATTTACTAGACAATTGTATAATGTCCTTTATAACCTTATTTGAACTTATATGTTTTGAAAGGAATCTTTCAGTATTTTTCCAAACAAGGTACTTTACGACCATTTCGAAAAAATTAAGGTAAGAATGCCTTTTTTAACTTATACGACGAGTGCAGCTATTCTATGAAATTATAACATTTTCAAAGCTTCCATTTCACAATTATTAGAATATTTTCAAAATAAATTAATTTTTATATAATTATGTAACTTTAAATGGTTTAAAAAAACATAAAGAGATATTTATCTCAAATAGTTGTCATATCATCTATGTCAACATCTTTTGATGGATTTTATACTTGTTTGAAGTCAATTCATTATGATACAAATCATTCCTATTATATTGTAGGTTTTGTGATATTTTTGACTGTGGATGATTAATTTTTATACCAGTCATGGTTTATGGTTAATTTATTGAAAATTTTTATTGTGGTTTTAATACGAATATTTATGTTATATTTCAACCTTTTCATATGAGGAATGTATTGGACTTAGTAAGGGACGGTAAGAGCCCACCATAGCTCCTCGATGAGTCAGTAGGTCTCATTAGACAACTAAACATGTAATTGGCCGAGGACATTCTCATTTTTTTATATGGTTTTGGCCGAGGCCTTAATCATTTTTAGACGTCTTGGCCAAGGACTTGACAAAATGTTTCAGAATGCCTTACATTATACATTTCCTCATTATGAAAATAATATTGATGGTTTATTTTGTTATTCAACTAGTAGAATACCCATGATTATGGTTTATTATGCATTTATTTACTAAGCTCATATTCTTTCCATAAAATTGTTCATGATTATTATTTTTAAAGGCATGTGTTTTCAATTATTCACTAGGCTAAATATTTATGTTATCTTCCGCTATATTGGTTTCTCTTAATGAGTTTTAGAGCTCACCCATTTCTTCTGTTTCATTTTCATAGGATATGACGAAGTTAGTTATGAGTGACATGTGAGCATAATCTCGGAGGCTTTGATGTTTCTAATAGAATAAATTGGTGTTGTATTTCTTTTGATTTTTTAACGTTGAACTTATGTACGAATATTCATTCCAATAATACTAAATTGATCCGTCATTCAGTACATGATTGCATTGTGATCATTCCAATGTTAAGTAATAATGAACTAACTCTGTGTAACTGGGGTTGTGGCCTAACAGTTGGTATCCGAGGGAGTTTAGTACAAACCATGGAAACTATATTTAGATAAACTCTAATTAGAGCACATTATCCTAAGATAATGTTTGCAGATTCATATAGAAGAAAATCCTTGATTTTTTTTTGGTATTTTGAGAGTTTTCCAAGCAATAAATCCCTATCTGGATACGAGCAGGTAGTGGTAGCTTTGGAATATATATACCTAGGGGTACAACCCGAAAACACCACTTTGAGCTAGACTCAAAGGAGAACTGGTGCATGAGAACTGGTCTTATACACTCTTCGTTATGACACTCCCAGGGGATATGCTTATGATAATTCTCATTTTCATTACAAACCATTATGTAGGGTTTAGGAGTATATACATCCTCAATGAAAATTTTTTTATGATTGTGGATTATATCCATAAACTGTTCAATTTATGTTAAGTGTTTTCCAAGAATGGAATTATGTATTTCGATTCATAAACTAATATAGTTTATGCTATTGTTTAGAAATGGAACCTAGTGGAAGGAATGTAAACCATATAATTGATCATAATACATGTAGTTATTTCTATTCTACTCATGAAAATTATAGCGGAGCTGCGGACGCAACTGGTGTTAATCATCTTATCACCATACTAGGACAACTCACTCAAGTTATGTATAATAACCTTACCCATATTGAGCACCATTATTTAGAATGTGAAAGCTCAATGTTAGAACTCTTCATGAGGCAAAAACCACCCACATTCAATCAGAGTACAAATCCATTAGTGTATGAGGAATGCAGAAATTACTTAGAGAAAATATTACACGCTTTGGGGAGTAGCAAAAAGGACAAGGTTGTCATGGAAGTTTATCACCACACTGAAGATACTGATCAATGATAGTCATTGATTCAAACTACAAATGAAGATGAATAAGTTTCCATTAGAGAATGGAGGGAGTTTAATGAAATTTTCTTAACAAAATACTTTCCTCGTGACCATCGAATTGATATGGAATGGAAATTTTATATTTTGAGGCAAAAGGAGGATGAGAATGTTGCAAAGTATGATGCTAACATTACAATATTAGCAAGACATTCTACAAATTATATATGTAATCCAAGATGTAAGAATGACCGTATCATTTATGGGTTAAACCCACTTCTTCTTCTTCTTCTTTAGGAATTGGTATCCCAATCCTTCTCATCTTACGATGATATTGTCTCATGTTCTATTAAGACAGAAAATGAATTCTCTAAGTCTTACAATATTAATGAAATGAATGTGAATAAGTGATCTACTGTAAACTTTGGGAAAGAAAATAATGAAATAGGGAAGAAGGGGATAATTAAATTTCCACCCTGTGATAATTCTGGAAGGAATCACCCAGGTGCCTATCTATAAGGAAAAAGAGTATGCCACAAATGTGGACAGAAAGGCCATCTTACTGGTGATTAGATGGGAAAAGAAGACTCTACCAATGGTCAATGCTACAATTGCGCGGAGATGGGGCATTCTGAAAATGAATTTCCTGAGCATCAGGGAAACTTACCTTAGAAAAGGCCAAGGGATCAAGGACAAGCTTATGTGATCACTACTACTAAGGTTGTAGCTCCAAAATACGTGGTGGCAGGTAATTTAATGGTTTACTCAAGTTTATCCACTACTTTATTTGATTACAGATTATCGCATTGTTTCTTATATTGTATGTTTTCTAAGAAAATTAGATATTTTGATTTTGATTTAATAAGTGAGTTGTCAGTCAAAACTCTTAAGGGAAGTGTCATTGCAACATAGTTTTGTGAATCAGTTCCCATTCATGCATATTAATGTTCTTTATCTGCTGATCTCATCATCATACCAATGATTGAATTTTATATAATCCCCAAGAATGGATTGAATATCTGTTGCTGGTGAGAAAATTTATTGTAAGAATAAATAGGTTACAATTTTGGATAATGATAAGGAGTACATTATATTTAGAGTAGAAATGTCACCACCTAATTCTTATCTAGATCCACCCCTAGTAGATCAACTAAATTCTATTATTGTAGAGGATCGGAACGAAATTACTATGGGTGAGGAAAGAAATGTTCAAATAGAGGACGTAACTATTGTGCAAGAATATGTTGATGTGATTCTAGAGATTTTACCTAGACATCCTCGAGAATGAGAAATTGAGTTTTCCATTGATTTAATTCGTAGTTCATGGCCCATTTCTAAGACCCCTTATAGAATGGCCACTGTGGAATTTGTGGAACTAAAGAAACAACTAGAAGAATGGAGTAATAAGGAATTTATATTCCCAAATGCTTCTCCATGGGTATCCCCTTTTCTTTTTGTTAAGAAGAATTTTGTATCTTTGAGGTTGTTCATTGACTACTAGGAGATAAATGATATTACAATAAAGTATAAGTATCCCAAACCGCACAATGATAATTTATTCGAAAACCTTCATGGAGATCAATATTTTTCCATGATTTCCCTTTGATCTATATATCATCAGTTGTGTCCGAAGAAGAAGGACATTTCGAAAACATCATTTCGAACCAGGTATGTGCATTACGAGTTTACAGTAATGCCTTTTGGGGTGACTAATGCACCCTATGTTTTTATTGATCTAATGGAAATAGTTTTCAAGGAATATCTTGATGACATTGTAGTGGTATTTATTGATGATATCATGGTATACTCCAAAAGATATGAAGATCATGCATATATCTAGAGCACCATTTTGAAAACCCTCAGTAGAAATTAATTATACATGATATTTAGTATGTATGAATTTTGGCTTCAGGAAATTTATTTTCTTGGTCATATTTACTATAAGGAGGGAATCTATGTTGACCCTTCTATGAAAAAAAATCCCAGAATGTAATGCATTGACAATTATAATTGAGGTACACAATTTTATTGGTTTAGTAGGTTATTATCGAAGTTTTGTCAAGAATTTTGCTCAATTAGCTAACCCATTAACCAAGATAACATATAAAGGGGCTAAATTTGTTTGAAAAAAAATGTGAAGAATGTTTTGAAGAACAGAAGAGAATATTATTCAATTCTTCTATATTGACTCTACCACCGGGGAATGATGGGTTTGTTTTTTATAGTGATGCCTCAATGAAAGGAAGTGATTGTGTCTTTCTGCAGAATTATAGTGTTATTGCCTATGCATCACACAAAAAAGAATTCTTTAACACAACTATCCTACTAATGATCATGATTTATCAGCCATAATCCTTTCATTAATGATATGGTGACACTATCTATATGGTGTAATATGTGAGATTTATACTGATCACAAGTGTTTGAAGTATATTTTCTCACAAAAATAACTCAACACAAGAAATGAAGATGGCTTGAACTACTCAAGGATTATGATTTCACTATACACTACCTCCTAGGGAAGGAAAATAAGGTAGAATATGCTTTCAGTAGAAAGGATTACGTTGTTTTGAACAAGATGGGAGTTTAAAAGAATCCTATATACATGGATCTTGTAATGATAGATATGGGAATAACCATGGAAGGTGAAAAATCAATGATTTTTCAAATTGGTGAGAAGCCATATTTACTGAAAAATGATAAAGAGTTCTCAGACTGATGATTAGGAGTTTCAAAAGAGGAATAAAGCTTTGAATGACTAGAGATTGAGTGACTTCATATATGAAGATGAGATTTGGAAATTTAGAAAAAGACTTTGTGTTACTGAAAAACCCAATCTGAAAAGTGAATTGTTAGATGATGCTCAATGCTCTAATTTCTATATGCATCCTTGTACCACTAAGATATGCAGATATTTGAAGGAAACTTTTTGGTGGGGCAACATGAAGTGGGAGATTTTTGATTTCGTGTCAAGATATATGTATTGTAATCAACTGAAAACTAGAAGGCAACAACCTAGAGGGTTCATGAAAACTCTTCCCATAACATAGTGGAAATGGGATAATATTGCGATGGACTTTTTCATGGGGATACCAAAGACACCTAGAAGGAACGATGAAATATGGGGTTATTATTGATTTTTTTACAATGTAAGCTCATTTTCTTGCTATAAGAGATGATTTACCAGTTGATTGTTTAGAAAGACTATATATTAATGATGTTGTAAGACTCCTTAGTGTACCCCTATCAATTGTTTCTGATCGTGATCCCCATTTTACATTATGATTTTGGAAACTTCTCCATAAATCCCTGGATACTGAACTTTATTTGAGCACTGCATACCACCCTCAAACAGATGGACAATCAAAACCGACTATTCACACATTAGAAGACATGTTGAGACCTTGCTAACATTACTTTCAAGGTATGTGGGATCAATATTTACCTCTAGTAATGTTTTCCTACAACAATAGATTCCATTCAAGTATTCAGATGGCACCATATGAAGATTTATATGGAAAGAGATGTCGCACACTGACTTGTTGAGATGATGTTGGTGAAAGAAAAATTGTAGACCCAGATCTTGTTGAGGAAATGATGGAAAAGGTCAAGGTTATCCAATCCCACATCAAGATGACACAAAGTAGACTGAAGAGTTATGATGATAACTGAAGGAAGGATTTGGAATTTTACGTAGGAGATCATGTTTTCCTGAAGGAATCTCCATGGAAGGGAGTTATTTAATTCGGTAAGAAGGGTAAATTATGTACCACATACATCGAACCATACAAAATTATAGAATGAAATGGGGATGTAGATTACCGGTTGGAAATGCCGCCAAGACTCTCCAAAGTTCATGATGTGTTCCATGTATCACTATTGAAAAAATACATGCCTAATCCAATGTATGTACTCAGCTATGAGAAAATTGAACTTGAAACTGGTCTATCTTATTGTGAAGAGCCTCTCAAAATACTTGATACCAGATAACAAGTAATGAAAAACTGAAGGACACGTTGGGTAAAAGTTCTATGGAGAAACCATAAGATGGTAGGGGAAATGTGGGAACCCAAGGAACATATGATGAAGAACCGCATTAATATTTTTATTTAGTAATATTCAAGAAATTTTGAGGACGAATTTATTTGATGGATGTAAAAATTTAACACCCCAAGCTTCTATAATATGTTTCCCTTTGAATAATTCAATAGAAAGAACTGTGCACAACATCAAGATTCTAACACACCGCGACCAATACAACTAGCCGTGATGAATAGTAATACACACTTTTTGAAATTTTATAAATTTTATCTTTCAAAATGGACTTCATCTATGGATTTGGAATATCAAAACTGATTTTGGGTGGATTTTTTGTTTTTTCTGATAACATTCAATTTTTGAATAATAGTGAAAACACTAAGTCATTGTTTATGACCGAATTTTTATTTTAATAATTATTTATTTTATTTAAATTTATTATAGGTAGAAGTAGATAAATAATACCTATAAAATTTCATTGTAATTCACTGGAGTCATTTTATAATGAGTTTAGATATATAAAATTTTATCGGCCTTTTTATCGTCCTTTAGCCACCTCCTATGATCATTTACAAATTTGTATGAAGCATAATTTTTCTGCTTCTGTGAGTTGAATTTCAAATATCCAAGAGACATGGTTGATATCAATAAGTAAAATGTGGTTCAATATGATGAAAATATTTTTTTTTGAATAGGAACATTTATACTTTAGTTTACCACAATTAAAAGTAAATAGGGTAAATAAGGGTAAAAAGGATATTATTAATACCCTAACAGTTGTATTAATTCTATTGCATAAGTATAATTAGACCATAAAAAATCTTAGTAATAAAATATGAACCTCTTTGGTCAACTTGGATTAGATGAGGACATTTATTATTATTTTATTTATAGAAGTGTTAAAAGAGTTAAATTCAATGTTTAAAAACATAACCATTTTAATACAGGGTTACACTAAATATAAATTAGACTATAAATAATCATTTTAAAGAAAAAATATTTACTGAATAAATTTATTTTATTTAAAATTTGAAGGCATTAAATAATTTAATTTTTTATGACACAATGATGATGCAGTAATGACCATATAAATGAAATATAAAAATAATTGATATTATATATATCAAAATAAATAAAATTTGAGACTTTTAATGTATTACACTAATATTCTAGGTTAATATGACATGTCAGGATTGATTAGATGTATTTAGTTAGAAGTAATAATGTTTTAAGGACTTTAACAAAAATCAATTATTAAATAAGGTCAAAATTGTCATAAATGAGATTTAAAAAAAATACAATATTATTGGTTGATATAATAATCCTAAAATTCTAAGGTTCGGCCAAATTACTTATATAATTATTTCTGTGTCATTACTGAACCACGTGGGGTTCTTTTTAAAGTTTATAGTAATATCATTAACCATATAAAATAAAAATACAAAGAGACATGGTAAATTCCATTCTATTTCACTATGAGTTAAATATAAAGGATATGGTTAATATAGTGACCCAAACCTACCTAAAAACTATTGTTTTCGAGGGTTTCGACCAATACCAATCTTATTATCTATTTAATTCATTTTGGAGCCATTTGAAACTGAAATAGATTTTATTATAAAATAATATTTCAATCTTTTCCTAAGGTGCCCCTCACCCTTCTTATAAAATGGCACTTCCCATTCTCTCAAATTCACACATTCAAAGACATTTGGCTCCACCCACCCATGACTAAATATCCTCCCAAATGTCCTCCATTAATCATAGATTCCTTACCTTAGTCATAAATCCATCTTACAGATCATTTTTGTTCGAATCAAAAAAAGAACCCGAAGATGAGATAAATATTTCATCCCATCATTAATGTTCTTTTCTTTTTCCACTTCCACATTATTTGTTTTTTCCATTATAAAATAAAAACTCCAACATCTTATATATATTATTATGTTATTATATAAATGGTACAACCATATTCATTATTTTATCCATCCTATAAACGAAAGATTCCGCATACGTGCGTACGTAGGGATTACCGTCTCCACGCTGTGGTGTAATTTGTTATTGAAACACTCCATCATTTGGATGGGTATACTAATGAGTGTAAATAATTTAAATTATAAATATAATATGATAATTATTCTGTATATATGATATAATATACAATTATATAAGAATTTAATATCAAAATAATTATATTGTCATTGATGCGTACATACGGATTAACTTCCTCACGAACGCGATGAGATTCATTTTCCATAGTATCCATTCAAGAATAATTTTAATTTGATGATTAAAAATAATGTTTAAAGACTAAATATCATTCTTAATAAGAATAAGATACATTAGATCCATAAAAAATAGTACATATGTAACAAAGCATATAATGTAAAACGAATCAGTTAACACCCGGAACGACGATAATAGTAAAATATTATTAACAAAGAAATATTAGAAGATCATATATGATATAATATTAATTTATATGGTTCTTTTATAATTTAATAACAATTAATGAACCCTTATACCATAGGTTAACCTACCCTCGACCAAGGAAAAGTACAAGGTAAGGGTTAATTCTACAACCTCTTTATTATTTGAGGTTGTTTTTACGTAAGTATCTAATGGGACCTCTTTATCATCCACATCCATGTTTCTTAAAAATGTATTTCAAATCATTTTTAATATTTACTAGACAATGGGTTAAAGTCATTTATACACTTATTTGAACATATATGTTCTGAAAGGAATCTTTCAGTCATTTTCCAAACAAGGTACTTTATGAACTTTTTGAAATAATTTAGGTAAGAATGTATTTTTTTAACTTTTATGTTGGAAGTGGTTATTCCCCACCATTATAAAATCATCAATGATTCCCTTACAATATTATAAGAATCTTTTTCAAAATAAAATTTTTCTTCTATAATTATGTAACTTGTAATTTTTTTCAGAAAAATAAAGATATATTTCTCTCAAATAGTTTTGATTTCATATATGTCAAAATCATTTGATGGATTTTATACTTGTTTGATGTTGATTCATTATGATACAAATCTTCTATAATGTATTTAAGGTTTTATGATATTTTTGATTGTGTATGTGTTATTTTTATACCATGTATGGTCTATGGTTAAAGTATTGACATTTGGTATGGAAGTTTTATTATGAATGTTTATGTTATATTTCAACCTATTCATATGAGGAATGTATTGGACATAGTTAGTGATATGTGGAGCTCACTATAGCTTCTCGATCAATTGGTAGGTCTATGAGACAACTAGACATGGAATTGGCTGAGGCCTTTTCCAATTTTATATATGGTTTTGGTCATGGCCATAGCCATTTTTATATGTCTTGGTCGAGGCCTTGACAAAATGTATCAAATTTTCCAGCATTATACATTCCCTAATTATTAAAATAATATTGATGGTTCATGTGGTAGTCCAACAAGTAGAATAACCTTTATTATTTTTTATTATGGAATTATTAACTTAGCTCATATTCCTTCCAGAAAAGTGTTCATTTTTATTATTTTTAAAGGAATGTGTTTTCAATTATTCACCGTGATAAATATTTATGTTATCTTCTGTTATTTTTCTTACCCTTACTGAGCGTTTGAGGTAATCCCATTCTTAGGTTTTATTTTCCCAGGATATGAAGAAGTGAGTCATGAGTGACTTGTAGGAATACTCTAAGAGTCTTGGATGTTTCTAATAGAATAAATTATTGTGGTATTTTTTTCAAGTTATAAAGTTGAAATTATGTATGAATCTTGTTTCCAATTTCACTAAACTGATCGGTCTTTCGGGACGTTATTTCCTTTTGAACATGCCAATGATATGTAATAATTCACCGACTTTGGGTAACTGGGGTCGGGGAATGACATGAGGGATTCTGAAGGTCGTGTAACATTAATGGGGTTTCGATCTATTCATGTCTATGAGAGGTTAGTGTATTTTTTCCAAACCATTTTTCAATCATGAGGTAACAATGAATCAAATATATTTTTTTCTAATAGTTTTTTATTTTCATTGTGGTCATCATGTCCTTTAACCTATAGTATTATTTTATTTATGAAAATAATTCTAGCTAATGGTGATACATTGTTTTTTTGTGGAGAGTTTTTGATTTCCAAGTTAAGGATAATGTAAATTGTATTTTTTTCAATTTTATGCACTGGTTTAGTGTCGATTTTAACTTCCGATTAATAGATTAAAAGAAAAAATATGATTATACAAATAATTTTTATTAGTTTGTTGGCTCAACTTATTTTACTCTGATTTCTCTATAAGATTTTTATCTCATTGAATTTACATTAGAGTTTTGGCTATTAAATCCTTTATTTTGAAAATGAAATTGGGAAAACCAATTTTTAGTCTAGAGTGTGTGTGTCCAAGGAATCATAATTTATCAACCTATATTATAATTATGTAATGAAGATAATGATACGATGTAATTTTTTAGATCAAATTTTGTTATTTTTCAATGGTATATATGTGTCTGTGTGTGTTTGTGTGTTTATATACTTGTTCATATCTATATATACAACATTCTATTATTCATAAATTATTATTTGAGGGATATCATTTAATTATCTATTTTTATATATCAATCTTAGTTCTCAAATTATGAAATTGAAATATATTATTATTTTTTGGAAGAAACAACTATTTTTAATATATATATGAATTTATGGTTTCTATTAGTAATTTTCAGTTTTTAACTATTAAATTTATTGTCAATTCCAAGCATTACATATCTAATGCTTACAAAAACTACAAGTTTATATGTATGATTTAAATTCCTGATATATATATATATATAATTTTTTTAATTTGATTTTTATTCAGATCTATAATTATTGAATATTGATTAATATATTTTCTACACACAAAGTACTTGTTCATTTATAATTTAAAATGATATTCATATTTTATTTATGTTTTTTATGATGTTAAAATTTTAATTTTCTATTAAATCATTCAATTTATAAATAATGGTTTTTGAATGCGAATTATATATTGTTTATATATTTTAAATGTTTTTTCCATAATGATTCATGATGGTCTTATGATAATATATTTTAAAAAAACATTTAATCAGTTTATGAGAATTAATATCTTGAATTTATTTTTGAATAATTAAGAGAACAAAAATTTCACTCATATAAATGAATGTTATTATATTTTAAGAGTTATTATTTAATACTTGTATTATAGATATGTGTTTAAATATTTACATATATTTACACACACGTCATATCAAAAACCACTGTTATCAATGGTTATTTGTTTATAAAATTAATTCAAATGGTTAAGGAATATTAATTAACCCTCTTTAAGTGAATGTGAAGTTTCTGAATTTTAAAAATAAATGTTTACATTAAAATTATTCTATTTTCAAGTAAAGATTTTATTTAAAAATATGTCACCTCATAATAAAACATTAATTTAAAAAATATATATATATACATATATATGAAAATTTGTTCTTTTTTAAGAGAAACAGAATTTAAAATTTACAATATTATATACATGGGGATTAATATAATCATATAAGGTTTAATATATGAAAATTTGTTTTATTAAATATATATATGTGTGTGTGTGAATAAATTTATTTATATACATGTGTTATTTAATATGGAAGTATTTTGGATATGTGTATGAATATGAAATTATTTTTTTCCAATTTCTATTTATATATATATATACATAACTTTTTATGAAAATCAATTTTATAATTACTCTTTTGATGATACACATATAATAAATAGAGATCGTTTATTGAATATATTTCAAAGTGCATGGTTTTAAAAAAAATCCATTGCCCTCGTGAAGAAAAATTTAATTCATAATGATTTTAAATAAAAAGATTCAGAATTGGATAATATGTGAATTAAGGTTGGGTATGGGGAATGATCTGAAAACCCTTACGGGACATTTGTGCAAATATATGATGGGTGCACCCAGAAAGAACTTCAATTCTTTGTGTAATGAGTTAATATTTTTAGATTTCATTTATTGTGCATGATAGGTGTATCTTAGGCACATTATGGGTTTAGGGAGTGATCATAATCCATCACAGGACTATGTCTATAATGTCTTATGAGTGAACTAACAATCAATACTATGATTTAAGGTGCCCTTGAGAATAAAATTAGGATATTCTTATGGTCTTTCAACTGAATTTGATGATTTTTTTTGAATTAATGTTTCTGATTTTCAAAATGATATATATGAATATATATATTTAAATCATTCTCATAAAATGTATATTTTGAGAAGTAGACATGGTTTCATAAGCATACATTATCAGACTTCATGACATGTTCCACTTTTTATATTTAATTCCAAAATGAAATTTGGTTTCTTTTTATTATAAAAACCCATTACTAAGTTTTTTTCTCTCATTACAAGATTTAAATTTGCTTTCACAAATCAGGTATGTGTTTTGAGTCAGGAGGCTTTGATAAAAAGTTAGCACATGTGAAGTATTTTGTTTATAAGTCTCCATTTGTTATAGTTTTGTTATGTTTTAATGATTATATAAAATTGTCCAAAACCTAGACTATTAATTGTTCATGGTATTTAATAATTTTTATGTATTTATTTAGTTTATTTTAATCCCATAAAATTCATCATATTTATATTTGATGAGTCTAGAAGTGTGGGATTGGGTTTTACAGTCATTCTTGATAGCTTGAGATATTTTGATTTCATTGATTCAATGTGATTAATGCTATGATAATTCTATGTTGTTTGGATTTTATCTCATTATATTTGAATCTTTCTAATCCCTTATTCCCTTTTAATTAGATTTTGATTCTTTTATAGATTAATCACTTTCTGTATGAAATGTTCATTTTATAGAATGAAATTAAAAAGGATTTTACTTGGTTATCTTACTTGCTTGATATGACTCTCTTGATGTTGTTTGAAAGAGAACGTGGGTTCTATATTAAAGACACATGGATGGAATCACAATGATTGATTAGTTATTACTCAACACGTTGGGATTTATGATTTGGATTTCCATGCAAGGGATTCCTGAGAGGTTTATTATACACTTCAGTGACACTAGTCAGCTAGGGGAGAAATGATGGATGGGCCCATTGGAAAAATAGATACATCATGCCAGAGATGATACTCAAACCCCTATGTGAGATACATGGGAAGGAATCATAGTAACCATGGTTCAAGTGATACATTGTATTATATTAGATACCCTTACCCAAACATAGTTGTATTGTATTATATTTCATGTTCCTCTAGAGATACTTTGGATTATTTTTGATCTCCTTGTATGGGCATAGGACTCCACCACTGTATTTGATGGACTAATAGATTTCTTTCTATTATGAGATAAATTTTTCATTATTATTTTTATGAGACTGTTGTGTTATCCCTAGGTTATTATTATTTATACTTGAGCATTCTTATATGATGCCTAATGAATTTGACCCCAAGACAATGTAAAATCTTGGGGGGTATGCCTTACTTTGTTATCCTTGTTTTCTATTACCTATTGTATAAATATTATTCTTTCATAAGTACTTGTCTTTGACTTTATACATATTCAAAATAAGTTTGAATGTGATGGGTTACCATTTAGGAACCCAAGACAAGGATTACATGTCTTAATTATCATTCTATATTTTTTATTATATATGAAACACTATTTATTTGCAGCATGAAATGAAATTTTTTAGACACCATGACTGCCAACATGATCAGATTTATGTCTCTCACCCTGATAGAGTTCTATTTGGTACCTGAGTAGACTTTATAATCACATGTAGTGGTAAAGGGAATCGTTCTCCTTTTGATTCTTTATTTCTTAGATTCATTATGATGTGGATTTGGGAGTTGGGGACTGAGCATATGCTCAAGATTTGGCAGTGGATGTTTTTGGATTCTTTTTGTTTTGTTTATCATGTAATATATGATTGTACCCCTATTCCCATTAACATACATATTTTTATAGACCCAGGACATAACATCACCATCACTTTTGTGTACAATATTGTTATCAGTTTCCATTGGGATATTTATTTTATTTGGATTATCTCTTATATTATTATTAATTATTCTTCCACATTGTCTAATTATTCATATTCATATAATACATGTTATCTATTATTTAAAACTGTTCTTACATTTATCTATGAGGACATATTATCCCCATGGACATACCCTTGGACCTCACTGCTAGTCAGTAGACTCTAGTGTTCGGGGAGATTCAATATAGATCATGTAGCCACCGTCTCGGGGCACTGTTGAGTGGAACTCGGTGCAAGATTCTTCATATGAATACACGGATGTATGATCAGGAAAAACCACATATTATTTATATTAAAATATTTTAGGATATTATTAAATACATATCCTTAATGCATATCACAATGTCATTTTCCCAAAACAATGTTTCTCTTAATTTAGTTACCAATGATTATACTAAAATTAAAGTAAAGAAAACTCTAATGAACCAAATCCTAGTAACCCAATGTCAATTTCAAAATTAAAATTTTTTAATAAGATATTAGAATTCACATATGGAGGGAATTAATAGTTTAGTAGTCTTGGTTGAATATATACCCAAATGATTCCTATATAAAATTTGAATATAAAAATATAAAATAGTTTTTTCATAATATCATTATTTCCTCTACAATATCCTTGCATATAATTCCTATTACTCTTCATAGATTACTAGGAATGGATGAAAAATTATGGTGAGAATATATTCTTAGTGAGAGTTGTGTACAATTAAAACTATCACGAATCTATAAGCAGAATAAATATGGAATGTTAAATAAATGAGCACACTTGAAATTTATATAAATTGACTATAATTATTATGTAAATAATAATCAACATGGAATGGTAAATATCTAAAAACCCATTCTCTTTATTAAATAATCCATGAATTAAAGGTGTCTAGAGATAATTCCACTAAAAATATCATTTATGATAATCAATGGATAATGTTAAAATAATGAACACACATGTTATTTAAATTACTTTACTATCATGAATATAAAAGGAATAATAAAAAAGTAACGGTGAATAAATCAGCAAAAATTCTAGTTAATAAATAACCTGATTATTATAAATAAATATGTAATAATCAATATGAAAAGGTAAATAACTAAAAAAATTCCTTTTAATAAGTTTTATGGGAATGAAATTCATCCTAAGAAATAATCATTGTGAAAATATCATGGAAAATAATAATAGAAAAATTCTCAACAATAGAAATTCTTAATTTTTGGAAATCATGTTCTCAGGAATCACGATGCTTGTACTCCCAATAATATTCACATGAATGTTCAAAATTATAGGTAAAACCATGTTTAATTATTGATTATCAATTTTAATTATTATACTAACCATGCATCAAGGGGATATATAATTTTTTTCCCCACCCATAAATGAATTTTTGAAAAATTAATCATTAATAGAGTAATTGATTTAATTAATGAATAATATGCCTTCTCATCAAATATCATCATTGTATAATGAATATAGATTTGTAAATATTTCTCCTGTTAATATAATAAGTTTTAAATTAAACACTATATTTAGGAAACTATATAATTTTTATGCAATAAACATATCCATGGTAAATAATTTGGATATTTTTCGGAAATTAAATGTTAAATTATGATTTGAAAAATTATATTTCGAGGGAAAGTCAATGACAAAAAAATATACCAATAAATTGGATTTCAATACTTTCATTGGTCTTAATGATCATAAAAAAACCCTATGAAATAATAACTATCAAATAAATAAAACATATTCCTAGAGGAGTATAAGCAAATGAATGAGTTTTTTGTTGGGAAGTAAAAATTATATAATATATATATATATATATATACATTCTTCCTGAAAATAAAATTTTTATCCTGAAAAAAACCTTAAAAAACTAATGGTTCAAAAAACATTATTATTATTTTCATTGAAAACAAACATTGAATCAAATAAAAAAAATATTTAAAACATTTAGATTTTATGGCTATAATATATTTCATTCAATCAATAAAAGTTAAGACAATGATTTAATTATCTTTTTTTAATAAAATACAAATGGGACTTATTTTAAAAAATACATGCTGATTCCATTCAAAACATTTTTTACAAAGATTTTATTTTTAAAAATGGATTTAATAAATAATTTTTAATCGTTATGAAAATTTTATAATATTTTTAGAAGAAATGAATTCCAATTAAAAAGGGTGTACCTCTAAAGATAAAAATGAATAATATATTATAATACAATTACCAATTATTTTATGTATTAAATTATGGTAAATGGAATTATTACTTGAAAATATCATGAATAACTAGTGGAGAAAAAATTAAGGTATAAAATTATTCATGACATGGTAATTTTAAATTCAATAACACTAAGGTGAAATAATTCCAATTGAATCATAAAATACCATGAATTAAGAATTAATTTTTACATTAAAAATGAAATAGGTAGTATATACATTATATAGAATAAATTATGTTCATTAAAATACAGTATGCCTCTATGAATATAAATTGAGTTGAAGTCCCTTAACTCATACTTACTATTGATTGAACATTATCTAACCTCATTTATATTTGTCTAAATAATGTCAATAATTTATAAAAAATCATATTTTTATTTATAATTTCATATATTATCTTCTTGTATAATATTATCTCCCATGTGATAACAAAAGTATATTATTTTCATTTTTTTGGTGTTATATTCCTTGTTTTATGAAGAAAGTTTTGTCATGAAAGATAATGTTTGTGCCATTATTATATAGCTAAATATTCTACATAATAATATTATTGTTATAATTTTTTATGAGTTTAGTTTTTCTAATCATTATGTATAATTTAACCTATAAAATGGATCACATCACTTTGTGGAGATTTGAAGTCATACACACGCACAAATGATGTTATAATACCCTTAATGGTTTAATGGGTAAAGAGGTAGGTTACAAATTAGTTTTTAAGAATTAGTATCTTATCATATATCTTTGATATATTCATTTAAAATATCATTATTATATTCCATGTAATGTGTTTGTAAAAAAATAATCACATCACTTCGTGAGGAGGTACTTCGTTGTACACATGAGCAACATTATAATAATTTCTAAGGCATATAATTTAAAAATCTATATGTGATAATTTAATTAAATAAGTATAATAATATTCTATATATCATATAAATTAGTTAAATAAGTTATTATATACATCCTTGAAATGTAGTGATAAAAGAAGAGTTAAATCAGCTCCTTAAGGGACTGTCTACTGAACACACGATCTATATTTTTTTTCATTTTTATGGAATTAGAGATGGATATTGGTCACGAATTTAACAAAATAACATAGATTTTTACAAAAGAAAATAATTATATTATATCTTTATTTATTAATGATATTTTAAGGAGGTGGAATAAAAAGAAAAATAAAAACTCTCATAAAGAATGTAACAAATTATTCAGACAACTTCTTTATAATTGCACCAAATGCGTACCTATATTGGATTTATGATCAATAAAAAGGATCTAGGATTTAGGTATGGGAATAAGGAAGTTATTTTTTCAGGTATGTTTTAACAAAATATTTTTTTATGTGTGGATAAGGGAGGAGTGTGAATTTTCTTTTGAAAGTAGTGATGATGTCCCACATGGAATTTATGAAATTAATCAATTACACCAACATGTTTTCATGAAAAAATTATATAAATAGTTCATTATTACCATTATATGTGATATTGTCACAACATGTCCATGAATTGTTTTGGGACAAGTTGGTAGTTAATTTTATCCTTTATCATTTTCATTTAACCACAAGTAAACTAGTATTTATGTTAACGATGATAATAAATTTTTACATTTTTTATTTCTATAATTTTTGAATGTTAAGATGAAATGATTAAATAATATATAGTATTATTATTAAAAATATTTAATCCATTTTATGAAAATCCAATGAAATAAATTTTAATAATAAAATTTTAAATTATATTCATATGAACGATGAGAAAGAACGTTTCTAAAGAGTAAATTAGTATAAGTAAAGAAGGTTCTAATATCAAAATTCAATACGAAAATTATTCCAATGAAATAAATTAGGAATATTTTAAAATAAGTTATCAAATTTTACATTAAAAAATTTATTATATAATTTATCCTTTTAATGTATTAAAATAATGAGGTTGTATTAATTAATCACTTTTCATTATTTATTAAAAAAATAATTTTCTTTCTTCTAAAAATACAAAAAATATCCCCCTAATTAAATCTAGTTAGGAATATTTAAAAAATAAATATAATTTTTTAAATAAAATTTATAAAATTTGTAAAAATTAAATTTAAATTATGCGTTCAAGCATGACTATACTGCATTTCAAAAAACGTATAAATTTTTAGAAATTTTTTTCCCTTTTAAATGATTGTTAATTATATCTATGAAAGGGAGACAAATAATTTTCATAATTAAGCATTTAGAGTTCATAAAAACTTATTTAATTTCTATGATATAATCATAATGTATTTGATGGTTTATTTAGGCTTAAGGAAGCATGTTCTATAATCAATCAATGAGATTAAATTTGAATCACTTTATTTTGTAGGATTTCTAATCTTGGTATTGTGTGTCTTATATTCTATTGAATATAATATAATTTTGTAAATTTTTTTTGGCTGTTACATTTTCGCCATCTTATATAAAATTTTCCACATAATTTCATCATTATAACAATAATTAAGGGTTTTAATTTTGGAAATATCATTGTCGATAAACTCACATCGTAAAAGGATTAACAATAGTTCCTCATGCTAAGAAAGAGGTAAACAGAGAGGTCTTTACGATTATAACATGAATAGGATTCCATGTTGGATAACATATGTGGGAAGCGAATATCTTTACATGGAATAAAAGCATATATAATTAGATACAGTAATTAAGATCATTGATTAAAATACTTCCAATTATAAATAGAATGTACAAGACCTCAAAAAAATAAATCCTTGAGGATTTAAGTCACCATTTAATTTATCATATGTCAATGTGGTAGGATAAAATATTTTTTTGGAAATATTCTTACTAAATATTAATGTATGAAAATTTAATAACTTGATATGTTTCTAATTTAGAAGAAAACATTCATACTTTTCATTTTTTTTCTATCATTTTCCACTTTGTGAATAACTAAAATCGGGTTTTATTCCTGATTTATGAAAATTATCTTTTAACCCCTCATATGATCCTTAAAATCGTGATAATCCTTCCCATATACTATTAAATATTTTCATATAAAATATTGTTATAAAAATTTATTAATCAAAACAATAATAGTCACTGCATTAGTTTATCATTATTATTTATTCAACAATTAATTTGAGTAGAAAAATCATATTAAGTAGAAAATCAGATAGTGCATCGGTAGTTAATAAAAAATTATCTTTCTTAAATTTTAGGTTGATTTCCCATAGACTTTTTGGGGTTCAATGGGTTTTCTGTTTCCTAAAATTTATTGATTGAATTACTATAACCCTCCCAAAGTGTAATAATATGTAATTTCTTAAACATAAAAGACAAAGACAACCAATAATTGATTCCAATTCCTATAAACTTATTCCCCAAAATTGTAATTTCATTCGAAAATAAATATATTTTTCACTAAAACCTATACTAAAAAATTGGTTGAATTTCCATTATTTATCCCAGAATACCATTAATATTAGTATAACCCCATCACCTAAAACATTAATGTATTTTTTTGACATTGAACATAATATCAATATTTTACTCATAAACCAATTATGGTAACCATAACTATTATTTTTGTCAAATATGAAGATATATATTCTTATAAAATTAACCCAATACATATATGTTTCAATATTATTTTAAATAAAATAGAATTTTTAAAAAAATACATCCAATATTTAATTACTTGAACAAAATACATAAAAAAAATTTCCATTCAATATCAATATAGGTCCTTCCATGTTCAAGGGGTTATCTTTTAGAAGAGGGAATTGAATTGGATATTTCTCTAGTTCCATACATTTAATAAAAAAAATATAAAATGGTCTAACAGATGAAATTTATTTCCTTCCATCATACTCTTCATTTATCATTTGTGATTAATTATATTATTATCATATATTCCACATATACAATATTTTCTTGTTCATTTGAGAAACATTAGTGTTACCCTAGGACATTCGTTTTAATTTTTTTCTCAAAGACATCATAATGGTTTTTAATGAAAATTTCAATTATCATACTCATATCCCATGTGAGAATCTGACCATTTCTACAATTAGGATCATTTTTATGGACCATATAATGATTGGGTCAATCCATTTTTTCAATTTTCTAATTTATTACACCTAGTTACAGATTTGTGAGAATAAAGTCTAATTTTTGTGTCTATGAAGGGCTGTATCATCAAGAATAACCATATAATCTCTAACATACCAAAACATTATGATTTAATTTTATACATACCTGTAAATACCATAATATGGTTATTTTCTATAATCAATGTATTCCTAAATCTAGTTCCCAAGGATTCATCTTTACAATCTTTGATATCAACTATAATGACCCAGAACCTAGTAACCTGGAGCCGGTGTCGAATTTCTTATACTGATATATGCAAATATAATCACATAACGAATGATAAAATAGTTTAGTAGTCATGGTAATCTATATTCATACTTGATTAACATGTTAAATTTATATATAAATAGTACAACATATTTTTGGCGGAACTTTCTATTTCTTCTATGGTATCCTTGAATATCAATCACATTACAATTCCAGGATTACAAGTAAATAACAAAAATAAGTGTGTTATCATATAATCAGTAATAGTTAAATTAGGTCGAATCAATCATGAATAAATAATAATAATCAACATGGAAATGTAAATATCATAACATAATTGTAATTTTTATTGTTTTACTATCATGATTTGACAATGAATAATAAATATGAAAATATAAATCTCTTAATGAACATTCTATTTAATAAAAAATGATAACTAAATGCATCCATAGAGAATATCAATGAAAAATAATCATGGAAGATAATAAGTCTAGGAAGGAAAATAATTGAACACGTATTCCATTTAAATAACTTTAACATGATTAATACATTTGGAAGAATCAATATGAAATGGTATATAACATAACAAAAATTCATTTGAATTAATAAATATAATATTTTGATTAGATGATAATGAATAAATATTCAAGGGTATATAACTGATCTAACATTAAATTTAATCAATAATATGAGAATGAAATGCATTCTAAGATAATATTATTGTGAAAATATTGTAATGTTTCTAAATTATATCCTTGTAAATTATATTCTTATAATTATTTAATTTTTTATAATCAAATAAAATCACATTAAGAAAAAATTAAAAAAAAATTAAATGAATAATTAATGAAATAAATATAATTTCTAGGAGTTAAGGAACATATACCAAGGGAAAAGTAACTCAACCTTTGGAATAATAACATGAACCCTATGAAATGTAAACTATATAGTTTAATAGTAAATTCTTCAATGAAATTATATATAATAGTTATCCATCATTTAATTGACTATATGATATAATTATATCATAGTATAAGTAAATACATATTTCAAAAATTATTAGTTATGTGTCAGTAAATTTTTAAGTCATTAATATTTAATTACAATTTTATAACTATGTTTAATATTTTAAGGAAAATTTATTTTCATAAAATGAAGTCATAAATTATTATTTTTATTTCTTATGATAATAAGATAATTCTATGAGTCCTTAATTAAAATTTGAATGTGTTTTAAAAGTAGTTATAATTTTAAAATCATTATTTTCTGAGTAAATTATAATTTTAATTTATAATTAAATTTCATATATTTAAAAATTTTATTTTCATAAAAGGGTGTTCATATTTTAATTATTCACCTCAAAATATTTATAGGGAGAATTTTTGGGATTTTCTTAAAATAATTGAATTTTGGGTTAATAGTGAAATATGATAATTTATGGTGTCTATACGTTATAATTTAAATACACTATTACATGTGTAATATTTGATGTAATAAACATTGTTTAGAGATAAAATTATCTAATTACTATATTTAGTGTCAATAATCCACAATATTTCTTATCTTGAGTAACATTATAAACTAATAAATTAAATAATTAGAATACAGACTTATCCTCCACTATAGATACTATCCCTTACCACCTCACTCATCCCGATCCCCTCCCCCACATCTAGGATATTTTTTTTAAAAAAATTACCAAAACCAATTCCCTCTATGGAGGTTTTCAAAAAGAGGGAATCTAGAGGAAAAGCCCCCTTTCTTTTCATTTAGTTTCTCTTCAAGTTTCTTTCTTTTATTTTTCTATCCTCAGCTCCCCCCCGATAGAAATGATATGAGAAATCAAATACCTTTCATATAATGTAATCTAGTTATTTTTATGGACTAATATATCATAATCTCTTTTCCCCCATCATTTTATATTAAAATTAAAACATCACCTATGATGCATTAATTTATCACATTCAATGATGATGATTTTTTAAATTTCCATTATCGTGTTCAAGTCTAGTCATGAAACTATTTTTATGGTTGAACTAGATTATAATATATTTTTTATCTCTTAGTTAATGTTATGTGTCATATTTTACACATGATATTAATTTAGAGAACAAAATGAGTTCGTTCTTGTTGAAACCCACCAAAATAAACCTACTCGATTATCATTGGATCTTTATCTAATGATTCATCTTATTTATATATTAAATAATAATATATAATACAAATTAAACCTATTTAATATCATTAATAACACATATTTACAATTTTGGATAATTACCCCCACTTTACATGAACTATAATACATGTATACATGTAAACTGATCCTGAAAACCTGGGAAACCAATACTCCCAAATGATGAAATTGAATATATTAACCCATAAAAATACCATAAATGAACATTATAATTTTATAATAAATCAAATACATGTATAAATATTTATTTACATATTAATTAATGGACTTAATTTGACTATCCAGGACATTAAGGTCAAGTTAAGAACACCTTTAGACTAAAGGTAAGGTATTCTACCCAAACCTCAATTATTACTTCATGTTATTCTTTATCTATTTTACCCAAATGTAATTATAATGAATTTTATAATTAAAATTTATAAATAATTTTTATATGTTCCAAAAACATGTATTAATATCTATCGAACCTTATTTTTGGGGGTATAAATTTTTTTAAAAGGGTCCCTACACAATTATTCTCAATAAGTGATCCTGATTTAAGGGAACTTCTCGAATTCATACCCATTTTCATGTGAAATCTATTATTTGTTAGCCAAAATTATTTTTCTATGATAAATAATTTAATTATGAACACATTTCTAGTTCACTTATGATTTTATATAAAACATTACACCATTTTCTACTTTACATGTTCTTCCAGATTTACCTTAATCCACACTAAAATGTTTTCATTATAAAAAATCTTAAATACTCATTTTACATGTTATCATTCCATTTTGACAACACTTATCATGATCTATGCCTATTTGAAAGTAATAATTTCCATAAATGATTTAAATACTTTCTTTCATGGACACCATTGTGCCACTCCCATATGTTATGCCTTTCTGACAAGATTATGATACACAATTCATACCATGGGTAACCCTTAGGTTTATGTTTGAGTTCTTATGTACAATTATTCACTTGTCTCAAATTTTAATGAAAATTATATGACGGGATATCTTAGATTGAAATCCAATGAATTGGGTAATTTTTAGTCACATGAGATTCCATGTGCAATGATCTTGGTGGTTATTCTTGACTCGTGCTCCATGTGAAACGACATTGGTGGTTACCCTTGACACGTTATCTCTCATGTATAATGATAGTGTAATCAAGATTATGTGTTGTTTTATGTTTTTTTACATGTCATAAGATTCCATTATTACATATCTTATGCTTCATTATGTATATCCATGAATTTTATGTAAAATTATTATTCCTTCTAACATATTTTCTATTATCTATTCTTATGTTTATTCCCTTAACTATATTTTTAGCTCATCCCTTTGTTCAATTCATATCAAAGTTATCCTATGATGATGTAAGTGATCAGAAAAATTAATGAACTCATAATGGATTATGAAAAATAAATGTATTATTTATTCCCATTTTTTTAGTTTCATGAACATTGTTTTCAAAATAAAGTAGACTTTATGATCCATGGCATGTAATTTGATTTTAAATATTTTTTAAATCACGTATTAATATGTGAAAAGGCTTGGGTAACTATTGTTGGTATCATAAGATGTTCTAGTTATTTTTGTATATTAGGAATAGAGTTCTTTAGTAATATCCCTAGGGATAATACTATTTCAAATAAAACATCCCTAAAAATTATTATGTATATAATAAGTGGTTTATCGAGAAAATAAATACCTATATAGATACAAAAGGTGTTTGTGGCTTTGAAACAAATATACATAGGAGTAAAAACTCTGAAAAGTTATTCCAGGACAGAAATAGAGTTTCATGTTACCTGAAAATGGGACTTACTGAGCACCCAGTTTGAAAATCATGTGGGATATTCTTTCATAAATTCGTAAGCTCATTATGAACCATTATTAAGGGAAAAAATACCATAAGTGTATATGTTAGAAAATAAACCATGGAGAACCTAGATTGAAACCTATGAATCACAAGTTAACATGTCATTTTCTATTAAATTATTATATTTTTATGTTCAAATTTATTTTTACAATCTTATTAGATAAAATCCCCCTAATTAAACATTAATTATCTTATATAATAGAGGGAAATAGAAGAATAGATGCCAACAAACAATTTGATATGTAATGTAACAATTTCTCTATTGATATACCAAATATTATTGGAAAGGGCCCTCAAAACATTTTGAAAGTACTTTATCAATTATCTCTAGTTATGATTAATAACTTGAATCATGTGGAAGAACCTCCATCTCCCAGGAAAGAGAAAGTTTCTGTCAAATCCTTCATATAGAAAATTCATCCCAGGTTTAGTGGATCTTCTAATCCCCTATCCACAAAATATTGTATTAACTCCACCGAAATTATTTTCTATATCCTCTAGTGCTCAGAAAAAGATAATGTTTTGTTGGTGGTATATCGTTTTGATGCGGAGGCTTATTGATTGTGGGAAGTGATAAAAAATACTTATTCAAAGGCCAAAATTGATTCCATAAATTGGGAGGAATTCATGAAAATGTTTTAAATAAATATCATCATGAACCCTCTATCTCAAGATGGAAATAGAGTTACTCATAATTATAAAGAAGTAAGATGAGTCTATTATGGAATATGAAAAAAACATTACAAGGATTACAAGATATTACATTGAATTTGTTAGGAAAATCAAAATGAAGGTTGATATATTATTTAGTAGACTAAATATGAATATACAAAATGAGTTGGTGATTCTAGAATTTGATATTTATGAGTAGATTGTCTGTAGTGCCCTCAATGTTGAAATTGAGAAGATACACTCATACTGGTCTCATGAAAATGGCGATAAAAAGTGACAAATGGACTCTATCATTGGTGGATCATCAAATAAATACCAAAATGGAAATAAGAAGGAATATTCCATGTGTCAAATTTTTTAAAAGAAGCATTCTGGGAACTATCTAAACAGAACTAGGAAATGCTTCAAATGTAGAAGAGTGTAGAATCTAGATAATAACTACTGAAGGGACCTGAATAATCCCACTATCATGAATGAATAATGGAATATACATATCATCACTAAACTAGTAGATTAGTGTTTCAACTACTAGGAACATTGTAATTTTGAAAACCAATGCTATAATCCCATGTTTTTAGAGGAAATCGATAATAAAAACCAAGGTGGAAAGGATTGGATTGTATTATCAATTCTATAATGTGGAGCCTAACATTGATGTGTTGATAGGTATGCTGATTACTAATTCATGAATAGAGAAAATAAAATTTGATATGAGTTCTATGCATTCTTTCATATATATAATGCTTAGAAACTATTCAAACACCACCTAAAAATATGTAGGATGAGTTATCTATGAGAATAGATAATGGGAAAATTTCTACATCCAAATACTATTACTCCTCACTAGTTAATGATTGTGGACAAAACCCCATGAAAATAATTTCATACTCCCACTGATACAATTTTATTCTATGTTGGGAATAGATTGGTTATCTTTATCGAAATCCATCATCTACTATTAGGAAGGTTGGATCAATCTTCACATCCTAATTAATCCTCTAATTTTATATATGTTTAATGAGGTGGATGGATCTCTTTCAGAATCATAATATCAATTTTGGATTATATTTCATTATGAGCAACCATATCTTCTTAAAATGATTGAGAAAAAGGATATAATCATGATCAATGACATCACTTCGTGTGTGCTTAAATTTATGTATTTCGTATAGAATTATTTGGTTTTCCTATGATCTAGAGGTTGAGTTATAAATTTATTTTTCCCTAGATATCTACTTATATCAAATACACCTTATATAATGACCACCTTTGAGTGTAAAAATTGAATAAGTAGTTATAATTGGGTGCTTCACCAGGGAGTTCTCTAGTCATCATCCTCAATAAAAAGGATGGATCAATGATCCTCTTCACTGATTATCATGAGCATAATAAAATCACGATAAAGAACAAGTATAACCTCCCACAAAAAGATGACTTGTTCTATTATCTATGTTGTTCTTGTTATTTGGTTAAGGTGGACCTTCAATTGGGATATTAATATATAATAGCGAGGAAGGAAGATATTCTCACGATTTCCTTTTGACTGAGATATAAACCATATGTGTTTGTAGTGATGCCCTTAAAACTCACTAATTCTCCAAAAAGTTTTATATACATAATAAATAGAGTCACATGAGATTAACTTGAACAATTTTTGGTAGTCATTTTTAATGATATTTAGATACACTCCAATAGAAAAGAGGAACATTAAGAACATGAGGTGCATTTAAATATTGTTTTAAATGATTTTAAAGGGGATAAAGTATATGAAATGTACAATAGATGTGAGTTCTAGATGAAGGAAGAATAAATATTGGATAATTTTATCACCAAAAAATAGATATTTGTAGACTCTTATAGGACAAAGGAAAATGACGTGTGTCCTAGGACAATGTCTCTAATGGAGATCTATATTTTCCTTGGTCCATCTAGGTATTAACGGTGATTGGTAAAAAAATTATAAGGATTTTTGAACCCACTAACCAAGCTAGGTATTAGCGGTGAGCATGGTTGTGGATTTATAACAATATTTTATTAACGAGATATTTTTTTAATTTTTAAATATGTTTCATAATGGATCATGTTGTATTCCACTTTATTCTTCCATTATGAATTCTCAAGCATTATTTGGATTCATAGATTATTTCAAATTTTGATTTTTTTTCATATGTTGATTTTTTTATCATGAATAATTATAATTAAAATTTATGTCCATTGAGATTTTATGGTCTATATATTTTTCTATGTGATTTTTTTGAATGTGTATTCTAATATAGGGGTATATAACTAGAGAATTACCCTATTCAAAACCCTATAATCATTTATCTTTATCTTATATTTGATTTTCGGTTGGTATTTATGGGGGATCTTAATTATTCCCCACTAATATCGACCATATTTTTAGTCATTTGGATAGTTTTGGAAGGCTAATCACATTTGAGATTATCCTAAATAATGATGAAACACATGAAAAATTTCCATATATTTTATACTTGACTTTTTTTTGTACAGGTTTTTAAATATAATGTTATAGGGAGTTATTTTATTCCAATCATGTGTTGTATCTTTATTAGTGGTTCCATTTTGATGTTGTAGTATTTCATATATTATAACGAAGCTTATGGTGGATATTCAGTGTATGGGTATATGAAATTTTCACTTGGTGATTAATCTTGATCATTAAGTAATGATTATTTGGTGATGCTACTATTATTTCATAAGTAATGACTTTTCTTGTGAATATGAACCTTAGGTCATTTTATTAGTTAACCCATCCATCTGGTGTTTTATAATGGTGAAATCAGTATGGATTGTAGAATTTTCACACAACAACATTGCTAAAATTTTAATTTTCTTTTAGTGTCCTATATTTTCTCTCTCCTCCATGGGGTTTCTCCTAAATTAGATTGTTTTATACATAGCCTTAGTCGTAAACATTATTTAATCTTAAGATAAGTCAACAATTGACTTTATATAACTTTTAGGGTCTTTTTAGGTTTATATATTTACAAAATTAGGTCATAAGATATAAGTAGAATCTTAAATATTACAAGTAGACAATTCTACTCACTATCAGTTTATTCATAAAACAAAAAAACTCATTAAAAAGAAACATGGTATCATATCATGTTTTAACAGTGTAACTTTTAGTTGAACTCATCCTTGACTATATTATTCTTTAGTCCATGTGAAAAACTTTATGAAACATGGGATGATAAAAAAATATTAATAATTGGTACATAAAGAAAGAAGAATGTTAGAGTGGGGAAAACATGAAAACCAGGAATACTTTGTCATAAAGTTATACTTTTCACCTTTAAGAAGTAGTAAATATACTTCACCAAATATAATATCAGTTATTACCATTTTTATAACAAATCTATTACCAAAAATCCAATATAAATAAATATATAACATATAGAGGTAACATGGGGCATAATAATAATTAATTGGAATAGCCATATGGTTGACTTCCACACATTTAACTAAATGTAATAGTCATATGGCTGAATTCCATAACCAATGTATTGAAGTTAAAACATAAGCACCAGTCCTTTATTTATTTTGGAACACCCCATATTTGGTTTTTCACATAACCACTCGTCTTTGGATTTTCATGTAGCCACCCGTAAAATGTCTAATAACCATGGTATAATCATAACAAAAAAACAAACATAACGGAAAAATAACATTTCCAAACTGTAATCATAAGAGAACATTTAAAGATATGGACATAATCAATATATTATCAAAACCAATTTCAATACCAAAATAACTAAAAACGAAACTGGTATTTACCATTCTTTTTTTATAACATTATGGCCTGTAGAGAAAGCCAAATACCAAATAACGGAAACAGCGGAAAAAAGGACATTGTCACCATGTACTTTAAAAAATCATTCAAATTTTTCATTTAGTAAAATGAATTATAGGAAAATATTACTTTTTAATGAATTTAAATGTTATATATTTTTAATATACACTTTATAATGAAGTTCGTGTATTGATTAAAATATTCCTCAATGAAAGGAGGTTGAGACAAAGTCCCCTACATTTAGTCCAACTTGTCATGTACAATTGTTATATTATTGAATAATAAAAATAGGTTAATTTTTACTTGATTTAGAAATAATTTCATGTATATTAATCTTTTTATTTCACTTATTAACATGTTATAAAAATTACATAATTATTTGTGTTCATATCGGTCATCTTTTTGATATTCAGTACATGAGTAAAAATTGTACTTATTTTGAGGTAAATTGTTAATGTATTAAAAATTACATCATCTCCAAAATATTATTCAGGATTTAAATTTCATATATATCCAATATATATGGATTTTTAATATCCATAATAATTATTTATGTTAAATTAAATGCACCGTTCATGGGGATGGTAGGTTGTATGTACGCCTGAACGCTACTTTCATTTCATTCTCAAACTGATATAATAATAATAAAATGATTTAAATGTATATTATAATATAATTTTTATATTAATTTCATTTATGTCTCATATTTTTAATAAAACCATACTTTATATGTTCCATGTATAGCGGGAAAGTGTCATAACCCTTTGAGGGGGCGGTAGTCCACATATACTCAAACAAAATTATTGTATTTACACAATGAAGAAAGCATCAAGGTATGTTCTAAATAAAGAAATATAGAAGAATAGGGACAATATAAATATAATATATATCATAAATAAAGAGTTTTCCATCATAATGGCCACCAGGAGTGGTGGTTGGATAAAATTGAACAATCATCGTTTTGTGAGGCAGTTGTTCGTAGTATACCAAAAAAATATGTTTTATATCCATTAGATATTTGTCTGTGTAATCAAAGGTATAAAACTTCTAATAGAAACATCCCAGTATATTTAGGATGATTTTTTGTTATAAAAATGGAATAAATATAGGTTAGGGGGTTAGATAAGGAAAATAAATGAAAGGATCTTGAGAGAATACAATACCACTAAATTGGGTAACTTCTATTGATTTGAGCCAAAATATTTCTTGAATTGACTTATGCCCACTTTAATGCTAATAAAAATTAATTATGGATGTTGGGAGATTTTTTTATCAGAATATAGTTGATAAAAGGGTATTTATATGTGTTAGTAAGTTTGTATAGGTGGTAGCCTTTTATAAGAGGGAGGAGGGGAACTTTAGAAAAGTCTTTAAAAATTACATTATAAAAAGATTATTTTATAATTATAATTGTTAAAAAGTGATATATTTACTTGATAAAATTTGTATGGTTCTAAATAATCTCGAAAAATAGGTTTTATACTAGTTTAGTTCACAAAATTATCCTTATCTTTTACTTTTACTCATAGTTAAAAACATTAACTCATACCATGTCATCCTGTATTTTCATAATATATGGTTACAACATTTACTATAAAATGCCAAGATTACCATAAGTGGATCATTAATGACATTTTAAATATTATATAAGTCATTTGGATGAATAATAGAATTTTAGGACTATTATATCACTTAATTAAATAGTTTTTTAACACATTTATGTCAATTTGACAATATTTATTAATTGAAATTTTTAAAGTCATAAAAAGATGATTAATAAAAAAAACACTAAATTAACTCAAATATAAAATGTCATAATCATCTATGAAATTATTAAATGGAATAAAAATGTTTAAATTTTATTTAATTTAATATTTATAATAACATTTATTTGAATATATAATTAATAAGGTAATAATTGCATCAACATTGAGGGATAAATAAATATATTTATTTAATGGATAAATATTTTATATAAAATACAATGATGTTTGAAAAAAATTTATTTTTTATAATGAATATATATAGTCAAATATATTAGTTATATAACCACACATAAAAATCGCTTTTCTAAAAAGATACTTGTTTGGGTTATATTTCTCTTTACTTTAAATTTATTGTTTTAACATGTCCTTATCACACCAAAGTTTCCCCATGGGTTCCTAAATTCGACCCAAGGATACCTATTGTCGGCCATATCTCATCCAATAGTATTACGACATGTGTTAAGGGAGTTTTATATTATTATAATATTATTTTTTTACCCTTATTTACCTGATTTACCCTTTAACCATGGTAAATAGAAATAATTACTAAAGTTATTATTAATAATGTCAAAAAATAAATGCTATCTATTTACAAAATTTGAACCTTACAGTTACAAATATGGAATAAAATAATCCAAATTCAAAACACCTAAATATAAGTAATTAATTTAAAAATAAATCACATTGTCAAAATGAGAAAAAAAAATTAAAATAAAAACTCATCAAAAGAATGACATGTGTTTAATCGAATATTAATGAGAAATAACATTAAATTCACATAAGATTATTAATTGATAGAAAAATTATCCAGTTAAAATTTAAAACCAATTAAAATTAAAATCTGACTTTATAAATAAATTAGTTTAAAATATATTTTTAAATTAAAAAGTAGTATTTTTAACTATTCATTAAAATATGGATTTAAAAAAAATACCTCAATTTCAACTAAAATAAATTTTGGTGTCCCTTTTCGAAATAATATATTTATTTTGTTAAATAGAATACATAAAAGTGAAAAAAATATTTAAAATTAGTTCCCCATCAAAAGGCAGTAAAATGAGATTTTAATAATATTATAGTATTTTATGCTTCAAATTGTATTCATTCTCATTTAATGACACTAAATTTTAATGGATAAATGTAAAAACATTTTAAAAACATTTTTAATAATAGTTTAGTTTTTTTCTTTCCATTCCCATCAATACAACAGCTAGGTGTTAACCACCATTTAAAATAATAATAATATAATTGTATTATTTTGATGTATAACTCAAAGATGCGTGCAATGTAAGATTGTGGAGAAATCTGTTGTTGTATGTAGAGTATGCTATCAGAAAAAGATTCCCCATTATCAAAAAATTAATATATTATTAATAAATAAAAATAGAGAAAAAAATGAAATATTTTATAAATAACTAGGATGTTACATCTTTCCCACTTTTGAAAAATGTATCCCTGCAATTTTATTTACTTATTAAATAGGAGGGGTAATTTAAACCTCGTAGCATTATTATATTCCCAAATTTCCTCTTCAACCATATGGTTATTCCAAAAAACCTTTACCTAATGAATAAATTTATTCTATAACAGTTTCTCTCTATGGTCAAGAATCAGTACTAGATATTCCTCATAAGAAAGATTCTCTTCCAACAGAAGTACCTCTAGAATCAATTCATGAGATGGATCCAGCAAATACTTTATAAAAATTGAAACCTGGAAAATATTGTGTACCTTGGATAAAATTGTAGGTATAGACACGGTGTATACAACTGATCCTACATTATTCAGGATTTCGTAAGGTCTAATGAGCCTCAGACTCACCTTTCCCTTCTTACAAAAACTAATCATACCATTCCATGGAGAAACATTAAGAAAGACATTATCACCTACCTGAAAAGAAAAATTCTTCCTCCATTTATCCACATAACCATTCTACCCACTCCCATATATCCTCATGTGCTTCTAAATCAGATGAACTTTTTATGCCATATCTTCTACCAATTAGGTTCCCATCAACTTCTTTTCACCTATATCATCCCAAAAAGTTTGAGTGAAAACCACATTCCATATAATCTTCAAATGGTGACATTTGTATACTATAATAAAAAATGTTACTATAAGAAAACTCAAGCAATGAAATATGTTGATCCCAACTTCCCTAATAGTCCATTGAACATTCCAGAATCATATCCTATAAGTTCTGAATTACTCGTTCTGACTACCCTTCAGATTGAGGATAAAAAGATGTACTGAAATTAAAATCAGTTCCCAATGATTTTGAATTCCCTTCCAAAAGTTATAAGTGAACCTGGGATCACAGTCAAACAAAATGAGGAAGTTAACTTTATGTAACCTGATTATCTATTTAATATATAAATGAGAAATTTGATCTAGATACAGAGTATATCGAATTGGAAGAAAATGCAAATATTTATTCAATCGATAAATAATAACCCATATTGAATATTTACCTCGATAAGTCTTTGGTAATACCACTATGAAATCCATATACACATTTTCCCATTTCGAATTTGGCACTAGAAAAGGTGGAATAATTCCATTAAAAAACTACCTACTTTCTTTAACCTATTGATAAATCAAACATTTCAGGTTAAAGTCAACAAAATCTTTTTTCATTCAATCCAACCAGTAAAACTCATGAAGATCGCTTTAGATCATAGTAATACTAGGATTAACATAAAACAAAGAACTATGAGCATTACATAACAATTATTTCCTCAACTATGAATCAATAGGCAGACATAATATCATTCCAAACCTCAAAACAAAATCATTATCAATGTTAAATTTTGGTAACTTAGCCTTATAAACCAACTCTACCTTTTTCTACAACACAATGTCTTCTTTATGTGCATTCATTATTTTGTTTTATAGAGATTATTTCACTATAGATAGAAAAAAATAGTGGAATTCCCTACACCAACAAATTTCAATTCAAAATTCATCAAATTAATAAACAAAGGATCTCATTCAAACTGAAGCATAGCTAATGTATCAATAAAAATTCAACTCAAATCGTCAATATCATTATTTTACATTCCTATATAGTAATGATTAATTATATCATAATCCTTGTTTAATTCAATACATATCCTCTGCGTCATGTTTAATTCTTTTTGAGTTAATACAAAATTCAAAATTTTGGGATCATTATATATTTCACACAATATACAATACAATGTATTCCTCTAAATATTTGATGAAAAAAATATAAGTTAATTCCTAATCATGCGTAGGGTAATTTAACTCATGAGGTTTCAAATGACGTGAAACATAAGTAATTACCTTATCATTCTCCATTAGGACACAAACATGTCCTTTCAATGATGCATCACTGTAGAAAAAAATTCACCATTCATGGAAGGTATGTCCAAAACTCAAGAAATTACAAATCTTCATTTCAGTTTTGGAAAACAAATATTACTTTTTTTTCAAATGAAATAAACTCCCTTTTGTGTTATCTTATTTATTGGTCTAGATAATCAAGAAAATTATTAAAAAAACCATTGGTAATAATTATTTAATCATATAAAACTATGAATCTCTATGATATTTGTTGGTATTATCCACTCTTCAATGTCTTGTGTTTTTTAAGGACCAATAGTCATGCCATCTTTAGAAACAATATGTCCATGGAATGAAATTTGTTACAACCAAAATTCACTTTTACTAAACATTCCATATATTTTATTTTCTTTTCAGGTATTCACAATAGACCTTACGTGACTTTCATGTTCCTCTCGGCTTTTAGAATATACAAAAATATCATCTATAACCATAACTAAAAATTGATGAAAGACTCTAGTTATACCTTATCAACACATCATACAAGTTTATCATGGATTATTAACTCACAATAGGACAATGACCTTTGATATTTCAGATTCAACCCCATGTAGAACTTCTTTATCTTACTATTAATATCCTTGATAAAATTTGAGATGTACCTTGACAAACTGGTGAAATTTTCTTCATATGCAGCCACCAAATCTTCCTCTATTTGTCTCCATTCCATGAATTGATTTCCCATCATAAGTCTAATAGCCTTAGGAAAATAGTTATCAAGGGATATATTTTTATATTTATCCCATTACATAGTATTTATCTCTTCACTTCCTCTGATATTTTTAATCATTGATTACAATTAATCATTTTCACATTGAAAACTATAAACAAGAAGACTAACCTTTTGATTATATAAACACCCCATTACATCAAAAATATATTCCAGTGACTTAATTTACACATAATCTTGCACAAGGTTATATGGTCCTCTGAAGGGTGGTGGATGTTGACTCATGAAATGCTCCATGGTCTACATATTCATATACAATTGTTCTGTTTGATCTCGTATATGGACCCCACAACAATTTATCATCAGAGTCAACTGATCCATTATACTGACCCGAACGTAAACATTACATAATCTTGAGTTTATCAAGAATTCACATTGAGAATCATTTCAGGTTTATAGTTTTAAATAATTATCCCATAACCATTACATATCAAATTGAATATTACATGAAGACACTACTACTCAGTATCAATTTTTTCGTAAATTAAAAACTCTTAAAAAAAACTTGTCTCGTTCCATGTTTTAGAAAGCATGAATTTTCCTTGATCCCATCCTTGACTCTTATTCATCTTGTATTCCTGTGGAAACATTTTAAAAACATGGGATGAGCGTAACAAGCTCAGTAATGGTTATAAAATATGGAAATAAAACATTATGCCATCAATAATAAAATAAATGAAACTATACCTCTCAATAATAATATAACTCATGAAATGATAAGATTTATGAATAACAAACAGAAATCATTAGTCATAAAGGTAAATTGTGGCATACATAACATACTTAATATGTAGCTATCACAACTACATAGGGAGTTCTGTTGGAATAGACATCACAGTATATTCTGTAAATCTCTTAGTAGAAACATTAAGGTTTACCTCCATCACATCACCCAATGCATTGGAGAGCTATATCGGTCTCAACTACTCTAGTTTTATCACTAAACCACCGGTATATGTAAAAAATGCCTAATAAACATTACATATTAAGAACACATAAAACAAGAATAATGGAAATCTAATATTTCCACACTACAGTCAAAATATATCATTACAAGAAATTGACATAATCAATGATTTATGAAACCATTTTTAAAACCATATAAAATTTTATTAAATATATATTTGATTCAATGTGTCCCAGACTAATTTGAATATTTTAAAGGAATTAATATTTTTAATCATTAATGTCAATATAAATAAATTCTAAATCCATTTTGAAAACATGGACATAAATGAGAATGATTTCAAAGAATAAATCATTAAAACATTTAAAATGATATTATAGTTAATGGGTTTTTAACTCAATGAGAGACACATAAATAAAAATAATTAAGGAATTAAATTTAATGAGTTATTTATAATATAATGAGAAATAATTTATTCATGATATAATATGCCCAAGGTCATTATATACACCATATAACAATTAATTGGTTCATAACAACAATGAAGTCTCAATGGAATGTAAATTGAGATGAAGTCCCTTATAAAAATTGTATCCTTAGATTAAGGATAAGTCAATTACATAATTATGTGTGAAAAATATAAATACACTCAATTTTATTGAATATTTTGTGTAAAAAAATCAGAGGTCATTCACATATATTCATAGAATGACATAATAAAAAAGTTTATGTTTAACCCGAAGAATTGAAATTGGGTAAACAAGATCTCTTATAAAATTTCAACAGCCTAATGACACCAATTTAAAATTCAGATAATGATTTGATGAGGGAGAAAAGGGTATCTCATCACTTGTACATAAAACACACAACAACAAGGATATAGATGAACATATCCCAAATCTGGGTGGAGGCATATTTCCAGGGTACTGTAGCAGGAACTGTAGCAGGAACTGTTCAGTATTGTAGTAGTCAGAACTATTCATCCATCTAGGCCTTCGGGCACCAGTTCGGTATTTGGGTCCTGAAAGGATATCGAGCCACCCAAGGCCTTAGTAAAGTTGATTCTGAAAGCCTTAGGGCCACATTAAGGCCTTAGGGACACCCCAAGGCCTTCAGGCCACATGAATGCATGCCCTAGACACACTACATAAAAGGAGCATCCTCAGAAGAGGATTCAGAGCAGGTGCACTCCACAGAGCAGAGCCAAATGGATTGTCAGAATGAGAGGGTATGGCTTTGCCATTGGGACAAGCATGTTCTTGCACGGGAAGCCTAGCCAGATGGTCATGTAAATGTGGGGAGCTACTATCAGGATGCAGATGTTGGGGAGGGGAAATTCCTAGTACATAGTCAGGTTGAATTCCCTAAGACCTTCGGGTCATGCAATCTCTTAAGCCTACGGGCCATGTAATCTATGAGACTACGGGACTTGTAAGGGTTCCCCCTCATCCATTTAAATGGGGTTAGAAATAATCAATGAAAATGAAGGCCTTCGGGCCATTCAGGCCAATATAATAAGATGTAAATTAAAAAGTATAACAAAAATATTTCTTTTACAAATATGATGGTGAAAGGTTCCCTTACCGATTTGGTAACATACGAAACATACTCTCCATGAAATAATGATCATACATTGAAGATGTAAATACCCATAAATTAAATTATATTATACAAATAATACAATCATGGGTAGTACATACACCACATAAAAGGAAATAGTGAAAAATATATCATTAATATCACTGGCATAAAAAGTGAGATAAAAACACCTTACCTTTTTGTAATCAATCGAGCCGTACGACCAAAAGATAATAACAAAAAAATTAATTGAATAATACCATGAATATAAATATAATCATGATAATATATATATAATGATAGTAAAAAAATACACCACATGCAAGAAATAAGTTGTGAACAAAGGAAATCTCACGGAACTAAAAGTGAGATAGGAAAGCCCTTACCTCGCGTCCGACATGAATCATTTATTCCCTATAATTCCTGAATAATAAATATAAGTTATTTTATACTTTATTAAGATCATTTTCATGTTTATTATTTATTTTATATATCTTATTACATTGTTATAACAATTAGTTAATTATTTGATTTCATATTGGACATTTTGTCGATGTTCGGAACTTGAGTAAATAATAAACATGTTTTAATTACAATTTTTCCATATGGTTAGAAGTCCAATATCTCCAAAATGATATACATGATTTAGATATGATTTATATAATATATATCTGGTATTTATATGTATTTTTTACAGTACCTAACATTTGGAGATAATAAATTAAATGCACCGTTCATAGAGATGGTAAGTCGTACGTACGCATGAACACAACTTTCATTTCTATTACCTATTTTAACGGGATGAATTTTTAATGATACATAGTTATATTGTAATTATAGTATAATAAAATATATAATTTGATTAATTCCATTACTTATACATCCTACTCAAGGAATGAATGAGTCATATCACTTTGAGGGGGCGGTATTCCGCACTTCCTCAAATGAAATTATAGTATTTACCCACAATGAAAACCTTAATGGTATGCTATAAATTGAAAATACAGAAAAATAAAAAATAAATAAACATAATATATATCATATATAAATAAATTTCCATCATAATTTCTACCATGATAAGTGGTTTGAGATATTTGAACAATCATCTTTTTGTGAGGCAGTAGATCGTCGTCCACAGAAACAATATGTTATTTACCCATTAGAAAGAGGTGTAATTAAGTGTAGTATGAATAATTCTCATAAAAACAACCTAGTATATTTTAGATAATCATTTTGTTATAAAATAAAATAATAAAAATATATTATGGGGTTGGAGAAGTAAAATAAATTAAATGAACTTAAGAGAAAACATTACCTTAAAACCTGGGTAACTCTCTTTGGTTAGAACCAAAAGGATTACTTAAAGTTCCTTATGCCTATGGAAAGGATTATACGAGGAAGTGATGTATTTATGGAGATTAAATGGGAAGCATTTAAACTAGACAAGGGGATTTAGATGTGTGATTAATGGTTTAGAGGTGGTGTCTATTTATAAGGGGGAGAAGAGGATCTTTATGAATGTTTGAAAATATTATTTTCATATAAAATAAACTATATTTAAAAAGGTCCATAACTCATTAAAGTTGAATATAAGATGAATCCTGTTTGAAATAAATTCATCCAATAATAATTTGATAGGTTTTATATTTTTTTAATATTTATAATTTTATTTATTTAAATCATCCATTAATGAGGCAAACACTATATCATTATTGAGTCATAACTAATTTTATTTATATGGTATCGAAAAACTATAAAAAAATACAATGATTTAGGAAATATATTTATATTTCTAATTAATATATATAGTTTAACAGATAACTTATATAACCCCATTTAAAAATTTATTTACTAAAAAATATTTGTTTATGCAATTTTTGCTTTTACATTAAATTAATTAATATAAAGTGTCACTATCACTCTTAACTGGATCCATGGGTTCTCCAAATAGAGCCAAGGATGCCCATGGACGGAAATTTATCAAATAATAGGTTTAGACACATGTTATGTTAATTTAATATTATTATAATATTATTTTTTAGCCTTATTTACCAGATTTATCCTTAAAGGATGGTAAATAAAATATTTACTCAAGTAAATATTGATAATGTCAAAAAAACAAAAGATACCATTTTTCCTAATTTGAACCTCATCATTCCAAATATGGAATCCATTTTGTCAATTTCAAAACATAGAAGTTGCAGAAAATAATTTAAAATTAGTTCATGATGTTAAAAAAATGGTGTTTTAAGAAATAATAACTATCAAAACATTGACACTTGTTTATGTCCAATTTCAAATTGAAATTACTTCGAATGACCAAAATTGGATTAAATGGTAATAGTATAATCTAATTAAATTTTATAATAAATGAAAAAGATAATAGATCTATTTAAATAAATTACATTAAAAGGTACTTTTGAATTAAATTACATTATTTTTAACTATTCATTAAAAATGATCATTATCAGAAAAATTAAAATCTTTCATCCAAAGTAAATTTTGATGTCCTGATTACAAATAACCATATTATATTGTCAAATAGAACATATAATAGTGAAAAAAAACTATATTTAAAAGGGGTTCTCCATAAAAAGGTGGTAAATTGTTCTTTTTAATAAATATTAGAGTATTTATGCATAAAATTAGATTCATTCACATTTTTTTAAATTAAAAATTATTTGATAAAAATAAATATTTTTAGAAAAATTGTGTAATCATATTCTAGTTAGTTGTATTCATTCCTTCCAATAAATTGTCTAGGCGTTTACTACCATTTAAAATTATTATTTTTCTTGTGTATCTCAATTTTGTGTGCAACGTAAGATTTTAAAGAAACCCATTGTTGTGAGTTGAGTATGATATCAGACCTAACATCACATTTAATGTAAAATTAATATTTCATTCATACATTTTAATAAATATTAAAATTATATATTCTGTATTTACCTGGGATGTTACATTCTTCCCCCATTTTGGGAATTGTTTCCTCACAATTTTAAAATTGGGCTTGAAATCTTCATTGAGAGACCCACTTCGGAAAACGAGTCAATTAAAATATCACATTAAATTAAAGGAAGAGAAGTAAAAAGGTCACCCATGACAACAATTTCTATGATTCCATAAAAACATGGATATGGTAGAGGAAACAAACTATCAAGTTCTGATGGATAGTGAAAGAAAAATGATTAAGAGAAAGTTAACCACTAGAAAATCACAAACTTTTGGTGGGTTAATCGGTCTTGGATTCCGCAGTATGAAACATTAATGTACAATGATTTTGATTTAAGTTACTTTTCAAAAATTTGACGAATTTATTTATGAGAATAACTAAAAATATAAGGAAACGTACTTACTTGTCATGTGGACTTTCATCCTTTACTAAAAACCTTCCAAAAACTCATCTTTTCTCCAAAAAATGAGTATTCAAACTAACTTGGTAACATCAAAAGTGCTAGAATCAACTTATAGTATATCACATAGAACAAAAATGATGAACTATATATTTTCATTGTCTTTAGACATCAACCAAAGCCAAAATGTTTAGTAAAATACAAGAAAATCCAAAAAGAGTTTAATGATTCATAAAATGAAATATTACTCTTCATCCCCAAAATTAGAAAAACAGTACCCAAATATCATCATAGACCATTCAATAAACAAATGTCCTTAAAATTATTTAAAGTAACCCCAAATAAGATTGTAACCCAAAACTCAGAAGGATTTAATCACATAGCCTTCCATAGTAAATCTTTAGATTTATCAACAAATAAAATCAACTACTCTTAAAGTCTCATATTGATGTCTAGTTAACCAAATCACATATTCTCTAGGATAGGTTAATAATTTCCATAAAAACCCCAAATCACCATATATCCATAATAAAAACCAAGATTCATCCAAAATAAAATTACACCACTACTCATCAAAAGAAAAGATAATTATTCTTGAATAAAATTTTTATATATCAAACTTCAGGGTTACACCTACTATAAAAAGTCTTCTAATGTAATCCCATCCTCAAAAGATCCATAGTACTATTAAGATTTTCATCATCTTTAAATATACCATAACTCTTGAATCCCATATATGTTGATTTCTTGCTCATTCCACATTATTCATGATCGATTAACAATTCTTTTCCAACTTATTCTGAAATACTTCTTTACTAAAAACAAAATCATGAATCATATCATAAGATTCAATAATTTCAAAACATCCATTAAGATATAATCCATACCTCTAATTGGTCACTGTTAATTTCGTCATCCTTATTAGAATAGCATTAGGTATTGGTAAAAATATATTTTTATAATCCTAGTGATCCTATTCCAAAAACTTCTTCATAGGACATTTGTTTGTATAATGATCATACACACCGAATTTAAAACATTCAATTGATTCCTTAGATATTACTTATTTCCCTTTCCTAGAGTAAACTAGATACTTCCTTTTTCCATGGAAAGTTCGTGCTTTATGAACATAATTTCCACATCTATAGCATCTTCCCATCCCATTGAAATATTTTTCTATGTGTTTCTTTCTTTATCCTAGAATGATATGTTTGTGAATATACATACATTTATGATTATTACCTAAAATTCCATGGGGATTAGATTCTCGCATATAAGATTCCATTTAAAAATCACAATGGTTCAGGTGGTCAATCATGACTCCAGATAGTTTGTTGAGAACACCCACAAGGGTTCTCATTGTTGCTACCATTTCATTCAGTTTCTCATTCAGAAAACCATCACAGTTTTCTTCACATCCACGGTTACACTAGTTCCTACTAGATCCAGACATTTACTTAGACTAAAGAGGTCAGTGTGAGTATATCATGAAAATCATCATATAATATATTATGAAGATTGTAAACACTATTATATACTTATTAATGTTACATTAAACTCATTAAATTTATAAAAAATAACTATGACTCTTTCTAAAATCCTAACCAACATGTTAATGTCACATAAGCTTAAAAAACACCATAACCTCAACAGTTATCTATATCGACCTCTAATACCAACTATAAGGACCCATCCTTAAACATTACATAATCTTGAATTAAATTAAGAATACACATTCAGGATCTTTTTAGGTTTAGTGTTTTAGAGAATTAGTCCATAACCATTACATATCAAATTGAATATTACATGAACACATAACTACTCAATATCCATTTTTTCATGAAATAAAAAACTCTTAAATAGAAACATGTCTAGTTCCATGTTTTAGACCCCATGACTTTTCCGTGATCCCATAATTGACCTTTATTCATCATTGAGTCATGTGGAAAACATATCAAAAACATGGGATAATCATAAAAATCTCAGTAAGTGTAGTAAAATAATAAAATAAAACATTATCCTCTCAATAAAAAAAATCAATGAAACTATACCTTTAAATCGTAACATACCTCATTATATCAAATGATTTATGTATAACACACAGAAATACTGAATCATAAAGGTAACCTATGGGTTATATAACATGCTTACACTGTAGATATCACAACTACATAGGTAGTTAAGTTAGAGTATCTATCACAGTATATTACTTAAATATATTAGGAGAAATATTAACGTTTTCCACAATCACATTACTTAATGCATTGAAGAGATTACTTGGGCTCAACCGACCTAGGATTTTCAAGAACCACCCATATATGTAAAAAATGCCAAATAACCATAAAATTTCCATAACACATAAAACAAGAAAAAAGGAATGCTAACATTTCCACATTGAAATCACAATATATAATTTCAATATATTGACATAATCAATTATTTATCAAACCATTTGGAATGCCATTTAAAAAATATAATAATGTTATTTTTGAATCAAAATGTCTCATACCAATTTAACTATTTTAAAAGAATTAACATTTTAAAACATTAATATCTATATAAATAAATTCTTAATCTATGTTTAAAACATGGACATTAAGGAGAAATAATTAAAAGAATAAATCATTAAAACATTTAAAATGATATTTTAGTTAAAGAGTTTTTATCAAAATGAGAGATGATTGTATACAAATAATTGGGGAATAACGTTTAATCATAACTCTATAATATCATTAGAATATAGGGATTCATGATATAATATTCCAAAGGATAGAATATACACCATATAAGATTGAATTTGTGAATAACAATAATGAAGTCTCAATGGAATGTAAATTTAGATGAAATCTCTTTTAATAATGGTATCCTTATATTAAGGATAATACAATTACATAATTATGTGGGAAAATTATAAATAAACTCAATATTATTAGACATTTAGTTGAAAAAACATAGGCCATTCACAAATATTCATATCATGACATAATCAATAATTATATGTTTAACCCAAATAATTGAAATTGGGTTAAGAAGTTCCCTTACAAATATTCGACAGCCTAATAGGGTCACTTTAAAATTTAGATATTGAGTTGATGAGAAAGAAAATGGTATCTAATCACTTGTAATAAAACATAAATCAATATAGATATAGAATAACATATCCAAACATAATAATATGTTAATTAAAAGACAAAACAAGAAGAAGTCTTTTACAAAGAGGGGGGTGAAAGGTTCCCTTACCGATTTGGTAACATACAAAACATACACCCCATGAAAGAAGGATCATAAAATGATGTTGTAAATACCAATATATTAAATTATATTATATGAAGAATACAATAATGGTATGTACATACACAACAAATAAGTAAATAGGGGCAAATATATGATGAATTTCACGAGAATAAAATGTGAGACGAAAACTCCTTACCATGTTGTAATAAATCGAGTTGTATGAACAAAAGTTAATAAACACCAAATGAATTAAAAGATAGAATGAATATAAAGAGAATATTTATAATATATATCAAATTTTATTAAACAATACACCACATTCATGAAATATGTGGCGTACAATAGAAATATCACGGAATTAAAAGTGAGATAAGTAACCCCATACATCGCATCTGACATGACTCATTTTTCATTGTTTTTACTGAATAATAAACTTAAGATAATTTATACTAGATTAAAAACCATTTTATATTTTATTATTCCTTTTTTATAACTTATTTCCTTTCAAAAAGTTTGTTAATTATTTTAGTTTATATTGGACGTTTTGTCGATGTTCGGTACATCAGTCAAAATTGAACTTGTTATAATTATAATTTTTTCATGTGGTCAGAAGTCCATTATCTCAAGAAAGATATTACAGATTTAGATATCATATATATATATATATATATATATATATATATCTAGAATATATATTTATTTATAACAGTATATAACATTTGGAGATATGAAATGAAATGCAACGTTCATGGAGACGGTAAGTCGTACGTACGCATGAACACTACTTTCATTTATATTTCATATTTTAATGCAATAAAAACATAATTATAAATAGTTACAGTGAAATTATAGAATAATATCATATATAAATTCATTAACTCCATCCTTTATATGTCCCACATATGGTATGAACGAGTCATATCACATTGTGGGGGAGGTAGTCCACACTTCCTCAGATGAAATTATTGCGTTTACTAATAATGTAAACAATATAGGTATGATATAAATAGAAAATAAAAAAAGTATAAAAAATACATAAAAATAATATATATAATATATAAATACAGTTCTATCATAATGGACACCATTAGAGGAGGATGGAGATATTTGAACAATCATCGTTTTGTGAGGCAGTAGATCGCCGTCCACAGAAAAAGTATGTTATTTACCCATTAGATGGAGTTGTGTGTAATTGTAGTTTGATTAATTATCATCAAAACAACCTATAATATTTAGTATATTTAATTTGTTATAAAGTTAAATTATATAATGATTGTAGGGGGTCAGATAAGTAAAATAATACAAAATAACTTAAGAGAAAATATTTCTTTCAAATCGGGGAACTTCCATTGGTTTGAACCAAATGGTTTACTCGAAGTGCCTTATGCCTAAGGCAAGGCTTCCAGGAAGAATATATGGATATAGGGAGACTAATTGAGATGATTTTGGATAAGACAAGGGGATTTAGAGGTGTGAGGAATGTGTTAGAAATGGTGTCCTTTTATACATTGGAGGACTGGCTCTTTAGGAATGTTTGAAAATATTATTTTATTATAAACATAAAATCAGTTTCAAAAGGTCCAATACTAATTAATGTAGAATATTTGATGACTAATGTTAGAAATAATATCATCTAATAAGAATTGTATTGGGTTTTTATATTATTTTAATATTTATAATCTTATTTATTTAAATCATCCATTAATGAGGAAAACACATTATCAATATTGGGTCATAAAAAAATATTATTTATTTCGTGTCTAAAAATTATAAACAAAATAAAATTATGTAGGAAATAATTTCATATTTATAATGAATATTTATATTATAATAGATAAAATATATAACCTTATGTACAAATTTATTTACTAAAAATTATTTGTTTATGCCATTTTTTCCTTTACATTAAATTAATTAATATAAATTGTTATTATCACTCTTATGTGGCTACATGGGGTCCCAAAATCGACCCAAGGATGCCCATGATCGGAAATTCATTAAAAAAATTGTATTAGGCCTCGTGTTAGGATATTTTAATATTATTATAATATTATTTTTTTACCCTTATTTATCAGATTTAACCTTTACCCATGGTAAATAAAATATTTACCAAAGTAAATATTCAAAATGTCTAAAATTTAATGTTACCAATTTAAACAATTTGTAACACCTAATAAAAAATATAGAATCCATTTTTTCAAATTCAAAATATTGAAATGGTAGAAATTAATTTAAAATTAATTCCAGCTATCAAAACAAAAATCGTGTTTTTATGAAATTATAACTATCAAAATATTAAAACATGTTTATGTCCAATTTCACTGTGAAATTAAATCCAATGACCACAATTAGATTAAATGGTAAAAATATAATTTATTTATAGTTTATAACTAATTAAAATAATAATATAAATATATAAATATAATAGATTAAAAGGAAGTTTTTAATTTAAATACAACGTTTTACACAATTCATTAAAAAATGAACATTAACAGAAAAATACCAAACATTCACCCAAATTATATTTTGATGTCCCGATTCTAACGAAGAATATAATTTTGTCCAATTGAACATATAAAAGTGGAAAAATCTCTCTTTAAAAATGGTTCACCATCAAAAGGTAGTAAATCAGCCTTTTAAATAATATTAGATTATTTATGATTATAATTGGATTCATTCACATTTTAAGCCACTATTATTTATTGTATTAAAGTAAAAACATTTATAAAAAAAATTTAATCATATTTTAGTTAGTTTTATTCATTTCTTCGAATACAATGGCTAAGAAATAACTAATGTTTAAATTTTTTTTTCACGGTAACTCAATATTGTCTGCCAATAAGAATTCAAAAAACACATTGTTGAGAGATGAGTTTGCTATCAGACATAGCATCCCTTTTAAAGTAAAAATAATATTTAATTCACAAATATTAATAAATATTTATATTTTATATTATGTATTTACCCATGATGTTACATCCATTACTACAAAAAACTTTTTAGTACTGATTCTTACCATCGTAGGATGTCCATTTGGAAGGTTATTTCCCACTGTATGCCTTCCCAACCCAGCTTCCATATTTCCTTTGAGGAAAACCATTCTGAGAAAACATATCTTTCATGAAACACTATGGTAATCTTAAAATTTATATCATTTCAATTTTTCCATAAAGTAAATAAATATTTTATGTATATTCTATTAACAATATTTTATAACCTAAATTCATCTAAACTAATCTATGATACAACATATATGGACTCAACCTTAAACATTAATTAATCTTGAGAAAATTCAACAATTGACTTTAATTCACTTCAAGGATCTATTCAGGTTTACAACTATAGATAATTTTTTTATTACTCATATATAGAAACATAAATATTACAAGTAGACACTTCTACTCACTATATATTTTTTCATAAAATAATGAAAAATCGTTAAAAAGAATAATGGTATCATTTTGTGTTTTAATAATATAACTTTTCTTTTATCTCATCCTTTACTATATTATTCTTTATGTCCTATGAAAATCTTTTCATAACCTGGGACGATGATAAAAATATCATTAAGGGATACAAAAATAATAAAAACAATTAGTCTTGGGAAAACATGCCAACCATGAACACTTTATCATAACATAAGACTTATCATCTTGAAGAAGTAGTAAGAATACTTCATTGAATAAAAGATCATTTCATACACTTTTTTTACCAAAAGATTACCATCGAGCACATATAAAACAAAATATAACATATATTGGTAACTTGGGACATAATCATACTTAAATGGAATAACCATACAGGTGACTTCCACACATATCACTAAATGCAATAGCTATATGGCCTACTTCCATACCCAATGCATTGGAGGTTATAGTGTAACCAACCATCCCTGGTTTATCACAGAACCACCCATATTTAGTTTATCACATAACCAAATATTTTTGTTTTATCCTGAAACCCCCTGTCAAATGTCCAAATACCATTATACAATCATAAAACATGAATATAATAGAAAAATAACATTTCTCATTGCAATCACAAGAGATCATTTCAAGATACACACATAATAAATCCTTTATCAAAACAATTTTAAAAACAAAAATAACTAAAACGTTATATGGTATTTACTTTTATTTTTAATACATTATATCTTGTAGAGGAATCCAAATTCCAAATAACGGTCAGAGCTGCAAAAAGGTCATTATCGCAGCATACATTAAAAAAATATTACTTTTTGTCTTTTTGTAAAACGCTTCCTTGAAAAATATTCCTTTTTAATGAATATAAAAATCAAAGGGTTTTGTTACACACCGTATTAAGAAGGCATGTATACACTAATGTATGCCTCAATGAAAGGATATTGGGACAAAGTCCCTTACCATGAGACTGACATGTCACATACAATCATTATGTTCCTGAATAATAAAATTATGTTAATTTTTTAATTTATTGAGAACCATTTTTTTGATTAGTATTCGTTTTATATTACTTATTAATATGTTTTAATAATTCCATAATTAATTAAATATCGGTTATTTTGGGGATATTCGGTGCTTGAGTTGAAAATGAACTTATTTAGATGTAAATTGTCCATGTAGTCAAACTTACATCATCTAAAGAATATTATTCCTGATTTAAATATCATATATATCCAGTATAAATATATTTATAATATCTATAATTTTTACAGTTATTAAATGTAATGCACCATTTATGGAAACTGTAGGTCGTATATATGTGTGAACGCTACTGTCATTTCATTGTCCTATTAAACAAATAATAATCAAATGATATAAAAGTATATTATAACAAAAGTATCATATTGATTTCATGAATGTATAATAGGTTCAATAAAACCATCCATTATACATTCTATTTATTCTGTGAAGGAGTCACATCACTTTGAGGGGGTGGTTGTCCACACTTTCTAACACGAAATTATCGTCTTTACAGAACATGGAAACCATAAAGGTATATTATAAAAAAACATATAGAATCATAGGAAAAGTATAAATATAATATATATCATAAATAAATAAATTCCCATTGTAATGGACATCATTATATGTTTAGGAGAAAATTGAACAATCGTCATTTCATGAGGCAGTAGTTCACCAAAAACATAAAAAGTTTCTTCTATATCAATATGACGGAGGTGTGTTTAAGTGTTCATCAAAAAAAATATCATAAAAACAAAATATTATATTGGGGATACAAGTTTTATATAAAATAATTGAATAAATATATGTTTAGGGGTTGGAGAAGAAAAATTATTAAAAGGATCTTGGGAAAATATGTTACCTTTAAATAGGGTAAATCTTTTGGATTGGAGCCAAAATGCATTATGGAATTATCTTCTGCTAAATTTAAGGATTCTAGGAGTATGGTAGATATGTATGTAGCTTATTATGGAAGAATATTTATGATACATCTGGCTTGAGAGGTGTGATTAAGTCGTTAGAGATGATATCTGTTTATTAGAGGTAGTAGGGATACATTAAGAAAGTCTTGATATATTATTTTATTAAAAATTAATTTTAGAATTATAATTTTTAGAAAGTGATAAATTTAAATTATAATATTAATATGGTTCAAAATAATCCCAAATAATTGATTTTATATAGGTTTAGGTTACAAAAATAGCCTTATATTATAGCATTAACCCTTAGATAAAAACATTAACTCTTACCACATCTTCTGGTATTTTAATAATATATGGCTACTATAGTTACTATAAAATTCCAGGTGAACCAAAAGTCGATAATTATTGAAATTTTTAACATTATATAAGTTAGTTGGAATAATATTATATTTTTTGGAATATTATATCATTTAATAAAATAGTATTGGTTTTAAAAACAAATTAATGTCAATTTTGACACTATTTAATAATTGGTTTTTATTAAAGATATAAAAACATGATTCATTCAAAATACAATATGAAATAAAATATTAAATTTCATAATAATACATAATTTTTTTATGGAATCAAAATATTAAATTTCAATTATTTTAATATTTATAATATCATTTATTTGAATACTTCATTAATAAGGTTGTCATTGGATCAACATTGTGTCATAAATAAATTTATTTATTTAATGTCCAAAAATTATAAATAAAATACCATAATATATGAATTTTTTTTAATTATAATGATTATTTACACCCAATTATATTTTGTATATAACCCCTCCTTAAAATCATTTTAGTAAAATATATATGTTTTTTTATATATCTCTTTACTTTAAAATTATTGTAAAAGCATATCATCACCACACCCATGTGGCTCTATGGGGTCCTAAAATCTACTAAAGAATTTTTATTATCATCTATATCTCATTAAATAGAATAATAATATTTTTTAGTGTAATTTTAAATTATTATAATATTATTTTTTACCCTTATATACTAGATTTACCAATTAACAATAGTAAAAAAAATAATTATTGATGTTACATTTCACAATATCTCAATATAAAATCTATCTATTAAATAAATTTGTAAATTATAACTCCAAATATGGAATCAATTTTTCCACATTAAAAAATAGAAAATATTATTAATTAATTTGAAATTAAATGTCGTTGTCAAAATGAGAAAAGGATTTGTTTTAATGTAAAAACCATCAAAACAATGACACATGTTTATATCAAATTTCAATGTGAAATTACATCCAATGACCTTAATTTGATTAAATGTTAAAAAATAATCCAATTAGTCATTAAAATCCAGTAAAATTAAAATCTATCTATATAAATAAATTATATTAAAGAATTGTTTTTAATTACAGTACAGTATTTTTCACTATTCATTAAAATATGAATTTTATTTGAAAAATACCAAAATTTCACCCAAAGTAAATGTTGATGTCTCTCCTTCATATAATAAGTTTATTTTTTAAAATATAATATATAAAATTTTCAAATACTATATTTAAAAATGATTATCCTTTAAAAGGTGGTAAACCGAGCTTTTAAAAATATTAGAGTATTGTATGCTTAAAATTGGATTCATTAACAATTTATGGCTATAAAATTAATATGATAAATGTAAATAATATTTAAAAAAACATGTGTAATTATAGTGTAGTTATTTCTATTCATTCCCACCAATACAATGTCTGGGCATTGACTACCATTTAAAATAATAATTATATTATTGTATTATTTTTTTGTGTCACTCAATGTTGTGTGCAATGTAAGATTTCGGGGAAACCTGTTGTTGAATGTTGAGTACGCTATCGGAAAAACTGTCTCATTTAATTTAAAATTAATATATTATTCACAAATATTAATAGATATGGAATTTTTTTATTTTATAAATATATAGGATATATCATTTTGTGTATGTAGTGCATGTTTCATGGTCATCAAACAGTCAGTACACACCATATGGAAAACATGTAATAATAACTTCATTATTATCAACTATAAAAATAATGGACAATACATGTTTTTCAAATAATATATCTCACCAATGCCCAGTGCCCATAATCCTTGTATATGGAGAATATTTGGTTTAGGTCTTCTTCAGCCATGCATCCTAATCATGAACAATTCTTATGTTCATTGAAAAGAAATTATTATCAATATATCATTATTTTATTCACACAAAATCATGCCAGTCGCCCTATTTGTTTCTTTTTTTCATTCTCTTTGAGTATTCATGATTTTCCATGATTCTTTAAGGTAAATCACTCTTAGAAACTTACTTCACCCATTACTCAATTGTTCACAATAATGATCCTACCCTATCCTAATTTGGATACAAATTGTTTGTAAGGTATAGATGTTAATATAGGGATTTTGTTTTTAGGGTTCCAATTTGGTTTAGAGGCCCTACTAGGTCCCATCGATGTAACAGAAAATAGAAATTTGTAAAACAAAAATGATTATTGGTAGGTGGTCCAACTCAGGACACATTGCATTTTTAAATATTATTTATTATATATTTAATTTCTATATTTCACTACTTTATTATTTATATCATGTATAATTATTAGGTTTTATAAAATTGTTTTTTTATAATTGTTTTAATCAAATATTCATTTCATTTCCTTTTACTTCAATTCATAAAGCCTCTTTTGTAAATTGATTCCCTCGGTGTTATTTTTAATGAAAATGTGTGATATTTTATATTGGTGGCTATATTTTGAATGATTTTTTCAATTATTTATTTAAAATATATTATTATGATGAATATGTGTGTTTTTACTTTTTATATATTTTAGGAATTTTTTTATAAGAAAAAGTAATGAGGCCTGCAAGGAAATTTTTAATCCATTTTTCATAAATGAAAATACCACTTTAATGATTCCATTTTATTTTTCAAAAATCAATGTTCTAATTCCCTCATGATACTTTTCTCAAATGATATGAGTATATATTTTATGAATTATATATATAGATATTTGGTTTTTTTTAATGTTAGGGTGTTAGAGGTGAAGATGTGTATTGTGTTTGAAATTATATATATACAATTCTATTTTATGTTTTAATAAATCACCTATTTTTTTGTTTATGGGATTTTATAGGTTTTTAGTTCGATAGTCAAGGTAAACCTATAAAAATATTTGTTGTTCATGCTCTATATAGAAACCATAATATATATATTAGTTTTTTATGGGATATCCCCCTTCATTGGACTAATTATTGTGATACCAAGTGTTAAGGTCAGTTTATTATTAACCAGTTCTGATCATTTTTTGAATTTTATATGGATTTATGCTATAATACCCCATATATCATCTAGGTTATAGTGAAATGATGTTTGAAAATTATTTATGTGAAAATAATTCTTATATTTATTATTAAATTTTTTCCAAATTGTAAATATTGTTTTTTACCTTTTAACTAGAGAATAGTAAATGTATTTCATTAGTTTTTTCTAGGTCATTGCCCAGAAATTTCAACATTAAGATATATATATATGATCATATAGCTCTTTATTTATGCTCAAATATTAATCCTTAGGAGAATATATATAGGTGTGCATATATATATATGGATTTAGAGAAAATTCATCTAGTTCTTTATTTAAAATCATTGTTTTCAAAAAGTAGATATCATTATTTCCTAATCCTTAAAATATGAGAAAACCATTTTTATTCAAGCATTAATAAATAATATCATGACCTAGTTCTTCATATAATGAATTTTTAGGGAATTAGGAGTGGTTATGTAGTTTTATAACATGTTCAAACAAATGATCCTTAATGGTTTTCAGTTTTATCTGGTCATGTATTGATGTAGTATATTAGAATAAGATTCATTATTTGGATATTGATGGTTTATAATGATGGTATATTATAGTGAATATGGGATTTATGATGGGGCCTATAGCCATTTTCCTTTTTAGGTACTATATTATTCATTTCAACTTTATGTTTTATATTTTTATACTATATCGTTAAATGTTTCTTTTTTCATCCTTTTTTCTTGTCATTTGTATTTTAATGGTTTTTCATGAATTTGATTCTTTTAATCATCATTTGGTTTTGTTATATCTTTCTCTCCATTTACCTGAGTTTACAATCACCAAATGTATAGAATTTTTATTCTATGTTCATGGGTGGAAACCCTTAGTTTAATTCATGTTATTTAGGATAAATCATTCCCTTTATTACTTGTCTATAACACTTAAAACATTTCATGAGCCTAAGAGTATTTGGAATGCATCTCAGATAAACCATGATCTAGATCACATGCTCAGTTCAATGGTGACCCAACCATGGATCATGATAGAAATCATCCCTAGATTTTTTGTGTTCCGATCTATAAAGATTCACTCAAAATGAAAATTTTTCATATTGGTTCTCATTTCCTTAGTAATCTATCCTAGATAACATAACATTTTCTATCCCAAATACAGTCCCATAAAAATAAATTTTGAATACTTGACATAAATATAAAAAATATATCTCATGGGAAAAACAAACGGATCTCTCACAATGACCACAAGATAAAATATGAATTCACAGGACATGCACCTTGGTTTCTCCCATTAAGCCACTAGATTGCCATCAATCACATAATATAAAGAAATAATTCAATTTTATAGACTTTTCATGAATATACATAACACTAGGAAACCACACAATTATAATTTTATACAAATTTTTATAAAATTAGAATAAAAACTAAAAAATCAGGGTTATTACATACATATAAACTAAATCATGATTTTTAAATACCATGGAACCAAATGGTTTTCCCCAAAAAATAAAAAAATAGTAATACCCATCACAACTTATTATCACTATGATTATACTTCTTTTATTATAAAACACTATTGAAATAGAATTTTAGAAACAATTTTACTTATATTATTATAAAAACCGAAAAGTCCAAATCATTTCTTAATCCCAAACTCCATGATAATATTCATGAAATAATAGGTAATAAAAAAATTCACACATGCCTCTTACCATTTCATGAAATATCATTAAAAACATGGCTTTCTTATTAAAAAGGTTTTATTCCAAAAAACCCACCATCCTAAAAACTATTTCAATATGGTAGGTAAAAAATGACAATCAAATTAAATTTAGAACATAACTTAAATCGATATTAATTTATCAATAAATTATAATTTAATATTTAAAAATATAAATGAAAATATTCATTAATTACAAATGGGTTTTTAGATGGATGTATTTTATGAACACTACACATAGGTTTTTGTATCATGAATAAATCATTCCATTATCATGATTCAAGATTTAATCACTGGTTCATAGCGCAGTGTAAAGACTCATATTATGTCTTATACATTCAATGCTTATATTATCTATCTAATTAAACTACTAAATCCTCATTGAATTCCATTTATAGACTCCGTAAATCCCCTAACATAATTGGGTTCAACTAATGTCATACTAGATCGGCATGCACTCGATCAACCTCCAATGTCATGAAAACATAACTCGACTTTCAACACCACTTCCCCATATAAAATATACTCTTATATCATTTGTAATAACACAAAATTTCTCAAAAAATGATATTATTCTATGGGTTATCAGGTGACATAATCCAAGCCTCCTCACTTTCCAATGATTAAGAAATAGTGTTGTGTTCCAAAACCATTCATGGGGTAGATTATTCATTCTATAATAAAACACGAGGGTCTCGGAATAATCTGTCAATAATTTTGCATTACCTGTCATTATAAAAGAAATCGAAAAAACATATTGATTTAAAATAGTAATCCAAAAGGAACTTAGATTCTATATTAGAAACTACAGATTAGTCCATGTGATAAATAAAAAAGTGATCAGTATTATAAACCCAAAATATAAAATCAATGATGAAAAAATAAAAATAACCAATAGTCCATTAGAATACACATATTATAAGTATTAAGAGGAAATAATATACAATACGCTCCATCCTAATTCACATCATTATCCTCTATAATCCTTGCTATCTTTTTCATTCTAATAGAACCACCAATCCTGCTCTAAGAGATACCTATTACCTGAGTGGAATCATGAAGGATAAAATTTATATATATAAACACTTTCCTTATAAGAAGGTATTTGGTGAGTCTAATGACCATTTTGGAATCCAAAATGAAATCACTATAATGATTTATACACTTTTCATGTGGTTTTATATTAAATAAATATATATTGTTATAATCATTCATCAAAAACACACTTACCTAGAATCGTAGCATAAAATAAACTATAATAATAAATTTTTGGTCATTGTGTGGTGACTAGGAAACCAAAACATGTGACCATATCTACTTCAGTTCTATGATAGAATGAAGTGGGTCAACTTATAAAATAAACCCCCACCCATACTGATGTTTTTTGGTGGGTTTCATGGATAATTTGGACACCACCAAAAGATATGTTGTAGTCTATCCTCAATCGCAAAGTTATCCTATATCACTCATGAGAGGTAATGTACCCAATATTCATGTTTAAATATCTTCACCTTATAGATATTGCATATGAAGTGCTCAGAATATCCCTTAGGTCTCAATGGTTTTCACAAATCCAATTTGAATCCATGAATTTTTACCTATGGTTAGATGATAAATTATATAAATGATGACCCCAACTCACCCATGGTGGTCTTATAAATTCCATCTAACTCATTGTGAGGTATGTACTATGGATAAAAAAATATGTATAATTACCCATAACTAATCACAAGAAAATCATTGATTAATTAATGTAATAACAGATAGATAATTAAACCCATATCAAAAATCACTATCTTATATCTGGGGTCCTAGTGAGTGGATACCTAGCCCCACATCACAAAAACTATCTCAATAACCATCTCAAACCTATTAGGGGTATTTTATACCCATATATACCATACAATACCATTAATATATAAGAATAAATCATGATGAATCACATTAAATATGTCATAATTCAATAATGTCCACATCTGGAATGTATAACTTTGAAGTATATCAAGAACACCAGCCTTGGAAAATATGGTATCCCCCTTAAAAGTTCAAAAAGAACCAAAATAAATCAACCATGATTTTGAAAAATTCAATTGGTAATGAAGTAAAAATTTGAATTATAAACTCATTTTTAATATTTTTCAAATTATTTCTTACTCACAATAGGTTCTAAGAAAAAATATTTTTAAAAAATTTCTTATAAAAATCTACTTTTAAATTCATAATTTAAATAGAAGACATCCTTTTCATTGAAACACAACTCACATCTCAATAAAACAATATAGAGGGACACCAATACTCTTTCTACCATGTTCCACCATCAAATAATATATTATTCATTGTGTTACATGTTGTACATTAGAATATTGATTCCCATCACTCTCTATGGGTATAACCACACAATTGATGAAACATAATTAAGATAAAAATAATGATGAAACAAAAAAATTAAATCACTAAAAGAAAAAGAAATGTGGTAAAGGAATAACTATATACATCAACTAATGTTACAAAGAACATATTCTTATTATAACAACATCCGCGACATGTATGATCATATATATCCTCAATAAAAACCAATTTATTAAATAATAAAACATTCACAAAAAAATTCCAAAATGGGAATAATGGACACCAAAATCATCATATGACCTCAAATTGCAAAAATCGGGATACATTGGTAGTGGTAAACTCTGAACACACAACATTACCTAATCTCCATGAGAAACCAAAACTTAGTAACCTAATCGAGGGGAAATTTCACCAAAATCTCCAAACCCCAAAATAAATTTTGGGGATAACATTTCATTCAGATAATGATAAATGAAATATTTTATACCAAATATAAAGAAATCCTCTATAGTCTACAAATAAAATCCATATTATATATAATGATTTCAAAATGATATATTGAAATCATCTCCAAAATCCATATCTAGGAAAACCAGAATCAGATAAAATTGGCGAGGGAAAAAAAGGGATAGAATTATAGGTACCAAGCTCAAATAACCACTTCTGATCACCTCCACTAAAATGAATCCCAATGAAACCAATAGAGGAGAGTAATAGATAACTTTTTTTCTCGCTATCCTTTAGTTGACTATAATTAAAGGTTTTAATGGTTGTCACAAATATGAATCTTTGGAAATGAACAAAAGGGACCACTATGTTTTTTCCCAACACCCCTTCCATGGTGTAATAATTGTGTTTCTGTCTTGGAACTCCCCAAACATAATATTTTGTTTCAATTACCATTAGGATAAATTGTATAATTCCACTAAAATTTATAATTGCTGAAATTTATAACTAATCCCAATATTTTATCCATTCAGGGTGACTCAACAATATCATCCCATGAGTGTTATTTTATCGTGTGGACATTAGTTTACAATGCATCTACCTATGAGGGGTGAAATTTGCCTAAATATGACAACCATATATCCTTATAATTTCACAAGGAAAGTAATGGATTTCAATGTTATCAGTTTCTAAAATCACTCGTAATACACAACCTAAAACCACACCATGGATTTTAAGATCATACTCCACTATGTTATAGTTCACTTCATTTTTCTATTGTTGATTTTTTGAAGTGTGTATTCCCCAAAAAGTACAACTAGACTACTCTATAATTATCACCCAATTAAATAAAACACAAAAATGTGTCTTGTTATAGATCCAAAAAACATTACACTAAGATGTTTCAATATTTTTATTTGTTATGCAAATCAAAATTCATTAAAAAATCCTACATTAGGGAACAAAATTACTAACTTCTACTAAAAATTGTAAACTGTAATATATGGGTCATTAGAGACCTGTCCAATTATTCAAGAATAATAATGTATCATTTATTATATACATTAGTTGTCAGAAACGTAACTAGATAAATATCACTAACTTACTTCATCCAACCCATATTGAGTTCACATTAGATAAAATACAAGGGTATCAAGTAATCTCAGTGATAGATTTTGAAAATTGGACACATCAATTAAGGGTAAGATAGATGATAGACAAATGATAGCCTTATTTAAATAATGTAGACACTTAAGATTAAATTTTATTCCTTTACAAATTAAAAAAGCCCCCATTATCATTCAAGATTTAAAAAATAGTGTCGATATTGTATTTCTATTTTAATTTTCATAAGATGTTATAGACAGTTCTCATATTTATTTCATGATTAATGAAGAGTATATATGTGACATCCCTATCCCAAATTAATCAAAAAAATTAGAATGTTGGATCCATTTTATATTATTTACACATCCCCATATTACATAGGATATTAACTAGATGAATAAGACAAATGTGGTATAATAGGGTGGTTAAACCCCTATATCATATTAAAATAGTTTTCAAAATAAGGCAGTCATATACATCAATAAAAAGTAGAAATAATATATCAAAAAAATTATGAACAATTTAATTATAAAAATTTTGTATCAAATTAATCATTTGAAATCACATAAAGTCAAACATATCAATAATGATAATGAACATACAATTCTGATATAGAGAAAATGAAAAATGATGGAATCTCTTCAAAATTGGTGTTTAGTCTTTTCTTTGTCCCATATCCTATTCTCCCCATTTCTTAAACCCAAAATTCATAATTGGATATATGGTTCAATAAATTGTCCTACCCTATATTCATAAAGTCTTCTATGGTACCAAACAATATCCTTGGTTGGTTCTGAGTATGACTCAATAGTCCACCAAAAATGATTTCTATAATCACACCTAATCTTTGAAATAAGTTCATTCTATTGTTTATAATAAATATAATAAATTTAAAAAAATTAATCATGTCTATTCCATGGTTCTACGATATCACTATAAATAAAACATATATTCATCCCCCTAAGACATATGTCTTAATCAATAGTAGGTCATGTTGGGATAACAAACCTGTCATATTTATCCACAGAAATAAAAACTATTTTCCATTTTGCATAATGAGTTTTGTAACTCATACTGGAGAATAATAATCCATGGGGTTCCAAAAGAATTACAAGTCATTGTTATTTTTCCAAAACCAAGTATAATTTACACAAGGATTACCAAATTGAGTTACATGTGTATTCCAATATTGATCCCATTGGGGATTACCTAAGTCATTCAAATTGATTAAGAAAAAACCTTTTTGTTATTCAATTTATTTAGGCATTCTATAAATTTCATATTCAAAAGCTCTCACATTGTGAAATTATATATAGGATCTTAGAGTGTGTTCTAGGAATCCCAATCAATTACCAATGACAAAAAAAGTATTCTCAAGAACCCCTACTACCACCAATTTCATCCCACTCACAATTTTCTACAAATGAACACTACATTCCTTGATAGTTTTATGGTATATTTTCTTTTGTAGTATTAATTTTATGTGATAACATATAATTATAAGAAATAAATATAATATATTTAATTTATACTAATAGGTTATAAACGTGATAATTTCTTCATGACCACACAACAAAAATACTCATAAATAGTGAAATTCATTAGATACGTATTGAAAATCACAAAAAATGAATTATAGGTCAAAAAATAAATTATAATCCACTAATTCGAGATTAAATATAATAAATAAAATAATGATATAACACTGGAAACATGGAATAATGTTGTGAGATTTCCAAGAAATTAGATAAATGATGATTGTATTGTAAAAAAATACATTTACCATAACAAACCAATTGTAATAATGAAATAAGATTCAGAATATAAATGAAGATGAAATATCAAGAAGAATGATAAGTAAGAATTTAAGACATTCTTAGGAGTGTTATGGATAAATTAAAGAGGAAAATGAGTTTTTTGGGTATTCATTTTTTCAAGGAAAAAGCTATAAATTTTTATTTTTTATGGGGTCACATGGTTTGGATACCTGGTTGGAAAAATTATATTACAACCATGTGAATCCCATAATATATGGAACCTTATCTCACATTGATGGTGTGTATAGATATAAAAATTATGATCCAACTATGTAGATCTAAGTTTTTAGGACCCTCCTCTTTGAACGGATATGCCACATGGATTGATAAACCAAGATCAAACTATGAGAAATTAATTAAAAATTTAATGTAGGATTTTCATGGTCTGATATATTGGTTTTGAAATTTTGAAAACTATTTGGTGATCAGGTTAGAGTGCATGGCTACGAATATTAGTTTTCCAAAAACCAACCATTGCTACAACAATACATTTTTCCTATCCCTTGAAACTGATCCCTGAAATTTTCATAGAGATATTATAGATCCCCATAAACATACTCTAGAAAAATTATATAGTAAAATAAAAAATAGCATAGAAAATTCAAAGCGGATAACAACTAATGAATGGATGGGGCATTACAGCCTCCCAACTATACAACATCTCTCCATAATGATTCATTCTCGAATGTCTATGGGATTTTTCTTTAGATTTCACAGAATAATAGGCCATTAAATTAGACACAATATCCCATGCATCATCCTAGATATATCGATCCTTACACTAGATACACAAATTAAGAATCAATTTACATTAATTATTTTTTCAATCATAGCAACTATATGACTTGGATGCTCCATAGTGGACACGGTAGAATCCAACTCAATATCCTTGGTTTCAATATCCTTTGAAATCCTTGGGTAGTATCTCAATACCTGTTTCATGTTGAATAAATTATTCCTTAAACTAAAATTCTATAACAGTGTCAACTATTACCCCACTAGGCTGACCCTCTCTATCATATGGAACCACCCAAGAATATTTGAATCAATATCCTCTACCTTTGAATATTATGTTTTTCGAAACTCGGTGACAGAAAAAATAATCACATGGTCACAAACCTCAACCATGACAGGTTAGTATCACCATTCCACTGATGATCGCTGGAAAAATTAATCTACCACTATCTACATACAAATCAACTAAATATGTTATGAAATATCCAACATGAGTCCTAGCCAGATCAACACTACCTTACCAGTCAATAACCAAAAAATAGGGGAATGGAATAGTTTACCATATAAATCCTCATATGTTTCAATATATATTTCAATATAATATTTGTTATTATTTGAGAATTAGACTAGGTATATGTTACACTCTCTAGAACCTCTAAACTCCAAAATGAATTTTCATATTTTGTCGTATATGATCGGAAAAGAATGACCAATGTACCCATCTATCAAATGATGATAGGAAGTATAACGACCCATACTTTACATACATTGTTAATACATCGAAATTGAAGCACACTTATTACAACGTATGACAAAACCACAAAGGACCGTATAGGTATAGTGTCTTTAGAAACTGGGAAACATAAACAACTGGTTCATTAATCTTCTACAGTGTCTCCCATTTATTTCATCATATCTAGGGTCCCTTTTAGCATATTCTACTTAATATCCATCTTCCTGACCTGGGGAAAAGAAAACATAAAAGGGTGAGCTCAAATGCTCAGCAAGGGCAAATAAAGGAAATAAAAATCATATCATATCTTTTTGAAAATCAAAACCTGCAAAAGAGATCATAATATCTTATCATGGAATAAATCATAGAAGTGAAAATGAGATCCCCATAATCATAACATAAGACTTGAAGCTTTGTGGCATGCACACATAATCAAGGAAAATCATTTCTTGTTAGTCATGACTCATTGCCAAGACTATCTTAGTGGACAAAGTCCCTTTCTGAACCGAGTTCACTCCTCGTTTCAGTCCTGTATCACTGAACCGAAATAAACTTCTGTTCCAGCCATGTCTATCTCATGAGATATAAAATCTTTACCCAATGCATTGGAGGTAGATATAGGTCCCACCCATCTTATAATGAATCCTTTCTTATGTGTGCCACATAATCATAAACCATACATCATAGCGTAACCCATGTAATAAAAATGGGATTCATAAACAACATGACATCATAAAACAATTCATATAAGATAAATGAATTCATAAAAATGTTTCCATCACAACATAATCAAATCCATGTAATAATAGGGATAAAAACAGAACCCTTTATTATCTTAGATGGAAAATAATTTTGATAAAACACTTGAACTCCATTCTTGAGGAAAATATCCTTTCTTCTTCAAAAACATTTTTCCTTTCATAACATGTCATACAACTTTAAAATAAAAGAAGTTGATTAAAAATAAACTTGAAAACTTGTAAAGGAAGTTTCTTGGAAATAATGTTTTAAAAATCCATTCAAGCCGTATAAGTTAAAAAAAACATTCTTCGTACTTTTGTCGGAAAAGTCAAAAAGTACCTCGTACGACAAAAGATTCCTTTCATACATATTACTAAAAACTCACCGAAGGGTAAAAATGGATTTAAACAATTGTAGGTGGATGGAAATAATATTAAATATTGATGAAACATGGATGTGGATGATAAAATACACCCCAGTAAATACTTACTAATAAACAATCTCGGATAAAAATGAGATTGTGATATTTCCCTTACCTTAGGTCTGATTTGCTTTGTTCGTGTCCGAAACTCCTCTATAATGGTTTAAATAATGTTATTGACTTATTCCAGAATCATACATATTGATATGATATCATATATGGTCATATTATTAGCTTCTTGTTAGTAATATTTCATTGTTACTTGTTACTCGGGTCTTTATAACTTTTTGTTCTTATGCGTGTTTTGTCGAATAAATTCTTATTCTTATCTTTAGGTTATAGATAATTCATTTAAAGAATGTTATTAGTGTAGTATATACCATATTAATTCATTCAATTCATTTATATAATCATTATGAAATGAAGATCATGTAGAACGAGTCGCATCACATCGTGGAGACGGTATTCCGTACGTACGCACAAGTGATGATATCGTTCCTATGATCGTGGAATTGTATTGGAGTATATATATATTATTTAAGTATCAATATTACTTCATAATAATCATATATAGTTACTCATTACACCATTATACCCATCCTTGTAAGGTGATGGTGGAAAATAGATTACACCACGGCGTGGAGACGGTATTCCGTACGTACGCACGCGCGGTGATTTCATTTTTCCGTAGGATGGATAGAAGGTGAATTAGGGTTGTTTCATATTTATAATAACATATCAGTATGTAAGTAATACTGATGTTATTACTTTATCATGAAACAACTAAATAAGAAGAAGTTGAAGAAAAAAGAAATTGAAAAGATCGGTAATGGATATTACCTCTTCTTTGGAACGCCTCTTTGAATCCTCCACTTAAGGAACTAAGATTAGTCTTTGGAGAAGACCAGGACCTCTAGGATTATTCTAGGGAAGTGGATAGGAGAAAATGGCAGGGGTTGGCCGAGCTTGAGTGCTCAAAATTGGTGTGAGGAGGAGGGGGAGGAGGTGCCCTTTTATAAGGGAGGAGAGGGGCACCTTAGGAATATCTCAAAATATTATTTTATATTAAAGTCAAAATCGGTTTATAATGGTTCCAAAGGGTCTTATTTCGAAGCTAAAGTGGGTATGGGTCGAAATCCTATCAACCAATAGGATTTAGACAAGTTTATGGTATTATTTTAACCTTATCAATTAGATTTAACTCTAAGTTAATTAATTTAACTTTTACCGTGTCTTTTTGTTTTCTTTCACTATATGGTTAATACACTTACTATAACATGGCAAACGAACCCCAAATTGTTTATTATTAATATATATATCCTTATCTAAGTCATTTGGCCGAACCTTAGATTTTTAGGAATAAAATAACAATTAGTAATATAATATTTGATTTAAAAACTATTTTGTGTCAATTTTGACACGATTTGATATATGATTTTTGTGAAAGTCATAACAGAATTATATGTTCGAAACAAGTTGATTAAATCAACACTAATATATCATAGTAACCTATAAAATTAGTGGAATTCATAAAAAGTCTCAAATTACATTTATTTTGGTGTTTATAACATCAATTATGTCAATATTTCATTAATAAGATAATTACTGCATCATCTTTGTGTCATAAATAAATTAAATTATTTGATGTCTAAAAATTACAAATAAAATATCATCATGTAGGAAATCTTTTTAGCTTTCTAATTAATATTTAAAATTGAATTTATCTTATGTATAACCCCATATTAAAAATGATTTACTTATTAAACATTGATTTTAACTATTTTAACCCTTCTTTAAATAAATTAATAATAAATGTCCTAATCTAATCCAAGTGGGCCTAAATGGTCATATTTTATTCTTAAGTTTGTTTTTGGTCGAATTACACTTGTCCAATAGAATTAGGACATGTGTTAGGGTAATATTAATATCATATTTACCCTTAGTTACCCTATTTATTATTAACCGCGGTAAAAATAGTAAAAAGTTACTATTCACCAAAAAATTATTTTTATCTCATTGAACCACATTTTAGTCCTTGATATTAACTGTGTCTCTCGGATTTTCGAAATTCCAATCACAGAAGCGGTAAAATTAAGTTTTATGCAAAATTCAGTTTTTTTAACCTACCACTTAGTGGTTTCACTATTCATCAAAAATTGAAAGTTTTCAGAAAAATACCAAAATTTCACCCTAGGCTAATTTCGATATTCTGAGTCCAAAAATGAAGTCCATTTTGAAAAATAAAATTTATAAAATTTCAAAAAGTGGTTATTACTATTCATAACGGCTAGTTTTAATAGAATATTGTTGTTTAGTGAAACTCGGTATTGCGTACGACGCAAGCTATCGAGGAAGGTCGCGATTGCGTGTAAAGCAAGCCAAGCAAGTGTTGTGTAGAAAAAGATTCCTTTGATGATTTATATAACATAAAAGTCTCGGGTGTTACATTCTACCCCCCTTAAAAGAATTTCGCCCTTGAAATTCATCACATTGTAACAAACAGATGAGGATACTTCTCCCTCATCATATCCTCAAGCTCCAATGTAGCTTCATCAAGTTGGTGGTTCCTCCATAAAACTTTCACCAAGCGAGTGGTCTTGTTTCGTAGGACTTTTTCGCTACGATCCAGAATCTCTATCGGCTGTTCTTCATAAGAAAGATCTTGCTCCAGCGGTACAACTTCTGAGCTGAGTACATGTGAAGGATCTGGTATGTACTTTCTCAGGAGAGATACATGGAACACATCGTGAACTTGAGAGAGATTCGGTGGAAGCGCCAATCAGTAAGCTACCTTCCCAACACGATCCAGTATTTCGAAAGGACCGATATATCTAGGGCTCGACTTCCCCTTCTTTCCAAATCTCATAACCCTCTTCCAGGGAGATATTCGTAAGAACACTTTATCGCCCACTTCAAACTCTAGGTCTTTTCTTCGGTTGTCGGCATAACTTTTCTGTCGACTCTGAGCTGCTCTTATGTGTTGTTGAATAGATCTGACCTTTTCTTCCATTTCATCAACGAGATCAGGTACTAATAGCTTTCTTTCCCCAACTTCATCCGAGCAAGTTGGAGTCCTGCATTTCTTTCCATAGAGAGCTTCATAAGGAGCCATCTGAATACTGGAGTGAAAGCTATTATTATAAGAAAATTCCACCAAAGGTAGGTGTTGATCCCAACCTCCTTTGAAATCCATAGAGAAAGCTCTCAACATATCTTCTAGGGTTTGAATTGTTCTCTCAGACTGACCGTCTGTCTGGGGATGATAAGCAGTGCTGAAACTCAACTCGGTATCCAGAGTATGCTGAAGACTTCGCCAGAACTTCGAGGTAAATCTCGGATCACGATCAGATATAATATAAAGTGGTACTCCATGCAATCTTACCACTTCCTTTACATATATCCTGGCAAGCTGATCTAGAGAGAAATCCTCTCTAATAGCAATGAAGTGTGCAGACTTTCTAAGACGATCAACTATGACCCAGATAGCATTATTTCCTTTGGATGTTTTAGGAAGTCCTGTGACAAAGTCCATAGTGATGTTTTCCCATTTCCATTCGGGTATGGGTAATGGTTGTAACATCCCCTTAGACTTCTGTCTCTCAGCTTTAACTTGTTGACAAACCAAGCATCGAGAGACATATTCAGCAACATCTCTTTTCATGCCATCCCACCAGAAGTACTCTTTCAGGTCCCTATACATCTTCGTGCTTCCAGGATGAATAGAGAATGATGAACTATGAGCCTCATCCATCAGCTCTTTCTTTAATTCGGGGATGGGAGGAACGCAAACCCGATTTCTGAACTTTATTATCCCATCACAATCAAGGTTGAATTCAGGAACATTTCTCACCTTCTTTTGTAACTCGACATCTTCTTTCTGTGCCTCTTTAATCTTCACATGTATAGATGGTTGAACATTCATTTGAGAAAGATAAGATTTTTCCCCTTCCATTATAATTCCAAGATCCATCCTTTGTAAATCCATAAATATTGGATCTTTTGTGATCCTCATCAAGGATAAACTAGCATAGTCTTGTCGACTTAATGCATCTGCCACCTTGTTTGCTTTCCCAGGGTGGTAATGGATTGAGCAGTCATAATCCTTAATCAGCTCCAACCATCTTCTTTGACGCATATTCAACTCCTTTTGTGTGAAAATATACTTTAAACTTTTATGATCAGTATAAATATCACACCTTTCACCATAAAGGTAATGCCTCCAAATCTTTAATGCAAAGATTACCGCAACCAACTCCAAATCATGTGTTGGGTAATTTTGCTCATGGATTTTCAACTGTCGTGAGGCATAAGCTATCACCATATCATTTTGCATAAGAACACACCCCAATCCCTTCTTGGATGCATCACTGTAGATCACAAACCTTTCTCCACTACAAGGCAGTGTGAGCACAGGTGCACTGGATAACCTTCTTTTCAACTCCTTGAAATTCTCTTCACATTCCTCTGTCCAGACAAACTTAACTCCTTTCCGAGTCAACTTGGTGAGTGGATTAGATAATCGTGAAAAATCTTTTACAAAACGTCGATAATATCCAGCCAAACCAAGAAAACTTCGGATCTCAGTTACTGTTGTTGGTCTTGACCATCTTTCGATAACCTCTGTTTTTGCTGGATCCACAGATATCCCCTCTTTTGAGATTATATGACCCAAAAATGCAACTTTTTTAAGCCAAAATTCACACTTGGTAAATTTGGCATAAAGCTTCTCCTTTCTCAGGGTCTTCAATATAATTCTCAAGTGATCTTCATGCTCTTCCTTGCTCTTTGAATAGACAAGAATATCGTCTATAAAGACTACCACAAATTGTTCAAGATAGTCACTAAAGACTCTATTCATTAGATCCATGAAGATAACAGGAGCATTAGTAAGACCAAATTGCATCACTATAAATTCATAGTGTCCATACCTTGTACGGAAAGCCGTCTTTGGTATATCCTCCCTTTTGACCCTTAATTGATGATACCCTAAACGAAGATCAATCTTGGAAAAGTATTGATCTCCGCGTAGTTAGTCAAATAAGTCATCAATGCGTGGGAGAGGATATTTGTTCTTGATAGTGATCTTGTTAAGTTCTCGATAATCAATGAAGAGTCTCATTGATCCATCTTTCTTCTTAACAAATAGAACAGGTGCTCCCCAAGGTGACGCACTAGGGCGTATGAATCCCTTATCAAGATTCTCTTGGAGTTGCTTCTTCAATTCCTGCAACTCAATTGGGGCCATTCTATAAGGTGTCTTTGAAATAGGCAAAGCACCCGGTACAAGTTCTATTGAAAACTCAACTTCACGATTTGGTGGAAGACCCGGCAATTCCTCCGGAAAGACATCATCAAACTCCCGTACAATTGGCATATTCTTAATCGTGAGTTTCTCACCAACCATTTGAGATAAATAACCTTCATTTAGTGGAATCAATACCCATAAGATGGAATAAATTTCCACTGGAAGGTTATATTCATCCTTGCATCGATAGACAATCGTAGATTGATCTGGAATATGAAATGTGACTTCCCTTCTTTGGCAATTGATATGAGCTCCATGTAGAGAAAGCCAATCCATGCCAAGAATCACATCAAATTCCACTAAAGGAAGGATCACAAGATTTGCAGGAAGCACTTTCCCACAAACTTCGATCGGAGAATAATTATAAACTTTTGATGCGATTGATGTGACATTAGGAGTTGTCACAGCTAACTCAACATCTAATTGTTGAGGTAATACGGTGATACCCTTAGAAAAGTCTTCAGAAATAAAATAGTGGGTGGATCCAGAATCAAATAAAACATTTGCTACTTTAGAGTGGATGGTAAGTGTACCTTTCACCACATCGTTATCGTACTCCACATCGCTGATAAAAATTGCATGTGACTTTCCTTTGTCTTTAGCCTTAAGATTTTGTTGACGTCGACCATCATCATCAACCCTTGGATTTGGGCATTGATTGGCATAATGCCTCATCTCCTTGCACTTGAAACATTGAAGTGTAGTAGGTTCATTCTGTGTATCCCTTCCTTTGTTTGCGTCTTTAGACATCTTCTTCCCATTATCACGGCATTCAAATGCCCGATGACCTTCTTTTCCACATTTAAAACATTTACTTGTCCCTTTAAGACAACTCCCTCCATGTTTCTTTCCACACTTTGAGCATAAGGAAAAGCTCATCTTCTTTTCCGTGTGCTCTTTAGATTTTTCTTTGAATTCCATCTTCCTCTTCTTATCAAACCCATGTGACTGATGGGTTACTCCAATCTCCATCTCGACTTTGAGAGCACATCGAACGATTTCCTCGTAGCTATTGAAGTCCCTTATGGCTAACGCCCTTCGAAGACTTGGTTTTAAGCCACTAAATCATCGATCGATCTTAATCTCAGGTTGGATAATAATACCAGAAGCGTACCTTGCAAGTCTTGTAAAATTTTCTTCATAGGTACCAACAGATTCATCATCCCTTTGCTTCAGTTCAAGAAACCCTTTCTCCATCTTTGTTCGGAGAATACGCGGGAAGTACTTATTGAAAAATAAGTTCTTGAACTCGTCCCATTCCATAGACTCAATTTCATCCATTTGCCTCATATTCTTAACAAGATTCCACCATTGATCAGCATCTCCTTCCAAATGATACACTACTAGGATGACTTTATCATGTTCAGAACATTGAAGAACTGAAAATATATTTTCTGTAGTACTAATCCATTGTTCAGCAACTAATGGATCAGTAGACCCGCTGAAAGAAGGTGGACGCTGCCTCATGAAGGATTCAACAGAATGTTGCTCCCTCCTTTGCTCGTTTGGAAATCCTGCATGATTCATAGCTTGAGAAAGTTGTGTGAGCATGGCTACAAGATTTTGCATTCCAGCTCCCATATCGTTTGGTTTCTCAGGGGGACAATCATTGCATTGCCCATCGCATTCCGCATTAACACGGTTCCTTCGGGTTCCATCCATTGACTAAAACCAAGAAGAATAGTGTGAGCAACACTAATTATAATAGGAAACCACATAATTCGAGAATAAAATTTTCATGCTTAAGGTCTTATCCTAGGTTATTCAAGGCCATTTCTAAAACACTAAGATTGTGTCCTATGCTTAGACTTATCCTTAGGGTTCTTACTAAGGCTTTCACATCCTAGTTTCCAAAGGTTGACTATACCTTCCCTCTGATACCTACTATAACGACCCATACTTTACATACATTGTTAATACATCGAAATTGAAGCACACTTATTACAACGTATGACAAAACCACAAAGGACCGTTTAGGTATAGTGTCTTTAGAAACTGGGAAACATAAACAACTGGTTCATAAATCTTCTACAGTGTCTCCCATTTATTTCATCATATCTAGGGTCCCTTTTAGCATATTCTACTTAGTATCCATCTTCCTGACCTGGGGAAAAGAAAACATATAAGGGTGAGCTCAAATGCTCAGCAAGGGCAAATAAAGGAAATAAAAATCATATCATATCTTTTTGAAAATCAAAACCTGCAAAAGAGATCATAATATATTATCATGGAATAAATCATAGAAGTGAAAATGAGATCCCCATAATCATAACATAAGACTTGAAGCTTTGTGGCATGCACACATAATCATGGAAAATCATTTCTTGTTAGTCATGACTCATTGCCAAGACTATCTTAGTGGACAAAGTCCCTTTCTGAACCGAGTTCACTCCTCGTTTCAGTCCTGTATCACTGAACCGAAATAACCTTCCGTTCCAGCCATGTCTATCTCATGAGATATAAAATCTTTACCCAATGCATTGGAGGGAGATATAGGTCCCACCCATCTTATAATGAATCCTTTCTTATGTGTGCCACATAATCATAAACCATACATCATAGCGTAACCCATGTAATAAAAATGGGATTCTTAAACAACATGACATCATAAAACAATTCATATAAGATAAAGGAATTAATAAAAATATTTCCATCACAACATAATCAAATCCATGTAATAATAGGGATAAAAACAGAACCCTTTACTATCTTAGATGGAAAATAATTTTGATAAAACACTTGAACTCCATTCTTGAGGAAAATATCCTTTCTTCTTCAAAAACATTTTTCCTTTCATAACATGTCATAAAACTTTAAAATAAAATAAGTTGATTAAAAATAAACTTGAAAACTTGTAAAGGAAGTTTCTTGGAAATAATGTTTTAAAAATCCATTCAAGCCGTATAAGTTAAAAAAAACATTCTTCGTACTTTTGTCGGAAAAGTCAAAAAGTACCTCGTACGACAAAAGATTCCGTTCATACATATTACTAAAAACTCACCGAAGGGTAAAAATGGATTTTAACAATTGTAGGTGGATGGAAATAATATTACATATTGATGAAACATGGATGTGGATGATAAAATACACCCCAGTAAATACTTACGAATAAACAATCTCGGATAAAAATGAGATTGTGATATTTCCCTTACCTTAGGTACGATTTGCTTTGTTCGTGTCCGAAACTCCTGTATAATGGTTTAAATAATGTTATTGACTTATTCCAGAATCATACATATTGATATGATATCATATATGGTCATATTATTATCTTCTTGTTAGTAATATTTCATTGTTACTTGTTACTCGGGTCTTTATAACTTTTTGTTCTTATGCGTGTTTTGTCGAATAAATTCTTATTCTTATCTTTAGGTTATAGATAATTAATTTAAAGAATGTTATTAGTGTAGTATATACCATATTAATTCATTCAATTCATTTATATAATCATTATGAAATGAAGATCATGTAGAACGAGTCGCATCACATCGTGGAGACGGTATTCCGTACGTACGCACAAGTGATGATATCGTTCCTATGATCGTGGAATTGTATTGTAGTATATATATATTATTTCAGTATCAATATTACTTCATAATAATCATATATAGTTACTCATTACACCATTATACCCATCCTTGTAAGGTGATGGTGGAAAATAGATTACACCACGGCGTGGAGACGGTATTCCGTACGTACGCACGCGCGGTGATTTCATTTTTCCGTAGGATGGATAGAAGGTGAATTAGGGTTGTTTCATATTTATAATAACATATCAGTATTTAAGTAATACTGATGTTATTACTTTATCATGAAAAAACTAAAGAAGAAGAAGTTGAAGAAGAAAGAAATTGAAAAGATCGGTAATGGATATTACCTCTTCTTTGGAACGCCTCTTTGAATCCTCCACTTAAGGAACTAAGATTAGTCTTTGGAGAAGACCAGGACCTCTAGGATTATTCTAGGGAAGTGGAGAGGAGAAAATGGCAGGGGTTGGACGAGCTTGAGTGCTCAAAATTGGTGTGAGAGGGAGGGGGAGGAGGTGCCCTTTTATAAGGGAGGAGAGGGGCACCTTAGGAATATCTCAAAATATTATTTTATATTAAAGTCAAAATCGGTTTATAATGGTTCCAAAGGGTCTTATTTCGAAGATAAAGTGGGGATGGGTCGAAATCCTATCAACCAATAGGATTTAGACAAGTTTAGGGTATTATTTTAACCTTATCAATTAGATTTAACTCTAAGTTAATTAATTTAACTTTTACCGTGTCTTTTTGTTTTCTTTCACTATATGGTTAATACACTTACTATAACATGCCAAACGAACCCCAAATTGTTTATTATTAATATATATATCCTTATCTAAGTCATTTGGCCTAACATTAGATTTTTAGGAATAAAATAACATTTAGTAATATAATATTTGATTTAAAAACTATTTTGTGTCAATTTTGACACTATTTGATATATGATTTTTGTGAAAGTCATAACAGAATTATATGTTCGAACAAAGTTGATTAAATCAACACTAATATATCATAGTAACCTATAAAATTAGTGAAATTCATAAAAAGTCTCAAATTACATTTATTTTGGTGTTTATAACATCAATTATGTCAATATTTCATTAATTAGATAATTACTACATCATCTTTGTGTCATAAATAAATTAAATTATTTGATGTCTAAAAATTACAAATAAAATATCATCATGTAGGAAATCTCTTTAGATTTCTAATGAATATTTACAATTGAATTTATCTTATGTATAACCCCATATTAAAAATGATTTACTTATTAAACTTTGATTTTAAATATTTTAACCCTTCTTTAAATAAATTAATAATAAATGTCCTAATCTAATCCAAGTGGGCCTAAATGGTCATATTTTATTCCTAAGTTCGTTTTTGGTCGAATTACACTTGTCCAATAGAATTAGGACATGTGTTAGGGTAATATTAATATCATATTTACCCTTAGTTACCCTATTTACTATTAACCGCGGTAAAAATAGTAAAAAGTTACTATTCACCAAAAAATTATTTTTATCTCATTGAACCACATTTTAGTCCTTGATATTAACTGTGTCTCTCGGATTTTCGAAATTCCAATCACAGAAGCGGTAAAATTAAGTTTTATGCAAAATTCAGTTTTTTTAACCTACCACTTAGTGGTTTCACTATTCATCAAAAATTGAAAGTTTTCAGAAAAATACCAAAATTTCACCCTAGGCTAATTTCGATATTCTCAGTCCAAAAATGAAGTCCATTTTGAAAAATAAAATTTATAAAATTTCAAAAAGTGGTTATTACTATTCATAACGGCTAGTTTTAATAGCATATTGTTGTTTAGTGAAACTCGGTATTGCGTACGACGCAAGCTATCGAGGAAGGTCGCGATTGCGTGTAAAGTAAGCCAAGCAAGTGTTGTGTAGAAAAAGATACCTTTGATGATTTATATAACATAAATGTCTCGGGTGTTACATTCTACCCCCCTTAAAAGAATTTCTCCCTCGAAATTCATCACTTTGTAACAAACAGATGAGGATACTTCTCCCTCATCATATCCTCAAACTCCCATGTAGCTTCTTCAAGTTGGTGGTTCCTCCATAAAACTTTCACCAAGCGAGTGGTCTTGTTTCGTAGGACTTTTTCGCTACGATCCAGAATCTCTATCGGCTGTTCTTCATAAGAAAGATCTTGTTCCAGCGGTACAACTTCTAAGCTGAGTACATGTGAAGGATCTGGTATGTACTTTCTCAGGAGAGATACATGGAACACATCGTGAACTTGAGAGAGATTCGGTGGAAGCGCCAATCGGTAAGCTACCTTCCCAACACGATCCAGTATTTCGAACGGACCGATATATCTAGGGCTCAACTTCCCCTTCATTCCAAATCTCATAACCCTCTTCCAGGGAGATATTCGTAAGAACACTTTATCGCCCACTTCAAACTCTAGGTCTTTTCTTCGGTTGTCGGCATAACTTTTCTGTCGACTCTGAGCTGCTCTTATGTGTTGTTGAATAGATCTGACCTTTTCTGCCATTTCATCAACGAGATCAGGTACTAATAGCTTTCTTTCCCCAACTTCATCCCAGTAAGTTGGAGTCCTTCATTTCTTTCCATAGAGAGCTTCATAAGGAGCCATCTGAATACTGGAGTGAAAGCTATTATTATAAGAAAATTCCACCAAAGGTAGGTGTTGATCCCAACCTCCTTTGAAATCCATAGAGCAAGCTCTCAACATATCTTCTAGGGTTTGAATTGTTCTCTCAGACTGACCGTCTGTCTGGGGATGATAAGCAGTGCTGAAACTCAACTCGGTATCCAGAGTATGCTGAAGACTTCGCCAGAACTTCGAGGTAAATCTCGGATCACGATCAGATATAATAGAAAGTGGTACTCCATGAAATCTTACCACTTCCTTTACATATATCCTGGCAAGCTGATCTAGAGAGAAATCCTCTCTAATAGCAATGAAGTGTGCAGACTTTCTAAGACGATCAACTATGACCCAGATAGCATTATTGCCTTTGGATGTTTTAGGAAGTCCTGTGACAAAGTCCATAGTGATGTTTTCCCATTTCCATTCGGGTATGGGTAATGGTTGTAACATCCCCTTAGACTTCTGTCTCTCAGCTTTAACTTGTTGACAAACCAAGCATCGAGAGACATATTCAGAAACATCTCTTTTCATGCCATCCCACCAGAAGTACTCTTTCAGGTCCCTATACATCTTCGTGCTTCGAGGATGAATAGAGAATGATGATCTATGAGCCTCATCCAGCAGCTCATTCTTTAATTCGGGGATGGGAGGAACGCAAACCCGATTCCTGAACTTTATTATCCCATCACAATCAAGGTTGAATTCAGGAACATTTCTCACCTTCTTTTGTAACTCGACATCTTCTTTCTGTGCCTCTTTAATCTTCACATGTATAGATGGTTGAACATTCATTTGAGAAAGATAAGATTTTTCCCCTTCCATTATAATTCCAAGATCCATCCTTTGTAAATCCATAGATATTGGATCTTTTGTGATCCTCATCATGGATAAACTAGCATGGTCTTGTCGACTTAATGCATCTGCCACCTTGTTTGCTTTCCCAGGGTGGTAATGGATTGAGCAGTCATAATCCTTAATCAGCTCCAACCATCTTCTTTGACGCATATTCAACTCCTTTTGTGTGAAAATATACTTTAAACTTTTATGATCAGTATAAATATCACACCTTTCACCATAAAGGTAATGCCTCCAAATCTTTAATGCAAAGATTACCGCAGCCAACTCCAAATCATGTGTTGGGTAATTTTGCTCATGGATTTTCAACTGTCGTGAGGCATAAGCTATCACCATATAATTTTGCATAAGAACACACCCCAATCCCTTTTTGGATGCATCACTGTAGATCACAAACCTTTCTCCACTACAAGGCAGTGTGAGCACAGGTGCACTGGATAACCTTCTTTTCAACTCCTTGAAATTCTCTTCACATTCCTCTGTCCAGACAAACTTAACTCCTTTCCGAGTCAACTTGGTGAGTGGATTAGATAATCGTGAAAAATCTTTTACAAAACGTCGATAATATCCAGCCAAACCAAGAAAACTTCGGATCTCAGTTACTGTTGTTGGTCTTGACCATCTTTCGATAACCTCTGTTTTTGCTGGATCCACAGATATCCCCACTTTTGAGATTATATGACCCAAAAATGCAACTTTTTGAAGCCAAAATTCACACTTGGTAAATTTGGCATAAAGCTTCTCCTTTCTCAGGGTCTTTAATATAATTCTCAAGTGATCTTCATGCTCTTCCTTTCTCTTTGAATAGACAAGAATATCGTCTATAAAGACTACCACAAATTGGTCAAGATAGTCTCTAAAGACTCTATTCATTAGATCCATGAAGATAGCAGGGGCATTAGTAAGACCAAATGGCATCACTATAAATTCATAGTGTCCATACCTTGTACGGAAAGCCGTATTTGGTATATCCTCCCTTTTGACCCTTAATTGATGATACCCTGAACGAAGATCAATCTTGGAAAAGTATTGAGCTCCGCGTAGTTGGTCAAATAAGTCATCAATGCGTGGGAGAGGATATTTGTTCTTGATAGTGATCTTGTTAAGTTCTCGATAATCAATGCAGAGTCTCATTGATCCATCTTTCTTCTTAACAAATAGAACAGGTGCTCCCCAAGGTGACGCACTAGGGCGTATGAATCCCTTATCAAGATTCTCTTGGAGTTGCTTCTTCAATTCCTGCAACTCAATTGGGGCCATTCTATAAGGTGTCTTTGAAAAAGGCAAAGCACCCGGTACGAGTTCTATTGAAAACTCAACTTCACGATTTGGTGGAAGACCCGGCAATTCCTCCGGAAAGACATCATCAAACTCCCGTACAATGGGCATATTCTTAATCGTGAGTTTCTCACCAACCATTTGAGATAAATAAGCTTCATTTAGTGGAATCAATACCCATAAGATGGAATAAATTTCCACTGGAAGGTTATATTCATCCTTGCATCGATAGACGATCGTAGATTGATCTGGAATATGAAATGTGACTTCCCTTCTTTGGCAATTGATATGAGCTCCATGTAGAGAAAGCCAATCCATGCCAAGAATCACATAAAATTCCACTAAAGGAAGGATCACAAGATTTGCAGGAAGCACTTTCCCACAAACTTCGATCGGAGAAGAATTATAAACTTTTGATGCGATTGATGTGCCATTAGGTGTTGTCACAGCTAACTCAACATCTAATTGTTGAGGTAATACGGTGATACCCTTAGAAAAGTCTTCAGAAATAAAAGAGTGGGTGGATCCAGAATCAAATAAAACATTTTCTACTTTAGAGTGGATGGTAAGTGTACCTTTCACCACATCGTTATCGTACTCCACATCGCTGATAGAAATTGCATGTGACTTTCCTTTGTCTTTAGCCTTAAGATTTTGATGACGTAGACCATCATCATCAACCCTTGGATTTGGGCATTGATTGGCATAATGCCCCATCTCCTTGCACTTGAAATATTGAAGTGTAGTAGGTTCATTCTGTGTATCCCTTCCTTTGTTTGCGTCTTTAGACATCTTCTTCCCATTATCATGGCATTCAAATGCCCGATGACCTTCTTTTCCACATTTAAAACATTTACTTGTCCCTTTAAGACAACTCCCTCCTTGTTTCTTTCCACACTTTGAGCATAAGGAAAAGCTCATCTTCTTTTCCGTGTTCTCTTTAGACTTTTCTTTGAATTCCATCTTCCTCTTCTTATCAAACCCATGTGACTGATGGGTTACTCCAATCTCCATCTCGACTTTGAGAGCACATCGAACGATTTCCTCGTAGCTATTGAAGTCCCTTATGGCTAACGCCCTTCAAAGACTTGGTTTTAAGCCACTAAAGAATCGATCGATCTTACTCTCAGTTTGGATAATAATACCAGAAGCGTACCTTGCAAGTCTTGTAAAATTTGCTTCATAGGTACCAACAGATTCATCATCCCTTTGCTTCAGTTCAAGAAACTCTTTCTCCATCTTTGTTCGGAGAATACGAGGGAAGTACTTATTGAAAAATAAGTTCTTGAACTCGTCCCATTCCATAGACTCAATTTCATCCCTTTGCCTCGTATTCTTAACAAGATTCCACCATTGATCAGCATCTCCTTCCAAACGATACACTACTAGGATGACTTTATCATGTTCAGAACATTGAAGAACTGAAAATATATTTTCAGTAGTACTAATCCATTGTTCAGCAACTAATGGATCAGTAGACCCGCTGAAAGAAGGTGGACGCTGCCTCATGAAGGATTCAATAGAATGTTGCTCCCTCCTTTGCTCGTTTGGAAATCCTGCATGATTCATAGCTTGAGAAAGTTGTGTGAGCATGGCTACAAGATTTTTCATTCCAACTCCCATATCGTTTGGTTGCTCAGGGGGACAATCATTTCATTGCCCATCGCATTCCGCATTAACACGGTTCCTTCGGGTTCCAGCCATTGACTAAAACCAAGAAGAATAGTGTGAGCAACACTAATTATAATAGGAAACCACATAATTCGAGAATAAAATTTTCATGCTTAAGGTCTTATCCTAGGTTATTCAAGGCCATTTCTAAAACACTAAGATTGTGTCCTATGCTTAGACTTATCCTTAGGGTTCTTACTAAGGCTTTCACATCCTAGTTTCCAAAGGTTGACTATACCTTTCCTCTGATACCAACTATAACGACCCATACTTTACATACATTGTTAATACATCGAAATTGAAGCACACTTATTACAACGTATGACAAAACCACAAAGGACCGTATAGGTATAGTGTCTTTAGAAACTGGGAAATATAAACAACTGGTTCATAAATCTTCTATAGTGTCTCCCATTTATTTCATCATATCTAGGGTCCCTTTTAGCATATTCTACTTTATATCTATCTTCCTGACCTGGGGAAAAGAAAACATAAAAGGGTGAGCTCAAATGCTCAGCAAGGGCAAATAAAGGAAATAAAAATCATATCAGATCTTTTTGAATATCAAAACCTGCAAAAGAGATCATAATATCTTATCATGGAATAAATCATAGAAGTGAAAATGAGATCCCCATAATCATAACATAAGACTTGAAGCTTTGTGGCATGCACGCATAATCATGGAAAATCATTTCTTGTTAGTCATGACTCATTTCCAAGACTATCTTAGTGGACAAAGTCCCTTTCTGAACCGAGTTCACTCCTCGTTTCAGTCCTGTATCACTGAACCGAAATAACCTTCCGTTCCAGCCATGTCTATCTCATGAGATATAAAATCTTTACCCAATTCATTGGAGGGAGATATAGTTCCCACCCATCTTATAATTAATCTTTTCTTATGTGTGCCACATAATCATAAACCATACATCATAGCGTAACCCATGTAATAAAAATGGGATTCTTAAACAACATGACATCATAAAACAATTCATATAGGATAAAGGAATTCATAAAAATGTTTCCATCACAACATAATCAAATCCATGTAATAATAGAGATAAAAACAGAACCCTTTATTATCTTAGATGGAAAATAATTTTGATAAAACACTTGAACTCCATTCTTGAGGAAAATATCCTTTCTTCTTCAAAAACATTTTTCCTTTCATAACATGTCATACAACTTTAAAATAAAAGAAGTTGATTAAAAATAAACTTGAAAACTTGTAAAGGAAGTTTCTTGGAAATAATGTTTTAAAAATCCATTCAAGCCGTATAAGTTAAAAAAAACATTCTTCGTACTTTTGTCGGAAAAGTCAAAAAGTACCTCGTACGACAAAAGATTCCTTTCATACATATTACTAAAAACTCACCGAAGGGTAAAAATGGATTTAAACAATTGTAGGTGGATGGAAATAATATTACATATTGATGAAACATGGATGTGGATGATAAAATACACCCCAGTAAATACTTACGAATAAACAATCTCTGATAAAAATGAGATTGTGATATTTCCCTTACCTTAGGTCCGATTTACTTTGTTCGTGTCCGAAACTCCTGTATAATGGTTTAAATAATGTTATTGACTTATTCCAGAATCATACATATTGATATGATATCATATATGGTCATATTATTAGCTTCTTGTTAGTAATATTTCACTGTTACTTGTTACTCGGGTCTTTATAACTTTTTGTTCTTATGCGTGTTTTGTCGAATAAATTCTTATTCTTATCTTTAGGTTATAGATAATTCATTTAAATAATTTTATTAGTGTAGTATATACCATATTCATTCATTCAATTCATTTATATAATCATTATGAAATGAAGATCATGTAGAACGAGTCGCATCACATCGTGGAGACGGTATTCCGTACGTACGCACAAGTGATGATATCGTTCCTATGATCGTGGAATTGTATTGGAGTATATATATATTATTTCAGTATCAATATTACTTCATAATAATCATATATAGTTACTCATTACACCATTATACCCATCCTTGTAAGGTGATGGTGGAAAATAGATTACACCACGGCGTGGAGACGGTATTCCGTACGTACGCACGCGCGGTGATTTCATTTTTCCGTAGGATGGATAGAAGGTGAATTAGGGTTGTTTCATATTTATAATAACATATCAGTATGTAAGTAATACTGATGTTATTACTTTATCATGAAACAACTAAAGAAGAAGAAGTAGAAGAAGAAAGAAATTGAAAAGATCGGTAATGGATATTACCTCTTGTTTGGAACGCCTCTTTGAATCCTCCACTTAAGGAACTAAGATTAGTCTTTGGAGAAGACCAGGACCTCTAGGATTATTCTAGGGAAGTGGAGAGGAGAAAATGGCAGGGTTTGGCCGAGCATGAGTGCTCAAAATTGGTGTGAGGAGGAGGGGGAGGAGGTGCCCTTTTATAAGGGAGGAGAGGGGCACCTTAGGAATATCTCAAAATATTATTTTATATTAAAGTCAAAATCGGTTTATAATGGTTCCAAAGGGTCTTATTTCGAAGCTAAAGTGGGGATGGGTCGAAATCCTATCAACCAATAGGATTTAGACAAGTTTAGGGTATTATTTTAACCTTATCAATTAGATTTAACTCTAAGTTAATTAATTCAACTTTTACCGTGTCTTTTTGTTTTCTTTCACTATATGGTTAATACACTTACTATAACATGCCAAACGAACCCCAAATTGTTTATTATTAATATATATATCCTTAGCTAAGTCATTTGGCCGAACCTTATATTTTTAGGAATAAAATAACAATTAGTAATATAATATTTGATTTAAAAACTATTTTGTGTCAATTTTGACACTATTTGATATATGATTTTTTTGAAAGTCATAACAGAATTATATGTTCGAACCAAGTTGATTAAATCAACACTAATATATCATAGTAACCTAGAAAATTAGTGGAATTCATAAAAAGTCTCAAATTACATTTAATTTGGTGTTTATAACATCAATTATGTCAATATTTCATTAATAAGATAATTACTGCATAATCTTTGTGTCATAAATAAATTAAATTATTTGATGTCTAAAAATTACAAATAAAATATCATCATGTAGGAAATCTTTTTTGATTTCTAATGAATATTTAAAATTGAATTTATCTTATGTATAACCCCATATTAAAAATGATTTACTTATTAAACTTTGATTTTAACTATTTTAACCCTTCTTTAAATAAATTAATAATAAATGTCCTAATCTAATCCAAGTGGGCCTAAATGGTCATATTTTATTCCTAAGTTTGTTTTTGGTCGAATTACACTTGTCCAATAGAATTAGGACATGTGTTAGGGTAATATTAATATCATATTTACCCTTACTTACCCTATTTTCTATTAACCGCGGTAAAAATAGTAAAAAGTTACTATTCACCAAAAAATTATTTTTATCTCATTGAACCACATTTTAGTCCTTGATATTAACTGTGTCTCTCGGATTTTCGAAATTCCAATCACAAAAGCGGTAAAATTAACTTTTATGCAAAATTCAGTTTTTTTAACCTACCACTTAGTGGTTTCACTATTCATCAAAAATTGAAAGTTTTCAGAAAAATACCAAAATTTCACCCTAGGCTAATTTCGATATTCTGAGTCCAAAAATGAAGTCCATTTTGAAAAATAAAATTTATAAAATATCAAAAAGTGGTTATTACTATTCATAATGGCTAGTTTTAATAGCATATTGTTGTTTAGTGAAACTCGGTATTGCGTACGACGCAAGCTATCGAGGAAGGTCGCGATTGCGTGTAAAGCAAGCCAAGCAATTGTTGTGTAGAAAAAGATTCCTTTGATGATTTATATAACATAAAAGTATCGGGTGTTACAGGAAGTTCACAAGTATAACTAAATACTATGTTCCTTTTCTTCTATACCAAACACATGATGTGAAATTTACACCTATTTTAAATGTGATAATTATAGGAAATCCTTGTAGGATAATCCAATATTACATATTGTTCTTCTCCTTCCCATTCATAAAAAATTATAAAAAATAGGTTGATATTTTGTGACCATAGTTAGTCAATCCACAAATACCCATAGTTAATCATTACATTAGGCCATCCAGGATAGTTTAATTCCATATTAATTAGTGTTTTAGTCTAATTTCCACTAATAGATGGTAAATGGTCGTAAACATTTCAAAATTCACTAATGCTCAACCCAATTTTATCACAATCATATAACCAATACATAATATTCTTCAATGGTAATCCATTAATACATATAATCAATGGAAATTAATTTCAAAATATAATTGGGTTGGTTTAAAGGGGTATTTTCATATTATAAATGTTATTTAGAAATTTCCATTGGGAACATTCAAACATATTTCCATAAAAAAAATATAATATAAGGTTCCAAAATGATGTTCCATTCATAATTCAAGTAATATATTTAATGTATCGACTAGTAATGTCCACAAAAAATACATACATGGATTTCCAAAAGGTGTTTTAGACACTTAAAATAAGTAAATATATGATTAATTCATGAAAACCATATTTTCATACTAGGAAATTTAATTATTATAATTAATATAAAAATTATAATAAAAATATAATGCATTAAAATCAATAAAAAAAAATAATTATTAAATTAATGTGTTATGTGATAGACCGCATACCTCATAAATAATCACTTATGCAAGAGATTGTTATAATCCATCACACAATTCCTAGATATCCACTACAAAAAGACTTATAGAAGTCAAGGAATCTAAATTAGAAAGTATTATAATCGAAAACCCTTAGGTAATATGAAATTTCTAGGGATAACAAACAAATAAGAAAGTAAAAATATGGTGAGAGAGATAGGAATAGAAAATAAAGGATTTACATTTAAGAGTCAAACACAAATCTAGAAGAAACTATAATAATCCACCGTGGGATGATATAGAACAATGATATATATCCCTATGGGTCACCCGAGAAAAATAAAATTTGAGAGGAGTGATTTTGGTTAAAATAATGAAAAGAGAAAATGGTATAATACCAATTTTAATTAATCTAGAAAATATGTATGGTTTGGCTGTATGGTTATTTAAATAATGAAACCCTACTGGGAACTATGAGAACATTGTGCGTGCATGATGCATGGTTTGATGAACCATAAACAAACCATGTTATTTTCATTGTTTAAATTTAGGTCATGTAAATATATTCATGCATGATTTGTAAAACTGTGTTCCCATGATAATAAACATGGAGAACATGCCCAAAAACTCTAAATTTTGGTGACAACCTCCCACAAAGAGAGATAAATAAAAAGGGACCAAAAATATAAATATAAATATAAAATATTAATCATTTAGGGAATGTAAATTTATTGTAAAATCCCTAGAACAGTGATAAATAAGAGACTAAATGTTATTTCCCATGTAACCATGATGCAATATTATTTTCAATATACCACCAAATTAGAACTTCATAGTTATGTGTGCATGGATTTGTGTATTTTTTGGTTGGGTGTCATCAATGAAAATCGTTTGAGATTTGTATAAGGAAAAATAACATTCATTGAACAATTTTTTTCTCGTGAAGATAGTCATCAGACATATATGTGATCACATTTTATATTTCCTCATGGTGTGATGGGTATGAAAAATATATTAAAGAGAATACATGGGCTTAAGATACTGGGTTCATGTCCCTAGAGGAATTTTTCCGGACATATTATATCAGATCCAATAACCAAAAAGAATTGTATTGGTGCTTGTTATGTTTGGTTTTTGGGTATATAATTAGGGAATTGTACCTTAATGGGATAAAATGAGTGACACTCAAGAAAAATGGAACTTCGATAGAAAAATTTTACTTCTCATATATCTAAATCATACATTTCATTTTCGGTGAACACATTATTATAACACTATATTTATACATATTTTTCTTGTATAATTGCATGTATGGGTGAAATCCAAGGACTTATTTGAGGCTGTGTGTGAGTTATGACACAGAACACTAAAATAAAATGTCTTGACATGTGAGGAAATTCATTAGTTAGACAAGTGACCTCAATTGGTAATACCATCTTATATGATTAGAAGGGGAAAAGGTATTGTAGGATACACACGGGATCAAGAGACAAGGTTCCCAACCATAGAGTGTTCGGTTCATGATATTTAGTGCATCAAAAATTATGTTTTCCTAGATAGGATTGTAATTAAACAAAAAAATAATGAATTATCAATACTAGAACAATCTTCTATATCAATGGTTTGGGTCCCAATGTTAAAAGATATACTTCAGTATGTTGTGGTTTTATATTCCATAATTTTTAGCCCAAAAATAAGTTCCAACAGCACCTCAATGTATATTCTATTTCTACAATCATGGGATAGTATGTATTGTAGTTCCACTCAAGGGGATTTAACTACATAAACCCATATACCACTAATCGACAACACTACATCTAGACCCTCCCAAAACCAACTCACGAATCACTAAAAAAGAGATTACACATAACCTAACAAAGATAGGATAATGAATATTACTAATATAATCATTCATCTCAGATTTTATAAGGTATCCTCATAGGTGGATAAATATACAAATTTTTTCACCGTTATTTGTAAATTCATTCTTTGGTACTTCTGAAATTTACAATTCCCATAAAAATCATTGATATGAACTGAAAAATCCTTAAATTAAATATATTTCATAATAAATAACTTCACCCAAGAAACAAAAGCTCTATTTTTCAAGATTTCCACTAATACTCAAGCCTAGGATGTTATTTGACCAATGAAGTAAACATTGTCAATCTAAAAGCGACACAAGGAAAGCTTGTCATATTCATTTTTATCTAAGTATTATCAATACTAACTCTTGGTGGAATTTATTCTCCCCCATGAAATGTTTTACATGTGGATACAGTTAATTAAAAAATAAAAAGGTGTATAAATATTCATGGAAACCTCATTTCATCAAATATATTAACATCACTATTGCATTGGATAAACCAAAATACATAACCCAAGACCCTTACAATCCATAAACACTAAAAATGGATATATTAGGTACGTATATTGATGTCACATATTATTAGAAATATCTTCATGGTAGAAAAATCATGAAAAATACTTGGGTACAACTATGGTAATGAATAATTCATTGATATATGTATTTGGATACCAGTTGATTGAACAACCATTCCTTCCACATAGGATAGAATACATGAAATCAAAAAGAACTATCTTCCTTTTGGTGGATACGATATGACAAAACTAAGGAGACATTAATGGGTGAATAAATCCCAAGTTTTCTAAATCCAAAAAAAAATAATCATTTGATTCCTTTTATGTGATATACTATATGTTTGAATAGAAAATTGATCAAATCCTATTGTATTATAAATTTTAAATTCGGAATATATCTTTAGTAGAAACCCATATAATTATTATGAAAACACATCATTGAAGTAGTTCACCATTGACGGAATGACGATCTAATAAACCATCATATACTATGACCCCGAAGTATCCAACTATGTCATAATGATACCTAACTATAAATGGTCTATGGCTACTGACCCTATCCAAGAAAATATTTTTTATTATGATTTTACATCCCCCCTCAAGAGATATAAAATGAACCCATTAAAAATATCAATCGATAGAGGTTCCATATCAGATTATCCAGTCTATCTTTATTGTGAAATTAGAACCAAACAACTCTAGACATTAGGGATCCTAGAGAAATATATATCCTCCATACTATATAGTGGATCTAATACATAAAAGAAGACCCTATGAATATATTAAAAATAACATTTCAGTAGACATTAAACCATTATGAAACTATAATGCTAACCTAAACCCTCTTACGAAATGGGATGTTATAAGGTAATATTAATCCTCAATATCAGTATATTAGATATTTTATAGGCTACTAATATTGTACCGCCGATTTTAGAATTTCATGAATCTGACTCAATTAGAATAATAATAATTTCTGGTATCTGAATTTCACTTCAATCTAAAACCCCTTCATGAGTTCTTGGAGCTATGTTTCCATGTCATAATTACTACAACAAACCCTGAACACTGCACCCCCACCATGTCACAATTTCCCTGTAGAACTCTATCTACCATATTCCACATTCTCCCTATCCTAATACAAAAACCATTTACATAAAAAAATTACCTTTCATAAGGAATATTTTGTGCACTATAATATAATCTAATTTGCAAAAAGATGATACTACACCATTGATACTTCTCCTACCAATAATATGGCATGAACTTACATAGGTGGGATTCTTCTTTCTTAATGAACCTCTTCTAGTCCCTACCCATAGAATCCCTTTTCACTAATCTCTTTGGATATCTGAAGTTAATTTTATAAATTTGTACCCATTTAACAACAATATAAATTGAGAGTGGATGGTATATTTTCACCTATACATGAATACTATATTTTATACTATCCTCAATGTCTCTTTCCTGGGGTAACATGTTTCCCACACAAAAATTTAAAAAATCATATTAAATTATTGAAATATTAAGTATATTCCATAAATTTAATATTAAAATGTATGAGACATAGAAAAATAACATTAATTATTCACCCTTATAGTCTCCAACAATGGTGTGAAATGAAATTTGAATCAATGTCCTTCTAGGAAAACCCCACACACTAATATTTAAAGACTTTGATATCTCACCACTATTTCAATGGACGTCAATGTATATTATCCTCTGATTTAACCCACATATCATAATGGGTGTTGAGATACTCAAATATGTTCTTGATAATCTCAATTACAACTCATATTCATGGGGAACAACCTCCCCAACATATATTTATGGATGATAAATATGAAACTCTCATGTTTTATCTTACCTTATAGTCATTGATTTTAGAGACTTTATCTCTATAATGTATACTTGAAGTAACACGCTCACTTGGAGATTATAATAGATATCCTTCCCCATTACTATATGTTTTTTTGGACCAAAACCCTCTAGGGAATTCTAATCACTACCCATGTTGTGATCAAATTGATTATATCATGGTGGAATTTATCTATAATGTGCAATGATTTCCACAGAAACTTTCATCATAATATTTCATGATTTCACAGTTATAAAAATTAAAATAGTCATATAAACCCTTTCACTCTCCACTTTTTGTACCATAAGAACTCATAAGCAATGTTATATCACAAACCAAAAACAATACAACCCAAGGATCAACACCATATAATCCTAATGGTTACATAATATACCTAAAATTCCCTCCATACCATAAGTTCTTATGTCATACACATTGAAATTTTTATAAAAATTAATCTTCACAGTTGAGGAATAGAAAAATGAAAAATTAATATCATGATATATTGGAAAACTGTTAATTTTTTTTAAATGGAATTTAATTTATCTAAATACTTTTAAAAATCAAGGTAACTGATAAATTAACATGATTGTAAAATATATATAGTGTTATTAAATTATTATTAAACCATAAATTTATATGTGACAATCCAATAAAAATTTATGCAAACACTTTAAATAAACGACTAGATATCTAAATAATTGTTACTAATCATAGAAAATTAATCAGCTTCAATGTGAATATTTTTATATTACTATGATGCATGAACAAAAACTCCTTTTTCATTAATTTCATGTCACAAAATCTAATAAATAATCAATATCATATTTATATCCACAATTGAAGGTGAAATAGTTACGCCATATATGTGGAAATCATGAACATAAATTCAATACATGGAATATTTATTATTGTATATATGTGCCTATAAACTACTCTTAGAAATAACTTCTAACATCTTATAATAATGGCCTATATAATGTCTACCATTCCCAAATAGGAAAATAATAAAAATTTATCATATACCAATTCATAACATACCAATCACTATTCACTCATAATGGTAGTATTTAAGAGGGTTCCACTAGATCTCAATAATGATTCATCATACACTAGAGGCTACCAACTAGTAACATGGAAAAAATATGTTACATTGCGTAGAATATACCCTAGAAATTGAGTGAAATTATATAGGAAATATATAATAATATACATCCATAAAAATTTGTAAATAGGTTTAATTCATAGTGACATCAAATTACCATAACCCGTGATGCATCAAATGATTTATATACTATTTTTGAAAATTATTCATATCTGACATATTTTTACATAAAATTTGAAAAAATGAAGAAAATAAAAAAACAAGAAACTCCCAAATCTAATTCTGAGTCCTAGAATTATCTCATCTCCCATGATCTATATTCCCTATTACAATTATCAGGAATTAAATAAATGGTTATTTTCAATTTCCTATAATCCAGTCATGATGATTTCTTAAGTACCAAATAGGAACCAACGAAATTTTTTTGTACAACTGAATATACCACCAAATATTATGTTAATAAGTACATACAATATAATAAATATGTATATGGTCATTTATTTTATTAAATAAATTAAATAAAATTTTATCACATTTGTCAATTCATTGGTAATAAGTTCACACCATGAATCAACCATACATGCTTCAGATTATGCTTAATGTATCTATCTATAGTAACTCAACTAGTCCCAAATCAATCCAAGGGGGATTTCACCTTGGAATTCAAAATAGGTAAAAAACACAATCCATGTAAATGAAGTAGGCCTAAGTGAATCTAATAGGGATTCCTCCTAAGAATTTAATGATAGATTTTTCTATCTGAATTATAGGTGAATTTACCCATGACTTGCTATTTCCCCAATCTATTTTCCCAGGAAATTTCCATTATCCTTCTAAAGATTCAATTTTACGATTTAGTCCTAACGAAGTATTATTTTTAATACTAGGTCAAACACATGGAAATGTTTGTCTAACTATATAATGATAAAACTCACAAATGGAAGAATAATTTTAGGATTGATTTTATATCACATACCTTATGTATTTATATTTATAATTGTTAAGTGTCAAACATTGGTTTTATCTTTGATGATAGACATGAAAAAATTATAAAAAAACATGGAAACATGTTATAGTAACATCATCTTTCTAGATAGAGAAAAATGATTAATTGAATGGAATAGACATATAGCTTTTCCAAAACATCACAATAATAATTAAAAAATGAGGATTATGAGGAAAAAAATAATATAATCATCAAATAGAAAAATATGTAAGTAGTTCTAATGTTCCATGGAAGGTTTTGGCTGAAATAGGTAAGAAATTTTTACAATTTAGGTAATGACTTCGTCTAATAAAAGAAGAAATATTCATATTTTAAAAGTCAAAATTGTTTGTATACATGGATTTAGAAGCCATTATCTAACCATGTACATCAGACTATCTAAAAAAGCATAAATCATGTGATTGGATTGTATTGTTAGAAAAACCATACACAAACTATGTCACCTGGTATGTAAAACTACAAACCAAGAATACAAAAATATAATATTAACTTATTATAGTGTTTCCATAGTTTACAATTGGAATATCTATAGTTTGTAAAATCCTACATCAATAAATATACCATTTATAGTTGTGGTGGAAAGTTAGGGATAAATATGTATACCTATAAGAAAAAATTAATTTTTCAATCTCTTTACCTACATCTTATGAAATACTCAATGATCATACTTAACTCCCTATACACATGTAGAAAAAAAATTTATATAATGAGAAAATAATAATCTGAAAAATATTAAAGAGGACCATGCATCATGAATAGAAGAGTATTTATATTAATTTCCATTTGAGGATTGTGCATATGATATATAGATAAGATAATTTTTTTCCAAATTCAAAAGGTGTGAATTATTTCTATAAAAAAATAATTCAAAGGAAATTTTTTCTTTCAGAATGGTTTATCTATAAAACTTTCAAAGGAAGATATTTTTGAAGATTGGCTTACACCAACATTGTTAATTGATGCTGGTATTTTTTAGTTTATCAAGATGAATTGGATTATTATTTGACAATTATTTTATTATTAATAAATAAAACTACTAAAGAAATAATTAAGGGACTCATGTTCATCAAGAAAAGATAATGGGAAAACCATTTTGAAGATGTTAAGAGAAGGATAGTTAGTTTAGTTATACCCATAATAACATGTTATAGATTAATTTTTGGGATTTTGAAAATTTCATCACAAAAAATTTTAGGATATTACATTATGCATAATTAAATAGGGATATGTTATGAATAAGGTTAATAAATGGTACATTATCAAAATTATCCACCAAATTGATCTAGATGTTGAAATAATTTTGTTGGCATTAAAAATTTGGAGGGATTATCATTAATGTAAAAATATTTATATTTATACAAATCATAATATATCAATGTATATGTTTATGAAGAAGTATTTTAACATATTACAAATGGTATGGACCTTTTTAACGAAGTATTTTGACTTCTCTTTACAATACCACACATTGAAGATGAACTAGGTGTTTGATGATCTAGGTAAGAGGTATTATGCTACTATATTCATTTTATTGATTTAATGTGACCTAATACTCATGTGTTTTAAATGTGTGGACCTTTAAATCATAAATGATGATTATAAATTATAGATTTTATATATTAGTGATAACCCATTCATCCATGTGAATATTAAGGAGCCATATAAGGATGATATTATGCTATATATGATACAAAAGAACATTAAATAATATAACCATGTATGTGAGGGAATTACAATATTTTTTAATTGAAAATGTTTCTCGTGACTAAATAAATTTAATAATGATATTTTACATGATTAATATTTCAACTAATTCTCAATAGATCTCAAAATCCATAAAATTTTTAGCAATATCATGAAAATTTTTGTGGGGGAATCATGAAGTGAGTTATGAAAGAGTATATGTATGGATTCATAGAATGAAAATATCATTAGGACGAATGTCATTTATATAACTGGACAACACATCCATTACCAATAATTATATAAAAATCGATTAATTGTTCCATGGATTTCATATACCTATAATAGTAATAATTCGATTTTGGTTGTGGTTGATTACCATACATTGTTGGCACGATTCATTCCTATTAACGAATATTTATCAATAAAAATTTACATGAAAAAATGAAATATGTTTCATGTATACATGGAGTACCAAATTCAATTATTTTAGAACAATTTTCATAGTTTTCTTCGATATTCAAGGGACGTATTCAATATAAATTTCTAATATAGTTTGTCATTTTCACTAGATGTCATCCTTAAAGTAGTGGGAAACAAAAAAATACCATTCTAAATTTGGATTATATTCTTTTGAACCTTTTCAATTTATTTGTAGTGATGATGGGTTGAGTATCTTCCTTTATTTGATTTCTAATATAATAGGAGTTTAAATTTAAGAAATTAAATGGAACCATATGAGGTTTTTTATAGGAAGAGGTTCATAACTATAACATATTATTATAGAGTTAGAGATTAGAGTATTTTTATAATATATCTTTCTTAGTAGATTTCATAGAAGATTCAAATCATTCAATGACATATCAATGTATTAAAAAGTTAAAAAATGATCTAAAAATTATATTTATTGTTTCAAATTATTATTATATTTATTATCACAATTTATGAAGTTTATGAGATTTTATAAGAATAGAATATTTATCCCAAGATATATTACCCCTTTTAAAATCCTAAATCACTTTGATATGGAAGATTATCTCCATTGACTCCTAAAAAATTTCTCAAAATTACATGCTGTGATCCATGTATCACATTTGCGTAAGTATTTAACAAATCAATCATATGTATATGAAATAAGTTGTTATACAATGAAAAATTGAGTACAAAAATTAGTAAACTGCATTACTAATCATGGATTATAGATATGTACCAAATAATTAGATCAGTTTCTTGGTTATTATTCTTTGAAGGAATCATATGTTTGAGACAAAATCATGTGAAACAAATTTTTTAATTATAAGAAGGTTTCATTTTATAATTTATTTTGAGTAATGAATTTTCTATGGTGATGTTTTTTTAAGGTGGTATAATTTATGACTCAAAATTATGATCGCTTTATCATGTTGAACAACTTATATCTCAAGAAAAACTGAAGTAAAAAAACAATAATATATTTAATTAAGATAAATTATTTAAATTAATGATAATAATAACTTATTATGAGAATAAAATATGAACAATCCTTATGTATGTTATAATATAAATAAAAATTCATTATAATAAAATTATGGAAAACATTTAATATTCATTTTAATAGTTTTCACTGAAGATCATATAAAAAATTATTTCTGTGAAAAGAAAAACAAATATAAATATAAAAAAATTTGATAGGTAAATAAATTAATAGAATAAATGAAAATAAGTATGTATAGAAACATATAAGAATTTAATATGAATTTTATATTAATAATGGCAAGATATATGGTCATTAGATACATGGTTACTAGATATATGGTTATTAAAAATTTCAATGTTCATAAACTTGTATCTAAAAATATATTTATTGACTTATTGTTATAATTAAATAATATATTATAGAAAAAATAATTTACTATGAATTAACATAAATAATTAAAACATAAAATAAAAATATAATAATTAAAAGCATATGACATCGTTAACTAAATTTTATTGGTATATAATGTTATTTTAATTAAATATATTTCTCTAATAAACTAGAGTTACATCATTAATGGAAATTATTGTAGGCCCAGTATTTTACCAACATTATTACATGATGTTAAGCATAATTAACCATCAAATAAATCATAGGATTAAAATTTCTATTGTCATTGTAATATTAGGTATATAATTTCAAGACATTAAACAAAATTAAAAACAACCTCCATTTAATCTTCATAGTGAGATCTTAAAAAATGTCTAGAACTTCTTTCTGCAAATGATAACTCATGAGATAAATGAACAAAATGGATGATCTAAACATCTTAGTAATGAAATATGAATATTAATAAACATAACACATGGGTTATAATAAAAAACATGATCACATAAAATGAATAGAACCTACAAAACATAATTATAACATGTATAACATTGGATCATGTAATCATCGAATCATTGGAATAAGAAAATAACATATAACACAATGTAAGCATGATTCAAGGCTAACTACTAAGAATCTACCACCTGGCAGAAGAAGTGCTATAATGGAATAGGGTTCACACCTTATGCGAAAATAAAATATCATGCCACTATAAATCACCCAATGCATTGAGGTTCTATCTGGGCACAGACATCATAACATTTTCAGGCATATGAGTTCCATATGAAGAATAAATCATAAGGGCTATCCAAGGAAATAATTGGGTACCATAATCATTTTTTATGGAATAAAAAAATAGAATATCATAATGGTTTCTATGAAAAAATATATTTGAATAATAAATGGACATTAATAAGGGATAATAGGCATATATCAGGATAATTTATGTCAATATTATTTTAATACATGTAAAAATATTGTTTAGGAGACATTTGAAATGAAACTTTTTTGGGCAGTTTAAGTATAATATTAAAGATTGGAGAAAGCTGAAATGGAATAATTGTTTTCATAAAAAATTTAATGAACCAAGATAGATTTCCAAGATAAAATGAGATATTTTATAAAAATAATAGTGTTATAAAAAATATTGTTTATTTCACCTAAAAATAGGTAAGAAAGCTGGTATTTCTCTTTAATTGGTCCTGTTTATCATGAATAATTGAGAAAGGAACCTTTATAAATCATGAATTTCCTTATTAAAGAAGAGTTTTAAAATATGGATAGATGATTTTGGAACAAATACATATAATTAATAAGTAGTATATAAAAAATAAATGATATTTATATTGGGTAAAAGAGAAAGATTTTTTAACATGAAGAAAAACATTGAGGTTCGGGTAGAACCCCTTACCTTATATCTGAATGTTTTACACTAGATCTTAATATTCTAGATAATAAAATTAAATAAAATAATTCATTAAAAATTAAACTTTTGGACATTTATATTATTTTTTATAATTTTATTTAGTTTATTTATGGACTTTTTTGTGGGTTATGAGATTAAGTGTCATCATTTGGGAGTGTTGGTTTCCTTGGTTTTCATGATCGAGTTACTTGTATCCATGTGTGGAAAATCATCTCAAATGATAATGGTTGTATAGAATTTAAGTTATAAGTAATAAATAAAAATAAATAGTGTTAAATGGTTTTATGATTCATTATTTAATTTTCTGTTAGGATGAATCATTAAAGAAGATGTTAGTGATAACAGTTTAGATTGTATTGGTAGTTCTTTGATAGTCACAATCATATTTTATTTATAAATTAATATTATTTATATAAAATGGTTCCAAAACATTAAATAGGCTATAATAAATATATAATAATCTTTTTAACCATAAAAAGGTTTTATGATCATTATTGAAACATGTAATGGAAATTAAAAACATTGTTGTCCGTGAATTGGATAAATTAACACATCACCAACAATGTTTTCATTTTTAGTACAAAAGGAGAGGGGAATAAAAATTATGATGAATTATTATATTACAAAGATAAAATTATATTATTTATAAGATACTAGATTTTTCATGTAGCATGGATAAGTTGTGGTGATGAGAGAATATGAAAAGGAATAAAAATAAAAAGTACATAAATGAAAATGAATGAAGATTTTATTTATTGAATTTCTCCTCCGTGGGAACCCCCCTTGGGATTATGGCTCAGTATTTTGTTGAGAATAAGGGATATTAGACATAAGGGAGATTATTGGGAAGATTATTAGGAAAATTTGTAACCAAGAATTAATGGTTTTAGGAGAATTGGTGGTGAGTGGTGGTATTAATAATGGATGAGAGGAGTATTTTCTCATTTTTGTTATTCATTAGTATATTATTTTTATTCAAGACTATGAATAGATTAAAAATTATTACTAAATATATTAAAATAATAATTTAAAGTTATAGATTGTGTACTAAAATCAACCATACATCATCTATGACTCAATAATACATGTATCTTTCTTTTATCGTAAATTATAAAATTTTACTATTCAATAAAATTTAAGTATTTTAGAATAATCCCAAAAATTATCATTGATTATTTTTTAACTTGTAGCATTGAAAATTTAACCAAATATTATGAAAATTATTCTCTAGATATGGGAAATTTAATTTATAATTAAAATTATCATTTACATGTAAAATACTGATTTTAGAATTATAACTAATTTTATTACACATTGAAAAATTAATTAAGGTCTCATAAAATTCTATTATAACCTTAAGAAAAAATATTAATTTATTAATAAATTTTATGAAAATAAAATTTTTATAAAATCATTATATATATTTTAAAATTATAAATAATCATTTATGTTTTTATAAAATTCCAAAACGTATCTTATCAATGCCAAAACATTTATTGAATTATTATATGGTATAATTATTTCATATTTTTATTTTTAAGATTATTATATTTTTTATATACTTCCATTGGTGTTTTCATTATTATATTGGCTAATTTACTATTCATAAGGTCCATATTACTATTTCAAAGGTCAAGTTACTATTCGATTGGTATATGTTATTTCAGTTCTCAAAATACCCCATATTTATTTCATTATTCATCTATATTGTTTTTATTGTCTTATATATGGTATTTAAATTATTTATACTATGTGGAATAATAATAATATGGTAATTTCCATTAATATAATTTTGGGTTGTTATATTATTCCCCCTATTGAAATTTCACCCTCAAAATTTCATTTTATGAACTTTGGTGAAAACAAGTGAGGGAACTTATCCATCATCACCTCATACAGTTCTCATATTGCCTCTTCATACATATGATTTTTCTATAGTACTTTCACTAGGTGAGTAGTCTTGTTGCATATAAAATTATTTCTATAATCCATGATCTTCATTGTTGGAACCTCATAAGAGAGAACGTTATCCAACTATTCCACCTATGAATTCATTATATATGAGGTATCTCATATGTACATACTTAAGATAGATTAATGGAATACCTCGTGTACTTGATACATAGATGGTTGAAGTTCATGTTGAGAGGACACAATTCCAACACAATCTAAAATTTATAAGGGGTCTATGTACCTGGGATATAGCTTTCCCTTCTTCAAAAATATCATGATTCAATTCTATGGAGATATGTAGGGGAATATTGTTTCACCTACCTTAATGTCAATGCGTCATCAAATATTTTTTTTCATATCTATTTTTTCATCATTGGGATGCCTAGATGTCCTACCGAATGTTTTTAACCCTTTTCCACCATTTCTTACACAATTTATGGTCCTATAAACATTCATTCACCAACATCATCCTATAATTCCAAATATCTACATCTTTTCTTATAAAGGGATTCATATGGAGTCATTTGGATGCTCGAGTACAGAATATTGATATAATAGAATTCTTCTATAGGAAGATGTTGGTACCATTCTCCTTTCAAGTTCATAGAAAATGATCTCAATATTTTTTCAACAGTTTTAATAGTTTACTCAGTATTCTATTCAGTTTTGATATGATTGGTCAAACAAAAGTTTATCTTAGTATTTAGAGCATTTTGAATACTTTTCAATAACATGGAAATGAGTCATAGATCCCAATCAGATTTACTCAATAGTGAAACTCCATGTTTTTATAAAAATTATTTGATGTATATCCATTCCATTTCATACAATGAGAAGTCATCATGAATATTGATAATGTAAGTAGACTTTCTAAGAAGACCCACAACAACCCATATTTTAATTTTTCCTCTAGATGTCTTAAATAGTGCAGTGATAAAGTCCATAATGATTTTTTAACATTTCCATGTTAATATGGGTAATTATTGCATCATAAAATTATTATTTTTTATTTCATTCTCCACTTGTTGACATACATGTCACATTGATTCATATTCAGTGATATCCTTCGTTATTTTGTCACACCAATAATTCTCTTAGAGATATCAATACATCATTGTGCTCCCTGGGTGAATACAAAATGTTTAGTTATGTGTGTCATTTAAAATATCTATATTAATCTCTATATTGGATTTTAAACATCGTCGTGAACCAAATCTCATAACATTATCCTCATCAATTTTAAAATCTATGAATGTTCCCTTTCTCATGGATTCCACTTTATCTTGAATATCCACACCATTTCATTGAGAATCATTTATTTTATCTTAAAGGGATGGTTGAGAAGTCCTTTGAGAATGGATTGATGATGTTCCTTCATTAATGATTCTCATGTCCATATGTTGACTATCTAAGAATACTAGATCATTCTCAATCATTATCATTGATAATATTATATTTTCTTTTCTACTTAGAGCGTCCGCCTCCTTATTTTATTTACCATGATAGTATTGGATTGGGCAATCGTAATCCTTGACTAGATCTAACCATATTTACTAGAAATTATTAAGATCATTCAATGTGAATATATTTTTGAGGATCTTATTATTATTATATATCTCCTTCTTCTCATCGTAGAGATAATGTCACCAGATTTTCAATGCAATGATCATAGCCACCAAATCCAAATCTGAAATGGAATAGTTTTTAAAATTAATTTTAAACTACCTGGAAGAATAGGCTATAAATTTTTAATTTTTAATCAATACAAATCCTAATCTATTCATTGAAGAATCATTTTACACAACAAATATATCCCCACTTTTTGATACTATGAGCACTGGTGCAGCAAGTAGCCTCTTTTTCAATGATTAAAAAAAGTCTTCAAATTATTTACTCATGAAAAACATTAGTACCTTCTATGAAAACATGGTAATAAGTTTTTAAACTCCTGATATGTTCTTTAAAAATCATCCGTAATACATAGATAAACAATGGAATAAAAGGATCTCAATTACAGATGTTTCCCTAGTCCACTATTAGGTTTCATTTTTCTTGGAAGGGTTTATAGATTTTCGATTGTTGGAGATAACATGCCCCATGAATGATGATTCCTCAAACTAGAACTCACATTTAATTTAATTTTCATATATATTTTTCCTTTCACAACATATTTATCACAGTGTTCAAATGCTTCTTGTTTTCCTCCTTTCTCTTACAGTATATTTGAATATTATTAATAAATACTACTGTAAATATTTAAGGTAATGTCTAAATTCTTTATTCATTATGTCTGTGAAAATTATCGGAGCATTAGTGACTCTGAAGGGCATCACCGTGAACTCATAGTTTCTATAACTCATTCGAAAGTAAGTCTTGGTAATATCATCCTTCCTCACCATTAATTGGTGATATCTAGACTGAAGGTACCTTAGTGAAATAACTAGCTCCACATAGTTGATTGAACACCTCATGAATATAGGGAAGGGTATACTTGTTCATTAATGTTATTTTTTGAGCTCATAATAATCAACACAGAGGTGCATTGATCCATCCTTATTCATGATGAAGAGGACCGACACACCCCATAGTGAAGCTCTCAGATATATAAACACTTATCTAGGTTCTCCTATAACTACTTATTCAGTTCATCCATCACAATGATGGTCATTCTATAAGGTGTCAATTATATCGGATGATATCCAAGAATAAGTCTAATTGGTAACTCATCCACTCAGCTAAGAATAAGACTAGAAAATTATTCTAAAAAGACATATGTGTAGCACCTCACAATGGGCATATCTTTGAGAAATATTATCTACATTTTCTCAATCATATGATCTATATGTGCTTGCTCATAAGGAAATAATATTCACAATTGAGATAATTATTCATATTGAGATTCTTCCTCCTTATTAAATTTTAAATGAGTTGAAGGATGACTCAAGATGTGAGGAGTGATCTCTCTTTCAGGTCAGTTGATTTTCTATTTGTATAATGATAGCCAATAATTTACCAATATATCATCAATCTCTACCAATGTATATAAGATATAATTTCCTTAGGGGGTTCTTCAATAAAAAATAATTGGGGATTATTTTTATAAATTAGACGCAAAAATTTCTCAATTTTATATTATCATCGATAAATCAACCTCAATATTTTGAGGTTGTGTTTAAATAGTTTTACTAAATATGATAGATATAAAAGTAAGAAAAGAACCAAAATCAAATAGTAAATTCACCATTGTTTACTGAATAAACAGGGTACATATCACCAATTTTTTTTCACGCTCCACTTTAGTAGAAATGATGGTATATTCTCTTCCATACTACCATGGAGGTTGTTGTTATTGATTTAATCCAACAACCCTTGGCTTAGGGATGTGGCCTGCATAATTCCCAAGTTCCTTATAGTTGAAACATTGCACAATAGGTTGAGTGTTGATATGAACCTTCCTTTAATCTTATACATTTTTGGGATTCCTCATATCCCTTCGGATTTTATTAGACATATACCCATCTCTTAATAATTTTCATTATTTATTTGTTTTATTTATCTAGTTTTTAGGATTCATCTTCCTTCCCTTTTGACATGTTGGATGTTGGGTCATCATTCCGTTATAGGATTTTTTTTATTTATCCAACCATATTAAACTAAATTTGCCTCAATTTTTCACCCATCCCACAAGATCACTATGAGTATCCAATATCCCTTTCAACCTAAAGGGCACAATGTACAATGTCTTCATAATAGTCGAAGTCTCAAATCGGTATTCATTTTCATAGACTCATCTTTAGTACACTAAATAAGATATCCACCTTGTATTCAGTTTTCTGGAAAAAATACTGAGGAATACTTAGAATTACTTGTGAATTATTCCTCATACAATACAATAGACTCATCATACATTTACCTCAATACAAGGAACTCCCGTTCCATATTAAAATTTAGGGTTTTGGGGAAATATTTATTGGAAACTATTTCTGTAAAATCGTACAATTCCATTGAATAAATTTTCTCTTGGTAAATCATTTTCTAAATTAGTTTCCACCACTAATTAGATTCCACAAAAAAATGATAGACAACCAACACAACTGTCTCTTATTATGAGGACTAAAGGATAGATAATATCTTCTTAAAATACTTAATCAATTATTCTATGAGTAAGGGATAACAAGACATTCTAAACATTGGAGAAATTTTTTTCCTTAGGTATTAGACCACACCATTATCTTTAATTTGAGGAGGAGGTTGTTCCACCTAATTATAGTTACTATACCAATCTTGATCTAGTTGATCAAGAAATATCATGATATTTGGAGCACCAGTTATCATCATAATTGGAATATCAGAATGGAAATCATCTCATTGTCTAAAACATTGATTGTTTGAATGGGTTATTCTATTTAAAACCATTCACTACGAAAAATAAAATACAATTATGGGTATTTAATACTAATATAATAATAAAATAAAAATAAAATATTGAATATATAAGGATAAACATGTAAATGTAATGTATATCATATCATGTGATTTTTAATGTTTCAATCTAGGTTGTCCATAGTGATATAATTATCCCTATGGTTATTACTAATGTTCTCTACCCCTAATATCCAGAAATAACTATACCTTACTTTGACACCAACTATAGTATCCCCATCCTTTTATACACATTATTACATGATTTTAAGAACAATTAACCATCAAATAAAACTAGGGATCAAAAAATCTTCTATACATGGAATATTAGGTATATAATTTCAAAACATGAAACTAAACTAAAAACTTTTATTATTTAATATATATAATGGAAATATAACTTAAAACAAGCTCTTACATATATATTGGATTATTTGTGGAATACATGAACAAAATGGATAAGCTAAAAAACCCTATAAGGGAATAATCATAAGAATAAACATATCACATGGTTTAGAAGATGAAACACGATAACATAACATTTATTTAACAATAATAAACATATGGAATTATAACATGAATAACATGGAAAGATATAATCATAAAATTATAGGAATTTTGATACAATATATCACATGACATAAACATCTATCATGGGAAACTACTGAAACTATATCACATGGTAGATAAAGTCCCATAAAGGAAAGAGGTTCACTACATATCCTAACATGACTTCTCCTGACTGTAGAAACTTACAAATTAATTAAATAACTATCTAAGAATACCAATCATGACATGTTCATGCATATGTGTTCCATGTGAAAAAACAATCATAAGGGTTGCCCATGGAAATAATAAGTCATCATAAGTATGACATAAGATATCAAAAAGATAATTTCATAATGGTGACCATGAAAGAATGGATTTAAATCATATGTGAAAATTATTAAGGGAAAAATGAAAAGATAATGATAATTTATGTCAAACAGATGTCAATACATGTAAATAGATTGTTTATGGGACATTATAAATGACACATTTCAGTGCGGTTTAATGCATATAATAATGAGAATTTAAAGTGGAAATAGAATTTTTTTTCATAAAACCAGTAATGAACCCTGATAATTTATCATGATTCAATGAGATATTTAATAACAATATTGGTTTAATAAAAAATATTATGGAGTGTACTTATAAATGCATAAGAAAACATGTATATTTGTTTAATCGGGCTTTCTTATCGGGAAGAATATAGAAATGAACATTTATTAAATATGTATTTCCCTATTAAAGAAGTATTTACTAAACTGGATATATGTGTTTTGAAAGTATATATATAAATTTGAATTATTATATAACTAAAAAATAATATCAATATTTGGGGAAACATATAGAAAGAGTAACTCGAAGAAAAAAATGGATGTTCATGTAGAATCTCTTACCTTATGTTTGATGGTGTTATGTACTTGATCTTAATGTTCGGGATAATCATATTAAATCTATTAAATAATTTTCTAAGAAACATTTATATATTTATTTTATTTGTTATATTTTCATTATGTAAATTTTTTCGTGTTTTTGATGGGATATTAGATTTAATTTCATCATTCGAGAGCTTTAATTTCATTGGTTTGTATGATCAGTTTATTTGTATACATGTATAGAAATTCATGTAAAATAAGAATGGTAGTCTAGAATTAAAGTTATATGATATTAATTAATTTTCAAAATATTAAATGGATTTATAATTCATTTGGTTTTTATGTGAGGATGTGTCATTAAGTAAGATGTTAGTGATAATCGTTTAGATTATTTTGGCAATGTTTCGATCATCAACAACTATTTTTATTTTATTAATTTTTATTATGTATAAGAAATGGTTGCATTATAATAAATATGGTAAAATATATGTTATATTATTTTTTAACCATATAAATGGTTTTATGATCAGTCTTAAATGACTTAATGGAAATTAAAAACACCATCGTCCTTGAATGTGATGAATGAACACATCATGTATGATATTTTAATTTTTAGTAAAAAGGTGAGGGGATATAGAAATGATAATGAATTGTTTTATTAACATTATAAAAAAAATTATATATATTATAATTTAGTTTTCCTATAACATGGATAAGGGGTGGTGGGAGGAGAATAATAAAATAAATAAATTTGAAAATCAAATAAAAGAAAATGAATGGTGATTTTAGCTCTTAAATATTTTCTCCTTGAGAACCCACATAAGGAAAAAGGTTTGGTATTTTGGTGATACAATGTGATAAGAGACGTGGGAGAGAGTCTTGGGAAGTGAAATGCGTAGAATTTGGAAAATTATCAAAGCTTGAAAGGTGTGAGGATTAGGGGTAGTATTTATAGGGGAGGAGAGGGGTGTTTTCTCATTATTTTATTCATTGGTTTATTATTTTTCCTCTAGACAAGGACTTGTTTTATAATTATGACTAAATATATTAAAATAATTAATTAGTGTTCTAGATTATGGGCTTACATCATCGATACAATATATATGACTCCATAATTCAGGTATATAACTTTTATTATAAATTATCTTATTATACTATTCACCAAAAATTTCATGTATTTTAAAAAAATTGAAAAACATCACCCAAACAATTTATTGATATGTAGAATTAAAAAATGATTGTCCATTTTATGAAATTTAATTTCTATATATGATAAATTTAAATTTTTTAATTGAAATCCTCATTTACATGGAAGGTAATGATTTTAAAATTATAACTAATTTGATAACACATTGTGAAATTAAATAAGGTATCATAAAATTATCTTATATTTATAATACAATAAAATATCAATTTATTAATACATTTTATAAAAAAATATTTTAAAAAATCTAATTAATTATAAAATTGTACTCATAAATTTATGTTTCACAACGATACCAAAATGTAACTTATCATTCCCAAAACATATATTTACATATACTGCGGTATAATTAGGTCATATTTTCATTTCTAAAATTCATAATGTTTCTATACATTAATTTATTATTTTACAATTCTATTGTATGGTTTACAATTTATAATGGTCATATTATTATTCCAATGGCTGAGATACTATTATATTGGTATATATTATTTAACATCTTGAAATACCTCTTATTTTCTTCATTCATAATTCATAATGTTTTTATTTTTCTCTCTCTATTATTTAATGTTATTTATAATATCTGGAATAATTATAAGAAGGGAATTTCCATTTATAGAATTTAGTGTGGTTATATAATTATTGGTAAAATAAATAAATAAAAATATGATAAATAGTTAATGAGTTATAATAAATAATAATTTAATTATTCATGGTCAATGGATATTTTTTAAATTAGAAACAATATTTTCAAATTATATTATATGTTTTTATATAAATTATAATTTTCTCTTATTTGGTGTAAATAAATAAATTAAATTTATTTTTATATAAAAAATTAAAAAACATGCATTTAATGGATACTAATAGTTAAAGAATACGAATAAAGAAAATTTTATTCATAAAATATAGTTTTCTATGAATTTGATTTTCTATTTTTTCAATTTTTTATGATGAATAAATTTAAATCATGTATTTGAATTGAATGCAATAAAATGGATTTCATTTTTGGAGTTGGGCTAGAGAAATTGTATAAGTGGATCAATGTTTTTATTGGGAAACAAATCTGTTACCACGGTAGAAATTTATTATCCATATTAATGGTAAAATGAGGAAAAATGGTTACATTTTTGGGGTAGTGCCTAATATATCTCTAACAGTTTCCTTAATTTCATTGTATGAGAGGATTTAATAATGTATATATCATTTCATCCACATTTGTTCAACTTTCTATAATTCCATCCAAATCCATTTTTTATTATCTGATTGATTTCCGGTTATTGGGTGGGGTTATTTTGGTACCATACATGTAAAACTAGAGAATAAAACAACTAAACCATTAAATAAACTAAAAATAAAAAAATTAAAAAAATTTATTTGAAATTACCAAACTACCATTGACTGGTAAGATGATTGAGACTAGAAAAAAGCACAGAGAGTGAGGATCCTTATTAATCGATCATCTCTACTTCTATATCTCATGATACAACTAGTATAAAAGATCACTACACAACTACATTGCCTACACCACCAACGGTGATAGAGTTCCTGCATTTATATAGGTAATCAATTAACTAGGTAATACTAATAAAAATAATATCTCTAGAATACCATGACATTGTTAGCCACCTAAAAAATGTCGTATAAAGGTAATTGAAAAAATCCTCCCATTATGGAAACTGGAGAATGAACTAGGAAGGATAAAAAAATAAATATGAGGGTACATACTAAAAATTTCAATTGGACAAAACCATGAAGAAGTGATGAAACCCGAAAATAACCCTGACACATGCTTTGAATGAAGGACATGATCATTGAAAAAACATGGGACTATAAGGGATTGTAGAAATACCCAAAAAACCCTAGTTTTCCTGGTCCAAAATCAATAACAAAGGATTATATTAAATACAACACCTAGGATAACCTAGACATTATCCACCATAATGTTCTTTTTGTTGAATCTGGAATGAGACAATGAAGTTGAAATGGTATATAAAATAATGAAAACCACAAATGAGTGCAGTGAGCCTAAGATAAGGACAAGTATTGAAGAGGGATATATATTTATACAATCTATGATGGGAGAAAAATGTGTTGGGATAAGGTAAGGTCAAATAGTTATAGTGTGAAGTTGACCTGAGGGGTGAGAGGATAAAAGATTGTGGGGAATATGGAGGAAGATTCTTAGATGCATCACCATCATTATCAATAATGGTATAGGAATGAATCCTCATTTAGTTTCAAGAGATAGAGACATATATATTTAATATATATATATATCTACAATTTAATTTATACTCTAATCTTTCCTTCTAAAAATTCATACATTATAAATTAAGGTTGTTTTTTTCCAAAATTGCACTAAAAAACACCTGTATTAGGATACCTAAAATTTCTAACTCATAATTTTATTTTACTATGATTAAGTCATTTATACCTTGACAATGTGATTCTTATATATCTTTATTTGACATATTTTTGGTTTTCTTCTCAATAACAGGGCATAAATCCTTCATTTTATAGAAACTCATTTTGAGGAGTGAGATTACCAAATTATGAACCTAGTTCTTCACCAAAAATGTAAATCATATTACCATGCCAAATAATTATAAACATAACATTTTACTATAATTATGTTATAATAACAATAATAAACTTTTGTGAAATTTGTACTACTATAATATGATTCTATACTCTTACCTAATCATTGCAATAACAAGGTTTTTAGTTGGTTCAATCACCTACATGAATGATGTTACAGTATCTTCACCATTTCAGACATGTATGGGTAACAATACATTAATACTAATAATTAATGATATTAAAGAGAAATTAATTTTATGAATATGGTTTTATAAATATTACATAAAAATTAATGGACATAACAAAATAAATCCTTGATATCATTAAATTTACTTAAAAGTACTCATTTCAAATTAAATTGTCATGAATTATAACATTATATACCATAAAATAAATAGTGGGCTATATAAAATATATATTTCATTTTATTAAACTATGTGGAATACTCTATGAATAATAAAAAATTATTATAGAATGGGGTTTGACTTTGAAATTTTGAATCAAGTATGAAGCAACCAAAAAAATTACATATATAACGAATATAAATTATAAAAAACTAATAAATATATATTCAATAAATGATTAAAATTGACTAATTTAAATTTAAATTAATATTTATGTGTTTCTGAATTTATAATTTATGATAGTTATATACATTATACATGATGTTAGTGTTCCTTCATTGGAATTAATATTAAATATTAGTGTTTGTTTTACAAGGTTACATTAAAATATTATTTTGATCTTTAACCCTGTATATTATAATATATTTTTGATATTTATTTATTTTATAAGTTTTAATTCCATTTCACCACACATTTTATTATAAATCATGTAGAATGATTTTGATAAGTGGGAAATTTCTTATCAATTCTATTCAATCCAGAATATATATCACTCATGTTAGGGTTTTCTATATTATTACGTGGATATACTAATACCATATACTATTACTTGTTCAAGATATTTTAAATTATGTTTAATTTATTTACAAAAGTTTCAATGAAATTATTTCAACTCTCTTCGAATTTTTTTTTTCATGATTACATTATCCCAGTATTTTATTATCTCTTTACTACAATTCATGTGTTCAATATTTTTTATGTCCTCAAAATTAATTTCTATTCTCTTTATCGTAGTTTTTTAATAAAATTTATTTTTAAAATATATATATTTTAAAATAATTTTATTAAAAAATAATGTTTTCTTTTTCATATTTAAATATAATGTTCTGATGTACTCTGAAATTATTTTAATATATATATATATATGTATCATTTAATTTTGAGTATATTTCACATGGTCTTCTATTGATGAGACTATCCACATTAATTTTATCGATACTTTATTTATTATTAATGTAAATTTTCATGAAATATATTTAATTTTAACAATTTTTTTGTCCTTGGTTATATGTCTGAATGTGATCATTTTAATTGGGAACATACATGTATATAATTTTATTATAAGATGTTGAAATAACAATATATATGCATCCAATGAACATATAAATTAATTATATAACATTGGGAAAAAAATGTGGAACTGGGGAGTGAACCCATCCATGAGGTTTATTAGATAATGAGAGGAAACCCAATCCACTATGACTATATATTAAGGGATACCTAGAATAAGAAAAAAATCGATTTTTATTTTAGTATGATATTACTGGGATATTCTTCAAGGATCATGATTATTGTCTCATGTATCCATATAACTACAATTAATTAATATGTTATTCCAAATTACTTATATTATCTTTTAATTCATGATTATTACTTAATTGTTAATATTTTAATATATTTTATTAATATGAAATCATATTTTCTTAAAACCACAAATTTATATTATTCTCACTTCTGATCATCAATTGAAATCTTACATGTTTTACCCTTATAGTGCATCAATGGTAATCCCATTGTTATGTTTCGATTCATTAGTTAATAAAGTGTATTATTTTGTATAATATATGAATAAGGATATATTTTTTGGAAATTCTTATTGGAGAGGTTTAATTATTTTTATTGAAATAATTTGTTTATGTAACAAATGTCCAATGAAAATATACATTTGGTTCTATGGTGTATGTTATTAAGAAATACAATCGATGGTAATATAAAATGTTTATTATGTATGTATGTTGTGGTTGGGTTTTCTCAAAAAATTTATACCACCTGATCAATCTACATGTGTACATATCCCAAAACCATTCTGAAAGACTCACAATAAACAACATATCCCTCCTCATGTATAAGAAAAAATTGTTTGAATGTTATATGAACTATGGATGATTTCCTTAAATGAACAATAACACATATAATTCTATAAAAATTTACTCTATTGATATTGAAATCCATAAATGGTGATCCAATATTTTACAATTATTATAAAACCTTCTATAAAATGATAAAAAATACAATATTCTTTATACAAAGAGGATTTTCATTATTATTCTCAAAATATTGAATATTTCACTGTGAAAGGATATATTTATATACATTTTTAGAAACTATATTTCTATAAAAGTCAACGTCCCAGAACAAGAAATGAATCATTGAAATTTTATGATAATTGATTTGATCTAAAATAATTAATATTATAATCCAAATGTTTTTATCATCCTTAATATATAAATTTGAGTAATGTAATTCTTCATCCATAAATAACATGACAAATGATTTATGATATTAGGTTAAATTTTAATTGAAATGATCAATTAGAATAAGAAAATAATGTGGAAAACAAATTTGAATTAGGATATTTTAAAAAATGTTTGTATCTAGATTATATAGTTGATTTTGGCATATCTAATTCCATTTACTTGAGCTGGTGATATGCAGTTAGGTGACCAATCATAGGGAACCATATTTCAAATTACAATTGATGTAAAATATCTATGTCGGGAAAATGTATCTATTAATTGTTGTTATTATATATAGGTTTCAATAGTAAATATATAGATATATACACTTGTAAAATTTCTTTTCAACTATTATATGAGTGTCCCATCATAACATAATCAAATGTATATACCATTTAGAAATAAAAAAAATCAATATATGTTTTGAAATCATATAGATTTATTAGTGACATAATATATGAAAAAAATATTATAATCTATACCCCTAGGGAAATTTTTATTTAAAATTAGACATTTCATTATATAGAAATCATAAATAAATCCATATGTAATACTTCAGTTGATTTTATTCCCAAATTCATAATTTCATACCTTTAAGTATCAATAAAATATTCCTTCAAATAATATTAAAACTAACATAGAAATTATTTAAATTCTAGGAGACGAGGTCTAGATCAACATGGCCATGAATCCCATTAACAATTAAAAAATGAAAACTAAAATTTTAATAGAAATAAGAACACCCTTAATTTATAACAATCCATATGATCATTGAATTCAATCTTCTAGACCATCCCTATGTTTATATAAAAGTGGTCAACCGAGATGATATAATAATGCATTGAAAACTCTAATTTAAAAATGAATTTTATAAATAAGGTACACTAAAAATTTTTCTTTTTATTATTACTAATAAGATTAAATAACTCAATAATAAGTTGTATTGGATTAGATAATATATTCAATTGATAATATATTTACACATAAATAAATTATTGAGTGGCACCTGTATCAAATCCTGAAAAAATTATAGATTATTCAATAACTATAGTAAATAATACAGTAATAGGTATAGAATCTGAATCAATGTATTTTTTCACCAAAGATATATTAACACCATGATTTAGCTCATTATGTGATCACATAGTTATCTATGGTATTCCTCTCAATTGCTGATTCCCACTCCTAGAATCAACTCTACCTCTCCAATGCAAAGGATGATATTAAAATTAGTTCGAGGCATCAGAATATATTTTCTTATTAAATAACATATAAGGAATCGAAACCAATCCTCTATAGATAATTTAACATTAAAACATTTTTAAAAAATCCATGTTACTATATTATTTTAAAACCATTAGGACCCTCTAACATGAATTCTTAGGGTGTCTCATGTTTACACACTGATGACATATTAGGGTCATATTTACCATCACTCTATGACATATAGATCAAAATTGATTCCATTAATTAATAGAACATATTCAAGTAAAACCATAAATATTAATATTATTCTCTAAAAACCACCTTCACTTCTACATGGATTGTTATACATTATTTAGACAACAAAAATTATACTTTTATTTTTCTGTACCATCAATTCAATAGCCACCACGTTACTATAGAATAAAGTTTTAAACAATTACTCCATTAAATAGTTAACAAGGTGAAGACATATGTCTAATAATTGGGATTTTAATATTTTATTATGGAATATCTATCGAAAAAATTGTTATTGAATATAAAATAAGATAACAAATTCAAGGAAATTGAAATTTCTTATTAATCATGTAAAACCCCATATAAAATTGAAGATTTATTATTTTTCGAATAACTTACCCATGAAATAGGATTTAAATTATTCTTTAATATATTATTATATAGGTTTCCATTAATTAGAGGCTCACTCCACCTTCTACATATAATTTTAAACATAAATAAAAGACATTTCACATTGGAGGATTTTTGAGTTGTGAAGATTTTAAAAAACATCTACTTTTACGTATAATTGTCATCATTTATATACCTTCTAGAAGTGTTTTCATGGTTGTTTCATGGTTTCTAACCTATATAGAATAACTATACCTCCTTAAAATAAAATTTAATTACATATTTTATAGTTGAAAAATTATAATATTAGGTAATAATTAAAAAAATTAACATCCATGTTATAATTATCACTTTGAAACTCAAGGATATGTAGGAAATGTGTTTTTCATAAAATTATTCATAATAAACATCTTGATTTTATATGTTCATACCACATATATACCTTATTTAAAAATTATATATATCAATACGATATTTCATACAATTTTTTTGCAAGCCATCTTATTCTACTTAATCTCTATAAAAGAGTTAGTCTTTTTTAATGCCCAAGCTAAATTCATAATCACCATGACTTTGAAATATGTGGTAAAGATCCAACATTTCACTTTTTCTAATGATTTATCCAGAATATATATAAAACTAAACATGGGTATTTTAAGGAACTCGTTTTGGCCCATCAATTTATTAGAGTAATTATACATATGAAAAAATAATTTTATAACAAAAATCATTCAATCATATAATAACATGATAAAGAAGATAACTAACTATAAAACGTGAAGATATATGAAATAAAAGTAGTCATATACTTTTATATAAATCCATCCCACAAGTACAATATCAAAAGTGAAAATAATATTGTCAAATTAAGGAATTTAGAAGACAACGATACAGAATACATGGAAATATTCAAATTAAAAAACCAAAATAATTCATATGGAGGAAAAACATATATATATATATATATATAAATGTTAATGAAATCCATATTATTGAATTTTCTAAAAATTTACTATGAAATCAAACAACCTCTATATCACAAATGTTCATTTTCATTACTCCACATCAATGGATTCCATGTCCACGTATAGATAATGGGTTTACGTAGAGTACCAGGGACGAAGCCCAGAAGTATTACATTGTAAGTTACATAGATTAATATTTTCCAACAATCCATGATATATTTTTTTGAAATAACATTTAACTTTAAAAATTTATTTTTTAACAAAATATGTCACATGGGATACAGTTTTATAAATTTCATTTACATAAAAAGATATATAAGTGAGTCAGAAATATAGTATTGAATAAATAATTGAATAAATGAAAAAAAATTCATGATATAGTCTGTTCTAATGAATTATGGGAGTATATGCATGTTCCTATGGTTATGACGACTGTGAAACTCATACTCAATCAAATCTATATCTATTTTTGAAAACATATATTCTTTTAGTGGGATTTGATTCCTACTCTAGAAAAAATATTCAATATCTAGGGTATCATTCTACACTAGTGAAGAAGCCCATTATAAATATATTAGGATTAATATATTAAACTTGACTATCCCATTGTTAGTATAATAATAATACGGAATTCAATATATAATTAATTTTCTGTCATAACCTTGAAAAAGTAAAGGTCACTATAATCACATTTATTCCTAATAATATTCCCTAAAAGTTTTATATAATAAAATTGATCAAATAATTCATTGTACTGTTCATGAAACATCCCTATTAAAATTATCTATAATACAACCATAAATAAATTTCATATATATAATATTAAAACATATAATACCGATAGAATAAATAACAATGTGTAAAAATTTAAATATTATAAACAATACTTTGTACAATAAAATCCTTTTTAAATTATTTCAACCATTCTTTATAATTCATAGAAAACTACCCCATGAAATAATATTATTAAACTATAATTATAAAATTGATTTTTTTTAAAACAGTATGTTTACATCAATTTCATAAATTCTAAAATTTTACACACAAATAAATCCTTTCTATATGTAAAGTTGAAACAAAGAGGAAATAGTAAAATAATATACAAAACAACACTATAGATGTCAAATAAATAATTTAGTTATGTGAATTAATTATTTTACATAATAATTCATTCATGAATTTATTAAATAATAACAATTCAAAGAACCTATTACCCATAAATTACAAAGTTCATTTTATATCATGTTTGTATACCAATGTAAATGAAGTTTTGTCTCTACGAATTGATGAGAAATCATAAAATTGGAGAACCATAAATGAAATTACATTTATGAAAACTCTATGTCACTATATTAATGAAAATGAAGGAATATGGAAGGAGGATTGGAATAATTTGGATATTACTATATTTAATGTTAGTTTTTTGATGAAATCAAGAGCCATGACTATATATTCCCTAGGGATGAATCCAATGGAGTATTGGAATAAAAGGAGGATCATATTAGTTATATCATAGAATTTTACGCATGAAATATGATGATATTATAATCCCCATTTGGTTAAATTAAAATTTTAGACATAAAAATATATAAATTTTAAAATAAATTAATATTATTGATAAAAAATTAAAAAGTTTACCGATCCATTATTTTTATTTTGGAGTGAAAAATTTGGTCTATATGGTTTACTTACATAGGTTGGGTATCCAATCAACCTAACAATGTATTTATAGAATTTCAATATAAATTTTATATTTTCACACCAATTATAAATACGAGTTATTTAATAATGAATAGTAAATGACATTATGAAATGTGACATCCAAATATTCACACACAGTCCATTAATACAATTATATAAAATAATCTATTATTTTAATTAGGACATAATAATTTGAGTAATTAATCATCATACCTCCCTTATCCCTTGAGAATAACGAAAAAATATACATATATATTTGGTTTTTATACATTTTAGATTCAAAATTAATTCAATAATTGAATAATTTTAATATTTTTCCCAACCTATTCAATTTGCATGAACCCCTAAAAGATTGTTTGACTAAATTTTTGTTCAATAAAAATTATATTGTCGAAGCATAGATGGATTTTGACTCTTTTTCATTAATTTTTTTCATTACACACAATCACTGGGCCATAATATTTTAATAAACATATGTTAGGTTCCCAACGTCCCATATAATTCCTATAGAAATTAATTTGTTAAAATGTTATTTTAGATAAATATTTGATGTGTTATGCCTACAAAAAAAGACATGATACAACAATTTGAGTTCTTCATTATAGTTCACATATTCTGAATATTGTTTAAAAATTTACTTTTTAATTAATAATTAAAACTAATGTAGTAAAAATAATGGACTCGATGTATTAAAAGTGTCATTTTCTCTTACATTTTGATTGAAATGATTCACTATAGTCAATCAGAAACACACATAGGAACAATCTACCTACACACACTACCCCCAAAATCATGATTTATTAGTGTCTTAATTATAAATTCATGTAAAGAGATAGAATTATTTATATAAAATTGAATTTATAAATGAATATAATTACATTATATGAGTTATTAGAATAATCCACTCCGCACGATGGATCTTCTAGGAAGATTGTCTGTAGTATTATTCTAGAATTAATATATTTTCCTCTTTGAGAAATATTATATAAAATTTATGTTACTAAATAAATTGAGAAAATTAATCATAAATAATAATCTATAATTCATACAATAGGAACAATATATGCTTATGATTCATTTAATTGGAGGATGTTAAGAAGTCTTATATATAGCTAATTAATTATTAACCCTTCAAGAAAGTTATTGTATATTGATCCTCCATTGTTACTGTAAAATATTTATTTAATATCTTCTCATTTTCTAAAAATTATCATACTTCTTAAAAAATTATCTTTATCACTCCATTAGGATCGATAGTCAATAACATGAAAGGCCAACACCGCACTGAAATATTTTTGTTTTCAGTAAAAATATTTATCATATAATAGAAAAACACTACATTTGATTCTTTATTATCCAATAAAAGTGTATAATATCTATTTTATATATAATAAATTTTATGTTCATTATTATTTGTAAATTCCATTTTTAATGAACTTTTGAATATGAACATTATTTCAAATCATGATTAAAATTCTTGATTAATGTGAAATATTACATGGTATGTTTTCATAACCATTTTTAGTCCCCTGTTGATATTGATTTTAATGCAATATTAAATTTTCAGCATTCCCATTCCATCTGTAATATTTCATTCTTAGAGACCACTTGATGAATAACATTAGAATATGACCAAAGTTGCCTTTCATTCCAACACATTCTAGGTGAATTGGACAAGAAATAATCCTAATAAAACTACTCAATCGGCAATGATACGAGCCAATTATGATAAAAAATGAACTAGAGTTTGATATCATCATGGGAAAAATTTCATTAAATAACAACTTGAGATAATTCTGATGATTGAATGGAGTTATAAGAAGTGAAATTTAAAGATGATGTTAAATGATAAATTTAGTTGTCCTGAAAAAATCCCACAACATTGACCATATCTTGAAAACACAACATCTATTTGGGATGAAATATTTCAATATTTTAGGATCCATTCATTGATTAATTTTCTTATTCTCTATATTATCCCAAATAATCTATCTACAGGGTCATTTTGATTCCTCTGTTTAATGGATAAATGTTGGCTTGGATTTTTTTCAAGGGTGTAATATTCTTCTCTCGATTAACATTCCACTGACCTTGGAATACCACCATTAATTGAGATAACATAGCAAATTAGAGTCCCTACCCAATTCTTATAGAATTCATATTTAAGGTGGTGGTGTTGTAGGGTTTAGGTTTCACTATGTGTTGTTTTTATATTAATGTTATGTTGCCAATTTGATGTTGTAATTGCATTTCTCAAACTGTAAGTTGTCCATTTCACCTTAGTTTCTTAATAAAATTTATTCTAATCATATTATTATGTTATTATTAATATCAATTTGATCCCATTGCTTCAAATTGTGAACTAATTCACACCATTACTTGTGAAATTATTCACATAATAGTAGAGTGATTGTAATTTCATAGTTTTTCACTTCATCAATTCCACCCTCCATTATCTATATTCTACTTCGATTGAGAGAATATTATGAATGGTGGAATGATCCTATGATGATTTTATCCATGAGAGTTAAAATTGTATGAATTAAATGTTATTTATCACTCCATAAATGTTTATTAATTTATTTCATTTTATTTTTTCATTCAATGTTTTTCTCTCTTCCTCTTTCTTATTGAATATTATTGCCACACATTTCATGTTCTAATAACGTACTTAACCTAGGAGTCCACATAAAAATGATCCTAAAATATTATGGATGATCATAATTTTTATGTGAAGCTACTAAACTTGTATGCGATGAGTTTATATTGATTTAATTTAATCAATCATTCCCTTGTTAATCCACAACCAATGTTTTTTATTAAATTAAAGGAATCATACTAGAAGAAGGGGACACATGTCCCGAGATTGAAGTCATGGTGGTCTAATGTATTGTAGGCTGATGGAATCCAAAATGACAAAAGCCATGGTCCCTAGAAGAAGGGATCCAGGGTTATAGTATCATGTGTGCTCGACACTGTGGCCCGCCAGAGAGGCTAGACAATCTGCGACTCTATTTCCCTCCTTCCTTGTGTAATGGATCTCCATCTGGGAGGAAATGAGACAACGACACATATAGATCTGTACATTCACATATTTTGAATTCATATACCTCTCTTAGTTCTCCTTTAAACCCATATAAAATCTACAAAAATATTTCAACTTCATAGAAATAAATTATCCATATAATGTATGTTTCTATGGGTTTTTTATAAGGTCTCTAATGATTCCAAAACCCAAGCAACACTACATGTCACCACATAAACCTAAATATTTAGGTACATTGGCGGAGAAAAAAAACATTCTAAATTAATGGGGACCTATGTAAGTCATATTTAAACTCATAATATTATCCCTAATTTCTATATTCCCACCTATATCTCTCTTATCATTTCCGATTTCTTTTGTTTTTTAATTTTCTTGGCACATGACCACCAATACTTGTGACCAATGAAATTGTATAGTTAGGTTAATAAAATTATTTCTGGGGAGTCAGGACCACCTAGGGGTATCTTTCCAATTTATAATAATATTTCAAGTAATCCGGATTCAAAAATTAATCCTATTTTAATGTAGGGTCTTCATAAAAACAACTCATAAACCCAGGCGAGAACCAAAATAGAAATCCAAATGAGGCAGCACTAAACATGGGTAATGTCATAGGTCAATCAATGAATTAATAAATAAAACTGACCTAAACCAATGAAACCACATGAATTAGTAATGATACCCTTGAAGAATCCAACTATTTATTTAAATATCATGTCTAAAACCATCTTTCATCCTTCCATGTGATGGAGTCGTAAATTACATACCTTCAGGTAAAGATTTCAATGACATTATTGAAACTATAATACCCTCACATTAACTAGAGACATATAATATGAATATGTTTCTTCTCTAACATAAGGATCAAAAAAATAATTTTTTATATAATCTAAAACATCTATCAATGGACTTATAGGACCAATTGAAATGATAATTATACAAAAAATACTCTCTAATTTGAAAACAACTTCAATAAAGAAGATCGTCCAATTATTTTTTGAAAAATAACTGGATTCATTTAATGAAACATTGGAAAGGTTCAAACACACACTAAACATGGAATCCCATAATGTATTTTCAATACTAAAACAAGTCTGACTTTTATTTGATGGGTTGGTTTTGGGAAACTAAAAATTCATTGACATGATATTTAATGGAACCTTTAAAAAAGCACCAAATGATGCTTATGAGTTTCTATATGGTCTGTAGAAACAAAACTAAATATTGGAAAAATAATGTTACTATGAGAATCCATAAAAATATTTTGAATTCACACCCTTATGGAAGATGAAATCCTTATGTAAAAACATGATTCACTAACTAGTAAGGTCATGGATATCTATCATATGATGAAATAAAAACTATAGACAATGTTTGAAAATTTTGGAACTAACATAACCACAAGGCTGAAAACTACACAACCATCCATTTCATAAAATATATTGTTTTAGTAGGAACACTAGTGGTGTTCAATGATATGAAATTTTAGAATCAATAGTACCAAAATAATTTGAACCTATGGTATTGTGGCCATCTAGGATTCCATTATAAATATATCTAGAAACTCAATCATCAACCTAGTTAGCCACAAGGACTAATCCCTTAATCTCAAAAAAATAAAACCCATATCGAGTTCCATCCAAAACAAGTCCAACACCAACATCGTAAAATCCAATACCAAAAACATATCCAATATCCCATTCTACATCCAAAGTATCATCCTTAGATAATCCAACAAGCACATGCTGCTACCTAATCTACCCCTCAATCAAACGTTTAACATATTAGTAAACAAATGAAGTAAATGAACTCAGAATATGATTTTTTAATCATTTACTAAAAACCATTATAATAAGAAAGCCACCAATTTCTAAAAAGTTGGTACCATCATCAACCTGGCAGATATAATCTAGTTATACAAAAATCACTCATCAATAAATAAAGTAGTGACTAACTTAAGAAGTGGGAAATCTATTTAGAAATCTAAAAAACCATTCAAGATCCATTGAAGCCTTTAAAATAAAATGAAAATGAGTATGAAACACCATAAGATTATGGAAATCCCATTGAGAATGTGAAATAAGAAAAAATACACAAAAAATCAAATAACCTTCTCTCTTCAAACAACGCATGAGAGGAAACTCAAAACTAGAAATGAACACAACATGAAGGGAAAGCCTCTATCATTTTACGTTGGAAATTACACTTCTCTGTGAAATCCAACACATTCCTTCCTAATCTACGTACTAGATGGACTTGTGCAAATTAAAAGGTAACTTCTCACCCAAAAACCAAGTCCCTTTGGATGATAATTTTAAAACCACCATTCAAGGGGGCATTCCTACTAAGTGGAAATAACCACAATGTCCTTATATCAATTTTGAGTTAAGAAAAAATAATTTTATAAATTAAATTTATGATCTAAGATCATGTAAGAACCTCCTTCCATGTGATAGATATTGTTAGTTTTTGCTCATGGAACACCAAATCCCATCTATCACTCTTCAACTACCTAGTTGTTGTGTTTGAGTTCCTAAGGGTATTTTAAATGATGAATTGGTAAAATTCAAAAATATCATTTACTAAGCTAACTTCACTATCCTTGAAAATCCTCCAAGATTATTTCCTCGAGAAAAAACCCCCATCTTCCTTGGTTGCCCATTCTCAGTAACAATCAAATTAGTCATTTTTGTAAAGAATGGTAATATGAAAATAACATTTGGAATCATTTTCCTCGATCTGAATATATAGAATAAAACCACTAAAATTTTGGATGTTAAAGAGGATAATGACGGAAATTGTATAGGCGGTGTTGATTTTGAATCATCATAACATTATTTATTCATTTATGATGTCTAATTCAAGTTGAGATTGATTTCCTATTATCATATGTGGGAAATTTATCCCCATGCCTTGAATCTATTTTAGATGACTCATTTGATGAATTTTCAGGATTGACAATTTATTATACCATTGGTGAAAAAAAAAATTTGTCCATACCCATTCATGACACTGATCTGATAAATTTGATGTTTAAAATATCTATTCAAAAGGAACCAATTCTATTAAAAATTTTGGAAAAAATAATCCAAGTTTGATATAAATTCCTATAATTATATTAGAAGTGATAACTGATAAAACTCAAATTTGGGGACCTAACATAGTCACCCATGTAGTCTTTATTATGGAAAAATCACGCCTTTCCTTTTTCATTTCATTCCCTCTTTTATCCAATAAATAGAATATGCTTCTAAAATTCATAGAAATGTATATGAATGGAATTATATATACCCTTTATTATATACCAAGGATAGACTAGTCATTGTAACTCATAAGCATTTTTTACAATATTACTCCAAACAATATCATTAACCTCTACGGAGACACAATACAAATCCTATGGGTTTTTTAAGGAAATAACATCATAAGTAGATGAAAGAGGGTATCATCTACTTAATTTTTGTTAGTGAGTGGGTAATACCAATTCAAGTTATTCCAAGGAAATATGGAATAACATTGATCACCAATGAGGATTGTGATATGAACCTCCCAAGGTTCAGTTGTGGATAGAGAGTTTGAATTTAATATAATATTTTTAACTCAAGAACCATAAAAGACCCTTTCCATTTACCCTTCATTGATCAAGTCCATTAGTGAGTGATGGGTCAAAAGATCTACTATTTCCTTGATGAATTATCATGGAATAATAAAATTGAGTTCTCCTTATATGATCACGCAAAATAAGCCTGCACCTGTCCGATTGTCACTTTTTCCTTCAAGACCATGCCATTTAGATTATGTAATTCCCCTGGTAACTTTTGGTGATTCATGGTGAGAATATTCTTTGAAATGGTGGGGAATTTGAAAGTGATATTTATTGATTAATTCACCATATTCATGGATACCTTTTATGGATTACATCAGAATTTTGATAGGGGTTTTTCAATATGTAAGGATAACAATATCATCCTAATTGGGATAAAATACCATTTCATGGTAAATGAAGGATTTATTTTGAGACATTTGGTCTCTAATATTCGAATTTATATTGATAAAACTATGGTTGTTATCATTCATCACCCTATATCTCCAAAAACATTCATGTAATTCAGGTCCTTCTTATGGAATTCTGGTTTCTTTATAAGATTCATTAGTAATTTCAACTCTAATTTTTCAACCACTTTGTGATATTTTGTTGAAATATGACCCTTTTATATGTATATAATGCTATGGGAAATCATTATAAACACTCAAGTAAACTCCAATATCTCGACCAATCATGATTTCTCCCAATTGGAAACTAATTTTTGAACACATCTGTGATGCGAGTGACTTAATTTTAGGAGCTATCATGGGAAAACATTGTGAGAAAACTCTATGTTAAATGTCTTATGCAATTAAATAAATAAATGATTCAGAAATAAACTAAAAAATTACTGAAAAATATACTTGATGTTATATTTTCCTTAGTTAAATTTGGGACCTACCTCTTAGGATCCCCCATCATTATCTTCACCAATAATTCATCACTTCTAATAACATTTCCAAAAATAAGATGTCCATGACAAACTGATTAGGTGCGTCTTTATAATTGAGGATTAGAATTTAATAATTAAGGATAAAATGGTGTTGAATTTTTTTTATCTGGTTAACTATTTAAGAGGGAATTAAATTAAAAATAAAATCACCATTCTTGGTATGATTCATTTTCTGATGAACACCTTTATTATGTGAGTGATTAGCCTTGGTATGCTGACATAGAAACCCATTTGGTTATATGTGACACTCTAAAATTACTCAGGAACCATGGTAAGATGAAATTCATTTCTGATTTCAATTAATATGTGTTTTATTATCCATACCTCTTCATGTTTTGTACTGTTCAATTCATTATGATATGTGTTCCCAAGTCTGATTAAGAGTCCATTCTAAAATTCTATCCTGGATAGGCATATAGAGGCCACTTTTCCATAAATATAATCACTGAAAATGTCCTCCAAAGTGGATTTTAAGGAAATAAAATCACAAAGGGTTCTTACATATTTTGAAAATTAGTCTTCTATGTCAATAAATAGGATCCATAATCAACATGAATCATATTACCGTACTCCAATTCTCATCATAAAAATCATTAAATATTGGAGAACTTATTTCATGGGACCCTTACCTAAATAAAGGGTATATCCGTACATCCTTATATCTATTGATTCTGTTTCAAAATGGGTTGAGCCCATTCCCACAAACTTCAATGACCAACATGTTGTGACCTGATTCCAGAAAGAGAACATAGTTTGTGGATTTCGAATTCATAGGGCTATCATCAGTTTTTGTGATACCAATTTCTGTAACCATCCATTCTTAGAAGACAATTCTATATATGGTATTTCACAAAATGTTTTCACTACCTACAATCCTCAAACTAGTGGTCAAGATGAGTTGGAAAATTGATAAATTATGAAAATTCCCGGAAAAACCATAAATCTATCTTAATAAAATTGGTTTGAGAAACTGTTGGATTACCTTTAGATATATCATACTACATTCAAAACCATCATGGCCATATCACCATATATGTTGGATTATGTAAAATCATTCCATTTACCTATTGAAATTAAATATAAGGGCTCTTGGAAGATTATAAAAATTAACTTTGACATTTCAATGGACAAAAGAAAGAGGAAATTATATCTTAATAAACTTGATGAACATAGGATAGAGGCTTATTAATTTTAAATTATAAATAAATATATAGTTCAATCCTACCAATCTAGGATTCTCAATTTCAAACACTCTAAACTGAGAAAATTTATGAACTGAATAGTTCCAAACATTATTTAAACTCAGGAAAGTTAAGGCTATGACGGTCAAGTCTATACATAGTGAATCACGTATACCCCCATGGGGAAATAGAAATTTGGGATCCCACTAGTGGTCAGATATTCAATGTAATTGTTCATTGGATAAAACCATTCATTGTATCATTCCATAAATAAGAACTTTTGAAATAGACAAAAGTTGATAGATTTAAGGACCATGTCAAGCTAATAACCTTAAACTAAGAGATATATGGGAGGAAACACTACATCAACAAGTATTTTATTTTAATATATTTAATATATTTTGAGTATTTGGGTGTGAAAATAATCAACTTCAAAAAGTAATATTCATAAATATTTTTCGTCTTATATCTTATAGTTTTTTATTTAATATTCATTATTTTCAATTTATTTTTTTCTATGTAAAATATATTTTATATTATGTGCATATATATATATATATATTAAAAATTACAAATTTAAATAGATATATTTTTTTAAATGAAGATAATATATTTATATTTTTGTGAAAAAGGACACATCGTAAGTCATTGGGACATCCCAATCATGACTGGCCAAGTAGTGGGACTCGAACCTCTGACTGAAGGGAGACAAGGGAACACTCCATTTATTGACCTAAAACATATAGTGTGTCTATAATATATTTTCATTATATACATACTTAATGTTAAATATTATATATATATAATTTTTTTAATTTTTTTTTGTTCGTCGTATCAATCTTTGGTATGATAAAATAAACAAGAATGTTATTTATCCTTTCGTTTCATCTTTGTTTGTTTTTAGTTAAGGGATCCTCTTAAGCTTTCAATGGTTTCTAGTTTGGGTTGTTTATTAGAATCTATGGTTTTTGAAGTCGATGATTTTTTTTCATCGCAATCATATATATATTAAAAATCTCCACACCATTATACCATCAACTACGAGGATACTGTAAGTGACAAGTTGGTCAAAGAATCAAATTTTTTTGTGAAAATACCTTCAAAAATATACAAATAGGTGATGATGTTATGTAACTCATTTTCAAATTTTAATTGTGGAAATACTCTCTTATACTGCCACGCCCTTCTAAATTTAGTTTTCATTAAAAAATAAATGCAATATAATTATATGATGGGGGTATAAAATCAACAAATTTTTTTTGAGTATAAAGAGAAAAAATATTTTATATGAAAAATAATGTGTGTTAAAGGAAGGAAAAATTTCGTTTACCATGAACCTAAGGATAAATATTTTTTATTTTATACATAACATTAAATAATTTTTTATTTGTTTATTCTGATTCAAATTCATTTTAAGTCCATGACCATTGATTTTAAAAAGTGTGACTATTTAATGTGAATTTTCCCAATTTACATTTTCATCCATTTAATAAAAACATCACAATGCACATCCTTTGGATTGTGTGGTATTAATTTGATTTCATGGGGTACCATAATAAATTGAACAAGCTTGGTGTTCATTTAAATTATAAATCAAGGATTCAAAAAAATAAAAAAATGATAATTATTGTGTGTTGAGTAATGTATTGACCTAATTTCTGCATTTGGGCACTTGGGGAATGTGATTCCATAGTTTTAGATCCTATAGTATGTAATTTTTTCTATATTTCTTTTATATTGAGTTTAATCGAGATGATGGCTGAGTATGTGATATTCACTTAGTTCATTAAGGTCATTGAGCCTGGGAGTCATTGGAAAATTCTAACTTCATGGGTCGACTTTATTGAGTTCAATTTCAATTACCATTGGAATGGTGAAAATATTACTTATATTAATATTAATATGTGATTCCACATAGCACTTCCATCTTTTCTCTCTTGAATAATGATGAAACCTAGGGGTATTGTGACACACAATACATCATCATTCTTAATAGAAGTTGCATGAAATGTGGCAATGATTTCTAACAGATGGGTGGGATTGGGATTGGTATATGATTTTTGTACCTCTCTTGAGTTAAATTATGTAAATGGGTTTAATATATTTTTTTTCATGGGTTATTTTGGTGAGCATTGTGTATTAAAATATTTTTTTAAATTGGATTTCAGGTTTCATATTTATGAGACACCTTTCTTTCAAAAATAGAAAAACTCAAGTAGGGGGGGTGATTAGCCACTAAAATAGAACAATATTCATTATATATATTATAATATTAATTTGAATAACTATTCATAAACCCTATTTTTAGTTCATTTTACAATTTAAACATTATTTCAAATCGTGATTGCAATTATATATTAATGTACACTATTACTTGTAATGTTTTGATACACATTGTTAATCCCCCAATGATATTGATATTAATTTAATATGTAATTTTTTGTTGTCCAATTCCATTTGGAATATTTCAATTTTTGGATCACTTGAATAATCATATTAGAAGATGACTAGTTTGGGATTTCATGCCGACAAATTTTGGGCGATGTGAACAACATATCCCCCCAACAAAATTATTGTATCAAAAAAGATCCAAGTGTAGTGATGCTAAAATTTGAACTTCAATTAGAGTAAATATTATGTAACATTTCATTAAATAGTGGATAATGCTAAATATAATTTTTAAAGGGATATCCATGTAGGCCAATTTAAAGTTGAAATTCTATGTGAGATTTGGTGGCCAATAAAAATATCCCACTATTTCAAACATATATAGAAAAGTGATCATCATTTTTGGATGAAATTGTACAGAATGATTGGAGACATTCTTCTATAAATTTTCTTTTGTCTTACCCCAATTATGAAATCGAGAATATATTTCAGGCACTTTTATTTTTGTGTATACATGTTTTCTTATATTTTTTTCAATGATGGAAAAGTGTTATCTAAAATAAATTTCTACCTAGCTTGGCCTACCAACATTAATTGGGTTTACAAACACAATTTTAGGCTCTCCCCAAGGCTTCCTAAATTCTTATTTAAAGAAATAGTGTTGGTATATTTAGTGATATTTTTTTGTTTTTTTAATTTATTATTATAATACCAATTTGATGTTGTAATCATATTTCTAAAATTGAATGTTTCTCAATTCACCTTAATTTCATAATAAAAGTAATTATTATTCTATTATTATCTTCTTATTCATATCACTTTGATATTTTTTCATTTTGTTGTGAACATATTCACACCAAACCTTGTGAAATACATCACGCAATGGTGGATTGATTGTTATTTCATTATTTTTGACAGTGTTAATTCTACCCTAGGGAGTATACTTTACGCTTCCATGGAGAGTATAGTATCAATAGAGGGATAATTGTCTTATGGGGTGATCCAATGTAGTAAAAAACGTCTGGATGAGATTTTATTTTCCACTCCATAATTTTTTTAAAAATATATTTTATTTTTGTTTTTCATTATGATTGTCTATCTTCCACTTCTTTATTGAATGTTATCACCAAACATTCCATGTCCTTATAAGATCCTTTAGGTAGGAGTGTTCATGGAAATGATCCTTCGAGGGTATATGTTATTAGAAGGCATATGTGAAGGAATTAATCTAGTAATTGATGATTTTATATTGATTTCATTTTATAAATCTATTTCATGTTAATGAAATTGAAATAATTTAAAAATAATTAATTGAATCCATCCCTATTAACAAATTAGTATTAACCCATTATAAAATTTATAATTCTTTTAGTTCTCTTAGTTCACATTGAATCCCATTTGAAATCATCCTAAATTTGGACAATTCATATACAAAAACTATCCATATAATGTATGAGTTTTAAGACTCTTTTGAGGTTTCTGAGGATTCAGCAATCCAAGCGACACTAAAAGAGACTTTTTAAACGTAAAAACATGGGTAAATTTTGGAAAGACTATTTCTTATTTGATGTTCCTTTATCGAATCATCAAATGATGAAATATTGTGTCCTTATATTTAGTGATATTTCTATTATAATACATGATTATTTATATTTTATCTAACACATTGACATCAAACAATCTCTTTTCAGCGACCACCAAGTATTATATGTGCACTATCATCATTCTCTAAATTTCTTTATGTTCAATTTAAAAAGTAAATATTTATCATTTTCAAATGACCTGTCTATTTGAATACATTCCAATTATATTCATATATGTACTCATACATTCCTAAAATATATCTTTAATATTTAATGAATATCTATTCCATGACATTTTTGTAATACATTAAAAATTCACTTCTATTATATGTTTGACCCCATTATATTACCAATGGTTTATCAGTGATATGATGATTTTATATTATATTTGTATCAATATTTAAAAAAGTGTGGCCTATATTTATTATTTTAAAGAGTAACTAAATTTTAACTAATGATGTCCTAAAGATATTTATTTATATTTGAAGGATATTCTTTTCCATAAACATGACTACATATGATTTGATATTATCTAGAATGAAACTACCACAACATAGTTCTAGATATAGTGAAAAAAACTAATTTGTTTTTATTCTAAGGATATTTTGATTATAGGCCCATAAAATATGGTCCCCATATAAAAATAATTACTACATCCATTATTCCATTTGATTCATTTCATATATTCTAGAAATGTTTCCAACCCTTTATCACATTTATCATCTCTTTACTTATTCTATAGGGAAATTTTAGTCATGAATTTCGTAGAAACAACATTTATTGATCATAGAAGTTTGAATTTTACTTCAATAACACCCATAACATGGTTTGTAATTGTAATTATATATAATTAAGATAACATATTATATTTTTCAACCTTGTTTAAAATATCATCATCTCCTTGAAGAAAAATGGACCCTCTAAAAAATAATATTCCACGTTCACCTCGACCCTCTATTTATCATTCTGTGAAATTATATTTTTTATCTTTCCACCCAAAATATATTTTTAAACATTATATACCATTTTAAGTCCTTTTTTAAATATGATAAACACCCCTTTAATCGAACTCACCATTATTTGGATTAAATTTATCCTCCTCTAATCCTTCATTTCATGAAAATTTATATCACCATAATTATATTTTCTTGTATTATATTTTATTTCATAATATAATTCATATATATGTAAGGAAAACTTATTAAACCTTGAGTTTTATTTTTTATTTTATATAAAATATTAAAAATATATTGTGTTTTTGTAAAAAAATATCATTATATCCAATGAAATATTTCATAATTTTATTTTCTATCAGCACAACAAAAAAAATCAATATAATAGAATAATTTTGTTAATTCGATTGAGTAATTTAATAACATAATATATGTGATATTTAATATACTATTTTATATAACAATTCACTTATCCTACTATAAAATCGCATGAATCAAACATTATTTAATAATAAAACTCCTTGTTTGATTCAATAATGATTGATGTTGAGAGAAAATCCCAAATTAATATTACATAATATTCAAGTAAGTCTTTAACAATTTATAAAATAACATCATTCACTAAAATTGTAAAAAATATACTTTCACTATTTATAAAATCATTTATAAATATTCTAAAAAAAGGATTATTCCCTTAGAACATCATCACTTCATTTACAGTGAATTGTATTGAAAATATGGAAAATTATTCATTTTCTTCTATATAAACACTAATTCTAACTTTAGACATTATTTATCCCAATCATATATGTTCACATAGAATAGATTTTATGTAATACATGTTCCATAAAAAGTTTTTCATTACAAACATTTCAATCACTCTATATAGTATTTATGGATGTTCTCTAAATGAAATTCAATTATAGAGAAATTTATACGTGATATGGTAATTTTTCAATCCAACATTATAGAAATTATTGATTTTATTCACTTATTTATTATGTCTAGAAACCCACATAACACAATTTTAATTCTTCTAAAATAATATTTCCAATACAAACAAGTGAAATTGGTTTCCCTCCATTATAAAAATTAATTAATATTTTTCTATATCTTGGGTAACCTTCCAAAAACATCTTAATGCCAAATAATAATTTCAATATTTTAATTAATAATACATGGAAGAAATGATGGTTTTCTTATTGCATCATTGAGTTTTATATAGTGACTATGCACAACCCATCCCATAACCATCATTATAAAAATATGATGATTATTTTTTACGTAACCATTATCCTCATACAATTATTACATATAAAATTAATTAGAACTTCCCATAAATAAATAATAATAATTCCAAATAATAAATTTATAAATATAGTCAATGGAAGTCTAATGTTATAGAGTACAAGGCTATACCCACAAATTATATCATTATATTTTGAGAGAAAAGTGACTCACAATGAGTAACTACAAAGAGACGTAAGTTCTCAACTCCATTAGAATATAATATTTCCTCACCCATGATTCTCTCATCCTAGGTTTTTTAAAACATTTCAACTAGGTTAGTAATCCTCTTTAAATCATTAATATGTTATGAAATAGATCATTTAGGTAGAGTGCAACCTCTCATGTAATTAACAAGTAGTGATAAGTCATAGGGAATGATAAATATTGGGATATTTTAATCCATTAAAATGGAGAGACCATTATGAAGGGAATGAGTTTTGATTATTAAAGTACATATACATTAGTAGAAATCATTGAATTCCGTGATTAATTATCAATTCCCTTCTTAAATAATTCATCTAAATAATATAATTATATTGAAACAGGAACCATTTATGTTATTTTTCATGATAAAATTTAGTTGATACCACTAAAATCCATGTGAAATATTCTAGTAGAAACCATGAGGCTATGGGACTGATAAATAATGATAAATGTTCCATTTATTAGAATTAATCAAGTGACAAGATATATCATAAATCATAGAAAATGTTAAAAATAATATGTATTAAATATATTTTTGATATCTATTATTCAATAGGACATTTCAATGCATAAGATGAACCAATTACATAAAATGAGTGTTGTTTTATAATCCATACCTCTTAAATGTGTAAAATAATTTTTTTAATTCAATAAATATATTAATTTACCAAAAGGACAATAATGAAGATAAAATTCCAAATGAACTTATAAATAATTCCATTAGAATGCCACCCAACTCGCTTTTAAGAATGTGGGATTTATAAATTCCATATATGGATAAGAACAATTGGTGAAAAAATGTAGTTATTCCAATGCCCTTATAATAAATCATATTTTTATAGGGATATCATGGTTCTTGGGAAACCATGCAGATATGGTATATTTGGGTGGAGAGTTTTCTTCCTATATAACATTACCCCATGAGTCCATATATTTTCTTAATGTATTTTGTATTTATATAAACATTAGCGTTGTACATTATTTATTTGGTGTTATTGAACTTGAATCTATCAAATTAATACTCTAATTAGATGTTGTTGAAAATATTTATTTTATGGAAATTTAGAATTGAAGTGATGACATTGGGATAAATCACACAATATTAGATGCACTAGTCGGATGTAGGGTAGTGTAAAAGGAAGTCTATCTTCCCTAGTTTGTTTTTATTCAAAATAGAAACATCACATCTCCTAATAATCTATTTGGATATCTAATGAAGCATTATACGGTAACCTTAAGGGATAAATAGTAAGGGATATGTATATTAGAGAACATGATAAATTGAATCATGAAGACTACCATATTTCGATATGGTTATTCATTCTAATAAATAGTAAACAATAATAATTCCACAATAAAATTTATTGTGTATGGATTCATCCGTGTTATATAATAAAATCCCATGTTAATTGTTACGACCTTAGTAAGAAAATTATTAAATTTTATATATTTTACATTAATTTAAAAAAGAAAATTTATTTTATTATTCTCTCTATGTATCTCTCTCTTTCTAGAAATGAAATAGGGGTTACATGTCTTTGTACACAAATAATGTATGATTGAAATCAAAATTATGTAATTTATTTCATTCTAATTATTATAATAAATTATACAATTTTCATATATTATACATTCTAATTTTTTCCACATAAGGTATTGACATCCAAGTATCATTGTATTGTGAAACATTAATTTATATATTATCAATATCATTAGTGGTACTCAGATCCAATTTCAAATTTGTATTAAAATTTGATTCATTATTATGAATTAAGTTACCAATTATCATTAGATTATTAGTAATATTATATAATTTTTTAATAAATATATTAGTAAAATTTTTAAAAATTATTTTGGGTGAATCTTTATACATATGATAACCTTCCTCGTATTTTCCTTTATATCTGATTTTTTTTCATTCCTCAAAAACTAAGTTAAACCATAAGTCTTAAACATTAATTTCTAAATATTATAAGTTTTATGATTATTCATAAAAAATATAATGTCTAAGTTAATATGAGTCATCCCATACAGGATTAGTTTTTTGGTTATCCATATAATTCATTTCATCTATAAAATATTGTTGATTTTAGAATATAATATAAAAATTTATCTAATAATTTCACTACTCGCACATATACCATAATAATTAAAATTCAACCAATTTATATATTTCCTTGACACCATAATTTTTATCATAATTTTAATATCAATAACAAATGAAATCATGTCATGTTTTATATATAATTAATTCATAATAGTTATCATTCCTCTAACTTTTTTTACTATGAATTCATATTAAGAAGATTGTACTTTTTTTGACTCCTCTACTATATGGTCGTTATAAATTCTTCATGTAGATGAATCTAAAATTATATTATATATACAATTCAATAATTCAATGAAAATTTATATCAATTTCGATTCTATAAACTTCTGCAATGGTAATTACAGACAATAATTTTATAAACTATTACGATTCATAATGAGTGGTTTATTCCCCTTTTGTGTAATGTTTAAAATAAATACCCATAATTGAATTATTCTTTTAGTAATATAATATTGTATTTGAGAAATAATTTAAAATACCTTCCCATTATTTCAATGAATATTATTTTAATCCATATAGTTTATTTTTAAATTATCATTTAATGTATTTGGGAAAAATCAAAATATGAGAAGGTCCATTGAAACAACCTATAGTGAAAAATATTGACTAATTATCAGTATATCATACTATAAATCTAGATATTCCTTGGATCTCATTAAATTAAATGTTTATAGTCACTTAATATAATTTTGTTTCAATGTATAGTTCACTATCATTAAATCTGATACATGATGGATGTGAAGAACACCCTTTGCAATTATAGATCTCTAAACCTAAGTAGAAATTGTTCATTTTGTATCATGTAATTAGGAAACTGTATAAAACTTATCTTTACTATATTTGATATAGATATTTATCTTACATATTTTGAGTGGTTCTAGATAATATTTTCTGATTATGTATATTAGTCTCCATTATTAGTGGATATAATATTCAAATTAAGGTTTTCATTTTTCACATACCAACAGTCCTATTGAATGTATTAATAAATAACATATTTTTAGGATTATTTTTAATATATTAATTGGTATAATTAATTTATTTCTACTATTTAGTATTGTAGATATAAATAATAATATATAATAACAGGATTATAACCCCATTATCCATTGAAATGAATCCAAATATTCTTTATGATGTATATTATTGAAAAATCATATCTAAATGTGAAAAAGGTAATTAAAACATATATAAGGTAAGTAAAAGGATGAATATACTAGAATATATATTTAACTATTTTATGAACAAACATTATTATGTTGAGAAATAAATTTAAAATGTTGTTATATGTTTATAAGTTATAAAATGTAATCTAAAATTATTTATTTATTTTTGAAAAATAAATTCATTTCTGTGAGAAATGTAGTATATAAAATTTATATGATAAAACGATGAAAAATTATTTCTTTGGGTTTTTATGGTGATTCTCAATCCCTCTCACAATAATTCCATGAACTAAAACTTGAATAATCTCAAATTACCTTATGTTTTATATCGGTAATCTATATGAATACATAAGTATAGCCATAAGTGCTTTTATGGAAGACAATTAAGATATAAAAAGGTTATATACTCAAATAATATTAAATATTTATGATATTTAATCACTTTTTTTACTATAATAATATAGAGAATAATTTCTATCTCAATCTAGAGCATGGGATGGACATTAACCCTATGTAATTTGCCATCCACCATGAATATGACATGATGTGAAATATATTGTGAATTATTAAGATCAAAACCAAGAAATAAAATGTATTCAATTATTATAAAAATATATTAGGATACATTATTAAATATTATCCTATCTCTACTATGTTTTTTATCATAAAATGATCAAAAAAATAATACATTAAAAATTTATGATTCTAAAATTGTTATAATGGTTTAGTATCCACCTCCTATACATGTAACTCCCCTTTCATGTTTGATATATGAGTTACACGTTATTTACATGCAATTATCAAAATTTATAGTACATTCATAATTATCTAATATTTCTCTCACTATGCGATCAATCCATGTTGATTTTTTAACATTAATATAACCCCTTTGGATTTTTTTTCTTTAGAGATACACTTTCATGTAACTTAAAAATGAAAAAGTTTAACTTCCCATGTATAAATTCCCTTTTTTACTTTATTATTAAGATTATGTTCCATCTAGTTATAATATTAAGGGTTTGATTGATTAATTTATCCAATATATTCAAAATATTCACCTAATTCTATTCCTTCAACATGAACCAATTTCCTAACAAATTATATACTCCAGGCATGATTTTGAAAATCATCTGCATTATTCTTGGTAGTTTGTAGTATTAATATTTTTAGTTTATGACAAACTATAAGTCATTATTCATATCTTCCTTCCTCCCTCTCTAAAATACAGTTCCAAAAATACGATCATAACTAACATACCTTCCTTGGTTAAGAATTAAGTATATAAAGATAATATCCTTTTTCATGTACTTAAGATGTATAGTAGATTATATTAAAGTATTATATTCATCTATATGTCTTGGGCCAATCATTTATGTTGAATTCCCTCATGACCTACTACTTATCTTTCTCCCGTTTATCTATATTATTCTTCAATAATCAATTTATAACATAAATAACCTAATACAGTATGTAGTTGGAAGAGATAAAATACTAATATGTGATACATTTACATAAATTTTTGAGTTTATAAGATAGAATGTGAATATTGGATATGATTTTCATAGTGTAATGATAATAAAATAATTGATAAATTTGTTTATCATTGTGCATTGTATAGGAATTATAGATCCAATATAAATTATGGTCTATGTAGTTGATCATGGTCCACAATAAATGAATACATGTTCTATAAAGATAGAATTATTGTTTATATTATAATATAGCTTCCAAAATTAAACTACCTCAATGTAATCTCCATATAAAAATATCTACAAAATAAACTACTCCAGAATTTATTGTATTAATAGCCAAAATTTTCAATTCATAACAAGAATGATAAAAATAATTTTTTTAATAAAAAATATTAAAATCATTATTCAACTTATCAATTAAGTATTATAATAATAAATCACTTTAAATTGTATACAAAAATTTTTTTTTGAAGAACTATAAATTTAAGTTCACTAAAAATAGAATACAATTAATATAATAAAATAATATCAAATGAATGTCTCTTATATTTATTCTATAGTAGGGTTTCAGAGATATACTATTATAACATTTAACCTAATACATATGTTTTTATATAGTGGATGGAATCTATAAATCAATATTTAGGTAAAGAATATAATAAGTACTATGACAGTATTTTTAACATGCCCCTAGGCCCATGGATTTTGAGTTGATATTGGAATATTTTCTAAAGGTTGGATGTTGATAATTCATTACATGCGACCTTTTGGAATTCACATTCTTTTTTAGGACATAAGGGGTGAACCATCACACCCTTTTGGGGGAATTAATTCCTTATATATGACTCTGTAATATTTAAAATACATTTTCATGATTACATCCAAGTAATAATATTATTTAATTACGGTTACTACTATGAAAAAAAAATTATTTAGACCATTCATCGATGTACTAATATTTATTAATAATTATTCCAAAAAAATTACATATCTTAGTGATTGTACAACAGTTTAATTCCATATTGGAGGCCACATTTAAATTTATCTCTATCTAAAGTGGTTTTCTGTAGGATATAGAGAGGATTTTTTGTATCATAGTGCCTTGCTATATATCACTGTTAGAGGAATCAAATAAGATATAGTTTAAATTTGAAATTTTATGGCCGTTTGATAGGATGGGTCCGTGTAGATTAATATAATAATGCAAGAAATTACAAGAAAAAAGTTATTACTAATATTTTCTATTATTCTTACACTTGGGAGTCTCTTTTTGTACAATTATATTTGTTAATACCTAAAGAATATAGGGGGTTTTTTATTACACCATGTAGGAGGTAATTTTATCTTCCTCACATAAAATCAAGAGGAAATATAATTATCATCTCAAAATGGAGAATTAATCAACCTATGTTCTTTAAATATTATATATTATAATTGTAGAATAAGTGTTCCTTAACTCATTAATAGGGTTATATGTGTTGTGTAATGTGAATAAAACTTGGATAATCAATAGATACACCCTCAGATCATCACATATGTGATCCATACAACATCCCTAAAGGAGTATACAAATTATATATAGAAGAATCCATTGATCATCAGTAGTGGAATCCATGAATTTTCAGTAGTGGAATCAATGAATAATCACAAGTTGTAGTCCCATGATCAACTCTAGAAGTTTAAATGGTTTTCTAATAAGGGACCCATTACCTCATTACAAGAATCATCCGTAGATCATCACCAATGAAATTTTCAACTCAACACATGAGTGTTTTCATGTATGTTTAAAGTCCTTTTTACCCATTTTTTACTTTTACTACATGGTATGTATGGAATATTTCTTTTACGAGGTACTTTTGGACTTTTCCGACAAAAGTACGAGGAGAATGTTTTTTAACTTATATGGCATGAAAGGATTTTTAAAGACATATTTTCATGAAGCTTATTCCAAAATATTTCATGACTATTTTGAACAAAATATCATTCTTTTAAATTGCATGACATTTTGATAAAAGAAATTGATTTTGAAGAAGAAAGGATATTTTCCTCAAGAATTAATTTCAAGTGTTTTATGAAAACCATTTTTTCATCTAAGATGAGATTATTTCATATGTGTATGTTTCACGTATAATGACTCTATGATTTACATGGTTTCACTTTTCTTATGATGAAATGATATCAATTTATTTTATATGGATTATGTGTTGATGGGAGGATGTTTATGAAACCCATTTTATATATTGGGTTATTATGAATGATGTATGTTTATTTTGTGGCACAAGTAAGAATGATTTCACTATGAGATGGGTGGGACCTATATCTCTCTACAATGCATTGGTTAAGGATTTATATCTCATGATATAGAAATGGGTGGAATGTTAAGTTAATCCAGTTCAGTGTTACAGGACTTAAAAGAGGAGTGAACTCGATTCAGAAAGGGACTTTGTCCACTAAGATGGTCTTGGAAGCAATGCCTTGGTTACTATAGAAAATATATCATGTTTTGAATGGTTGCCTCAATTAAATGTTTTATTCCCATTATATTATATCACGATTGATGTTCTATTATGATATATGCCTTACGTACTTCCACTATTTATGTCTTTGCTCAAGATTTTGATGTTTAAATTTCATGTTTAAGTTTTATCTTCCAAATGTTTATGGATTGTTTTATGTTATCTATGTTTGCCCTTACTGAGAATTTGAGCTCACACTTTTTATGTTTTATTTTTCAAAGGAAATAAATAAAGGTTTTATGTAAGGAAAAATGTGGGAAGATCATTATGGGAGTTGTTGAAGATATTTCAACATGATTAGAAGTTTATATTCTGAGTTTCCAAAGACAATAAATTATTACGGTCCTTGTTTGTTTGTTCTTGTTATGTATTAAATATTCCGGAAAAGTAATGTAATGTACATGTACGTCAAGCTTTTGGTCTCTACAGTCAGACCCACGTAGGATTTCGGTACAGTAGTCGTCACATCCAGCTCTAGGGTTCCTGAACAAAACACACTCGATTCCAGGAAGGTCCACTCCTCGATTCAAGTGTTGATATATCAACTATCACTATTTCCTGAGACGATGTATCCCAATGTTCGGTCTCATGAAAAGGAACCCAATGCGACAGACGGCGCGTCAATCGGACGCATGGTCTGAGAGTTATTGGCATTTCTGTTCCAGGGGCCTGGTTGGATTTATGCTCGATCTGAACCCGGCTATTTTCCAAATTTATCCAAAACTCAATGAGTGTATCCAAAAGGACCATATCCTCGCAAGGGTCCCAATTCCACAAACGGTGTGTCGATTGGACATGCGGTCTAGGAGATATTCGCATTTAGGCAATGTTTGCCATGACCCATCAAGCCCAATGGGTTGGAGGGTCAGCCCAACTCAGCTCGGCGGATCCGACCCGGCTAGTGGGTTGGCCAGGCCCGACTTGGTGCGTCCAAAACAACTCGGGGGGTATGGCCGACTCGATGGGGTGCGGCCCACCCACAGAACCATCTCGCACTGCGGGCCAGTTTGGTTTGCCCAGCGGCGCCAAACAGCGCAGCCTCTCCCGGCCCGGTCGGCCAAAGCCAGTAGGTTTTTCCCGGTGCACATGGCCCACACAATAGGTCGCGGTTCTCCTCTGCATGGAACCTTTAGACACCACGTTCCACCACCCCGGCCGGCAGGCGGCCAGATGGTTCAGCCAGCAGTGCGGCCTGTGGTTTCGGGCAACCTTCCTCCTCCACACAGCACCTTCGGGCGCCACAGTTCTTCAACATGACCAGTAGGAGGCCGGCCGGTTCGGTTTGGCCGAGCAGCCCGTGGACAAGGGACACGTCCTCCACCTCCACACGTTTGGTGCCACGGCACCGGTCCTCCACTGTCGCGCCCCGGCTTGGCCGCGGCCTTCGGCTCCACAACACGGCATGACGGAGCCACACCTCTTCATCCGTCGCAGCCCTCCCTGCCACGATTCTTCTTCCATCCGCCGCAGTCCTCCAGGACGCAGTTATTCTCCAGAACTGTGTGCCATTATCGCACACTTTCAGCTCCACCTTCATGTTCATCAAATAGAAGCACCAATGTGGAGGGTCAGGCCATGTTCATGCAGCCCGAACCCCCCTCGTCATATGATATCAATCGGCACATCATTCCACCAATTTAACAATGTAGAACAGATGGTAGAATCAAACATTAAAGTAACCCCTACCTCGATACAAGGTACGTTGTTGAAATTGAAAAAGACGCGTCACAGAAGAATGACGTTATTCCATCAACATCAGAGGGAATGACGTTGTCATTAGTGGCATTCTTTTCGGGTGATGTCTTCCTTTCCTTTCCCATGTTGGAAAGAAAGAAGTCATGTCGTCGTTCTTTGTTGGAAAATGGCATTCTTCGTCGGGAGGGTATTATTCCTCCAATAGTTCCTCCCAATTCTACCGACTCTAGAAAAATTATGCCATCTCCATCCATAATAATATATCACATATTATTATGTTGGAATAATCAATTAAAAATAATTCAAACACACAAATCAATTAATTAAAACATTAATTTAATGTGTTGGAACCCAAAAGGAGAAGTACTAGGGTTTAAGTGGTTAAGGGATGTTTAAGAGACCCTCTTCAATTTAATTAAGAGTTAAATGGGGGGTTTAAGGGGAGTTTAAAATAATTGACCCCACCCCTAGTTATATCCTCCCAAGAAAGGTTAGGGTGTGGTGGACCCCACCCCTAACCTCCAGTTATATACTTTAACCACCCTTCCAATAAAAATTTGTTACACACACATTTTTATTTAATTTTTATTTTCAATTAGTGACCCTAAATAACTTCCATTCATGTTGAAACACAACTGTGGTAATGTCCTACTTAGGAAAATTCACGCTCAACGAGTTCAACAGTGCCCTTGTATTTCAATTCCGAGCACCGGTTCAAAAGATATTAAATCTCTCATGTACGTTTACTGAACATACCCAAACAAAACTTCAGAAATTGATTCCAGGCACACCGGGCCTCGGAATCTGGCACCATCAGAAACCGCGGTCTCATAAAATTCCCATGTATTTAAGAAAAAAAAATTCACAGGATTTTTGTGTCTTTACAGTTAAGATGAATAATTATATAAAACATTAATGATAATTCTTTGGGTAAATTGGCGGTTCATGATCATGAAAACCTCATTTTAATTTATAAGTTAATATCATCTGTACAAAAGGATTATAGAACCATAGTTTTAATTATAAAATATATATATATATTATATTATGGGTCAACCATCAAAATGGTTTCATTATAATAATGTATGAAGGTAAAATAAACTGAAAACACATTATCCTTGAATTTTTTAAATTAACACATCTCGGATGGTGTTTTCATTTCTAGTATAAAATTAGGGGAAAGGAGCGATGATGAAAAATTATTCCTTTATCATAAAAAAATATAGTACATGAATGGACCTAGATTAATCACAAAATTTTTATGAGGATATATGAGGATATAAATGAAAACAATGAATCATGAAAATAAATTAAATTAATTGAAAAGTGGAATTTTAATCTTGAATTTATCATCCTTGAGAGCCTCTTTATGAGAGTAGTTTTGTTCTTTTTATGAGACCACAGGATTTTTCTCATGGGGGAGGAGAATAGGAGGATATATGAGGATAATTTAGAAATTTCACAAGGCTTTAAATGTGTGAAGAGAATATAGAGTGAGGGTGGAAGGTTTATAGTGGAGGTGAGGAGGGTTTTCAAATTATTTTACTCATTATTTTCTTATTATTTCAGATACAACCAATAGTTGTTATTTTTATGACAAAAAATATTAATATGTTCATGTGAGATTGAACCAATAGTAATTTACACCAGGCATCACTCAACCATGATGAAAAAATTCAATTATTTAGTATATTTTTTAAATTATCAAATTTTAGTATTCACTAAAAATTTAAGTATTTTAGAAAAATTTCCAAAATTAACCGTAACAATTTTTTGACATGTAGAATTCAAATATGAAATATATTTTCTGATGATAAATTTCAAAATATTAATAATTTAATTTTTAAATAAAATCATAATTTATTCAAAAAATAACAATTTTTATACTATAATTCGTTTTATATCACTTTCAAAAATTAATGAAGATCTCATTATCTTCTAACCATAAGAAACTAAAATTAAAATTGATTTACTATTCATAAGTTTAATTATAATATTCATATTAATATTCAAAAGGGTATGTTACTCTTCACCAAAAATAAAGTTTGTCTTATCAAACTCAAATTATCATACTGAACAAAACTGTGTATGTTGGTTTTTCGAGATTCAAATCATAGAGGTTGAAAAATTTTGTTTACAAAATTGGTTATAACAATGTTGTGTATTTTAGAGGATCAATGTTTCTTGCACTCAATATGAAATTTATTTTCAAAATCATCAGGTGGTACAAAAAATATATAATGAAATGAACAATTATAAAAATTATTGGTTTTATATCCTCCCTATAACAAGATATCCTATCCAATAAATTTAATCTTTAAAAAAATATTTTTAAATGTCATAGTCTAAAATTTTTATACATATGTTTCAAAAAAAAATTACCACCAAAATATAAGTATTAATATATTATATGAAAAATAAATGACTATGCACACCTCTCAAGGATATTATCTAGTAGTTATGAAAGAATTTGTTCCCCTAGAAATGTGTATCATCTAGATAATGATATATTTTTTTCAAAATAATAATGTGGTAAATAACAAATCATTATATATTATGATATATGAAATGAATTATGGATCAATTTTTAATAATAGGGTAGTTGAACTATAAAAAACATCATGTGATCCAATTTATATTCACAAATAAACTGACAAATCATGAAGGGATTCTTTAAAATATTTAAAATCATATATTTCATTTTGAGATGACAACTGAAAAATATAAAAAATTACCTTAATATATGATGGTAAATGATTATGATCGTTGTAAAAATTTTGAAATACCAGGGAAATAACAATGAATAATTAAATAAATTATACCATTTCATGCATTTCCTATATAAAACTATATCCTAATAGTAATGTCTCTTTAATTTCAGACCAAAAAATAGACGAAAACAAAAAAAATATGAAAAAGAGTTAGTTGATTCAAATGAATTGGTACCTAATAGATTTTATTATATAAAAAACAATAATATAATATGATATTCATATACACCTATAAAGTGGAGAATGAATGATATTAACATATCCTTTATTATATTCATATTTGTATTAGACTGACCATCTATATAGTGATGATAAGTTTTGATAAACATAAATTAAGTTCCCTTTCCTTTTTGTAATCCCTTATAAAATATATACATAAATATTAGGTATTTATAAAATTTATTTACATTAATACTATATAATTTTTTATAATTTATTTAATATTTAACACACCTCATTCATTAACTTAATATAGATTATTGATTTGTCAGAAGTGTATGGTCTTGTTTAGATATCTTCTGATTACCGATATAACATCACAGCCCCAATGGGATGTCAAAAATCCTATAAATAATACAACATCTCTATTTCCAATTTTTACTTCATAATTGAAATGTATTTTATAAACTCAATAGTCTACGATTCTCTTTCTTTACCTACTAATTGGTAAGTCAAAACTATGACAACTCTAGGTTTTTGTGCTTCACCCTTAAAACTATTGGAATTTTCAAATTTCATGGAATATCATAGTTTTTTCGGGATGGAATGTCCAAATTAAATGATTCTAATCAGGTTTCTCATTCTCTTATATTTGTATAGGAACTAATTCCTTAACCCATATTTAGAAGGGTTAAATATAATTTTTAAGGATAAATTTTTCAGGTACTCAAAATAATATTGTTTATCTCAAATTAATATATTATCATTGTTAGACCATTTATGATTCGTTAAATTTTTAACCAGTGTAGACCAAATATTTGAATGCAATTGAAATTCACATCATTACCATTATCCGTGTCTAGGTGTAATTCAAATATCATTTACATCTATCACTACTCACCATTGAACTCTGGGAGAGCCTTTATATTTGATTTCCATCACAATGTATATTTGTTGGAATTACTCTTTTATGAAGTTTATTATAGTTTAAATAATTTTTATAGATGTACTCCACATTAAATTTCATTACAAAGTTCAAATCAATTTAATAAAATATATATCTCAAACTCATTTGTCTCGTCCATGTATTGAAAAATTCACAAATTTTTTATTCAATATTATAATGAATAAAAATCCATAACTAACTTGAATTCTAATATTGCATTATTTTTTCATTATATTCATGTAATTAAACATTTCATTGTAGGTTTTTGGAATAAGTGGAATTGAGGATCATTTTAAATTTTGAGATCATGGAATATTGAAATACTAGAATATTCATTAGAAAGTGGTTATTTGGAATCTGATAAGATGTCCAATTATTTTTTTGGAGGTTAATGTGTGGTCAAATGGTCTAGATAGAGATTTTGAAGTTTTAGTGATTCATAAGGGATTACATGTGGAACTAAAAATAACATTGGAACCTCAATTAAAGGCCACTATAAATATAGAGGAATTGGTTTGGGTTATTATCCATATATGTGGGGCTCTCATGGGGGTAAACCAACACCAAAGTGTCCCATATGTGTTTAAAAGGTTTTCTAAATGATTTTTAGTGAAATATTACTAGATCTATAGTGATGTACATGAAACCCTTTTATTGTTTTTCATTTGTCTAGTCATATATTAGGATTAATTAAAAACATTTTCCATACTCCCTCTCCTACATGTAAATTCAACTCTATTTACCAAATAGAGTCTCCCACTCACTCATCATTATTTACTTTCTGAGGTTATCCTATACTACATGATCAAAATGTCATATGAAGTAGAGGGATACATCAATAATGATAATAGAATCCTTAAATTTTTTATTATTTTTTCACTTCTAATCTTTGTTTTAGAAGTATATTTGTTTAAAGAAATTTTTTTCTAATATATTGATTTTATGATAACAAGTGTGAATTGTGATGCTATATTAGATGAATTAACACCTATAAGCACTATATTTATTGTTCGTATAATATTATACCTTTTGTTTTTTGTATTTATATATTTTTCAAGGATCATATAGGAGGTATAGGTTTAGGAATTAATCAAAGGAGAATTGTGAGTCTAGAATGTTATGATAGTTAAGTGTAAATTCTTCAAGGAGAGAATTTGGAGTAACCAAGATGGTCTATAGATTTCATTTGGTTTTTGAAACTAGGGGTTTAATAAATAATTTTTTTTGATGAAACACTTGGTGGTATTAGATGTTGTTAAAAAATTTGGATTGGATTAAATTTATCATAAATGAGTTTTTAAGTGGATTTATGAGTGTTGAGACCCTTGGCTAGAGGTTTCAATGATCCATTGGATACAATGTTTGTAAAAGAAATGTCTTTAGTAAGTATTAATAACCCTAAAAAATCTTAATAATGGTAATTTAATAATGATGATGACTTATTTATACTCGATCATCACATCCAAATAAGGGGGTAAGTTTTTTAAGTAAATGAACTAATATGGTCACCTTGTTTAGATTGGTTTATCTATGTAATGCTGGAGCCTAATGTTGATGTGTACATTTCTTAGGTATGGGTACTTTCACTACCTATAACCATAGTGAATTTTCTATGAGAACCTTACTAGATTTTAGTTAGTATGTGAACTATTCATTTATATTAATTGATTTATTATTTTTTATGAACACACCTATTGCTAGAGTGAGTGGTATTTTTTTATTTGTTTATTTTAAGGGTACAGTAAATATGGATAGGATGAGGTGGAAAAAACCTTATCCCATGTGTGAATGAAGGGAATAGGGTTGTGATAGATATATAGAAAATAATATTTTTCCAAATTTATAGTGTATTGTGTACTATAAGTGTTATAATGATGTATGTAATGGTTGTAGTTAAATTTAACAAGGTATTAGGATGATGAAATTTTTTTTGGGTGGAACATCGTGTTATATTATCCATGGGTAGAAGATAATTCATTCAAGTAGATAACTGTGTTTGGTTATGAGATATGGCTTGGGGATTAATATTTTTTATATCAAAATTTATTTAAGATTTTGTAGGGTATTTCCAGAGAAACAACATTTTGAGCTTATTTTTATAATGAGACTACTTTAGGATTGTTATGTCAAGATGTTATAAACAAACTTCTCGAATAATGATATGATGAATATATTTCCTATATTAAGAAGTTAACAGCCATTATTTCCCTTGTATTTCTCAATGTCATACCCTGACCATGTTTTTATAGATACCGATGAGGAATCATCATGAAGACATAAGGACTAAGGTTGATAGTAACATAACGTTGGTTTTCATTTTTCATAATAACTAAGAAGATAAATATATATTGAAATGATCCCTTTATTTTCTACTACATGAGTATGGACATGTCACAAAATAATCATATTTCTTTTAGATATAAATATTATTATGAATAATAAATATTTTTATAGGTATTTGAATGGATCCCTTGATATTTTGAGTGGATATTACACCTCCTAGGTACTCATCATTCAAGTGTATTGTATAAATCATTTAGATTGGGTACCCAAAATCTTTTTATTAATTGGTATCCACAAGAGTGTATCCCCAGTCACATTGTATATGACGGTATGGTTATTTTACACTTTTCCATGATGGGTATACTATTATATATGGTTTCATTATTCCTTATTATGGCTATGTAATACCATTCCATTAAAATATTACTCTACATGTTGTTTTTTTATGACTTACACATAATAATTTTAGATTTTATAAAGCTATTGTAGATGCGATTACTGTTATTTTAGGAATCACGTGGTTCCATGTATCATTGTGTAATATTTGATACATGAATATATGATAGGATTGATTATATATTACCTATTGTTTTTACATATAAAAGTAAACAATATATTTAGACATATTTGAGGAATGATATTAGGGTTTCCCCAATTATAATTTCCCCAAAAAATTCCTGGTAACCATTTTGTGATTAAATTTCCATATGTTTTAATTTTCAGCTATAGGATTTATGAGGTATCTTGACAGATAAGCTGAAGGGAACATTTTGATAATAGGAACAATTAGGGAAATACAATTTGGGATTGTATCTCCAAAATTTTATGCTATGTTTATATTATTATTTAAACTCTTAATGGGTGTAATTTATTTCATGTATGTGTGTTATGAATGGGTTTCATTATTGTTATTGGAAGTTTATTTCTATATTGATAGTTGGAATATAGTTGTATTATGTTGTATTATGATAGAATTTAAAACCCAATTATGTATTATGGTTATAGATAATATATGTAATTCATTGGATTTATTATATCATATTAGATTTAAAATACCATAAAGCAACATAACAATTGATAATATAGTTAATGAACAGTGATACTATGAATAGTATTTATATAGGTTTTTTCGGAATCTTGTTAATATCGTAAAATGATGTTATGGAATCATAATTTAGGATCATTCGCTATAAATTCCATTTATCTGAGATTCGAATCGAGATAGATTCACTAGTCTTTTCCTTTATCTCTACCCATGTTTAGATCCAACAACTAAATCACGATAAAAACTGTTTATAAAAGAAACTCAAGCTCATTGTGATCATGGTAAAATCCATGTACACCAAACCTCCTAAAAAAATCTAAACACTGTGAAAACAACCCTTAGGAATTTTATTGATGTAATAAGGGGATATATATCAAGACCCCGATAATATTATTATTTATATTATATATAATAATGAATATATTTACTTCTTATTATTGTTAGTTTGTATAGGATTCATATTTTCAAATGATAAATCACAAAATTTATTTTTTTAATAATATTAAAATTTTATTATGATATTATTTTTTGATGAATTCATGAATTTTATAAATAATTTTTTAGAAATAATATAATTAATTAATTTTAATTAAATATAAATAATAAAATATGTTTTATTAAATAGAATTAGTTTTTATATTGTTTTGAGAAGTATTATTATAAAAACCCATCATTTATCGTTAAATGATAATTATTATTATAAATATAAAAATTAATTTTTTTATAACATTATTTCGATAAAATAAATATTAATTTTGGAATTAAAATGTTAAAATAATCCAATAGTTAGTTGTTCAAAAAAATTTAAAATAGTGAATTTTTCATGAAAAATTTTAATAAAATAACAATATACTCTATTTATTATGACTTTATAATGATCTAAAAGTTATTTAATAAAATATATAAAAGGTATCCATAGCCAAATATATATTTCCCCTTTAAAATAATGTAATATTTTATTTATATAATTTTACTAATCCATTAAATATCTTTGAAAACTATATTTTATTTTAAGAATTTAAAATCAGTTCTTTAATAATGTGACTTGTGTCTACATAACCATGTTTAATATTTTAACGATTTAATCCAGTGTTATTTTAAAATAATTAAAACCACTCTTATATGGAAGAAACCATTAGAAAAAAATGTTGGTAGGTTTTTGTTTTTTATTACATTATTATATAGATTCCAAAACCTATTTTTAATAAATTACAAAGTATTCCTATCTCTTTTCCTGTACAAACCCAACAAATATACCATTTCTATACACTAAAAACCCATTTATCACATGCTCTATCTTCTCTGATCACTCTATAGTGCTCACAAGGTTCCCCCAAGCTCTCAGGAATATCCTCCAATGATTTTGGAGTCACCCACTCAAGGAAAGGGGTACTTCCCTTTTCCCCTTCATTCAAGTATCTTTTTCATTTTATATATAATATTTACAATTAAAAATGTTAGGATATGTGTCTCCATTCCCTATTACTTTCAATTGGACTTCAAAATGATACAAAATGTCTTTATCTATCATTAAACCATTTTATTAATCTTTATTTTCTATCGTTATGATGTTCCAACTTCACTGAAATTTTTCGATGCCAAACCACTACAATGTGAAAAACATCTTACACAATGGTATTAGAAGACACACTTATAAATATTTTATATGGGACTGAATTTATTTATTCCAAACTACACAATAATGGAATTAAATATGATTAAATATGATTCTTTTTTGAATAATATATACATCTCACTTTTGAATGTACAATATTTGAAAGCGACTTGGATGCACAGAATTATGACAGGATCCAATTAATTGGGTTATGTTTTATTTTCATGATAAATAATTTATGGTATTATAGAGTGATATAAATCTTTTATAGGAATTTTTACAACATTTATGACATCTTATTTTTTATCATGGATATATTTTTTTGATGTCATGTTTAAAGAGGTTTCCACATTTACATTTTTCCATTATGTTATCATGCTATATCAAAACACATTGTTCTTGTTTATGATTATCACCAGTTTTATATCATATTTAAATTTAATTTTTTTAACAGTTAATAATTTCTTCATGTTATTCCTTGTCTATTCCCTTATTTTTATTTATATCTCACCAATTTATTATGTATGTTCTAGGTTATCCCCTATAGTTCAATGAAAGATAAAATATTATGATCATGTTAATGATGTTTAAAATAATGCACATGTAGACACTATTCTTATGATGTAATTAATTTTACATAATTAACCAAATACACTAGACTTTATGATCTTATAAACTACAATATATGTGTTATTATGTAACAAATAAATAATTTATAGGTAATAATGAAAATTGATCTAATAGTTGGAATTAAATAAAGTATATTTATTCACCAGATTCGGATTTTAAATCTATAGGGAAATCCATTGGAAATACAATAAACCTAATAAGACACCCCAAATTTTGGTAAATTGTTGAGTAAGGGGTTTTTATGAAAATAAATCACAAAATAGATCAAACAAGTTGATATGACTCTAGAATAAATGTGATTAGGTGTAACACCCAAATACAAAATATGGATATTAAATTGGTTAGCAAATGAAACATGAAAAAAATTATTGAACATATAGTATGACTCTATCATGATACAAGCTTCTCTAAATTTACAATCTCCATAAAAAACAATATAATGGGAACAAAAATTCCCTGAGGTGTCTATATTTTAAAATAGATCCTACATAATATATATTAAATCATATAAATTCATAAGTTAAATATTAAAATTCTTTTCAAAGTTATATATTTAATTTTATTCGATTCCCATTTACATTTATAATAGTTTAAAAGTACTCATCCCTTATTTTTTCCTTTAATATAGAAATTTTCTGAAAATATAAGGAAGTCAGTAAAAAAGAATGTGATAGGAAAAGTGGTCAATGCCCCAACGAGATGCCCAACCTAATGGTAGTATAAATATAGAAATGTTTTGTGATACTCTCTTAGTTTATATAGATTTTAAATAGAGACCTAATTTTTGATGAAATCTCAAAACCACCAATGAAGGAATAAGTTTCATTTGAAACATTGATGTGACAAAGGCCTTAAAATTTAAATGGATCATTTTATCTCTTAATATCATAATAATGAATATATATAATTAAAAATATATTCTCTATCCATAAAATTTATGGTAATGACTAGGTTATACTAGTAATTCATCATATGGAGGGAGAACCGATCAGTGGTGTAAATTGATGACTAATACTAAACATGATTAATATATCAATGTTATGGGTTGGGGATGTTTTGGAAAATTATTTTTGAAATTTTTTTTCATCACACCAACTAACATAAAAATGAACTTTATTTAGTTGAACTCATGAAAAAAATTATGAATCCATCATGGAGTATTAGGAAAACATAAATATAATTCCATTAAACACCTACATAATTACCCATTAATGAAATGTTGACTGATTCATTGTTATGCTAAAACAAAGCGTATAATAATCCCTATTGAATTGAGAATTTTATTGCTATCAGAAAATTTTCTGATCTACCCTCAAAGTCAGAATGGAGATAAGCTAATCACAATAGTTTCATGGGAATAATGTGTGGAATTTTGACTTTAATAATGGTGGTGAGGTGGAAAAATATAATGTTGGAAATAAATTTTTACATCCACATGTAAAAGGTGTGTAAAGAAGAACCGTGAATTTTTTCTGATGTAGAAAAGATAATTCTTCAGGTGCGGGAAGGAAGGTCCCATAGTTAGAAAATTCTGATAAGAAAAACCAATCAATGTAGTAAAAGATAGGAAATATCCAATAACCCCAATCCTACTATATGACGTCTCAAAAACATGGAATAAGGGATAATTTAAGGCCAATTCCCTAAACCATCTCTGATTAAAGACAATCAGCATCAACAACCCTGAAGGCGGTAATGGTGTGATTATTCCATCACAACCACAGAGGTGTATCCCAATAATAGAGTGGAAATAGGTATTATAGTTATTAATTCATTAATGGAGAACATACATTTTTATTCTAGTTATATTCATTCAATCATATTACACATGTTTAGTACAACTATTCAAACACCATCAAACATAATACAATTGTAGTTAATAGTAAATACATCAAATGGGGAAATTATTACATCCCATGTATATAATTCCTCCATTATAAAAACTTGTGGTATGAACATACTGGTAAAATTATTGATCCTCCTTTTAATGGAATTTTATTTAATTATAGATTTGGATTGGATTGCCATATATATATATATATAACATTAATTTTTGTGATAATAAAATCACCCACAACTACAAATATTCCACTGATTTTTTTCAAGTGATTGGAAGTGGAAGATTCCTATTTGGAGCCAACATCTCAATCATATATATTAGTACCTTATGAGAAATAATATCGGGATAAAATTATTCAATCTATGGAAAATATCCTCCCTGATGACATTCCCATTGTAAGGTAATTCACTGATGTGTTTCCCAAAAAATTTCCTAGTCTTCCTCATAGATGAGATGTTGAATTTTCAATATAGCTTATACATTATAATTTTCAATAACCATTATTCCATATAGAATTATTTTTGTAAAACATGAGTATCTAATGAAAATAATATATTAGAATATTCATAAATGGTTCATATTCCCAAGTGATTTACCATGGGGTTCACTAATCAACATGATCAATAAGAATGATGGTTCAATCCTCATTTTCATTAATTATCTCAAGATCAAAAAATCAAGATAAATAAAAATTATAATCTTCCATAGAATGATGAAATTTTTGATCATCTACATGGATCCCAATACTTCTCTATGTTGAACATTTAGTCATGGTATTACCATGAAAGAGTGAAGAAGAAGGATATCACTATGAATTCATTCCATTCATGGAATATGAACTCAGAGTTCATAGTAATTCCATTCAGACTCAATAATTCTCCTTCATTTTTCATGGACATGGGGAATATATAATTTATATATTTATTTGGTAATTTTCTAGTAGCCATTATAGCTAATATTGTAATATACGAAAATGAAAGGAAAAGCATGAGGGGTATCTATGCACTATACTAAGAACCATATGAATGTGTAAGATTAATGAAAATTATATAAAATTGTGGTTCTGGTTGAAGGAATTATCATTACTAAGGAAAAGTATCACATGAAATGGGATATTTTTGAACATTTCCAAGGTAGATGAAATTTAATTTTTTATTGGGACATTATCTATGGAAGATATCCTTATATTCAATGGAATGTATGGGTATTATCGCCAATATAAAAGAAATTTCGCATTATTAAAATATATGGACCCGACCTTAAACATTACATAATATTAAATGAAATGAATAATTCTCATTGAGGATCTTTTCAGCTTTAGAGTTTTAAGGAATTAGGACATAACTATTACATCTCAAAATATTACAAATTAGGCACTTCTACCCAGGATCCACTTTTTTTTTATAAAATAAAAACTCTTGAAAAAAGTCATGTCTAATTCCATGTTAATGAATATATGGCTTTTCCTTGATCCCATCCTTGACCCTTTCATCTTTACGTCATGTGAAAAACATTTCAAAACTTGGGATGATCATAAAAGGCTCAGTAAGGGTTATAAAATAGTGAATGAAAACATTTGATAAAAAATACATACAAAACATGGACTCTTTTACTTACCTCATGAAATCATTAGATTTATGAAAGATACATAGAAATCATAAATCATAATGGTAACTTGCTGAATCCATACCATACTTACATTGTAGCTATCACAGCTACATAGGGAGTTACTTTGGAATACACATCATAGTATATTCCATAAATCTCTTAGGAGAAACATTCACGTTTAACTCTGTCACGTTACACAATGCATTGGAGAGATATCTCGGGCTCACCCACCCTAGGTTTATCATGGAACCACCCATATACTTAAATAATTCCCAAGGACCATAAAGTAATCATAACACATAACAAAAGCCTAAATGAAAGATAACATTCCAAATTGCAATAATGAAATATCATTTCAAGATATTTAAATAATAAATCCATTCCCAAAATCATTTTCAGTACCAAAATACGTAAAAAGAGTATTTGGTATTTATTTTTCCTTTTATAAACATTCTGGCTTGTTAAGGAAGCCAATGATCAAATAATACTCACGGTGGCGGAAAGGTCATTGTCACCGCTTACGTTAAAGAAACATTCCTTTTTTTATTTTAGTAAAACTAATCGTATAAAATTATTCCCTTTGAATAAAATGAAAAGTCAAAGGGGTTTATACACCGAAAAAAAAGTCGTGTATAAGAAATGCCTCAATGAAAGGAGATTGAGACGAAGTCCCTTACCTTGTGTCCATCATGACCCATTCATTCTTTAATCTCAGGAATAATAAACTAAAGCTAATTTATACATTCTTAATAACCTTTCTCAAGTTTATTATTCCTTATATATCACTTATGACCATGTTATATTCATTATGTAATCATTTAAGTTAATAACATTCATTTTGTCGATATGTGGTACATGAGTCAAAAATAGAATTCTTATAATTACATGTTGATCACGTGGTAAAAGGTTCATTATATCCAGAATTATATTTATTATTTGGGTATCATATATATCACATATATCTAGCATGTACATGTATTTATAATAGTACATAACATTTGGGGGTATGAAATGAAATGCATCGTTCATGGAGACAGTAAGTCGTACGTACGCATGAACACTACTTTCATTTCTATTTCTTATTTTAATGGAATTAAAACATATTGATAAATAAGTATATTATAATTCCAGTATAATATCATATATAATATCATTAACTCTATCCTTTATACATACCACATAAGGCATTAACGAGTCACATCACTTTGAGGGCGGCGGTAGTCCGCACTTCCTCAAATGAGATTAACGTATTTACCCACAATGGAAACCATAAAGGTTCGATATAATTGGGAAGTAAATAAGCATAATGAAATCATAAACATAATATATATCATATATAAATATAGTTCCATCATAATGGCCACCATGAGAGGTGGTAAGATGTAATTGAACAATCATCGTTTCGTGAGGCATTAGTTTTCCATCCACAGAAACATTATGTTCTTCATCCATTAGATGGAGGTTTGTGTAAGTGTAGATCGAATACAAATAACAAAAACATCCTAATATATTGAGGATACGGGTGTTGTTACAAAATAACAGAAATAAAAAGAGTTTAGGGGTTGGAGAAGCAAAATAAAAGAAAACAATTTAAGAGAAACTGTTACCTTTAATTTAGGCAACTTCGATTGGTTTAAAACAAAAGGACTTATTAAGTGCCTTCTACCTAAGGTAAGGCTTCTAGGAGGAGGAGAGAGATGTAGAGAGCTTAATTGGGCAGAGTTTGAATAATCCAAATGGCTTGATAGGTGTGAGGAATTGCATAGAAGTGGTCTCTTTTTATAAGGGAGAGGAGGAGATCTTTAGGAAAGAGTGAAAATATTATTTTATAATATAATTATATTCGGTTTATAATGGTCCCAAAATCATTATGGTCAATGATAAGTTGACTAATAACCGAAATAAAATCATCCTATTAGAATTGGACATGTTTTGGATAATATTTTAATCATTTATTAATGAGGTAAATACTGTATAATTATTGTGTCATAAATAATTTAATTTATTTGGTGTCTAAAAATTATAAACAAAATACCATGATGTTTGAAATCTTTTTAGATTTCCAATGAATATTTATATTCGAACAGATAATTTATATAAACCCATCTAAAAATTAATTTACAAAAAGATATTTGCTTTTGTCATTTTTGTCTTTTCTTTAAGTTAATTATTCTAAATTGACATTATTACACCCATGTGGCTTAAAGGGGTCTCAAAATCGACCCAAAGATGCTAATGGTCGTAAATTACTCAATCAATTATATTTGGACAAGTTTAAAGGCAATTCTTAATGATTATAATATTTTTTTAACCTTGAATTACCCTATTTACCTTTAACCACGGTAAATAAAAGTCAAAAGTTTCTATTCACCAAAAATTATTTTAATCTTATTGAAACAAATTTTACTTGTTGATAACAACCATGTATGTAGGATTTTTGAAATTCAATTCACAGAAGTTGTAAAATTCCATTTAAATGAAAAAGTCAGTTTTTTAATTACCACTAAGTGGTGTCACTATTCATCAAAAATTGAAGTTTTTCAGAAAAATACCAAAACAATAGCCTAAGGAATATTTGATATTACGAATTCAGAAATGATGTATTTTTTTACACATTCAAAACATAGAAGTGGCAATAATTAATTTAAAAATTAATTCCCGCTCTTAAAACAAATAGCATGTTTTTAAGAAACAATAACTATCAAAAGATTGATACTTGTTTATATCTAATTTCAAAGTGAAATTAATGCCAATGACCAACATTAGATTAAATAGTAAAAATATATTTTAATTTCACTTTAAAACCAATTAAAAAGTTAATCTAACAATATAAATAAATATGATTAAAAGCACTTTTGAATTTAAATACAATATTTTTCACTATTCATTAAAAAATGATCTTTATCAAAAAAATACCAAAAATTTACCCAAAGTAAAATTTTATGTCCCTATTCTAAAGAAGGATTTTATTTGGCAAATTAGAAAGTATTAAAGTAACCAAAACTACATTTAAATAGGGTTCTCCATTAAAAGGTGATAAATCGGCATTTTAATGTAAATTACGCTTAAAATTAGATTCATTCACTTTTTATGCCTCTAACTTTTATTGGATAAATATAAATACATGTATAATCATATTATAGTTATTTTTGTTCATTCACACCAATACAACGTCTAGGAGTTAACTAAAATTTAAATAATAATATTATATTATTAGTGTGCAACGTAAGATTCCAAAGAAACCCGTTGTTGCGTATCGGGTACGCTATCGAATATAGCAACCCCTTTAAGCTAAAATTAGTATTTAATTCAAAAATATTAATAAATATGAAAATCTATTATTCTTTATTTACCTGGGATTTGACATCCTTCCCGCCTTTTGGAAATTGCGTCCTTTCAATTTTTATCCTCTTATCCAAATAAGTGGGGGTATTTATCCGTCATAGCATTTTCAGATTCCCATGTTTCCTCTTCAACCATATGGTTATTTCAAAAAACATTTACCTGATGAATTACCTTATTCCGCAACACCTGCTCTCTATGTTCCAGAATATGGACTGGTAGTTCTTCATAAGAGAGATTCTCTTCCAACTAAACTACCTCTAGGCTAAAAACATGAGATGGATCAGGAATATACTTTCTCAACATCGAAACATGAAAAAAAAATTGTGTACCTGGGATAAACATGGAGGTAAAGCTACTCTGTACGCAAAAAATCCTACTTTTTCCGGAATTTCATATGGTTCAATGAACCTCGGACTCAACTTTCCCTTCCTACCAAAACGCATCACACTTTTCCAAGGAGAATCTTTGAGAAGACATGGTCACCTACCACAAAAGAAACATCCTTCATCCGGTTATCCGCATAACTTTTCTGTCTACTCTGAGCTGTTATCATGTGCTTCTGAATCAACTGAACTTTCTCTACCATCTCTTCTACCAATTCTGGTCCCATTAACATTATTTCACCTACTTCATCCCAAAAAGATGGAGTTCAACAACGCTTTCCATACAATGCCTCAAATGGAGCCATCTGTATACAAGAATGAAAACTGTTATTATAAGAAAATTCAGCCAAACAAAGATGTTGGTCCCAACTTCCTTAGTAGTCCATCAAGTAAGCACGTAACATATCCTCCAAGGGCTGAATTGTTCGTTTTGACTGCCCATCTGATTGAGGATGAAAAGTTGTACTAATGTTTAATTCATTACCCAATGACATCTGAAGGCCTTTCAAAAAGTTAGTAGTGAACCTGGGATCACAATCAGATATAATGGAGATGGGAACTCTGTGCAACATGACTATCTCTTTAACATACAACCGAACAAGTTGATCTATAGGCAAAGTATCTCTAATTGGAAGGAAATGAGTAGATTTAGTCAATCGGTCAACTATAACCAAAACTGCATTATTACCCCGAGATGTCTTTGGTAATCCCACAACAAAGTCCATGGATATATTTTCCAATTTCAACTCTGATACTAGTAAATACTGCAGTATCCCTTTCTGTAACTGCTGCTCTTCTTTAACCTGCTGACAAGCCAAACACTTCACAGTAAAATCAGAAATATCTCATTTCATTCTATCCCACTAGTAATATTCCCAAAGATCTCTATACATCTTAGTACTGCCAGGATAAACTGAAAACGAAGAACTATGAGCTTCACATAAAAACTCATTCTTCAACTGTGAATCACAAGGTACACATAATCTCTTTACAAACCTCAAAACACAATCATTATCAAAGTTAAATTCAGGTAACATACCCTTCTGAACCAACTCTACCTTTTTCTACAACTCACTGTCTTCCTTCTTTTCTTTCATTATCTTGTCTAATAGAGATGATCTCATTGACACCTGTAACAAAACAGACGAATTTCTTGCACCAACAACTTCTATGCCAAATTTCATCAAATCAAAAGTCAAAGGATCTTGTTCCAAATGTACCATGGCTAATGAGACATTACATTTCCAACTCAAAGCATCAACCACTTTATTTGATTTTCCTGGATGGTAATAGATCGTACAATCATAATACTTGATTAATTCCAACCATCTCATTTGTCTCATGTTCAATTATTTCTGAGTGAAAATATACTTCAAACTTTTTTGATCAGTATATATTTCACATTTCACTCCATACAAATGATGTCTCCAAATTTTAAAGAAAAAACAACAGCAGCTAATTCCAAATCATGTGTAAGGTAATTTAACTCGTGTGGATTCAACTGACGTGAAGCATATGCAATTACCTAATCATTTTTCATTAGGACACAACCCAGTCGTTTCAGTGAAGAATCATTGTAGATAACAAACTCACCATTTCTGGAAGGCAGTGCCAAAACTGGAGAATTCACCAATCTACTTTTCAATTCTTGAAAACAATAATCACATTGTTTGGTCCATATGAAATTAACACCTTTTCGAGTTAAATTAGTCATTGTACTAGATAACCATGCAAAGTTTTCAACAATCCTCCAGTAATAACCTGCCAAGCCAAGAAAACTACGAATATTGGTTATATTTGTGGGTCTTGGCCATTCATCAACAACATTTATTTTTGCAAGATCAACAGTTATGCCATTTTTTGAAACAATGTGACCAAGGAATGAAATTTGTTGTAACCAAAACTCACACTTTCTGAATTTTCCATAAAGTTTATTTTCTTTTATGGTTTTTAATACAACCCTTAAATGACTTTCATGTTCCTCTTTACTTTTTGAATAAACCAAAATATCATCAATGAACACAACCACAAACTTATCCAATAACTCACGAAATTTTTTTTCATTAGATCCATGAATACAACAGGTGCATTAGTTAAACCAAAAGGAATAACTAAAAATTCATAGTGGCCATATCTAGTATGAAAAGCGGTCTTTGGAACATCGGCTTATTTTAATTTCAACTGATGGTACTCCGACCTCCAGTCAATCATCGAAAAATACTGAGCTCCCTGGAGGTGATCAAACAAATCATCGATATGAGGAAAAGGATTCTTATTCTTAACAGTGATGTTATTCAGTGCTCTATAATCAATTCAATGTCTCATTGAACCCTGTTTTTTTAACAATCAAGACAAGAGCACCACAGGGTGATGTGCTAGGTCGAATGAAACCTTTATCTAATAACTCCTACAATTTCTTTTTTAACTCCAAAAGTTCAATTTGAGCCATTCGATAAGGGGGTTTTGAAATTGGATTAGCATCAGGAACTAAGTCGATAGTAAACTTGACTTCTCGATTAGGTATAATACTAGGCAACTCATCATGAAAAACATCAAGGTACTCATTTACCACTGGCACATAATTAATCTGAATAGTTCCTTTGTTTTCAACAATATGTGCAAGGTAACATTCATTTCCATCTTCTACCAGTTTTTCAACTTCCTCATATGTTATCAAAAGCAAGTGTTTTATTCTTGTACACAAACTGAAAATCGTTCTGAAAAGAACCCTCTTTAGCTCTGCAGTCAATCTTAGCATGATAAACAGAAAGCCAATCCATTCCCCATATAACATCAAACTCTACTAGAGGTAAAATAATAAGGTTTGTAGGTAGATTCATTCCACACATAAGGACATGAATGTTCTTATGTTTTTTTGTCTCATCATTTAGTCCAGGTGTTTTTTACCGTAAGTTCAGTATTCATATCATGAGATGGAATTCCCGATTTACTAGATGACTTTTCAGAAATGAAAGAGTGTGTAGACCCTAAATAAAACATCACATTGTCATAATCTCAACATACAAACAATGTTCCTGATACAACTTCATTTGATGGCCCAACATCTGCTGAAGTAGTTGAAAAGGATTTCGCCTCCCCTTTCTGCTTGTAGTCTTGCTGCTTTCCTTCGGTTTAGTTCTTTGTTGGACACTCATTTGCATAATGACCCATTTCATTGCACTTAATGCATTTTACTGACTGTAAATTAGATTTTGTCTTACCATTACCCTGATCTTTTTTAGTGCAATTAGGAGCCTTATGTCCCATTTTACCACATCGGTAGCACTTACCAGAATTCAAAAGACATTCCCAATCAAGCTTTTTACCACAATTTTTACAGACTGTAAGCTTAAGCTTCTTACCATCTGTCTTTTTTGAAGAGTTCTTTCCTTTCGCCTGCCACCTCGACCTCTTATTTTGTTGTTTATCAAAGAATACTTGATCATCAGAAAACTACATTTCCACCTTCTTTGCACAATGAAAAAGTTTTTCATAACTTTTTAACTCACGATAAGCTAAAGCCATTCGATACTTTGGCTTTAATCCTGAGTAAAAACAGTTGATTTTACTATGAAGATCTCGTACGATGTTTGGAGCATACCTTGCCAGTCGAGTGAATGTTTCTTCATAAGCAGCCACTGAGTCATCCTCCTGCCTCAATTCCAGGAATTGTTTTTCCATCCTAAAACAAACCACCTTAGGAAATTATTTTTCAAGAAACATACCTTTGAATTCATCCCAATCAAGAGCATCAATATCCTCACTATCCCTGATATTTTTCACCATCGACCTCCACTGATCGACTTTACCATCAAAATGGTAAATAGCGAGACTAACCTTTTGATGTTATGAACAACCCATGACATCAAAAATATTTTCTAGTGCTTTAATCCACCCTTCAGATAGCACCGAATCAGATGATCCTCTGAATGATGGGGGATGTTGCCTCATGAAATGCTCCACTTCTGACATGTTCCTCTATGGTTGATCTGGTGGATCTCATACATGGATACCACCACCATTTATTTCCTAAGTCAACTGTGCCATCACTGCAACAAACTATTCAGTTCTGATTCCGACTATCTCAGGTTGTTGATTTGGAAGGTTGTCTTCCTCCTGATGTCGTCCCAACATAGCTACCCGGTTTCCCCTACAGAAAACCATTCTAAACAATGAAATTTATTAGGCAATGCAACATGGTAATCTGGGAATGCTATATGATGTCAATATTAACATAAATTACATTATTCATATTAATTTAACAATATACTAACTCCTAAAGTTATCTAAACCAACCTCTGATACCAACTATAAGGACCCGACCTTAAACATTACATAATATTGAATTAAATGAATAATTCCCATTGAGGATCTTTTTAGGTTTAGAGTTTTATGGATTTAGGACATAACTATTACATCTCAAAATATTACAAAGAAGGCACTTCTACCCAGAATCCACATTTTTTTAAAATAAAAACACTTGAAAAAAAAGTCATGTCTAATTCCATGTTAAAGAGAGCATGACTTTTCCTTAATCCCATCCTTGACCTTATTCATCTTTACATCCTATGAAAAAAATTTCAAAACATGAGATGAGCATAAAAGGCTCAGTAAGGGTTATAAAACAGTGAATGAAAAAACTTGTTCATAAATATAGACAAAACATGGACTCTTTTACTTACCTCATGAAATCATATCATTTATGAAAGAAACATATAAATCATAAATCATAAAGGAAACTTCCGGCATCCATACCATACTTACATTGTAGCTCTCACAGCTACATAGGGAGTTACTTTTGAATACCATCATAGTATATTCCCTAAATCTCTTAGGAGAAACATTCACGTTTACCTATGTAATGTTACCCAATGCATTGGAGAGCTATCTCGGGCTCACCCGACCTAGCTTTATCACGGAACCACCTGTATATGTAAATAATTCCCAAGAACCATAACATAATCCTAACACAAAACATAAGCATAAAGGAAAGATAACATTTCACATTGTAATAATAAAATATCATTTCAAGATATTGAAATAATAAATCCATTCTCAAAATCACTTTCAATACAAAAATACATAAAAAGAGTATTTGGTATTTATTTTTCCATTTATATACATTTTGGCTTGTTTAGGAAGCCAAAGATCAAATAATACTCACGGGGGCGGAAAGGTCGTTGTCACCGCTTACGTTAAAGAAACATTCCTTTTTGTAGTTTATTAAAACGATTTGTATAAAAAGATTTCATTTGAATAAAATGAAAAGTCAAAGGGGTTTATACACCATAAAAAAATAACGTCGTGTATAAGAAATGCCTCAATGAACGGATATTGAGACAAAGTCCCTTACCTCGTGTCCGACTTGACCCGTTTGTTCATTAATCTCCTGAATAATAAACTAAAGATAATTTATAATTGAATAATAAGCATTTTCAAGTTTATTATTCGTTTTATATTACTTATTACCATGTTATAATCATTATGTAATCATTTAAGTTAATAATGTTCATTTTGTCGATATTTGGTACTTGAGTCAAAAATGGACTTCTTATAATTAGATGTTTTTCACGTGGTAAAAAGTTCATTATATCCAGAATGATATTCATGATTTGGGTATCATATATATCATATATATCAAACATGTACATGTATTTATAATAGTACATAACATTTGGAGGTACGAAATGAAATGCACCGTTCAAGGAGACGGTAATCCGTACGTACGCATTAACGCTACTTTGATTTCAATTTATTATTTTAATGAAATTAAAACATAATGATAAATAGGTATATTATAATTCCAATATAATATCATATACAATATCATTAACTATATCCTTTATACATAACACGTAGAGAATTAACGAGTCACATCACTTTGAGGGGGCGGTAGTCCGCACTTCCTCAAATGAGATTATCATATTTACCCACCATTGAAACCATAAGGGTTTGATATAATTGGAAAGTACAGAAGAATAAAGAAATCATAAACATAATATATATCATATATAAATACAGTGCCATCATAATGGCCACCATGAGAGGCGGTAAGATGTAATTGAACAATCATTGTTTCGTGATACATTAGTTTTCCATCCATAGAAACATTATGTTCATCATCCATTAGACGGAGGTGTGTGTAAGTGTAGTTATAATACGTATAATAAAAACATCTTAGTATATTGAAGATACTGGTGTTGTTAAAAAATAAAATAAATAAAAAGAGTTTAGGGGTTGGAGAAGAAAAATAAGAGAAAACAATTTAAGAGAAACTGTTACCTTTAATTTTGGAAATTTCCTTTGGTTTAAACCTAAAGGACTTATTAAGTGCCTTATGCCTAAGATAAGGCTTCTAGGAGGAGTCAAGGGATGTAGAGAGATTAATTGGGCAGAGTTTGGACGATCCAAATGGCTGGATAGGTGTGAGGAATTGCATAGAAGTGGTCTCTTTTTATAAGGGAGAGGAGGGGCTCTTTAGGAAAGAGTGAAAATATTATTTTATAATATAATTATATTCGGTTTATAATGGTCACACAAATAATTATGGTCGACGATAATATGACTCATAACCTAAATAAAATCATCCAATCAGAATTGGACATGTTTTGGATAATATTTTAATCATTATAATCTTATTTATTTTAATCATTTATTAATGAGGTAAATACTGCATCATTATTGTGTCATAAATAATTTAATTTATTTGATGTCTAAAAATTATAAAAAAAATACCATGATGTAGTAAATCTTTTTAGATTTCCAATTAATATTCATAGTCGATCAGATAATTTATATAACCCCCTCTTAAAAATTAATTTACTAAAAGATATTTTCTTTTGTCATTTTTGTCTTTTCTTTAAGTTAATTATTCTAAATTGTCATTTTCACACCCAAGTGGCATAAATGGGTCCCAAAATCGACCCAAAGATGATAATGGTCGTAACTCAATCAACCAATAATTTTTGGACAAGTGTTAAGGTAATTTTGAAAGATTATAATATTCTTTTAACCTTGAATTACCCTATTTACCTTTAATCGCGGTAAATAAAAGTCAAAACATACTATTCACCAAAAATTATTTTCATCATATTGAACCACATTTTACTTGTTTATAACAACCATGTATGTCGGATTTTTGAAATTCAATTCACAAAAGTGGTAAAATTCCATTTAAATGAAAAATTCAGTTTTTTAATTACCACTAAGTGGTGTCACTATTCATCAAAACTTGATGTTTTTCAGAAAAATACCAAAAATTCAGCCTAAGATATATTTGATATTACTAATTCAGAAATGATGTCTATTTTTTCAAATTCAAAACATAGAAGTTTCATTAATTAATTTCAAAACTTAATTCCCGTTGTTAAAAGAAATAGCGTGTTTTTAAGAAACAATAACTATAAAAATATTGATACTTGTTTATGTCTAATTTCAATGTGAAATTAAATCCAATGACCAACATTGGATTAAATAGTAAAAATATATTTTAATTCCACTTTAAAACCAATTAAAAAGATAATCTAATCATATAAATAAATTAGATTAAAAAGCACTTTGGAATTAAAATACAATATTTTTCACTATTCATTAAAAAATGAACTTTATCAGAAATATACCATAAACTTACCCAAAGTAAAATTTGACGTCCCAATTATAAATAAGGATTTTATTTGGTCAATTATAATGTTTTAAAGTAACCATAACAATATTTATAGAGGGTTCTCCATTAAAAGGCGATAAATCGGCCTTTTAATGTAAATTACGCTTAAAATTAGATTCATTTACTTTTTATGCCTCTACCATTTATTGGATAAATATAAATAAATGTATAATCATATTATAGTTAGTTTTGTTCATTCCCACCAATACAACAGCTAGGAGTAAACTACCATTTAGAATAATAATATTATATTATTAGTGTGCAACGTAAGACTCCAAAGAAACACGTTGTTGCGTATCAGGTATGCTATCGAACATATCAACCCATTTAAGAAAAAATTAATATTTAATTCAAAAATATTAATAAATATGAAAATCAATTATTCTTAATTTACCCGTGATGTTACATAAAAACCCTTTTACTGATGATAACTCATATGGGAATCATGTTTTCAGGAATAATGATTGTAAATAGAACTACAATGAGTTAACAAAGAGGCTTATCACTACACCTATATATACCCAGGACACAAGTGGAGAGATTTTAATGGTATAAAATGATGTTTAAAGAGGTAATGGGTTTTCTAAATTGAAGAATGAGAATGTCGTAGCATATTCCCCAATTCAGTTGATAGTTCATGAATATAACTACCAAACACATCATATGGGGTTAGACATAGTAATGTTTTCATTTAAAATATGGTGACAATATCTCATTGTGGAGAACTATGAAAAATATATGTATAATTAGAGCCACAATTATATATTATCATATAAATTGATGAATATGTGACAAAAAATATGGTTAGAGATAATTAAGAAATATGACTACTCGATCCACTGCCATCCTGAGAATGAAAATTAAGTAGAAGATTCTCTGTATAGAAATGTCCTAAAATTTTATAATTGATTTTAATTGGAAAGGATCTGATCTTATTGAATATTAAAAGGTTGTACATGGCTATCATAAAAAAAGGAACATCATCAATAATTTCACTAATGATTACTCAAACATCAATTTAGGATAAGATAAAAGATGATCAAAGAGATGATGGTCAAATTCAAAAGAAGGTGTAAAAAATTAAAAAATGAAAATACTCTTAGTTAAAATTGTATAGTAATGGAATGATAATATTTTTGTAATGACTATGTGTAACATCAAATACAATGTAAAAAAATGAGTGGTTTTATGATTCTTATAGAATGGGATTCTCTATCTATCTAGGGAGCATAATGTTGTGGTGAGATATTCTAGACCACTATTGGTGGGATGATATGTAGAAGGAGATCATGGAATATACATCATGGTGTCTTTTATATAAGAAAGTGATAGTTCAAAGGAGAAATAAAAGGGTATGGTTAAACCATTAACCATACATACATAGAAATTGGAAAACATGACCGTAGACTTTGTCACCAGTCATTAGAAGACATATAGAGGAATTAATTCTACAAGGATTATGGTGGATTTTTTTACAATTAATTCATTATTAATTACAATTCGATAAGCTTTATCACTAAAAAAATATATAGGGTTATAAATTAGATAATATTCAATCCTTAATGGATCACCGTTATCTACTATATCTGATAAATATCAAATATTTATATCCATTTTCTAGAAGATTCTTTAGCATGATCTAAATATTGTTTTGAAAATGAACATGGATTATCACCCTCAAAATGAAATCCACTCTTATCAAACAATTAGGATACCTGAGGACATGTTCATAACATGATCAGTGGAATTCAAAAGGGGATGGTATCAACCAATAAATCCCTTCATAATAATATGTTTATAACACCTACCTATTGGGATTATTTCAATGAATTAAAACTTCTAGGTCTTGAAATAGTTGAGGAAATGATAGAAAACTTCAAGACCATTCAGTAGCACATCTAGACTGCTTAGAGTCGATAGAAGAGATATGCTGACAATCATTGATTATACAAGGAGTATGCGGTTGGAGAAAATATATTTATACACATATCTACCTGTAATAATGACATTATATTGGGGAATAAGGTATATATTATTTCAATATATATTGTTCTATTTATGATCCTTGATCACATCAGAGTGATGGACTGTCAACTACCACTACCACTTATCCTATCCCAATTATATGATGTGTTCCATGTATCAATATTGATTAAGTACATTCCCAATCCCTTACATGTTATTAAAAATTGTGTGGTACCATTAGTGAATCATCATTCATATCAATAGAATACATTGAATCTCTAAGATCAAATATAAAAACTTCTACTAAATAAGAAAATTCACATAGTCAAAGTTCAATTGAGAAACAATGAATTTTGTGAAGCGACATGAGAACTAGAGGATGTGGTGAAATAGAATATCCCAAATTTATTTCAGTGTATTAAATGATAATTTAATGGGTAATATTTCAGAAGGGGGAAGATTGTAATGGAACAAGAATATCTAAATTAAATTACCTTTATAATTGAATAAATTTCCTTATTTTTTATTATGTATATAGAAAAAATATCATGTATTTGGTTTTGTTATATACTATCAGATTCATAAGACTATTATTTATCATAACATTGATAACATAGTCATCCAATAGTGATCATATTATTATTATAAATATATGGTTTTGATAAATCCAATTGATAAATAAAAAGGAAGTGATGACCTCATCCATTAAGATGACACCCAATCTAACCCATTTATTTGATCTATAGAGTCAGATAGTATCATTGGGGTATTCCCTTGAAAAATATCATAATTAGATCCAATAACTAAATTATGTGTGAAAAAATATATGGGATAAGTTCAAACATATCTAGATCATGACCCAAACCATGTATGTTCAACCATTGCATGAAAATATCACCATCATTAAACTTACCATTAGGGTGTTTTCTGGAGTAAAAACGGGATATATTTTATGATCCTAAAAATTATGAATATTCAATGTTTTTTATAATAATGAATATATGTACTTCTTATTCCCATTGTAAGGACGCGGCCTTAGGATATTACATAATATTGAATTAAATGAATAATTCACATTGAGGATCATTTCAGGTTTTGAGTTTTAGAGAATTAGGAAATAACCATTACATAACAACTTGAATATTAAAAGTTGACACTACTACTCATTATCCATTTTTTTCATAAAATAAAAAAATTCTTAAAATGAAAAATGCCTAGTTCCATGTTTTAGATAGAATGACTTTTCCTTGATCACATCCTTAACCCTATTAATCTTTAAGTCTTGTGGAAAATATTTTAAAAACTTGGGATGAGCATAAAAATCTCAGTAAGGGTTATAAAATAAGAAAGGAAAAAATTAGGCCAACAATAAATACAAAACCATGACACCATAATATTCAATCATAACATACCATATGAAATCATAAGATTTATGAATAACACACAAAAATCATAAATCAAAACAGTTACATATAGAATCCATATCAATATAACATTGTAGCTATCACATCTACATAGGGAGTTACAATTGAAATACATGTCACAGTATATTCCCTAAATCTCTTAAGAGAAACATCACGTTTACCTCCATCACATCACCCAATGTATTGGAGAGATATCTCAGGCTCACCAGCACTAGGTTTATCACGGAACCACCCGTATACGTAAACAATGCCCAATAACCATAACATAATCATAACAAATTACACAAGTATAATGGAAAGATAATCATTTACACATTACAATATATCAAATCAAGATATTTAAATAAGCAATTCTTCCTCTAATCATTTTCAAAACCATTTTAAAAGAGATTTTTGAAACAAATTTTCCCATACCACTTTGATGAATTTAAAAGAACAATCATTTTAAAACATTAATGTCCATATAAATAAATCCATGAAACCTATTTTCAAAACATGGGCATTAATGGGAAAAATTTATAATAATAAAATCTTTAAAACATTTAAAACTATATTTTAGATAAAGAGTTTCGAACAAAATGAGAGACTCTTGAATACAAATAACTGAGGAGTAACATATAATAAAAAATTTATAATATAATGATAATAAATGGATTCATGATATAAGATGTAAAAATATGTTATATACCCCACCTAAAAGTGAATTGGTGCAAAACAATAAATAAGTCTAAATGGAATGTAAATTGATACAAAGTCCCTTACAAAGACGGTATGCTTAAATTAAGGATAAATCATTCAGATAATTATGTGTGACAAATATAAATACACCCAATATAAGTGTATATTAAGTGTATAACAATTACAGATCTTTCACACATATTAATAAGAATACATAAATAAGAAAGAGAAGATCAACCCAAAGAATGGGAATTGGGTTAAGAAGTTCCCTTAAAGATTTGGTAACTTACAAAACATATGCCACATGAAAAAAGGATCATCCATTGAAAATGTAAGAACTCATAAATGAAAGTATATTAAACAAATAGTAAAATCATGGGCAGTACATACACCCCACTAAATCAGATAGTGGCAAATATAGCATGAATGTCACGAGAATAAAAACAAGTGAGATGAGGAAAATCCTTACTTCGTTGTAGTCAATTAAGTCGTATGAACAAAAGATAATAACCACCAAATGAATAAAATAGTAACTTTAATATAAATATAATCATGATAATATATATTAATGGAAGTATACATTACACCACATGCAATAAATAAGTGGTGAATATTGTAAATCTCACGGAATTAAAAGTGAGTTAAGAAAATCCCCTACAAAAAATCGGCAGCCTAACGATGCCACTTAATTATTATTAAAATAAATTGATGAGCGTAAGAGGGGGTATATCATCATATGAAAATATAAATTAAATTATTGGGAATATAAAATAACATCCCCCAACAAAATAACATATAACATTAAATAAATTATATAAAAGAGTGTACTTGAAAAGAATGAGAGAAGTCAGATCCCTTACCTCGTCTCCGACATGACTTGATCATTATTTAATATACTGAATAATAAATTAAAGTTAATTTATAATTTATTAACAAAATTTTTAAAGGTTATTATTCCTTTTATATCCCTTATTACCATGTTATAAACATTATGTAATCATTCCAAGTTAATAATGTTCATTTTGTCGATATTTGGTACTTGGGTAAAAAATGAACACCTTATATTTACAGGTTATCCATGTGGTCAATAGACCATTATAGACAGAATTATATTCATGAGTTAGATATAATATATATCATATATATACATTATGTACATGTATTTATAATAGTACATAACATTTAGAGATAAGAAATGAAATGCACCGTTCATTGAGACGGTAAGCCGTACGTACGCATGAACGCTACTTACATTTCTAATTATTATTTTAATGTAATTAAAACATAATGATAAATAGATATATTATGATTACATTATAATTACATATATAATATCATTAACTCCATCCTTTATATATCCCACATAAGGCATTAACGAGTCACATCACTTTGAGGGGGGGGGGGGGTAGTCCACACTTCCTCAAATGAGATTATCGTATTTACCCAATATGGGAAAAAAGGTGTGATATAAAATGGAAGTAAATAAGAATAATAAAATCATAAAAATAATATATATATATAATATATAAATACATTTCTTTCATAATGACCCCCATGATATGCGTTAAGAGATAATTGAACAATCATCGTCTCATGAGGTGTTAGTTGGCCATCCATAGAAACATTATGTTATTAACCCATTAGATGGAGGTGTGTGTAAGTGCAGTTAAAATACTTCTAATAAGAACATCCTATTATATTGAGTATACTGGTTTTGTTACAAAATAAATGAATAAAAAGAGTTTAGGGGTTGGAGAAGTAAAATAAAAGAAAACAATTTAAGAGAAACTGTGACCTTTAATTTGGGTAACTCTATTTGGTTTGTACCAAAAGTCTTCTTGAAGTTCCTTATGCTTAAGGCAAGGCTTCTAGGTGGAGTATAGAGATGTAGGGAGCTTAATTGGGCAGTGTTTGGACGACCTAAATAGCTTGAGAGGTGTGATTAATTGGATAGAAATTGTCTCTTTTTATAAGGGGGAGGAGTGGCTCTTTAGGAATGTGTGAAAACATTATTTTATTATATAATTACATTCGGTTTCTAATGGTCCATAAATAATTATTGTCGAAGCTAATATGACTCATATTCGAAATAAAAGTATCCAATGATAATTGTACATGTTTTTTATAATAATTTAATCATTATAATCATATTTATTTAAATCATTTATTAATGAGGTAAATACTGCATCATTATTGTGTCATAAATAATTTAATTTATTTGATGTCTGTAAATTATAAAAAATATACAATGATAGAAGGGAATTTTTTTATATTTATAATTAATATTTATAGTTGAAATGATAATTTAAATTACCCCTTCTAAAAATTCATTTATTAAAAGATATTTTCTTTTTTTATTTTTGCCTTTACTTTAAGTTAATTAATCTTAATTGTCATTATCACTCCCAAGTTGTCCATGGGGGTCCTAAAATCGACCCAAATATGCCCATGGTCGTAAATGACTCAACATATATATTTTTCACAAGTGTTAATGTAACTTTGAATTATTATAATATTATTTTAACCTTAAATTACATTATTTACCTCTAACCGCGGTAAATAAAAGTCAATAGTTACTATTCACCAAAAATTATTTTCATCTTAATGAACCACATTTTACTTCGTGATAACAACCACGTATGTCGGATTTTGGAAATTCAATTCACAGAAGTGGTAAAATTTAATTTAAATGAAAAAGTCAGTTTTATTAACTACCACTAAGTGGTTTCAGTACTCATCAAAAATTGATGTTTTTCAAAACAAATACCAAAAAATCAGCCTAAGATATATTTTATATTAAAAATTAAAAAATGAAGTCTATTTTACCAAATTCAAAGCATAAAAGTTTCATCAATTAATTTTTAAAATAATTTCCATTGTTAAATCAAATAGCGTGTTTTTAAAAAATAATAACAATCAAAAGATTGACACTTGTTTATGCACAATTCCAAGGTGAAATTTATTTCAATGACCTAAATTTGATTAAATTATAAAAATATATTTTAATTTCACTCTAAAACTAATTAAAAAGATAATATATCCATATAAATTAATTATATTAAAATATAGTTTTGAATTAAAATACAATATTTACAATATTCATTAAAAAATGAACATTATCAGAAAAAATCCAAAAATTTTCACAAAGTAAATTTTTATGTCCCCATTATAAAGAAGGATTTTATTTGGTCAAATAAAATGTATTATAGTGACAAAAATTATATTTAAATAGGTTTCTCCATTAAAAGGTGGTAAATCATCCTTTTTAATGTAAATTATACTTAAAATTAGATTCATTCACATTTAAGGACTCCAACTTTTATTTGATAAATGTAAATATATTTAAGAAACATTAATGATCATATTTTTGTTAGGTTTGTTCATTCTTGCCAATAATATGGCTATCAATTAACTACCATTTAAAATAATAATATTATATTATTAGTGTGCAATGCACAATTTCAAAGAAACATGTTGTTGTGTTTTGTGTACGTTATCGAACATAGCATCCGGTTTAATGTCAAATTAATATTTATTTCAGAAATATTAATAAATATGAAAAGTGTCTTATTCTTTATTTACTTGGGATGTTACACCCTTCCCCCCTTTTTTGAATTGCATCCTCACAATTTTAAAATTGGGCTTGGAAGCATCATTAAAAGTCCCATATTGGAAAAGAGTCAATAAAACTATCACAATAAAATATAGGATGAGAAGAAAAAAGGTTAAATGAGACAACAGATACTAGGATTCCATGAAAACATGGATATATAGGAGAAAACAAACCATTATATTCTGATGGAGAGTGATAGAAAACATTTTTAGGAGAAAGTTAACCACCAGAAAATCAGAAACTTGTGATGGGTTAAACAGTCATTGATTTCCCATTAGGGAAAGATAACAGACAAGGATTCTGTTTTAAGTTACTTTTCATTGAGAAATTTATTTATGATATTAACTAAAAACATATGGAAAATCAATTAATTTTTATGTAGAATTTTACCCTTCACTAGATTTCTAACACAAACCCATATTTCATCTATACGATGAGTATTCAGGATGACTTGTTTACAATAAAATAGCTATAATAAACATTGATTGAGTCAAATAATCCAAAAAAGATGAACAATATATTTCCCTTATTCTTAGATATTAACTATAACCAAAAAATTCAGTACAAGATTAGATAATCCTCAAAAAGGATAAACTTTTACATAAAGAGAAACTACTCTTAATCTCCAAAATTTGCCTAATAAAACCCAAAGTTAAACAAAGAACATTCAATAAACAATTGTTCCTAAAATTAATCAAAAGTAATCCAAACATTGAATTTATCCCAAATCTCATAAAAATTCAATTACATAGACTTCCAAGATACATCTTAACATTTATCCCCATGTAATACCAGTAACTCATAAAGTCTCATATATAAAAGTAATTTACCTAATCACATATTCTACATGATAAGTTTATCATTTTCATAAATAAATATAATCATCATGTGTCAATAATAAAAACATAGATTCTTCAAAAATAAAACTCCAACCATTATTCCACAATTGAAATCCCATAGTATTCTATCTTCCTTAGGCATATAGTGTTTCCCCAAAAGAGAGAACGTATTCCACAACAACCTTCTATCACTTTATCACTAAATCGTTTTTCAATACTAAGTATATCTATTTGATAAAACATAATTTCCAAAAATAAACTTATTCTTGTTCCATAAAAACATTTTACTAAAATAATAAGTCATACTAACTAGGGACTTCAAGTAGGCTAGTGGTAGGCGATGCGCCCTTTGTCGCCCTTCAATTCTGGGTTCGATTCCTGCAGCCTTGCCTGATGCGATGTGTTGTGACCCATCCTACCGGGTTTCCTTTTTATAAAACTCAAAAATAACCCTAAAATTTTTTAAACTCAAATGTAACACCCCACGCTTCCATGATACACTTCTCTTTGAATAATACAGTAGCATGTGTTGTATGCAACTTTGAGTTCTAACACACACACCACAACCAATCAATGTAGCTGTTATGAATAGTAATACCTACTTTTTGAAATTTTATAAATTATATCTTTACAAATGGACTTTTTTTTGTATTCAGAATATCCAAATTCTCCTAAGTTGAATTTTTGTAATTTTCTAAGAATTTCCAATTTTTTATGAATAGTGAAAAATACATAAATACAACTTTTTTAATCAAAATAATTTATATTGATAAATTATAATATTGAGTGGTTTTAAAGTATAATTAGAATACATTTTTACAATTCTATCCAATGGTGTGCATTATAATTAATTTAACTTTGAAATTGGACATAAACAATTGTCAATCTTTTGATATATATTGTCTCTTAAAAACACGCTATCTGTTCTGACAGCGGGAATTAGTTATAAAATTAATTAATGAAACTTATATGTTTGGAATTCTGTAAAAAAGTCATCATTTTTTAATTCGGAATATCAATTATAGCTTAGTGTGAAATTTTGGCATTGTTCTGAAAAACATCAATTTTGATGAATAGTGAAACCACTAAGTTATAGTTACAAAAATGATTTTTCATTTAAATGAAACATTACCAATTCTTTGATTTCATTTTCAAAAATTATACATACATGATTTTCATTAGGAAGTAAAATGTGGTTAAATGGGATAAAAATAAAGTTTGGTGAATAGTAACTTTTAAGTTTAATTAAACACGATTAAAGGTAATTAGTGAAATTTAAGGTAAAAATCGTATTACAAAAATTTGAAAATACCATTAAACTTGTCCTGTCCCTATTGGTTGAGTCATGGGCGTCCAATACAATCCATGAGTCAACTTTGGGACCCCATGTAGCCAATTTTGTTGGAAAATGACATTAAAAACTTTTTAATTAATGTTAAAATAAAAATGTCACAAACATGAGTTGTTTTACCAAAACAATTTTTAAATGGGGTTATACGAGTAATATATTTTAGTATAAATATTAATTATAAATATTAAAAGATTTCCTACATCATGGTAATTTTTTTATAATTTTTATACATTAAATATATTAAATTTTGAATGACACCATGATGATGCATCGATTACCTCATTAATTAACTATTTAAATAAAATGGAAGGATAATGTAAAATCTAAGAATTAAACTTGTCCAAATCCTATTTGGTGAGTATATGTCGAACCCATATCACCTTAGCCTCGATATATATAAGTTTGGGACCTTTAAAATCCGAAACTCATTATATAATAAAATAACTATCATTACTTTCCACGAGTGCCCCTCCTCTCCTCTTATAAAAGGCACCCACCACTACCACCTTATCCACACCTTCAAAGACTTTTAGATCCACCAGAAGCTACCCAAATACTCACTCAACTTTTCTATCTTATTCATAGAAGCCTCACTTTGGGCATAATTCATCCCAAGGAAACTTTTGGCTCAAATCAAAAAAGAGTTTCCCGATTTTAAGGTAATGACTTCCCTTATATTATTTTGTTTTATTTTGCTTCTCCAACCCCTTAAACTCTTTATATTACATTTGTTTGTAACAAAATCAGTATATTCAATATTCTATGATGTTTTTATGAGATGGATTTGATTTACACTTACACACACCTTCGTCTAATGGTTAAAGAACATACTGTTTCTGTGGTTGGGAAATTTCTGCCTCACAAAACAATGATTGTTCAATATTCTTTTAATACCTCTCATGGTGGCCATTATGATGACACTATTTTTATATATGATATATATTATGTTTTTTTCTAATGATTATTTATTTTTCATTTATGTCATACCTTTAGGATTTCCATTATGGGTAAACAAGATAATTTCATTTTAGGAAGTGCGGACTACCACCCCCTCAATGTGATTTGAATCATTAATGTCATATATGGGATGTATAAAGGATGGAGTAAATGGTATCATACATTATATTATACTGGAATTATATTATAATTTTGTATAATTATAACTTCATTCCAATTAAATATGAAATAGAAATGAATGTAGCATTCGTGCATACATACGGCTTACCGTCTCCATGAACTGTGCATTTCATTTCTTACCTCTAAATGTTACATAATATTATGAATAAATGTATATATGGGATATATATGATATATATGATATCTACATCAAGGATATAATTCTGTATATAATGGATAATCTACCACATAAACCCCATGTAATTATTAGAAGTTTATTGTTGACTCAAGTACCAAAGATCGACAAAATGACCGTTATTAACTTAAATGACCACATAATTTTCATAACATTTTAATAAGTGATATAAAAGGGAAAATGAACTTGAGAAAGGTTCTTAAGAAAATAGAGATTATCTCTAGTTTATTATTCAGGAGGTTAAAGAGAAGTCAGGTCAAGTCGGACACGAGGTAAGGGATCTTCTTAACAAACTTTTTCTTCTTTGGGTTAATATTCTACTTTCAAATTATGTCAGGATATTGTTATATCCTATCTTGTATTTGTAATTTCATAATGTGTACTTATAGTGAATACACAAAATAGATCTATTTTATTTAAAAATGATCTTTTAAGGTACTTTGTCTCAATCTCCATTCATTGAGGCATATTTTGTTTTATACTAAAATTTCTTTTATACGGTGTATAAACACCTTTGACCACTAAGTTTATTCAAAAGGAATATTTTTATACAAAGCGTTTTGCTAAATGAAAAAAATGAATGTTTTTCTTTTTTTACGTATGCAGTGACAATGACTTCTCTGCCGCCGTGACCATTATTTGAGTTTCGGAATCCTCTACAAGCCCTGAGCTTTTTTTAATTAAAAATAATTACAACGTTTTAATTTTCTTTTATTTTGGTATTGAAAATGGTTTTGAAAATGCTTTTATTATATCAATGTGTTGTATTGATATCTTGTAATTGAAAATTGGAAATGTTATGTTTCCTTTATGAATGTTTTATGTGATACGATTATGTTATGGTTTATGATATGTTTAAACCTGTTCATATGAGGAATGCATTGGACATAATAAGTGACAGGTGGAGCCTGCTATAGCTCCTCGATGCTTCGGTAGGTCTAATGATACAAACATTTGTATTGGCATGAGGCCTTGACAAAATCTTATTTGTGGTCTTGGCACAAGGACTTGGAAATGTGGTTATGATATTCTGACATTATGCATTCCATCATTATGAAAGTGGTTATTGATATTTCATGTGATTATTTGACTTGTAGAATATCCATGTGAATAAGTAAATGGAATTATTTCATTTTACATTTTACAGATTATGTTGAAGTTCATGTTTAAAAGGATTTTGTTTTAATTATACATTGCATTAAATGATTATGTTTATTTATGAATGCTTCCGCTATATTTTTATCCTTAGTGAGCATCTAAGTTCACCCCTTTCAATGTTTTAATTTTTTCCAAGATGTGAAGAGAAGTATTTTAGGAATGACCTACAAGGGTAATCTGAAGGGGATATGAGTGTGGAAAATGGAGACTATGGTATTGTATTTTTTCACTTTATGATGTAATGTAACATTTATGAATGTATCTAGTATTTACAAGGCTACTAAACTAATTGGTCTTTCGAAAATTGATCTTTTGTAATCATGCCAATGTTATGAAGTAATGCACTGACTCTGGGTAACTGAGGTCAGGGTGTTATAACTGGTATCAGAGGTAGTTTAGTAGTAACCTTGGAAGCTAGATTTAGATAAACTATGATTAGAGCACATAGCTCGAAGATAGAAATTGAGGATTAGTATAGAAGAACTTCCTAGAATGTTGGTATTATATAGATTTTGTTAGTTTTCCGAAAAATACATCCCTGTCTGGATACGAGCTGGTAGAGGTGGCTCTGGCACAAATGTACATAGGGTTAAAACTCAAAAACACTTCTTTGAGCTAGACTCGAATGGGAACTGGTACACGACAATGGGCCTTGCTGCACTCTTGGTTACGACACTCCCAAGGGATATTCATAGAATAATTATCATTTTCTTTACAAACCATTATGAATTGCTTATGAGTACATACTTCCTCAGAGAATTTTTTTTTGATTATGGATTATATTCATAAATAGTTCAATTTATGTTAAGTGTTTTACAAGTATGGAATTAAGTATTTTTATTCATAAAATAATCTAGTTTATGCCATTGTTTAGAAATGGAACCTAGTGGGAGGAATGGAAACCGTATCAATGCATGCACTCCATGTAGGGATTTCCCTCCTTCTCAAGATAATTATTATGGAGTTGGAGATACAACTGGTGTTGATCAACTTATTACCATACTGGGACACCTCACTCAGGTTATGAATAATAACCTTACTCGTATGGAGCACCCTGATCCGCAACATGGAGGATCAATGTTAGACCACTACATGAAGCAACAACCACCAAAATTTAATGGGTGTAAAATTCCATTAGTAGCTGAGCAATGGATAAACTCCTTAGAGAAAATATTCCTTGCCTTGGGGAGTAGCGAAAGGGAGAAGGTTGTCACGGCAGTCTACCACCTCCCTGTAGATTCCGATCAATGGTGGTCACTGATTCAAAACACAAAGGAAGATGAAGAAGTTTCAATTATGTAATGGAGGGAGTTTAATGAAATTTTCTTAGAAAAATACTTTCCACATGACCATCGAGCAGCTATTGAAAGGAAATTTCTGAGTTTGAGGAAGAAGGAGGATGAGAATGTCACAAAGTATGAGGATAACATTACAAGGTTAGCGAGGAATGCTGCAGATTATATACGTAACCCAAGAAGTAAGATTGATCATTTCTTTTATGGGTTAAAACCATTTCTCCGTCGAGCATTAGTCACACAAACCTTCTCGTCGTACAAAGATATTGTCTCGTCTGCTATCAAGACGGAAAAGTAATTATTTAAGTCTTATGAATTTAAATCATATCAAGAAAAGAAGAAATATTCTGATCAATCTGGAAATGGAAATAAGGTGATGAAGGGAAAAATTGAATATCAGTCCTACAGTAAATGTGGGAAGAAACACCCTGGTACTTGCTTGATGGGAATGTGAGTCTGTTACAAGTGTGGTGAAAAAGTCCATCAAGATCATGATTGCAAGGGAAAGAAATTTTTTGTCAATGTGAAATGCTATAATTGTAGAGAGATGGAACATTATGAAAATGAATTTACTAAGTTTCAGGGGAACATACCTCAGAAGAGGCCAAGGGATCAAGGCTATGCTTATGATATCACTACTGCTAAGGTTGAAGCTCCGAATGACTTGGTTATAGGTAATTTAATGGTTTCCTCAAGATTAGAAAATTCATTATTTGATTCTGGATCATCGAATTGTTTCATATCTACCCAGTTTACTAAGAAAATTAGATATTTATAATTTTATTTAACAAGAGAAATGTCAGTCAAAAGTCCTAAGGGAAGTATCATTATGAAAATGTTTTGTGAATCAATCCCCATTACATCACATAAATGTTCTATATCCGCTGATCTCATTGTCATACCTATGATTGAGTTTGATATAATCCTCAGTATGGATTGGATTTCGTACTATGATGCAAATATTTATTTTAAGAAGAAGAAGGTTATGATTTTTTATGATGATGACACGGAAAACCTTATTTTTAGAGCATATTGGTCCCCACCTAATTCTGATTTAGATTTACCCCCAGTAGCACAACTAACTTAAATTATTGGGGAGGAAGAGAATGAAATGACTAAGGGAGAGGAAAGGAATGTTCAAATAGTGGATGTACCTATTGTGAAAGAATATATAGATGTGTTTCTAGATGATTTACCTAGACATCCTCTAGAACGATAAGTTGAGTTTTCCATTGTTATAATTCTTTGATCAAGGCCTATATCGAAGACCCCTTATAGAATGGCCATCGTGGAATTAGTTGAACTAAAGAAGAAACTAGAGGAATTGAGTAATAAGGGATTTATTCCCCCTAGTGTTTCTCCATGGGGAGCCCATGCCCTTTTTGTTAAGAAGAAAGATGGATCTATGAGGTTGTGCATTGACTACAGGGAGATCAATGTTATAACAATAATGAACAAGTATCCCCTACCTCGCATTGATGATTTATTTGACCAATTGCAAGGAGGTCAATACATTTCAAAGATTGGCCTTCTATCTAGATACCATCAGTTGTGTGTGAAGAAGTAAGACATTCCAAAGACAGCATTTCGAACAAGGTACGAGCATTACGAGTTTACAATAATTCCTTTTTGATTGACTAATGCACCCTATGTATTCATGGATCTAATGAATAGAGCTTTCAACGAATATCTTGATGATTTTGTGGTGGTATTTATTGATGATATCTTGGTATACTCCAAAATCTACCAAGATCATGAAAATCACTTGCGCATTAACTTGAACACTCTTAGAAGGCATGAATTATATGGGAAGTTTAGCAAGTGTGAATTCTGGTTTTAGGAGATTTCTTTTCTTAGCCATATTGTCTCTAAGGATGGAATTTCCACTGATCCTTCTATGACCACAAAAATCCAAGAATGGCCAGCACTGACGAGTATAACTGAGGTACACAGCTTTATTGGTTTGGCATGTTATTATCGACATTTTGTCCAGAATTTTGCTCGATTTGATAACCCATTAACAAAGCTCACACGTAAAGGGTTTAAATTTGTCTCGACAAAAGAGTGTGAACAATGTTTTGAAGAACTGAAGATAAGATTATTCAATGCTCTTATATTGACTCTACCATCAGGTAATGATGTGTACGTTATTTATAGTGGTGTATCAATGAAAGGACTTGGTTGTGTCCTTATGCAGAATTATAGGGTTATTGCCTATGCATCACAACAGCTAAAAATTCATGAGCAGAACTATCATACTCATGATCTCGAGTTAGCTGTTGTAATATTTTCTTTGAATATATGGAGACATTATCTCTATGGTGAAAAATGTGAGATATATACCGATCACAAGAGTCTAAAATATATTTTCTCAAAAAAAGAACTCAACATGAGGCAAAGGAGATGGCTTGAACTACTCAAGGATTATGATTGCACGATACACTACCACCTAGGGAAAGAAGATAAGGTTGAAAATGCTTTGAGTAGAAAAGATCATGGAGTTTTGAACATGATGAGAGTGGAAAGGGATCCTTTTTTCATGGATCTAGTAAATATGGATAGGGGAATCACCATAGAAGATGAAACATCAAACGTTTTTCAAATGTTTGCCAAACCATCGTTACTAGAAAGTATAACGTGTTGAGATCATGCTCAAACAGGTGGACAATCAGAAAGAACTATTCAATCCATAGAATACTTGTTGAGATCATGCTCAAATGACATTAAAGGAATGTGGGATCAATATTTAGCTCTGGTAGAATTTTCCTATAACAATAGCTTCCATTCAAGTATTCAGATGGCACTATATGAAGCATTATATGGAAAGAGATGTCACACACCAACCAGTTGGGATGATTTTTGTGAAAGAAAACATGTAGGCCCAGAACTGGTGGAGGAAACGATGGAAAAGTTGAAAATAATCCAAAACCACATCAAAGCAGCTCAAAGTAGGCAAAAGAGCTTTGCCGACAACCGAAGGAAGGATTTGGAATTTTAGGTAGGAGATCATGTTTTCATGAAGTTATCTTAATGGAAGGGAGTTATACGTTTCAGTAAGAAGGGTAAATTGAGTCCCAGGTTCATCAGACCCTTTGAAATTCTTGAATGGATTGGGGCTGTAGCTTACCGTTTCGCAATGCCGCCTAGTCTCTCCAAAGTTCACGATGCATTCCACGTATCACTGTTGAGAAAATACATGCCTAACCCAACACATGTACTCACTTATGACGAATTAGAACTGGAACCTGATCTGTCTTATTTCAAAGAGCCCTTCAGGATTCTTGATATAAGAGAACATGAGCTGAGAAACTGGACGACTCATATGGTAAAAGTTCTATGGAGAAACCATAATATGGAGGAGGAAAATTGGGAACCCGAGGAACTTATGATGAAGAATCTCCCGAGTCATTTTATACAGTGATATTATATGAAATTTTGAGGAAGAAATTATTTGAAGGAGGGGAGAATGTAACACCCCATGCTTCCACGGTACACTTCTCTTGGAATAATACAGTAGCGTATGTTGTACGCAACTTCGAGTTCTAACACACACACCAAAACCAATAAAAGTAGACGTTATGAATAGTAATACCTACTTGTTGAAATTTTATAAATTATATCTTTCCAAATGGAATCTTTTTTTTATTCGGAATATCGAAATTATCCTATGTTGAATTTATGTAATTTTCTATGATTTTCCAATTTTTTAATGAATAGTAAGAAATACTTAGAAACGTATTTTTTAATCAAAAAAATATATAGTGATAAATTATACTGTTGAGTGGATTTAAAGTATAATTAGAATATATTTTAACCACTTTATCCAATGGTGTTTATCAGAATTAATTTCACATTGAAATTGGACATAAACAATTGGCATTCTTTTGATATATATTGTTTCTTAAAAACATGCTATTTGTTGTGACAACGGTAATTAGTTATAAAATTAATTAATTCAACTTATATGTTTGGAATTTTGTAAAAAAGACATCATTTTGGAATTCGGAATATCAATTATATCTTAGGGTGAAATTTCGGCAATGTTCTGAAAAACATCAATTTTTGATGAATAGTGAAACGACTAAGTGATAGTTAAAAAACTGATTTTTCGTTTAAATGAAACATTACCACATCTGTGATTTGATTTTCAAAAATCCTAAAAACATGGTTGTGATTAGTAAGTAAAATGTGGTACAATGGGGAAAAAATAATTTTTGTTGAATAGTAACTTTTAAGTTTAATTAATCACAATTAATGGTAATTAGTGAAATTTAAGGTAAAAATGGTATTATAAAAATATGAAAAATACTCATACACTTATCCTATTCCTATTGGATGAGTCATGGCCGACTAATACAATCCATGGGTCAACTTTGGGACCCCATGGAGTAACATTGGGAGGAAAATGACATTAAAAACAATTTATCTAATGTTAAAAAAATGTCGCAAACATGAGTTGTTTTACTAATATTATTTTTAAATGGGGTTATACAAGTAATATTTTTTACTATAAATATTAATTATAAATATAAAAATATTTCCTAAATCATGGTAATTCTTTTATAATTTTTTTACATTAAATAAATTAAATTTTTAATGACACCATGATGATGCAGCGATTACCTCATTAATTAACGATTTTCATAAAATGGAAGGATAATGTAATGTCTAAGAATTAAACTTGTCAAAATCCAATTGGATGAGTATATTTCTAACCCTTATCACCTTATCCTAGAAATATATATGTGTGGGACCTTTAAAATCTGAAACTCATTATATAATAAAGTAACATTTCATTACATTCCAAGAGTGCCCCTCCTCTCCTCTTATAAAAGGCCCCCACCACTACCACCTTATTCACACCATCAATGCCTTTTGGCTCGGCCAAAATCATCCCAAATACTCTATCAACATCCCTCTCTTACTCCTAGAAGACTCACTTTGGGTAGAATTCTTTCCAAGGAAGCCTTTGACTAAAATCAAAAAAGTGTTTCTTGATTTTAAGGTAATGTCTTTTCATATGTTATTTTGTTTTATTTTGCTTCTCCAACCCCTTAAACTATTTTTATTCCATTATTTTGTAAAAAAACCTTTTATCTTCAATATAATATGATTTGGTTAGGAGAAGAATTTTATTTACACTTACACACACCTTCGTCTAATGGTTAAAGTACATACTGTTTCTGTGGTTGGCAAATTTCGGCCTCACAAAGCGTTGATTATTCAATCTTCTATTAACTCATCTCATGGTGGCCATTATGATGAAAATATTTTTATATATGATATATATTATGTTTTTGTTTTCATTATGATTCATTATTTTTCATTTATGGCATACCTTTAAGATTTCCATTATGGGTAAACGCGATAATTTCATTTTAGAAAGTGCGGACTACGACCCCCTCAAAGTGATTTGAATCGTCAATGCCATATGTGGGATGTATAAAGGATAGAGTAAATGGTATTATACATTATATTATATTGGAATTATATTATACCTTTATATTATTATAACATCATTCCATTAAATCTGAAATATAAATGAAAGTAGAATTCATGCGTACGTACGGCTTACCCTCTCCATGAATGGTGCATTTCATTTATTACCTCTAAATGTTACGTAATATTATAAATTAATTAATATATTGGATATATATGATATATATGATATCTAAATCATGGATATAATTTTGGATAGAATGGATATTCTACCACATAAACAACATATAATTATAAGAAGTTTATTGTTGACTCAAGTACCAAAGATCGACAAAATGACCGTTATTAACTTAAATGACTACATAATTTTCGTAACCTTATAATAAGTGATATAAAAGGGATAATGAACTTGAAAAAAATTCTTAATCAAGTAGATATTAACTCTAGTTTATTATTCAGGAGGTTAAAGAGCGGTCGAGTCAAGTCGGACATGAGTTAAGGGAACTTCTTAACCCAATTTCTGTTCTTTGGGTTAATCTCCTACTTTCAAATTATGTCATGATATTATTATATCCTATATTGTATTTGTAATTTCATTATGTGTACTTATATTGAATATAAATAATAGATCTAATTTATTTAAAAAATTATCTTTGTAAGGTACTTTGTCTCAATCTCCATTCATTGAGATATATTTTGTTTTATACATAAGTTTCTTTTATACGGTATATAAACCCCTTTTAATTTTACATTTATTCAAAATGATTATTTTTTTACGAAGAGTTTTACTAAACGACCAAAAGGAATGTTCTTCTTATTGTACGTATGCGGGGACAACGACTTCTCTGCTGCCATCACCATTATTTGAGTTTTGACTTCCTCTACAAGCCATAACGATTTTTTAATGAAAAATAATTACAATGTTTTATTTTTTTTTTTGGTTTTGAAAATGGTATTGAATATGTTTTCATTATATCAATGTATTGTATTGATATATTTTTATTGAAATGTGGAAGTGTTATGTTTCCTTTATGCATGTTTTATGTGATACGATTATGTTATGGTTTATGATATGTTTAAAACTGTTCATATGAGGAATGCATTGGACTTATTAAGTGACGGGTGGAGCCTGCTATAGCTCCTCGATGCATCGGTAGGTCTCATGAGACAAACTAGTGTCTTGGCACGAGGCATTGAAAAAATCTTATTCGGGGTCTTGGAACAAGGCCTTGGCTATGTGGTTATGATAGTCTGGCATTATGCATTTCATCATTATGAAAGTGGTTATTGATATTTCATGTGATTATTTGACCAGTAGAATATCGATGCGAATAATTAAATGGAATTATTTCATTATACTTTTTCCATATTATGTTGAAGTTCAAGTTTAAAAGTCTTTTGTTTTAGTTATACATTTCCTTAAATGTTTATGTTTATTTATGAAATCTTCCTCTATATTGTTATCCTTACTGAGCATCTGAGCTCACCCCTTTCAATGTTTTAAATTCTTCCAGGATGTGAAGAATTATTTTAGGAATGAACTGCATGGATAGTCTTAAGGGGATATGAGTGTGGAAAATGGAGACTATGTTATTATAGTGTTTCACTTTATGATGTAATATAACATTTATGAATTTATCAAGTGTTTCCAATGATACGTAACTAATCGGGATTTCGAGACTTGATCTTTTGTGATCACGCCAATGTTACGAATTAATGCACCAATTCTGGGTAACTGGGGTCGGATCGTTACATCAAAGATTTCCATATACCTCTCATTATAATCCAAATTCATTATAATATAAACATCTTAATTCTTGATGTCTTATTTACCCACCATATGATAAAATAAAACAAACCATAAAATGAAGAACACCATACCTTGATTTTGGTGTCCATTTGGTTTCATTGTCTTCTTTTTCACATAGGAAAAAGTTCCATGCATTAAAAAAATGATTTAGTGATCCTTCAAAACCAATTTCTTCATCCATCCAAATACACCTTGTATAGCATGGGTCATATGGGTGTTCACAAAAAAACAGTTTTGGGAAATATTCTTGTATGACATATAATTTCAGGACATCTGATAAAACACGATTTCTATAAAACAATCGAACTGAATTGGAGTTGTAACATTAAATTAAAGTTCCTTTTAAAATATCATAAGTATGTGTTGTGAGACTATATTTTAAAATCAAATATAAATAGGTTTCTCAAGGGTCTCCTTCTTCAGCAACTTTTTTTTAAATCATAATATTCTTCAAAATCATATGATATGGTAAAATATTTGAAAATGCGTTGATAATATTTACCTTTCTTGAAAATATTAGAATATTGTGAAAATTGGATTTTCCTAAATACAACCCATGATCCACGATGATAACAAGTTATATTAGAGGTGTTTGATATCTCAAACAACTGCTTTCAAGTGAGATGTATGCTACAAAAATGTTCACAATCATCTGAACATGAATTTGAACTAATTAATGCAAGCATGTCATTGGGAAAAGACAAAAATGTCAATTGAGATCTTCCTCCATCCATTTGTAATTGAATTTCCTTGATCTGAAAAAGTTAAAAAACAATGATTAAACTTAAATATTATATTGTGACTAATCATATGTCTAACGAAAACTCATAATCCCAAATGTTGTCTAATCGGACCTTTGATACCAACTGTAAGGACCCAGCCTTAGGACATTACATAATATTGAAATAAATGAATAATTCACATTGAGTATCTTTTCATGTTTATTGTTTTAGAGAATTAGGCAATAACCATTACATAATAACTTGAATATTACAAGTATACACTACTACTCAGTATCCATTTTTTCAAAAAATAAAACAATTCTTAAAAAAACATGTCTAGTTCCATGTTTTAGATAGAATGACTTTTCCTTGATCCCATCTTGACCCTATTCATCTATAAGTCCTGTGGAAAAAATTTCAAAAATTTGCGATGAGCATAAAAAGGTAAGTAAGGTTTATAAAATAAGGAAGGAAAACATTATCCCATCAATAAATACAAATCCATGAAACCATACTTTTCAATCATAACATACCTTATGAAATCATAAGATTTATGAATAACACACACAAATCCTAAATCATAATGATTAATTATGGAATCCATATCAATCTAACATTTTAGCTATCACATCTACATAGGGAGCTACAATTGGAATACCCATCATAGTATATTCCTTAAATCTATTAAGAGAAACATCACGTTTACCTCTGTCACATTACCCAATACATTGGAGAGTTATATCGGGCTCACCAGCCCTAGGTTTGTCACAGCACCACCAGTATACGTAAACAATGCCCAATAACCATAACATAATAATAACACATAATACAAGTATAAAGGAATGATAATGATTTCCATATTCCAATATATCAAATCAACATATTGAAATAAACAATTCTTTTTGGAATCATTTTCAAAACCATTTAAAAATAGAATTTTGAATCAATGTGTCCCATACCAAATTGAAGCATTTATACGAATTATCATTTTAAAACATTAATTTTTATATAAATAAATCCTTGAAACCACTTTTCAAAATGTGGACATTAGAGAGAAAGAATTAGAATAATAAAATCATTAAAACATTTAAAACTATATTTTAGTTAAAGAGTTTCGAACAAAACGACAGACTCTTGAATAAAAATAATGTAGGAGTAACATATAATCAAAAAGTTATAATATAATGATAACCAAGGTATTCATGATATAATATGTAATAAGATAGTATATACACCACATAAAAGTGAATTGGTGCATAACAATAAATAAGTCTCAATTGAATGTAAATTGATACAAAGTCACTTACAAAAACGGTATACTTAATTTAAGGATATATCATTCATATAATTATGTGTGAAAAATATAAAGACACCAAATATAAGTTTATATTATGTGTAAAAGAATCATAGGTCATTCACACATATTTATAGGACGACATAAATAAGAAAGAGAAGATCAACCCAAAGAATGAGAATTGGGTTAAGAAGTTCCCTAAACGATTTTGTAACTTACAAAACATATGCAACATGAAAGAAGGATCATTCAATGAAAATGTAAATACTCATAAATGAAATTATATTACAAAAATAGTACAATCATGTGCAGTACATACACCATAAACAAAAATATAGTGGCAAATATAGCATGAATCTCACGCAAAAAAAAAACAAGTGAGATGAAGAAAACCCATACTTCGTTGTAATCAATTGAGTCGTATGAACAAACAATAATAACCACAAAATTAATAATACAGTACCATGAATATAAAAATAATCATGATAATATATATCAATTTCAGTATACATTAAACCAAATTCAATAAATAAGTGGTGAACAATGGATATCTCACAGAATTAAAAGTGAGATAAGAAAATATCCTAAAACAATTCGGTAGCCTAACGGTGCCACTTAATAATTCTTAAAATTAATTGATGAGAGTAAGAGGGGGTATATCATCATATGAATATAAAAAATACTGTATTTTGAATATAAAAGAACATCCTCCAACATAATAACATGGAGCATAAAAGAGATGACATAAAAGAGTGTACTAGAAAAGAATGAGAGAAGTCGGATCCCTTACCTCGTGTTCGACTTGAATCAATCATTCTTTAATATCCTGAATAATGAACATAAGTTAATTTGTACTTATTAATTACCATTTTAATGTTTATTAATCATTTTATACAACTTATTACCATTTAATAAACATTATGTAATCATTTCAAGTTAATAACATCCATTTTGTCGATATCTGGTACTTGAGTAAAAAATGAACACCTTATATTTACATGTTGTGCATGTGGACAATAGTCCATTATATCCAGAATTATATTCATGACGTATATATCATAGATATCATATATATCCATTAAATACCTGTATTTATAATATTACATATGATTTACAGGTATGAAATGAAATGCACCATTCATGGAGACGGTGAGCCGTACGTAAGCATGAACGCTAGTTCCATTTTTAATTATTATTTTAATGGAATTAAAAACACAATGATACATAGTTATATTATAATTAAAGTATAATATCATATATAATTTCATTAACTCCATCCTTTATACATCCCACATAAGGAATTAACGAGTCACATCATTTTGAGGGGGTGGTAGTATGCATTTCCTCAAATGAAATTATCGTATTTACACATTGTGGAAAAATGGTGTGATATAAATGGGAAGTACATAAGAATAATAAAACATAAAATTAATATATATATAATATATAAATTCAGTTCTATCAATATAGCCACCATGAGAGGAGGTAAGAGGTAATTGACCAGTCATCGTCTCGTGAGGCGTTAGTTGGCCATCCACAAATACATTATGTTCTTCACCCATTAGATGGAGGTGTGTGTAAGTGTAGTTCGAATAATTCTCATAAAAACATCCTTGTATATTTATGATTCTGGTGTTGTAACAAAATAACAGAATAAAAAGAGTTTAGGGGTTGGATAAGTAATATAAAAGAAAACAATTTAAGAGAAACTGTGACCTTTAATTTGGGTAACTCTCTTTGGTTTGTACCAAAATTCTTCTTGAAGTGCCTTCTTCCTAAGGTAAATCTTCTAGGTGGATGATAGAGATGTAGAGAGATTAATTGGGCAGAGTTTGGATGAGGCAAATGGCTTGAGAGGTTTGAGGAATTTGTTTGAAATGGTCACTTTTTATAAGGGGGAGGAGGGGATCTTTAGGAAAGTGTGAAAACATTATTTTATTATATAATTTTATTCGGTTTCTAATGGTTCAAAAATAATTATAGTCAAATATAATATGACTGATATTCTAAATAAAATAATACATTCAGAATTGGACATGTTTTGGATAATATTTTAATCATTATAATCTTATTTATTTAAATCAATTATTAATGTGGTAAATACAACATCATTATTGTGTCATAAATAATTTAAATTATTTGATGGATAAAAATAAAAATAATCCATGATGTAGGAATTCATTTTATATTTATAATGAATATTTATAGTATAAATGATAATTTATATAACCGCTTCTAAAAATTAATTTATTAAAATAAGTTTGCTTTTGTCATTTTTGACTTTACTTTAGGTTAATTAATCTAAACTGTCATTATCACTCCTTATTGGCTCAATGGGGTCCCAAAATCGCCCCAAAGATGCCTATGGTTGTAAAAGACTAAATAAATAACGTTTGGACAAGTGGTAAGGTAATTTTGAATTATTATAATATTATTTTAACCTTGAATTACCCTATTTTCCTCTAACCTCGGTAAATAAAAGTTAAAAGTTACTATTCACCAAAAATTATTTTCATCTTATTGAACCACATTTTACTTCTCAATGAAAACCATGTATGTCGGATTTTTTATATTCAATTCACAGATGTGGTAAAATTTTATTTAAATGAAAAAGTCAGTTTTATTAACTACCACTAAGTGGTTTCACTATTCATAAAAATTGATGTTTTTAGAGAAATACCAAAAATTCAGCCTAATATATTTATGATATTCCAAATTCAACAATGATGTCTATTTTTCTAAATTAAAAACATAAATGTTTCATTAATAAATTTTAAAATTAATTTTCGTTGTTAAAATAAACATCATGTTTTTAAGAAACAATAACTATCAAAAGATTGACACTTGGTTATGTATAATTTCAAAGTGAAATTAATTAAAATGACCAATATTTGATTAAATGGTAAAAATATATTTTAATTTCACTTTAAATCGAATTAAAAAAATAACATAACCATATAAAATAATTATATTAAAACATAGTTTTGAATTAAAATACAATATTAAGACTATTCATTAAAAAATTATCTTTATCAGAAAAATTACAAAAATTAACACAAAGTAAATTTTTATGTCCCCATTCTAGAGAAGGATTTTATTTGGTCAAATAGAATTTATTATAGTGACCAATATTAGATTTAAAGAGGTTTCTCTATTAAAAGGTGGTAAATCGGCCTTTTAATGTTAATTATACTTAAAATTAGATTCATTCGCATTTTAGAACTATAACTTTTATTGGATAAATGTAAATAAATTTAACAAACATGTATAATCTTATTTTAGTTAGTTTTGTTCATTCCTTCCAATACAATGGCTTGGAGATAACTACAATTTAAAATAATAATATAATATTATAAGTGTGCAATGTAAAATTTCAAAGAAACCCGTTGTTGCATATTGGGTATGCTATTGGTCATAGCATCCCCTTTAATGTAAAATTAATATTTAATTCACAAATATTAATAAATATGAAATGTTTCTTATTCTATATTGGTCTTGGAAGTTACACCCATTACGTTTTAAATGATTTCTATTTTGAAATAGTAATAAAAAATTATTTTTCCAAAAAAATATGAAATTTCATTTAAGATATTTTTATTCAAATTCATTAATAATAATATTCAATGATATTTAAAATTATATTTAAATTAAATTGGATTTATAATATATAAATAATAATATAATTGTTAAGCATAATGTAATTTGTATAAGGGTTTCAAAAAATGTATTGTAAAAAAGCCATTACAACTAAATAAATGTCTATTATTTCATTAAAAATGAAATTAAACATATATGGAAATTTATTATGATAAAATAAATATTATTTTTGGATCATAATTTCAATATTATCCAAGATATATTTTTTTTAATTTTTGGAGATAGTCAATTTTTAATGTAAAAATAAACACAATATAAATATAATGTTTTTATTATGACATCATAATGAACCAAAAGTTATTTATAAAATTATATAAAAGGTATCCTCGATAAAATTTAGGTTTCTTCTTTAAATAATTCTGTTTAGGTTATTTTTTTTCTTTTATTGTGTCCTTAGGAATCCTCCAATACCTATATTATATGAAACCGTTTTAAAATATTTCATTTATCAATGTTACTCACATCCACGTAACTAAGGCTAATATATTAGTGATTTCAGATAGTGAACTTATATAATAATTAAGTCCACTACAATTGGTCCAAAATCAGGGTTAAAACCATTTTATGTTTTTTGGTTTTGATTACAATGTTATATAAATTCAAAAACCTATTTCTTGGAAATAATAAAGATCTCCCGTATCTTTTCCTATATAAACCCACCCAACCCACCTTCATATTCTCTAAAAAACCTTTGATAATGTACTTTTATACAATATTATCTCTATAGTGATCCCTAGGAATCCCCCATCTCTTAATAATATCCTCCCATGAATTTGGAATCACCCTCTCAAGGTAAGTAGTCGTTTCATTATTTTAATTATACACACATCCTCCACATTTTATCCATTTTATATCCAATTCCTAATGTTTGGAAATTTTTTTCACATCACTATAAATATTAATTTTTTTTTCAAAAGATGATAGGCCTTTTAATATCTCTGTAAACTATTTTATGAATCATTATGTATTGTCACTATGCTGTTGAAATTTCACTGCGAGTTTTTCTGGCAAACCATTTTAATATAAATACAATCATAATTCCCATTCAAGGGTATTCACCTAGAAATTACTATACAAATTTTTTTGGTATATTAAAATTATTTATTACATAATACTAAATCATGAAATTAAATATGGTGAAATATGATCCTATGTTTAGTGAACTTTGTGAAAAAGTAATGCATGTAGATGATATGAAACCAATCGGTGCACCAAGAATTATATATCGATCTAATGCATTGGGTAATGTTTCAGAAAAATGATATACCATGTATAGGATAATAGAGTACCCATAATCCATTATTGATATTTTCCTACAATGTTATGACATCTTGGAAGTTATCGTTGCCCTATGTTTATGATGCCCTGATTAATTTTGTTGTCGCATTCCCATGTAACCTTTATGTTATTTATATGACTTTTTTTGATCATTTTGACGATTCTAAGTACTTTTATATTGCATTGAAATTTCTATCTTAACAGCCCAATATTTTTCTAATAAATTTAATATTTAATACATAAAACATCGAGTGTCTATAAACACCACTTTGTTATAACCTATCCAGTAAACATGATTTTTTCTCCATTGTGATTTTAATTTCAAAAAACCGACATACATGGATATATTCAGTAAGATATTTAGAGTCTAATAGAATCAAAATAGTTTTCGATGAATATTAACATACCCATATATATATTAACATAAACATATAAATTTTAATGAATAGTTAATCCAGAATAAATAATGAAACTTCATCCATGATTGTATAAATAAAATTTATACTTCTTATAAGTGAAGAAACAATCATAGTATAAGTATTGTTGTTTTTGAATGTCATAAATATTTTAACTATAATTTTATGTTTAATTGAATAATTAAAAATAAAAATTTATTTTCATAAAATGTAATCATAAATTGTTATTTTATTGTCTTATTGTTATAATACAATTTTTTTGGACCTTGATTAGTTCTTCAAGGTGTTATAAAATGATTTATATATTTAATGTTGTTTTTCGAATAAAAATTTATTTTGATTAAAATTTAAATTAAAAATATTGAGAAATATTTCTTCAAAAAAATGAATTTCATTTTGGATTATAAATTTCAAAAAATACTTGGGGTTAATTTTAGGGATTTTTCAAAAATACATGAATATTGGGTGAATAGTAAAATTTGATAATTTATTATAATTTCTAAATACATTTTTTATTGGGTCATAGGTGAATTAAGTATAATTTAATACCACTTAGATGAAAATAAAATTCTCATTTTACTATTAGTTTTCATAAGAATCCATACTATTTGTTGTCATTGGAAAAATAATAAAATATTGTGTAAAATAATGTGGAAACCACCCTCTCCTCCACTATACCCCACTCACACCCTCTTCTATTAATTCCTCTAATCCATTAATATCTTCATCATTATACCCATATACCGTTCACTATTCATTCCCCACCTACAGGAGCTCCTGGTCTTTCCAACAGACCAAAACCCTTTCTTTAAAGAAGGTTCTCAGGGATGTTATTTCATGAGGTAAAGCATAATTCTTTATTCATAAAGTTTCATTTCAATTCATATTATTTTTTTATTCTATCCCAAGATACAATATCCAATTGATCAGTATTAATATATCATCATATATATACTAGAATTATATCATGTTAATTTAATTACCATTATCAATATTCTTACTCTTTCTCTGTTATAAATGAAATTATCGTCAGTGAGGTTCCAATTAACAACCTTCCATGACAAAAAAGGATTTCTATCAAAATTCTCTATCAATTACTAGTCTTGAAACCATTTTTATGGTGTTACTAGAATATAATATATTTATTATAACCTAATAAATATTCATGAACTTGTATATCCACATAGTATTAATTTATATGACAAAACAAGTTCATAATAATCCAAATACCACGAAATAATCTAAGTGAATGTCATTAATATTTCATCATATGATTCATCTTTATACCATATATGAAAATGATATATGTAACCATTGACACTTATTTATGTGCATAAATAATATAGTATTTCAATTCAATATAATTATATCATTTCAACATGAACATCCATACTCATATACAAATAAACCGATCATGAATACTAAGGAAACGAACACTCCGAAAAGACGAAATTCAGTATTATAACATGTCATTAAAAACACAATTATCTTAATAAAATTATTATAAAATTCATACATGTTTAATAGGTTCATAATTAAGTTATTAATTGGTCTAATTTCATATTCCATAGCATTATGTTGAAGAGAGGATCAGATTCAGACTTATGTTATGGGCTTCTACCTGAACATCCATTTTCACTCAGGTTACTCTTATTTTATACTTACCTCAGTTAATGTTTTATTTAATCATATGTATTCAACATATATTCTGCGAGAATGTTATATATATTTTTACTAACTAGAATCATACATTCATTAAAGAGGATTTATATGTTCTAAAATAATCTTTCAATAATTGTTCCAAAAATACAAGCCCGAATCAAGGGAATTTCTCAAATTCTTACCAATTTTCATGGCCAATGAATGATATATTTTTTACTACCATTATTTTTGTTAAATAAATTATTCAATTATGAAAATTCCATTTTACTTAACTTATGTTTCTATACAAATAATTTTCCAAAATAACTCTTCTTTTCAATGTGAAATAGTATTTATCTCAAGAATTACTCGATGATTTTATAAGTGTATCATAATTTTTTCAACACTCTTGTTGATTCATATAAATGATATCATATACCATATTTAATTTAATTGTTTTTTTATAAATTTTAATTAGGATATGATATCCTAAAACCATTCACAAATTTACTCCAAATGGTTATTTTTATGCTTAATGTTCTGGGAGTGTTAAGTACATATCATATGTTTGTTTCAATATGATTGTATATGTTGTCTATGTTTATCCCCAATCATACGAGCAATACATTGGAATTATTGTTTAATGGTGGGGCCTGGTATAGAACCTATATTCATCATTAGGTATCATGATACAAATAGATATTGACCAGTCTGAGGCCTTGACTCTTTTTAGACATGTTTTTGGACAAGGCCTTAATAATTTTTAGATGTTGTGGGAAAGATTTTGACTATATATTTCAACATTTCCGAAATATGATTTTACCACATTATGATGCTATGAATTCATAATTAATGAGTATATACTACTAGTAGAATACCCATGAATATGTTTTATTATGTATTTATTTACTATGCTCAAATTATTATCCTAATGTATTGAAGTTTATTATTATTAAAGGCATGTGTTTTCAATTATTCACATTGACTAATGTTTTTGTTTATGATATTTTTAGCTATATATCTTACCCTTACTGAGCATTTGAGATCACCCCTTATTATGATTCATTTATCTAGGACATGGAAATGAATTTTTTGATTAACATGTAGAGATAATCTGAGAGTGGGGGATTTAACCAATATAACATCTATGTTGTTTTTTATTTCTAGTTGTAATGTTGAACTTATGTATATATCTTGTTTCCAAATATAACAAACTACATGGTCTTTTGGGATTGATAATGATTGTTTATATTACAATTTAATAAAACAAAGAACCTACTCTAGGCAACTGGGTAGTGTCCATACACCTATATTTAAATATGTAAGACATTATTCATGTTATTACACGTTTAAAAACATAACTGTATTTAAATCACCCCCTTTCATATGTATGTCCAAATGTTATCCCATCTATTTATAATAATGATAGAATATTATGGGCATGCTAAGGAAGAATTCAATAATTCTCATGTGACAAATATTTTTAGGTTTTAATAAAATGTACAGAATTATTGAAAAACACTAGTCTTCTAAATCATCTAGATTGTAATATTTGATTTATTATGTAATATAGGAAAGGTTTATTATAGTTTAATACTATAGTTTATGGAATATAGTCTACCATCATTTTTTATAGAGATTCAGTACATTTTGGAAGCCACTAACAAACATGAAGGTGATATTTAGGTTATATTACTCCCTCTACATTGTTTCATTCTAGGTGATCCCCTGTAGAAACATTATGGAATCATTTTAATGAATTTATTTAGTTGATTAACTATTTAGTACTAGTCTTTAAAGGATAAATATTCTGGGATCTTGGGATAGCCCATAAGGGAAGTAAGTGTTAAACCTTGTATATGGAAATTTCATTGTACCCAAGAAGAGATTATGATTTCTTAAAATTATTATAGTATTCATGTTTGATTTATTTCTTTGGTAATATTTTAGTTATTGATTACTAATTTTAATCATTACCTATAGTAGATAGAGTGTGTTTCTACAATCAATTTTTATATAAATTTATATAATATATATATTCACATTAATTCTTATTATAAAAGTATGGTTTTTGAATGGTTGAAATAGTTTTTATAAAAATTTTTCATGACTAAATGGTTTGATGAAATGGTCTGGGAAAGGGACTCCATCATTAAAACTGGCGTGAAAAAATTATTTTTTGTTTTCCCAAATAACTTCTTTATGGTTCATTAATAAATTAATTCCATTATTTCTATTTCATTTAATTCTTTTGTGATATGATTAAATTCAATTTTTTTGTAGAATATATCTCTGTTTTTTAAGGGATTATGTTTGAAGTCCCTTATGACTAGCCATATAAATGAGTACCTTGGAAGGGTGATGTGCAATAATAGATGATATAAGTTGTATTTTTATCCTTTAATAATTGTTAATGTTAATTTAGTTTCTGTGGGTTCATTAGAAGTGACACATATGAATTTATTGGGGTTGATAGAAGGGACGATTATTGTGTCTCTTCTAGTTTTATTGTCAACTATTGGCCTATAGTGAGAGGGTTCATTGGAAGTCACCTGTCCAAGTGGTAAATGAGCTGGTTGTTAATCCATTACATAAGTAAATGTGATTAGTTATTTTAGTAGGTATTATATGCAAATTATTAAAACCCAATCATTTAAAAAAATTATAATATTTCATTTTACATGAATAGTCATTTCATCTCAAAAATAATCACTCAAAATAACCAAAATGATTAGTATATTCAATGATTAAATACATAATAATCTTAGTCAACAATATATTGAACTTTTTTGAAAAAATCAAAATTTTACACTTTCTCTTAGGAACATCATATATATAACAAGTTGCTTCATAACCTCGTGGATTGAGACCTAAAAAACTTTGAGATCAGATGCTCTATATGGGGAAATATTAGTGATAATAATTATACACGAGAATAAATTATTAAATTTGGGCATATGAATTCAATAAAAAATATTATCAATTTGATGTAATAAAAAATAAAATGAAATCTTAAATCCGAAATCATGTATGTGATTATATCATAAAACATAATCATCCATAACTTGATTAATATGATATACATATGAATTTGGCACAAACATAACCATAAAAATCATAACCTAAAACATCATAAATTATAACCCATCCTAAAAATACATGGTGAATGTTGAATCATTTTCAGGTATTTAAAAAAATATTGATTATGGAATCATGTTCTGTCATACAATACTATCGTGGATCAAGAATCACATTACATCCTCCCATGACATAGTACATTGGAATCACATTTTGATTCTATTAGATATTTCCTTAATAATTATGTTACAACATACCATAATGTAGTTCAATATGAGTCAAATTAATACATTCTATAATTATCTCATGATATATCTTATTTTATGAAATTATATATAGCGATATATAATTTCTGTTTCTCTTTTCAAATTAATAGAATTATACAAATGTGATCCACTATAGAACATGAAAAGATTCATAATTTATTCATCACATAATTAAAAAATGGAAAAGATATATGTCACACAAAAACACCAATATATTTTTTCATAACATGTCAATATAATAAAATCCCTTATGAAACATAATAAAAAATAAATGTTGTGTACAAAGATGAATATATTTAATATGAAAACACAATTTTTTATTAAACATATAAAAATAATTTTCCCTGTAATTTTTAATAAATTTCAAGGGGATATTTTTTAAAAAAAAATTATATTTCCTAGTTAATAATATATGAAATATTTTCTGATGATGGTGGTAAAAATTAATTAATATATAAAATATTTAATAGAATAGTCCTTTAAGATTTAATAATGAAGATCCATGTTGGTGAAAAGAGATATTCTGAATGTAAGAAAATATATTAATGTAGAAATGAATTTAAAATATATATAATAAAATTCATTAATAAAACATTAATTTTGATATTTATAAATCTATAAAATATAGAATTTACACAGGGAAAAATCATTTCCTGACTAAGATATGAGGTTAGGTTTGGTTGTTTAATAAGTGTCACTCTGAGTGAATGATAATCCAAATGAGAATTCAGATATTAAGTGGTCATGTAACTGTTAAATAAAAAAAAAGAGAAAAATGAAATTTTGGTTTTAATTATCATAGTATTTCACAAATGGAATATAGTTGTAATAACTTCGAATTTAAACTGAGATTTGATGGAAACATACTTCCATTAATTCTCAACTCTAAATCTCATTATTGACCTCATATATTATAACAAAATACATGTTTATAACTTATTTCATATCCATAATAATATTTATTTTCTTTTGAAGAATTTAATATATTTTTTCTATATACATACACTAATAATATATTATTTATTCTCATTATTAGTATTTAATATTATTCATTTCATTTCAATTGTTTTATAATGGTGAAATTGATTCACATTTTTTGATAAAAAATATTATAATTAAAAGATTAAAAATGACCTTCAATTCATTGTCTTTCAAATATTTAGGAATTCATAGTTTCATTAAATTGAAAATATTGACATGATTTACAAGTACAGAATCAATGATGATCTTTTTTCAGGTAATTTACTCATATCAATGGATCACTTTTAAAAAAAATTCTATTATAATTAATTAAAATAGTAATTAAATATATTTCATCATAAATTATTATATATTTTGGAAATATAAGTTATATACATCCATGTAAGCAGTTAATGAAAAATTGAAAACATCGATCGATTGATGTGGTAGGCGACACATACAAATAGATATTGTTTTTATTTTTAATATAATCAACAAAGTTAAAATGTGGAATAAATTTTTAGTTTTTTTGTAATGCTGTAAATATCATATAAAAACTGTAAATACTCATTTTTAACTATCCATGTTATATGGTAAAGGGAAATGAAACATGACACTTCATGGAGGCAGTAGTCTATATGTATCACGAATGATGTTTTCATTTTTCTATGGGAAAATGGAAAAGGTGGATATTTATTATTACCAAAACAAAAAGAATTAAATATACCCATAATGATTATTCCATTATATAATTTTAAGATGAAATAATTTTTTGTGAAATATATTAAATAAGAAGGGTTAGTAAGTGATTAGTACACATGTTTATAACATAATGATTCCCTTGGAGGTTGTCATGGAAATAGATTACATAGTATTGTTTTTTCACATTAGAGACTTATATTAATAGAATATGAAATTAGATTACAAGGTGATCCATGAATCATTGATTCAGATAGGAATCCTAGGTTTACCTTTGGAGGAGAATCCAAGTGGCGATGAGGGCTCAGGTTAGGAGGATACTAACGTACCAGCTAGAGACAAAGGGTTAGACATCACAAACAATGTAGGTCCTGGAGGATATTCCTTATGAATATATCTTGGATTTTTGTCGATATTGGGATAGACTGTTGGGACTAGTCTATTATTCTTATAAAAATAGTTATCATTTGTCAAACATAATAGCTCCCTTAGAGGATTTATATGTTTATTTTTGTAGATAAACAATTTTTAGGCATAGGTGGGTGCAACTTGTTTTTGGGAATGAGTCTATTTAGAAATACAAATTGAATAGATTATGATATAAATCACCATTTTTGGCTCAAATTATAAAGAAATCATAGGATTATCAGTGAAATAATCCTTCAGGTTTTTCCAATAGGTGTAATGGTTTTCTTGAATGTTTCCTCTTCATTTGTAAACCATTGACTTAAAAGATAAGTAATGTTGCCTCCATGATAAGTTGGACAATTTGAGGCCACAAATAAGATTTGGAAGGTTTCATATATGTTGGTATTTTCAAGCCAGTTGATCAATATTAATTATATTTTTCACATACCACATATAAAAAAATACCACCTTGATCATTATAACATTCTATGTTAGGAAGATATCGAGTTAGATCAAGAATTTTTTATTGTGAAGCAGCCAAAAGAGATTATTGAATATTAAATAAAAGTTTTTACATGGATGTTTCTTCTATTGGTTAGAGTGTTATAGAGACACAAATCAAATTGTCAAGAGACTTGGTAATACGAGTTATTGATGAGGGTGTAGTTTTTTAGTCTATTTAATAGAGATAATTATTCCATAGAACTTCCCATGGAATTAATATATTTTGGTCTGTAGTTTGTAACATCTGATTATTTTATTTTAGGTATTTCCCTTATCTTGTTTCATTTCCTATTTATTTTTTATTTTTCTTGAGAAATCACATAATGGTGATAATTTAATGGGTAATTGAAAAAACTTTTAGGGATATAAATTTATTTTAATTAATGGTTTAAATGTATAAAAATGTTAGTGGCCATGTAGGTTATCCACATGATCTGAGAATTTATGTGGTGGATCAATATTTTATAATGAAATTGAGATTAGTTTTTAGTTTTTTGTAGATATAATGTTGTGTAATAAGATTACCCACTGTGTAGTGGATATAGAGAAGATTCCATTATTCTGATACATATATTTAATGGAATAAATTCCTTGTATTTGGTTAATGATGTGTAATGGGAAAATACAAGTATTTAATAAAATGTTCATAGGTTTTTTTATTTACATTGCGTTTTTGTATTACATGACATGTAATGGGATTACACACCATGTTTTTCTCATAAGTTGTTGTTTTAAGGATTCATATGAGTGATTGGTTTATTTCATTAATTTGTAAGCTTTTTGATCTCTACCTATAGTCTATAAAGGAAATGATTAGATTTCCCTCACCCTTATGAATTATTATAGTCAGTGACTAATCATTTTTGATGTTGTGGTGTGATCATATGGGAAATAAATCCATACACTTCCTCATTTCCATTGGTCATGATTTCATCTTTTCATTAAAATTATAGATTAATTTATCTATTTTATAGGTTTCTTATGTTTCCATAAAGATCCATCATATGATATTCCACTAGAGGCTAACCAATGAGTTGTTTATGGTGTGGTGAGCGTGTTTCATGTGGTAGGAATTTTTATCCTTCTTCATAAATCATTCTTCCTATAACATTTATTCTGAATTGTTTGGGAAATATTCTAGGTACTTTTTCCATTGTTTTTTCATTTATTGTTTGTGGATCCTATTGCATGCATGTTCGACAAAAGATTGAGGTAGGTGGTTCCATCAATCATCATTATTGGTGAACTACATTATTATGGTTTTTGATAATTTCTTTATAAATGAAATGAAATAATATATGTATTTTATATTTTTTTTTGGATATAAGTTTTTATGATAAAATATTTGTTTTTCTTAATTTTGTTAAATGAAATGTATTTTTCAATGAATTTTTAGATGTATTTATGAAATAGTTATCAAATTATGGTTTTGAGGAAATGGTGTGATTAACTGGTTTAGAAAAAATAACAAAATAGTATTACCGGGTACTTAGTTTGAATTTATATCTTAGGTATATCATTCATTTATTGTTGAGTTTCACTTTCTATGGTGTTACTATTGTCCAATAGTGTAGATTCATGTGATATATAAAATATTATGATCCTAATAGTTTCACTTTTTGGGGTTTTCCTCTATTTCATGAGTGTAGATTCATTGACTATTGAAACCAATAGTGTGGACTACTCATATGATATGCTAAAATTAGTTTTCCATATAAACCTAATGTGATCCATGGTGTGATCATCCTATGTGATTTTAGTATGTACTATTTTAGCTTGTGCTACCTTGGAATTGATATGGTCTGTGATAGATTATTTGTTTTATTATAATTGTTTTGATATATGTTAAATTATATAAAATTGAATTTCATGTATTGTTATCTAATTTTGTAAATCAGGATAAAATAAATGTTTTCGCATTCTTTTGATATAAAAACTAATAAAATATATATCAGACCTTGTTTTATTAATGGTTTGGAATTTTTCAGATTATTTCTCAAATAATTGATATGGAACACTTGGGTGGAATCTTATTAGGTATCTTATCTCACACCATGTTCTCCCATTTGGTGGCTTGGTGACTATTTTATGTCTTTCGATGTGGTAAAGGAAATATATTGTAGTTAGGTGGTGAGTTTTATGTTTTCTACGTATGGGTATATGAGGCTGAAAAGGTCATTGTTTACCCATGCTATCTCAAGGAGTAGTTTGTTTCCAATTTTAGTTTTCCTTTGATTATTGGACTTGTACATTAGGATGTTATAACTATATTTGAGTAGTTTCACTTACACTATATTCTTTCATTCATTGAAACTTTTATCTCTTCCACTATTTTTATATATTGATTTTATTTATTTATATATTTTTGTTTCTTTAGGATGGGAATTATAATTCCCTATGGTTGTTTTTTATTGCCTTGGTACTAGTTATCAACTCATTTGATTTGAGAACTCCCTTCAGTTATGATCATTTTTGGGATGGGTGCCAGTTTTAGATTGTTTTCCAGTTGATTTCATCACATCCTAATTCTTACAATGTTCTAAAATGATAACTATATTGGGATACGATCCTCAGATTTCATGTTATGCAAATTTTCCTATAATACACCATAATAAGAAATATTTCCTATATATCATATTAATGATGATGAGTTTTTATATGATGGATTTTTCTATAGGGTATATCTGTTCATGTAGTGTAAAGTACACATCCCATGTAATCATCATTCGTTTGTTATAAATGGATAACTGCGAGTGGATCCTTAGTCACTATATATTCATAGGGAACACTATGATAGGATCATATGTGACTTTTTATGCATGATATTGTTTATGTTTAATATTTTCTAGATATATTTATTATGATAAATGATATACATATCCTTATGTATAGATATATCACAAATTTCCTTAATGGGATTCCTCTATGTGATGTTTTGTATATAAAAACTTCTATATATGTGTTTCCTATTTGATATTTTTTGACATAAAAATCATTATATATATTGTGAAAATAACATGGGGTTAGGTATTATTGTTCCATGATTATCACATGAAGAACTAACATGGTTACTATATAGTTTTATGTTTATTTTTCATGAATCCTTACACTATATATATATATGAAACCATGTTGGTTGTACCCTGATTAATTTTATACTCACAACCAGAATGAGAACCGTAGTGTGTTTGGTGGCCCATATCATTTCATCTAATATTATAAGATGTATGAAAGATCCTGATAGAGTATTTTTATGATATTTAAGTATATTGGTTTTAAAATATATTCATATTCTTTGGGATTGTCTCCACTATTTTAGTATTTGATTATTTTTTAAATGAAAAACTAAGTGGGTGATACTTACTTTAATTATATTTAATATGGTTATAGATAACTATTATTATATATTTTTATTATATATTCAAGATTGATGGTTAGTAAATAGTAATAATTTCATGCACTCTTTATAATGTTATAAGATTACTCAATTATTTATCCAATTTTGTATGTTGTTCCATTTAATGTATTGTCTCCACACATTTAATATAGACTCTTATCACTAGTTTGTAACATTTTGAATATATGGATTTGTTTTGAGGTTATTTTGTTCCCCCTAAATTGTAATGTTCTCAATATTCCCTAGATAAGGCATTATATATTATGTTATGAAGGACAATATGTCATCACATTTCACCTCTATATATGTATATAATAATATAACTCTAAATAAATAATAATTTACCACATAATCATTACATAGCTTAGAAAATCTGAAAATATGAGTGGTTTTCATCCTCATCTTGATTTATGAAACAGATAAAATGAGAGAGATAATTCCAATGAAATTTAATAAATTTGATTTTTAATGTACTTATTAGTAAATGTATCATGGAGAAATATTGAATTATTCATTTATATAAATAGATTAACCAAAATAATATTAAAATAAAAAAACCTTTTTGGTATATTAAAAGAAAAAACTCCATCTATCAACTATAGTATAACATATATTCCACTTAAATATAGAACATTCCATCAACATTTTAATTATTAGAACCATTACTATCATTTAAAAAGATTAAAATTTCGTTTGTGGTAACATTATTATTCCAGTATGACTGCCAAGTATAGTTTATAATCTTATCCATAATGGGTAAAAATATTAATATCATACCAGAATATAATAATATAAGTGTCTTATAATTTTTGAAAAACGTTTTTTATAATTCAGTAAATATTTTATACATATTTTAATTCTCTAATGGTATTAAATTACTCCTATAGTAACCATATAAATATATAAAAACATTCTTTACAGTATCCTACTCCCTCACACCTTGTTAACGCTAAATTTTCCTGAGTATTTATTTATATTACCACTATTGAGACTTTTAATGATCAATTAAATCATATTAATGTTGGATAATATCGTTTTAATTTATCATAAAGTAATTTATATTATAGTAAGCTATATTGAAGTGTATGGTTACATAAATAATTTTTTTGGAAACATCATGATATAACTAATAGATCATCTACTCAATTAGATGAATCCTTTTTTATTTATATTTTATAACCACACATTTAATACCATTATCTTTGTAGAATTTGTATAGTAATAATACACCATCATAGGGTTAATTCTTTGGAATGTGTAAATGTATAACTATTCTTCCCTCAATAATTTGAAAACTAGAGAATTTTATAAATTAATGTTTTATATTTGTTTAAAAAATTAGGTAATTCATTTTCCATTTCACCATATATATTCCCAAACCATGCATTGTGAATTTTGATAAATATATTTAACACACATAATCACTATTCCAATCATTTTAGAAGTGAATTTGAAATATCTAAAAATATACAATGAAATTATATTTGAAAATTTAAATAATTCCTTCAACCCATACCAATAAAATAATTATTTTCTCTATATTGTATAATTCATAAAAAATTTGTATCATATATTTTCAAACCAATGACTAAAAAGTCACAAGTAATTTTTAAGAACACGATTATAATTTACTATGAATAAAAATTAAATCAGTGGCCACATATCTCAACTATGGAAATGTTTTACTAAATTAATATTCCATTAGTTCCCAATTTTACACTATATATTTATTTAATGAGTTTTTAAATAAATGGTCTTGATTCCCTTTGTCCAAATAAATCATAAATTATATTATATTATATAGGTATAGTAACTATTACCATGAATTGATTTATATCATAGTCAACTGCATTTTTAACCACTAAAAATAGTTAATTCTCAACTCTAACCAACATCTTATAGAGTGGTTGCCTTTGATTCATTATATTCACTCATTAATCTGGACTTCAATTAATCGTTATGTCCTATCATCAAAATAATTATTGTTAGAATGGCTACATTGATTTCTTCAACATTGATTTATTCATAGGTCCTTGAATATGATTATATACCCATTCATTATTCTATTTAGGTGAACTCCTATAAAACTTCCATATAATTCATTTTATTCCACACGTATGGAATTATTTGACATCTATTTAAAAAACTATTAATTATTGGAGAGAATTTTTTACATTATTAACACATCTACTGATTTATTTAGTGATAGGGTGAGTAAAGAACCCTCTTACACCATACTTGTGTTCTTCCATTTCCATGGTTGAAATAATCTTTCATTCTATTTTATAAAATTGAAAATAAACATCTTCAATTAAAAAAATTTAGACAACAATTTATTAATGATACCCCTTTATGTCCACCTACATACTAACCCATTCATTAATTAGGTGAACATAAAAGTCAAAGGAAACATGAAATTTTATTATAAATATTTTGTTTCAATAAAAAATTGAAATTATAATAATTTCTTCTACTATTAATTTCATTATTATAATACTATTATACAGAATTTCAAAAATCCACAATGCAATGCATGAAAAAAAATCTCTTGAGTTATTTCTAAGAGAACCATAGAGTTTATTTTTCTAATAAACTTATAATAGAATTATTATGTAACCAATGTTTTTATACAATGCCTTTAATATTATATATATAATTATTTTAACCTTTTTATAATACCATCCCAAGAATGCCCCACTATATTGACATGGGTAAATTTCACATTAACAACACTAAATACCTCAAATATTTAATACTTTTTTCAAACCAAAATTTTATATATCAGGGCCTTCAATCACCCCTGAGTTTGGTTAGATTTTGATATAGAAAATTATGAGTGAAACCATATTTTTATTATCACCCTATAGATTTTTTATAAAATATACTAAAAAACTATCCCAAAATATTATTATATATAATGGTCAACCGTTGTTTTAAAAAGTGAGATATTATCCATTATACCCTCCTACCTATTCTCTTATGGTTTCACCACCATATAATAATTCTAGCGTCCCATTTATATGGTCTATATTATAATAAATCAGTATTTAATTTATATATATCATGTATAATTTCTATAATTTTCATTAATTCCATGATATTTCTATAGATCTTATGGATAAAACAAAAATATAGATTTAGATGTAAAAAATGCACCTTTTAGCCTCTAAAAAGAAAATGACTACTGTAACTTTTTAGAATCAGATATATCTATATGTGTGTGTGTGTGTGTGCTTGTGTGTGTGTGTGTCTGAGGACATCAATGTTCCATCACCTTAACAACAAATAGACTCATGAATCAAAATGTATGTCTAATTTAATTTAGATATTTATTTTCACAGATTAAAATTAAATTTCAATTTTTTTCATAGAACATGATAACTTGAAACTTGTGGTAAGAGGGTTTCAATTTCATGGTAAACTCATAAAATTATATCATATAAAATTCTCTTTGCAAAAAAAATTTATAGTGACCTTATAATGAAAACATTATTTACCTTAAAATAATTTTACAAAATTCAATAAAGTTATGTTGAAATTTTGATAAGTTCATCGTAGACTATGAAATTAATTTATAAAAATTTTTATAGTAATAATAAAATTATTATAACATTTTTGAATCTCATGGATCACTTTAAAAAAAAATTTAGATGAAAAGGAAACAATATTGTATCGACATTGGGACTATTGAAATAGTTATTCCACATTTTAGAATTTTATAATAACAATATTACATCATCAAAATAACCCATGATTAACTTTTCCAAAATTTTGGAAGGCCATGGTAACCGTATTAAAACAATATTATAGATTATGAATTATTTTTTATTATTTAAAAATGTGATGGAAACAATTCTATAAATTAATGTTTGTCAAAAAATAAAATATCAAAACATTTTATATTATTGAATTTTGATAAATAATGCAATTTTTTCTAAATATTTTTATATATCACTAAAATGAATTAAAAATAATAAAATAATTAATTCAACTGATCATATCCTTTATAAATTTATCTATGATAAAATATTATTGATTAAAATTAAATTTTTAATGTGATTTTTTATAACTCATGTCTATATATAATTGTCAAGTATTAAAGTAGTTAATACTAAGTGTATTAATAGTTTCTATTTAATAATAATAATTAAAAAACGAATTCCAAATATGATCTCATAATCCATTGGGTTTTCAAACTATGTGTCATAGACTCCTCATGTTAATTATACTTTATCCCATCCCAATAAAAATTTCCATATAAAAATATTATAAAAAATTCAATAAATGATGCATTTATACATGGATAATAATTTATTTTGTAAGTTATCAAAAATTACTAGAACTAATAATAACGATAAAATATTTATTAAAACAACTTATATGATGTTCAACTACACATTTATGATAATATAATTCACAAGGTATAAAAAAATGTAATGTAGTATTATTAATTGGGGGATGAGTTACATATTGTTTTCTTACCCAAGATCTAAAAAATATTATAAAATAAAATAAAGAGTAAATTACCAACCATGGATAAGGGAAATCCATAAATCATTCTAAAATATTGGGGAAATTTATTCCAATATATTTATACTTTATGTTTATAGTAAAATACTAAACCCACAGTCCATTTAATATTATAACTATAAGGACCCAACATTATTAAATTACATAATCTGTAATTTTAGTCAAGACCTCACGTACGTTCTTATTGAGGACCTGTTGAATTTTATATCTTTATATAATTGTTATATAATCCATACATAACATTCTAGACTCATATAGATAAGATTCCAAAAAATTGTATCCATTTTTTTCAAATTATATGACTCTGTAAATAAAACATGTTTTCTTTGAAAAATATTATAAACATTTAACTTAGCATCCTTATTTTCAATAAAAATACATATAATCTATGAAAGTCATTTAAAAACGTGGTATGAGCACAAAAATATATGTAAGGGATATAAAAATTAATAAATAAAACATTAGTTCATGAATACGTTTAACGTATGAAATCATTTTCAAAAAAATACATAATTTTTACCCATATAAACAGACTTTGTGAAACATTATATTTACATGAGATTTAGAAAAAACATATATAACATAAATATAACCACAAATGTATATTAGGACATTACTTATATAATCTTCTATCCCTATCGGGTGACTTATAATTTGTAACCCTCATGGCTACTTTAAAATTTGTGTAACCATCACAGTTACATTTGGAGTAACCATACAGATAACCTCCAACATACAAAAAATCAATGAATTGGATGTAGATATAGGTCCAACACGTCATCATCAAAAATTCCCATGAACCATTTCACAATCATACAATATTAATAATTACAAAAAACTTTTCTTTTGAATTTTTTAAAATAGAATTTTAAAAAGAGGATCTCAAAAGAAAAGTCCCTTATAAATATAATATAATTGAATAGAGGTTTAATGGAGTGGATGGAATACGAATATAAATTGTAAATAAAAATAAATAATCATAATGTAAACAAATTTATCAATCAAACAATTTTAATACCATGTGAACAATGAAATTTAAAGTTACCCCAAATAATGGAAATTTGGTTAAGAAATACATTACTGTGGATTTGTCTTACATAAAACTTGTTTAAAAATATTTTATAATGGTTTAAAGAGTGTTCATTATATCTTAAAAAGACAAATTCATGTTTATAACACATTATATGATCATTTCATAACCTCATTTCACCCATTAATTATTAGTATTTTGTTCGTTCCATTGTTCTAGGTGTGTTCTTTACATGATTTCCTTGGTAGGATTGTATTTCATTTTCTTGTCATACAGAAATGAAATTCCTTAAGTGTAATGAAATAGTATTCATACATTTCCAAAATATTTATATATTCCATAAATCATTTTCTCACATATGATTTGGTATCATTAGATAAGACTTTAATGATGTTTGTTAAAATCAATATTGGTGGTTCTTGGATAATCATGAACTTTTTCAATTATATAATCTAATGTCATGTATATAAGTTAACTATAGAACATAAAATAGGTAAAAAAATAGACATTAAATTCTTTTTCAACCATTAAAAGGGGTTTATGATCATATTTAAGGATGTAATTGATATTTCATCCACGTCATCAATGATTTTGGAAAATCAGCACATTGTGGACGATGATATTATTTTTAGATCAAGAGGGAGAAGAGAGAAATGAAGATGATGAATATTTTACATGAACATGATAACATACAGAATATATATGATTCATTATATTTCATACCACTTGCATAATTTTAGGGGAATATAGTATATAGAAGGAAAGGAATTGGAATGAAAACACATGAAAAAGAAAGATGATTCATACATCTAGATTTCTTCTCCTGAGATCCTCTTTAAGGCCTTTGGTTTTGTCCTTTTGTTCAGACCAGTAGCTCTAGGGCGTGGGGAGGATACTTGGGGAGTGTATTAGGAATAACATACATAATTATCAATGTTTGAGTGGTGTGAGAGGAATAGGGGAATGAGGGTGGTATTTATAATGTAAGAGAGGATGAATTTTACATTATTTTAATTATAATTACAATGATTTTTCTCAAGACAATGAATTTTAATGATTCATGTGACACCAAATAGTAATAATCACATGTGAGTTATAACTAAGTGGTCTTACATCAGCCTTCCATAACCTATAATGCAGTAAAACAAGTATATAGCATTTATAGTATTTGATCCTATTTTACTATGCATCTAAACTTTGAAATTTTAGAAAAATCCCAAAAGTCAACCTAACCTTTTTTTGATGTTTATAATTAAAAAATAAATTCCATTTTTTTGAAAATATGTTTCAAAATATTATTATTTTTATTTGAAAAAATCATAATTTATTAAAAATTTACAATTATAAATCTACAAATCATTTTTTTAACACCCAAGAAAAATTAATCAAGATCTCATTATCTTATTTCCTTAAAAAAATAAATTAATAATTTGATTTACTATTAATAAGGGTTATAATAAAATGAAAAAGGGTATGTTACTATTAAAAAAACAAGTTGGTTTTATCAGACTCTAAATGACTTACTGATAACAATTGTATATGACCATTCTTTTAAATTCAAATAATAAATGTGGTAAAATTATATTTAAAGGCTAGTTATAAATATCTACATGAAAAATGTTTTATACATTTAATTTTTTTTAAAAATATTAGGGTGTTCCAATATCTTTGCCTTTTGGAAATTGTGTCCTCGTAATTTTATTTACTTATAAAACAAGTTTGTGTACCTTACTCTCATTACATTTTCAGACTCCGATGTTTCTTCTTCAACCATGTGGATTCTCTACAACACCATTACCTAGTGGATTACCTTATTCTGAAATACTTTTTATCTTTGATTATGAATATGAACAAGTTTATCTTCAAAAGAAAGGTTCTCTTCTATTAGAACTATATCTAGGCTCAAAACAAGAGAGGAATATGGCACATACATCCTCAATATCGAAACATGAAATGAATTATGTACTTGAGATAAACTCAGAGGCAAAGCAACGTGGTAGACGAATGGTCCAATTTTCTCGTAGATTTCATAAGGTCCAAGGAACCATTGACTTATCTCTCCCTTCTTACCAAAACGTGTAACACATTTCCATGGTGATATTATTAGAAACAAATGACCACCTACCTCAAAGGAAAAGTATTTCCTTACGTTGTCTACATATCGTTTCAGTATTATTTTAGCATTCTTCATGTGTTAATGGATTATTTCACTTTCTCATCCACGTCCACTACCGATTTTGGTCACATCAAATTCATTTCCACGACTTCATCCCAAAAATATAGAGTTATACACCACATCTCATACAATGCCTCAAAACGTTCCATCTGTATAGTAGAGTGAAAACCATTATTATATAAAAAATAAACTAAATAAAGATATTGATCCCAAATTTCCTATTAGTCCATTGAACATGCTCGAAACATATCTTCCATAGATTGAATCAGTCATTCTGACATCCCATCTGATTGAGGATGAAATACTGTAGTGAAATTTAATTCTCTTCCCAACAATATATGAATGCAATTCCAAAAGATAGAAGTGAACATGGGATCCTAGGTAGATGCAATGGAAGGAATGAATCAATGTATCCTGACCGTCTCTTTAAGGTATAGTCAAGAAATTTGATCCAAAGGCATTGTATCTCTAATATAAATAAAATGTGCATATTGTTTAAGCCGATCAATAACAACCCAAATCACATTGTTACCTAGAGAAGTCATTGGTAGTACCACAATGATGTCCATGGATATAATATAAGATTTCCACTCTAGAACTGGAAAAGGATGAAGCAACCCCTTCCGTAACTATAGCTTAGCATTAACCTGGTGACATGTTAAACATTTCATGATAAAATATGCAATATATCCTTTCATTCCATCCCACCACTAATACTCCCAAAGGCCTCTGTACATCTTAGTACATTCTTGATGAACTAAAAATGGAGAACTATGAACATTAAAAAATAAATACGTCTTCTACTAGGATTCAAAAGGCACAAACATCCATTTCATAAATATTAAAACATATAATTTATCAAGTTTAAATTCTTGAAACTTTCCCATTTTAACCATTTCTACATTTTTTTGTAGCTTACAATCTACTTTCTATTCATGTTTAATTCTATCTAATAATGATGACTACACTGAAACCTGAAGAAAAACTAAGGTATTTCCTACACCAACAAGTTCTATGATAAAATTGATTAAATCATTAATCAAGGTATAATGTTCTAAACATAACATGGTTAATGATTCATGATGGTATTGACTCACGGATTCTTCCAATTTTTTGGATTTTCCACGATGGTAATTTTCCGTGAAATCATAATCCTTTATACCTTCAAGCGATATTCTCTACATCGTGTTTATTTCATTCTAAGTGAATACATACTTCCGACTTTTATGGTCAGTATATATTTGATATTTGGATATGTAAAAATGATGCCTCTAAATTTTAAACCAAAAAATCAAAGGTACCAATTTCAAATCATGTGTCAGATAATTTAACTCGTGAGGTTTTAGTTGTCTTGAAGAATAAGCAGTTACCTTATCATTCTACATCAAAACACAACCATGTCCCTTCAATGAATTACTAATGTATATTTTAAACTCAAAATTTTCTTATGGATGGGACAAAATTGGAGAATTCATCAATCTCTTATTCAGTTCTAGAAAATAAACATCACATTCTTGTATCCAAATAAATTCAACCCCTTTTCACGTTAACGTAGTTAGCAGGTTAGATAACAATGCAATGTTTTTTACAATGTATTGGTAATAACCTTCTTATCTAATAAAACTACGAATCATTGTAACATTTTTAGATCTTTTCCATTCCTCAAAAACATTTGTTTTGGTAATTTCAGATGTTATCTAAAAATTATCTAAAACGTGACTGAGAAAATAAATCTGTTGCAACCAAAAAATCAGACTTTCTAAATATTCAAAATAGTTTCTTTTCCATTAAGGTTTGAAAAAACCTATATATGTTTTTCATGATCATATTTACTATAAGAAAATACAATAATATCATCAATATACACAACCAAAACACTATCTAAGAATACATGAAATATTGAATTCATAAGATCCATGAATACAAAAGGCGAATTAGATAACCCAAATTGCATAACAAAAAATCCACAATGCCCATATCTAGTATGAAAACATGTTTTTCAGATGTCATCCTCCATCACATTCACCTGATGGTATTCTGATCTAAAGAATATCTTGAGAAGTTTATGAGTTCCCTAGAGCTAATCAAATAAGTCATCCATATGAGGAGAAAGATACATGTTTTTAATAGATATGTTATTCAAGTATCTATAATAAATTCTCAATCTAATGGTACAATCTTTATTTTTTCGGAACAAAACAGGTTCACCCCATGGTAATATGAGAAGAAGAATGAATCATTTATCATGAAAATATAAAAAATGATTTTTCAATTAATAAAGTTCAATTTGAGCCATTCAATATGGTGGTTTTGAAATTGGATTAGCATTAGTAACTAAGTCAATTCTAAATTTGACTTCCTGGTTATGTATGATAGTTGGAACTCATCTGTAAAAACATCTAGGTATTCCTTTAACACTAAAACATAATTAATCTTAACTATTCCCTTATTTTCAATAATATGATCAAGTTAAATTTCATTTCTATATTTCAATAGTTTTTTTTATTCCTGATATGTAATCAATTGTTTTGGTTCTTTCTAATATACAATCTGAAACCCTTTTTGAAAAATAATATCATTAGATCTACATTTAATCTTTTCATGATAAATAGAAATCCAATCCATCCCTAAAATTACATAGAACACTACTAAGGAAAAAACAACAAGGTCTGATGGAAATGTCTTTCCAAAGACTATAATATAATGATTCTTATAATCAAACTTTTCAATAATATTTCCCCTATTGATATAACAACATGTTTCAATCTTGTTTTTTGAGGTGATATTTTCGATTCACTAGAAAATTCCTCTGAAAAAAAGGAATGTATAGAATATATATATAAAAACCATATCAATATCTATGTAAAAAAAACAACATACCTAATAAAACTTATTTGGATGGGCTGATGTCTTGCTGACGCAGTCACAAAGGATATTACTACACCTTTCTTCTTATAGTATGTGTTCTTTTGATCATTTGGATCTCTCTATGGGCATGCATTTTGAGAAGGATCCATCTCTTCACATTTAAAAACCTTACAGTTTTATTATCTGGATTAGTCATAGGATTATTTTCATTAAAATCTTGGGCCATATGTTTAAACTGACCACATAGAAAAAACTTCCTTATTTATTAAGTCATTCCCCAGGGTGAATTCTTCCATAGTTTTCAAAAACTAGAAACTGGAATTTCTTACGGTCATATTTCATTGGTGGATTCTTTCCCATCGCATTCCATCTCGACATATTCATCTAGTATTTTTAAAATTGAATATTATCATCATAAAACTCCATCTCTACCCTCTCATCACATTAGATAGGTTTCTCATAACTTTTAAATTCAAGGGAGGCCAATTCCATTGGATAGCTCAACATTAATCCTATGTTAAAGTGGTTTATTTTTCTATCAAGATCTCGAATAAGATCTGGATCATACCATTCCAGTTGGATGATGTTTTCTTTATACATAACCACTAAATCTTCCTCATTCAGCTTCAATTCAAGGAATTCTTTCTCTATACTAAGTCACACCTCATTATGAAAATATTTTTCATGGAAAAGACTACTAAATTCATCCCAATCTGTGTCATCAATATTTTATCTATCCCAAATATTTTCGAACATTTACCAACACTGATCATCTTCACCTTTAAAATGGTAATTGTAAAGACTGACATTTTGATCATTTAAATATCCCATAAAATTGAGTATATTTTCAAGGGGAATAATCCATCCTTCATCCGAAACTGGGTCATAAGATCCATTGATAGAATGAGGGAGTTGTCTCATAAAATGTTCCACTATCATCATGTTACTTTGTAGCAAATCTGGTTTTTATCTTTCGTAGATACCACCACCAATTAATTCTTGCATTTTCTGATCCGTTACTGTCCCAAATTTCTTTGTTCAAATCCAAAGCTTTCCAGGCTGTAGATTCAGAAGGATATCATTCAATCACTACCTCTCTTATTTAGATTCCCTATTTCATCTGTGTAAAACAATTCTGAACAAACATATATTAGTTGAAGTAACATGGTAATATTTAAATTATATAACATTTCAAAAATAACATAGAGAAAAATTCATTTACGGTATTCTATTTACATAATCCTAACCCCTAAAGTTATGTCAACCATCCTATAATACCAACAATAAGGACCCAACCATATTACATTACAAAATATTGAATTTTAGTCAATATATCAATCCTTTAATATTAAGGATCCTTCCAAGTTTATATATTTAGATAATTGGTATATAATACATACATAACATTCCACCCTCATATAGGGTAGATACCATAAAATAGTGTCAATGTCTTCGAAAATATAAGACTATTTAAGGAAAATGTGTTTTCGTTGATAAATCTTGATAACATTTAACATGGATTAATTATTTATATTACACATATTTATAACCTATGAAATCTAATTTAAAACATAGGATGAGGACAAAAAATCTCATTAAGGGATATAAAAATAAGGAAATAAAACATTAGTCTATGAAGACTTGTAACATATGAAATCATTTTCAAAATAAGACATGATTATTACCCATATAAACCTACTTTTTGAACCTTGATATTAATATTAGTTTAAAAAAAACATATAGAACATTAATAGAACCATAATTGTATCTTGGTATATTACTTACATAATCTTGTAACCCTCTCGGCTACCCTATAATTTGTAACACTCATTGTTACCTTACAATTTGTGTAACCATCGAAGTTACACTTGGAGTAATCATACAGGGTACCTCTAACATAAACAAACCCAATGAATTAAAATGATAATAGTTCCCACCCTTCATCATAAATAATTCCCAATAATCAGAACACAATCTGAAAACATGAATAATTGCATAAAACATTACTTTTGAATTTCATAAAATTGAATCATAAAAGATGTTTTTAAAAGAAAAGTGCCTTATAAATATCATATAATTGAATAGTGACTTAATAGAGTGGATATAATATGTATATATAATGTAAATATATATTAAACATCGTAATGAAAACAAATTTTATCAAACAAACAATTTTAATACCATGTAAACAATGATGTAGAAGGTTAACCCAAAGAATCGATATAGGGTTAAGAATTACCTTACCTCGAGTTTGACTCAAATTAAACTTATTTAAAACTTCTGTATAATGGTTAAAAGAGTGTTATTAAAATCTTAAAAAAAAAAATTTATGTTTATAAAACATTATATGATCATTTCATAACCTCATTTCACCATTTTATTATTAGTATTTTGTTCCTTCCATTGTTTATGATGCGTTTTTAGATGATTTCCATGGATGGTTTGTATTTGATTTTCTATTCTTACAGAAATGAAGTTATACAAGTGGAGTTAAATGGTATTAATAATTTTCGTGAATATATAATGATACAATAAATAATTTTGTTATATCATAGGATGAAGGTTCATTAGATAAAACATTAATGATGTTTGTTTAGATCATTTTATACGGTTCCTCGGTAATCTTGAAATTGTTGAATTATATAATTTATTTTCATGCATAGAAGATCTTTAAAGAACATAAAATAGTTTAAAAAATAAAAAATATATTATATATCAACCATTTAATTGGTTTTATGATCATATATGAAGGATTTAATGGATATTGTAACCACGTCGTCCACGATTTTGGTAAATCGACATATCATGGATTGTGTTTTTATTTTAGAACCAGAGGGAGAGGAGAGGAAGGAAGATGATGAATATTATACATGAACATGAAAACTTAACTAATAGATAAGATTTTGGAGATTTTATTACTCCTGGATAAGTGTAGGGGAGTAAATTATAAGAAAATAAAAGAATTCGAAAGAAAACACCTAAAAAGGGAAGAGGATTCTTACCTCTTTATCGATTCTCATTGGGATCCTCCTTAAGGCCTTTGATTTTTGCCTTTTAGTGACACCAGAAGCTCAAGGAAAAGGTTAATATACATGGGAAGGGTATTCAACAGAACCAAGTCAATTCTTATGTCTTGAGCGGTGGGAGAAGTCGAGGAGAATGAGGGTGGTATTTATAGTGGAGGATGGGAGGGATTTTACATTATTTTAATCATTATTTTAATATTTTTACTAAATACTATGAATATTATTGATTCATGCGACCCAAATAGTAATAATTTCATGTTATTTTGAACCAGGTGGGATTACAAAAACTATGAATCACCTATGATGTATTAAAAAAATGTATTTATCATTTTTCGTATTGTATCGTATTTTACTATTCATAAAACAATTCATGAATTTTAGAAAAATACCAAAAATTCACCTTAAAAAATTTCTATGTGTAGAATTCAAAAATAAACTCCATTTTTGGAAAATAATATTATAAATAATATTATTTTATTATTTAAATAAAATCATAATTTTTTCAAAAATAAAAATTACAAATCTATAACTCATATTCTAATACCTTTAAAATTTAATCAACATATCATTATCTTATATCAATAATAAAATAAAATAATAGTATGATTTTCTATTCATAAGTTTCATATTAATATTCATATATACTATTCATAACGGTATGTTAAAATTCACCAAAAAAAAGTTTGTTCTATTAGACTCCAAATAACTAACGGAGGACAATTGTAGATTGCCATTTTTTGAAATACAAATCCTAATGGCAGATTTTTTTTTCCTAAGGCTAGTTATAAATATCTACATAAAACAATGATTCATGCATATCAATTTATTTTTAAACCCTTTTGGTGTTACAGTATCCATTGTTACAGTAATTTGAACCCCTTAAAATATGATCCAATACCATATTTTAATTATCCAAATTGAAAATATCCCAATTCCAAAGATGAATAAAAATGTACATATTCAAATTACCTTGGATGTGGGTTAAGGGAGACTAATACCATGACTGAAAAAAATTTATATGGAATGATTTCCGCTAATAAAAAATTCTTCATGGTTACTAGAACATGTTTATATAAAATTATATATAACCAATCAAATATTAATATATTTAAATATATGAATATTAAATAAAATCAATTTTATCTGATTTCAATATAAATATTTCGTTGTAAGTTATAAATTATATAACCTTAACGTTTGTACATCATTATAGAAATATACAAAAATCCACAACATCTTTAGGATAGATAAATAATAAATGACCCCAAAATTGAATCCTCATCTATATCCTATCATGAATCTACTATGTCACCATGAATAGAAAATTAAAAGATCCACCACTCTATTTCATTTCATTTGACATGATCATTTTCCTATCACCCACCATATCGAAAAAATTAATTCATCTCTATTCTTACATCATATAATTCAACATCCATTTGTACAAAAATACTATAATGGTAGAGGTGAGTTTGAGGCACTATGGGATTTCTATAATTAATATAATAAACTTAAATTCATCATCTAGTTTAAAAGAAATTTATGAAAAATACCAAATAAAAAATAGATGATAAAAAAATATTGAAAATTTATTAATAATGAAAATTTAAATAATCATAATTGATTGGTATAACTATTTAATTTCACAATAATGAATTTAATAAATATTTTTAAAATTTTTATCATCCAACCATTATTTTGAAACATAATTTAATATTTTAGGGACAAATTAGCTAATAAAAAATCCAAAAACCCTTTAAAAATAAAAAAATACTATTGAAAAAAAAAATTAATCTTAGTAGTAGATTTTCTAAAATATTCCCTATGTGTTAACTTATGAATCATGTGTGGTCATACACATTTTTCCAAACCCCATGAAACTGAGTAAAGGACTAATCATAAACAAAATATAATTTGATGGATAATTATATAATAATCCTTTGATATATAAATCCAATTTTACCCATGGTTCAAATAATTACCATTGTGAAATAAAAAAATTAATAATTAAGTGGGTGAAAATTAGAAATAAATTAATTTTTTTTTCTCATCACACACTTTAGCTAAAAAAATAATACTCCATTGTTAAATTATATTACATAATCTGTTTTACTTCAAACATGAAATAATATCTAGGATAAAAACCTCAGATATCGATCATTAGCTTTATTAAAAGATGTAATAATCAATCATAACCTATCGAATGATTAAAGAATCATGATTAAAATTAAAAAAAATATTATCAGTTAAAATATTATATATAATAAATTTATCACCCAAGATTTTAAATATAAGATAATAAATTTTGAATTTTATAATTTAAAGAAGACACATATTTTCTTATTATTATGTTTTATGAATGAAAACTCTAGATGTGTTGTTTATAGGATGTAATAAGGGAGAGGAACCATAGAGGGAATAGGTCATGAACTCCACTTTTCATTAAAAATTAATAAATTAAAAAGTATTCATTTCCCCTTCTTACATAATCATAAATATCTTCCTATACTATTAATTAAATTCTAAATAAATTTAACATAAATACTGAACAAAATATTTATAAATAAATAGGGGATTTTATAGTAGGGGGTGTATAAATATAGATAACACCAATATAATTATATAAAATTATATAAAACCAAATACTAATTGGGACATTACCTAAGATGGCAACTCTTTACATCTAATGTCATGTTGACCAATAAATAGAAGACAACAATAATACACATATCACATTTGTAAGAGTGAGTAATAACACTAACTATGGATATCCTAATAAAACATGGAATACAAGGAAAACATTAATAATACATTTTACAATATTAAATATAAGGAAATTAATAAAATAAGGGTTACTAGTGAAAATAAGTATTTTTTTCAATAACAATGATGAAATTTTAGTTTTCAAGTAGAAACCACATGCTAAAACCAATGATTTCATTGTTTTTATCTACATCATAATATTAAAAATTTATATCTCAACAATTAAAAAAACACAAGAAAAATAATATATAATAACACAACGAAACTATAAAAATATTTAAATTCATGATAAAATCCGAGATAATAAGTCACAATGACCACAAACGTCATATATGTCAGGAATATTTAATTTTTCACATATATTTATAATTTTTTATTTAAACATTATTTATTAAAATACTACTATGAGATCATAGAAAATTTATGGAAAATTAAATTGAGTAATTATTTTTATTTTGAGATCATTAAAAATTGAATTTCCTATATAATATTTATTAATATTATATTATTTAACATGTTTTATTATATAAAGATGACAGCCTAGTCATATAATCTGACAGTGACTAATGAATACATCAACTAATAATTATATATGATATTGGATTGATTTAAGGTAGTAATTTTTATTTTGATTAGTATATAATATATTTATATAGTTTTTTAATTCTAATTCTAAAATATTATTTTTGTCTTAATGTTTAGTTAATAATTTAATTCTTTATCTCTATAGATTGACTTCAAGTGAAAATGATTTTTTAAAAACCCTAGTTAATTTTAGAATAAATAATTTTTTTATTGTAGATATTAATTAGTTATGTATTATATATTTATATTCCTTATAAAAATGATACGTAATGATTTAATCAAAAAGGAAAGAGTTTTATTAACCTCTTTTTTTATATTGTTTTTCTAAAAAAAATAATTTTTCAATTAATGAAATTTATTTTCAAGAAATTAATTTTATTTTTTAATTAATCATTTCAAATAAATCTTATCATACTTTTTTGATAACCTTCAAAAAAGATATATTTTTTAATCTAATAGTGAACAATTCTGATATTGTTAGTAATTTGTTTTCTTTTAAAGTATTTACAATGTTAGAATCAATATTTTTTATTTTTAAGAAATAATTTTTTCCTTTGGAATTAACATAATTCAATTTTGATTTTTTAAAATTTATTTTATACTTGAATTTTGTTTCAATTTTATTTCTCATAATAGGGAAATTTTATAAAAAAAATGTATTGCATCATTTATCTGGTTTTATTTTCAGTAAATTTATATAACATATGTGTTCTGAATTTTTATAAATTTATTCCATACTTGTTAGTATGTGGGTCCATTTTTATGAAATATGTCTATTTAATTATTAGTCAATATGAATAGTAACCTTAGTAATTTTTATTACCATAGTAAATGGTAAATTGATTAATTTATCTTAAAAAATTATCTAAATTGTAAAAAAAAATTGTTTTACATTTATTTTATTAGTCAATTGAGTCTATACAAATAAAAAAAATTTATATGGATTTGTTTTTTCCATTTTAATGTGATTATAAAATATATTATATTTTGATAAAAATAAATTCCAAACATTTCACATTCATGTTATTAATGACTATAATATTTTTAATATATTGTAAACTAGATGATATTTATGGTAAAAAAAATTATATTGAAAGATAAATGATTTAATATTATCATCATAATTGTTTCCTAATTTTTAGTAAATAAACAAATACTTCATATATTTACACGACACTAACATAGTAATTATTCAATTAACTATGAAATCGAATAAGTGATATTTAAAATACGAAAAGTAATTTAATTTGAGATAATTAATGAGATAAATTTATTTTATAGACACAAATGAACTTTAACAGATTTATTGAAATAAGGTTTTTAGAATTTACTACTTTCTACATCTTATTAAATTCAATGTAATGAATAGTTGTAAAAATATTTATTAATCATATATTGTAATAAAAAATAATTCAATATATTATAGAAAATTTAAAATACATTAGTATTTTCCAATTGATTAATATATGGTTTATATTTTCTACCAAGGTCCATTAATGGAATATATTTCCATTAATACTACATATATTTATCCAACAATTATAAAACTCCTTGTTGTCCTTGTCGGTTCGAATGTTGTTAATGATGGGATATAACAAACAAATAATGATACAAATTTAATTAAAACATGTCTTGTTTTTATTCGATGAGATGATTTCAATCCAAAGTCATCCACTATTAAAATCAATTCATTTTGAATACTTATGTATTTAAATTTAATATATATTAATTTTAAATATTAAAAAATTCAATTAGTGCCCCTCCCCTCTAACATAAATGGGAACCACTTATTCTCATTTATCCACACTTAAAATCCAATTTTATTTTTTCAATACCAACTATAATCCCTTCTTAGTATCCATTCACTCATTTGAGACGTTATTTTTATGTATAATATGAACCATATAGGGATTAAGATGTTAATCAAATGAGATATTTCAAAGAAGAGGTATATAATTTAACAACTTGTTTTAGTTTTTGTAATTATTAAATATACATCAAATATCAAAAAATAATTACTAAAAAATAATTAAATATATTAAATATACTTAGGTGTTATTTTTGTTAATTTCAAAACTTATAACCATCTCCTCTTATATCAAATGGGAAACAAAAACATTATTTCTGTGTATAGTAGACTACAGTCTCACTAACTGAATTGATTTTTTCTCCATCACCATCCATCATGGATAGATTATAATATTGGATATAATCTATATATATGATATTAAATAAATATTTATAATTCTATAAAGGTAATATTTTATTTAACTTTTTATAATTCCATTTATAGAAAAATGATAACACTATTAATGTGTATGTGTAGACTACCACCTCCAAAAAGCGATGTGATTAATATTTCACCCCAAAATCACATGGATGATATATATAAATTTTTAAATTTGTACTACAATATATATGAAATTGTATTCAATCTTGAAATATAAAATAACAAATACCTTATTTATATAAGATCGTTGAAATATGGAAACAGTACTCCTTCATACTTATAATCTACTATCCCCATTATTGTAAAGAAGATATTTTTTCACAAACATATTTAGTGGTCTGACATAATGTTATAATTAATGTATAAAAATTATAATTATTTCAATATTTTCATTGTGGATATATTTGAATAATGACCACTTTTACCATAGTCAACATACCAATTTCATTTCTGACCTACAAGCCGAATATCGTCAAAATGATCGACGAGGATTTAATTGATAATGTATTTTTTAAAAATCATTGTATTAAATGAAATAATTTTATAAGGAAAATGAAATTGGTTCTTATGAAATAATAAAATTAACATTTTTTCTATTTCAGATGATAAATAATATATGTGATGATTCATACTCCAGGTAAATGGAATTCCATTAAACACACACTTTTTAAATTCCCCGTTTTAATATTTTTTCAAATGACAATTGGAGTCATTTTTTTGGAACATATACGGCATGAATGAAATTTCCATCCATCATACCACCTCAATAGTTACATATTTATTTTCTTTTTCTCCAATGTTATTGTAAAACAAAATTAATTATTATCTGTGTAGTTTTAACATTATTAAAAATTGGTTTTCATGAAGAAAGGGTATTTTGATATCTGAAGTAATTTAAAGAATAGTTTAAAAGATATTTTTAATGGTTTTATTAATGATATGGTCATTGTGCATTTTTTGACAAATGATTGATCTTCATTATATATATGGGGTGACCATGATATTTATTATAAGATTTGTGTTCCTAGATAGTGATCCAATTTATTGATTAATGATTACTATTTACATAGAATAATATTATAATTTTATTGTATTGTCATTATAAATTTTAGTGTTATTTAGGGGTTTTAAGTAGATGACTTCCCAATTCCAATATGTGACTATTCAATGATTTGTGATTAGTTTTCATGGAAATTGTTTTATTCTGAAAGGTATGATAAATATCATTTTAGTTGAAAAGTAATTTAATTCAGATAAAAAGGAATGAATTTATGAAAAAAATTTCACGGGGATTCATTTTCTCTACCTAACTAAAATATTTATTATTCTTATTTCCATCACTCATTTCTTTCGCTCATATTATGTTTAAATAAAATCAATAAGGAATAACGATGTGTTTGGTAAATAATTTATTAAAGTAGAAATTCATCATTATTAGTCATGAAAATAAGTCATGAATAATTTTATATATTTTATAATATGGAAAAATGGACAGTGAATATAAGTTTCTACATTATGCTTGTATGGGTTTTTGTGTAAGAGTTATGGCCAAAGTCTCTAAATTTGTAAAATTAAAATATCATTTGTAATATTAAGAAGTGAATTATTATTTAATTTATCTAGAATATGTAATTATTATGTAGGTTTCATGGATTAAATATCAGAGGAATGTTTAGATATATTCTGGCTATTTGTAATGATAATACTATACCCTTAAAATATTCTATAGAATGGATAACTTGAAATGATATTTAATTACAAGAATATTATTTTTCTTTTGCTAAATTATGTTTGGTAAATTTTTTTTCCACATTTAAAATATGGATAATGTAGTAATAAAGAACAAACAGGATCATATCCTTCAAATTTAGTAACATAGAACTGTTCTAAATATAACTAATTAGTTTTTTACTAGGATGGCCCAATTGATGCAGGCACTAAATGGTGGTGTAATATATGTTACCATGAATTTAGCTCTACCATATAGGAACATGATGATAGTGTAGCAGTTTATATGTAACAATACTCTAGAATCTAGTGGATCTTGTGACTCATGGGTAGTTGAATGATAGATCAATTACCTAGAGAAGATATTTGATGTCATGGGGTGTTTGTAATGTTAAAAGTTAAACCATTCAATTTATCATTCGAAATGTGAATTTGATAAATAGAGTTTATTTGTTAAGAATACTATAGAAGGAGATGTTATTAATTACATGGAATGAGATAAATTTAAGATTTTCTTCCTTGAGAAATATTTCCCATTATATTTTCTACATAAGATGGGAAAAATCACGAAATAGATGAAAAATGATAGAGATTCCATATATTCATATAAGTAAATTTTTAGAAGATTTGATTGGTATATACTAGATTTTATCTTCGATATTGTTACAAGAATTTTATGTTTGGTCCCATGACTCGTGAATACAATAAAAACAGTCTAGAACAATCAATGAATTGAGTAATCAGTACCCATCAATTGGTGTGATGTTTTAGTAGCAATGTGATGGTTCATTATGATAAAATGTTTTTAAAAGATAATTAGTATTTATATAAACAATAAAGTCTTAATGAAAAAATATATGGAAAAATATTGTTCTACAAATATAGTTTGTGTAGGGACATCATATGATGTAGTGAATGGCGTGTTACCTACTTATTCAATGTATACTAATACTATATTTAACTATGGATTATCACATTATTATTTATCTAAGAATTTTTCAAGCATAGTAAGAATATAATATAATTAAATTATGATCATAATCAATGTGGAATTTATAGGTGGAAATATTTACTCAACTAAGAGTTATATGAATGTTCCTATTATTATCAGTGAAATTGTCTTTCTTGAAAATCATGTTGAACTCCACAAGTTATAGTTTGATATTATTTTGTGTAAGTACTATCCTTTAGTTTTTATTACTATGATTGATCAAATATCGAAGAAAGAGTTCTACAATTATTTCATACCTTTGAAAACCTAACATGATGCAGAGAAATTGATTCGAAATGAAAAATAAAGTCACATAGCACATTTTATTGAAAATAATGAAAATGTAAAGATCAGTGATTACCCAATTGTAAATAAATATTTGGATTTTTTTTATTCTTTATGTATTTTATTCTGGATTGGGATGTTGAGTTTACTACTGAATTGTAACCATATTCTATGGTAATTTTAGAACCCCCTTATAGAGCGTATCTTGTATAAAATATTGAAATGAAATAGTAATTACTAGAAATCATCAATAAAATAATCATTCCACCATGATCTTCACATTGGGGTGTTTTTATTTTGTTTTTTTAAATAATGATGGATCCATAATTATTTTCATTGATTATATATATTATAATATCATCACATATAAAAACAAGTGTAAATTTCCCCATATAAATGATTTGTTTAATCAGATCTTTGGATCATAGTATTTTTTTAAATATTTGTCTCGAGATGGGGTATTATAGGATGAAGATAAAGGATGTAGATATTTTAAAAACTCAGTATCATAATAGATATGGAAAATATGAGAAAATAGTGTTTCCATTTGGGTTATCTAATTAACATAAGTATTATCCTAGTTGGTGAGGTATCTTTATTTGCATCCACGAGACCCTGGATCAAAACCAAGTGGAGGAATATTTCCAGACTTCAGGAGGGTTGTGGAAGATAGTGTTGTAGGCACTATAGCAGTATTATAGTAGGTATTGTTCAGTAATGTAGCATCCAAAAAAAATTAACCATGGGCCACCAGTTTCTGATTGGAGTCTTTAAGGCCGTTGGGCCACCCATGACATTTGGTTAGTTGGGATTTCGAGCCACATTTATGGCAATCGGGCCACCTCAAGGCCTTCAAGCCACATGCAGTTTCCCTAAATATACTCTACAAAAAAAGGAGCAGCCCTTGAGGAGGATTCAGAGCATGTACAGTCATCAAAGAAGAACGAAATATATTTGGAATGAATGATGGGGTATGACTATGCCATCAGGACCAGCATATGCTTACACGGGATGCTCAGCCAGATGACCACGCGAAGGTGGAGAGCTACTAACACGATGCAGATGCTTGGAAGGGGAAGTTCCTTTTTGTAATATACTGGTTGAATTACCTAAGGCATTTGAGTCATGTAATTTATCTCAATCTAATGAGAAATGTAATCTCATAAGCCTACGGTCCTTGTAATGGTTCCCCCTCATCCCTTGAAAGAGGGTTATAAAAAATAAATAAATAAAGAGACCTCCGGGCCATTCGGGCATTTGGGTTACCTAATTCACATTCAATAATTTAGGATATAATGAATACATTTATCTATGAATATTTTAGTGTGTTTTTTTATTAATATCATATTTACAAATTCAAATAACCATTAAGGTAATGGAAGACATCAAAGGATTGATTTAAAACCATAAATATGAATAAAAACACTATTGAAAAGTTATTTTGTGGGATTTTTTTTGCAAAAAAATCAATGGAAATATTGTTTATAATATTTCCATAAAAATTGACCCTAATAAAACTAATGTTATTAAAAAGTGTCCATATCCTGTAGATTTCACACAGAATTTTATTTTTCTTTTTTTAGAAATTTAATACTGGTGGATTTTTTAAATCATTGCTTCTTTATCAAAACCTATGAATATATTATCTCAAATGGGTGTTAAATTCATCTTGAATAAATAATGTGGTGAATATTTTCCAAAAGTAAAAATATGACTGGTGACTACAGAATTTTGGAATTTCCATCTAGAGATGGTGAATTTTTCATCTATGTTGATTTTTTATTAAAGGGGAAGGGTTGTGTTTTGATGGAGAGTGATTAGATAATTTCTTATGCATTATGGAAAGTAAAACCTCATGAGTTTAATTATCATACACAAGAATTAGAATAAATTATTTGGTGTTTTCATTAAAAACATTGATACATCACATATATCAATGAAAGTGTAAGAAATATAAAAATCCCAAATTTTGGATGTATATATTTACTTAGAAAGAGGTGAACATGAGAAAGATAAATTGATAGAGATGATTATAAACAATTATTTTACAATTGTTTGTCATCCAAAAAATTTTATAAACGTAGGTAATTCATTGATTTGGAAAAATAATGATACATTAATTATGTTACATTTGGAATATGACACTTTGATTGATGATTTGATGATTTTTGGACCATATGGTATCGTTGCAAGATCATCCACTATTTTTTCAGGTTTCGTTACATTTAATAATGATATATATAATTTAAAAAATATAGAATGAAGAATATGTGTTATAAAAAAGGTGTTATCAGTTAGGAAGGTTATGTTTCTTGAATACAATTTTGAAAATGTATGTGTTTTGATATTTGAAAAAAAATATGTGTTCCTAATGATTCTTAATGGAAGATATAAATTTTGAGTGAATCTGATAGCTCACTATATTCTATTAATCCATGATATATTTATATGTAAATAGACTATTGGGATTATTACTGGTGGGTTGTAATGTAAATATGTATTTCATATGGTATCATTAAATGTTTGACTTGTCAATAGGTCAATGCATAATGAGTGTTATTGAATGGGATGGATCAGTAATTTCTAGTAATTGAGTGGAAAAATAAAACTGTATCCATGGATTTTGGATGTGGTATTTTTAATCACATCTTCTGGAGATAATGTGATTTGGGATTGTAACATCTTGGTTCCAGGTGCCTCCAAATGGTTCCCTATACCTGATTGGCCACATGGCCTCAAGCGCATTTACCCGAAACCCAAAGATTTTCAACTAGCAGTGATGTCCCTAGGTGTGATAGTGTTGAAACTATTCTCTCATTGGCAGAGTAACACATTAATGAAAAAATATTAAATAGTATCATAAGCAGTAATACTATACAACAGAAGTAAATAGTGGAAGGAATATTTGATAAACAATTGCAGCATATATAAATAAATGATGCATGTCACATTCATCTTGGTAACAATCCAAAAAATTCATAATTATGTAAATAAAATAATGAAACTAATGTAAAAAAATTAGTATACTCCAACAACATTTCAAGCCTCTTTTTGGTCCCATGCTCTCCAACTCCAATAGAAATCAAGTGTCTGATGAAGAAGGGCACTTTCCATTATTTATACCTGCAACCATATTATCTTTTTGGGTCAAACATCATGACCCAAGTAGGGTGTGTTATAAATCCTATTGGGGAACCAGTAAAATATTTGAGCCTAATTTGTTTTTTACTGGGATGGCCCAATTGAAAGAGGCACTAAATGGTGGTGGAATATATGCTACATTGAATTTTGGTCTACCATATGAGAACATGATGATATTGTAGCAGTTTATATGTAACAATTCTCTAGTTTCTAGTGGTTTATTTGACTTAGTGGTAGTTGAATAACAGATAAATTACCTTGAGATGATATTTGAAGTCATGGGGTGTTTGGAATGTTAAATGTTAACCCATTCCATTTATCATTCTAAATGTGAAGTTGATCAATAGAGGTATTTTGTTATGAATTCTAAAGAGGGAGAGATGTTATTAATTACCCGGAATGAGATACATTTAAGATTATATTCCTTGAGAAATATTTCCCACAATTTTATTGAGATTAGATGGTAAAAAAAATCACGAAATAGAAGAAAAAGTATAGAGATTCCATAGATTCATATAGAGAAATTTTTAGAAGACTGGATTAGTATATACTAGATTTTATCTTGGATATTGTTACATGAATTTTAAGTTTGGTCCCATGACTCGTGACTATAATAAAAATAGTCTAGAACAATAAATGAATAGAGTGACCAGTAGCCATCAATTGATGTGATGTTTTAGTAAAAATGTGTTGGGTTATAATGATGAACAGTTTTTAAAAGATAGTTAGTATTTATAAAAACAATAATGTCTTAAAGAAAAAATATTTGGAAAAATATTTTTCTACTACTATAGTTTGTGTAGGGCCATCATATTATGTAGTGAATGGTGTGTTAACTACTTATTCAAAGTATACTAATACTATGTTTAACTATGGATTATCATATTATTTTTTATCTAAGAAATTTTCAGGTATACTGATAATATAATGTAATTAAATGATGATCATACTAAATGTGAAATTTATAGGTGGAAATATTAAATCAAGTAAGAGAAATATGAATAATTATATTATTATCGGTGAAATTGTGTTTCCTGAAAATCATGTTAAACTCCAAAAGATACAGTTTGATAATATTTTTTGTAAGTACAAGCCATCAGTTTTTCTGACTATGATAGATCAAATATCTATGAATGATTTGTACAATTATTTCATACCTTTGAAAACCTAGCATGATGCTGAGAAATTGATTAGAAATTAAAATTAATGTTACATATCACTTGTTGTTGAAAATAATGAAAATTTAAAGAATAGTTACTACCAAATTGTAAATAAACATTTGGATTTTTTATTTTTTATGTGTGTTATTACTGATTTGGATGTTGCATTAACTAAAAATTGGTACCATATTATATGCTAATTTTAGAACCCCCTTATATATTGTATCATATATAAAATATGGAAATGAAAAATTAATTACTAGAAATCATCAATAAAATATTCATTCCACCATGTTCTTCACTTTGGGGTGTTTTTATTTTTTTTAAATAAAGATGGATCCATAATTATTTTCATTGATTATAGATCTTATAATATCATCACTTATAAAAACAAGTGCACTTTTCCACATATAAATGATTTGTTTAATTAGATATGTGTATCATAGTATTTTTTAAATATTTTCCTCAGGTTGGGGTATGGATAGGATGAAGATAAAGGAAGTAGATATTTCAAAAACTCTATCCCATACAAGATATGGTAAATATGAGAATCTTGTTTTTCAATTTGGGTTATCTAATGAACATGAGTATAAGCCTAGTTGTTGAGGTATCCTTATGTGCATCCATGAGACCCTGGTTCGAAAACAAGGGGAGGAATATTTCCGGAATACAGGAGGACAATAGCAGGTAGTGTTTCATACAATGTAGCAGTATTGTAGTAGGTATTATTTGGCACTGTAGCAACCAGGAAAAATTTACCTTGGGCCACCAGTTTGTGATTGAAGTCATTAAGGCCTTCGGGGAACCCTTGAAATTTGGTAAGTAGGGATTTCAAGCAACATTTAAGGCTTTAGGGCCACCTCAAGGCCTTCGAGTCACATGCAGTTTCCCTAAATATTCTCTACAAAAAATGGAGCAGCCCTAGAGGTGGATTCATAGTATGTGGAGTCATCAAAGAAGAACCAAATAAATTATAAATGAATAATGGGTAATGGATATGCCATTAGGACTAGCCTGTTCTTGCATAGGATGCTCATCCAGACGACCATGCGAAGGTGGAGAGATACTAACATGATGCAGATGCTTGGAAGGGGCAGTTCCAAGTTGCTATAGTCTGGTTGAATTCCCTAAACATTTGGGTCATGTAATATATCTCAATCCAATGAGAAATGTAATCACATAAGGCTACGTGCCTTGTAAGGGTTCCCACTCATCCCTTGAAAGGGGGGTTATCAAAATTAAATAAATAATGATACCTTTGGGCCATTCGGGAATTTAGGTTACCTAAATCACATTAAATAATTTATGATATAATGAATACATTTATCTATGAATATTTTAGTATAGTTATGTTATTAATAACATATTTGTGAATTATAAAAACAATTAAGATAATCAAAGACATCAAAGGATAGATTTAAAAGCATAAATATGAATAAATCACTATTGAAAAGTTAGTATGTTTGATTTTTGTTTCAAAAAAAATATATCAATGGAAATGTTGTTTCTAATATTTGGATAACAATTGACCCTAGTAAACCTAATGTTATTAAAGAGTGTCCCTATACTGCATGTTTCACACAGAATTTTATTTTTCTTTGTTTAGAAAGTTAATACTGGTGGACTTTTGAAATCATTGATTTTTTATCAAGACCAATAAATATATTATCTCAAAAGGGTGTTAAATTATTCTTGAAGAAATAATGTGGTTGTTATTTTAAAGAAGTAAAAATATGACTGGTGACTACAAAATTTTAAAATTTACCTCTAGAGATAGTGAATTTTTAATCTACGTTGATTTTTTATTAAATGGGAAAGGTTGTGTTCGGATGGAGAATGATTAGAAAATTTCTTGTGCATCATGGAAACTAAAACCTCATGAGTTGAATTATCATACACATGATTTAGAATAAATTTTATGGTGTTTTCATTAAAAACATAGATACATCACATATATAGATTAAAGTGTAAGAAATATACAAATCCCAAATTCATGAAGTATATATTAACTCAGAAAGATTTGAACATGAGAAATAAAAATTGATAGAGATGATTATAAATTATTATTGTACAATTTTTTGTCATCCATGTATGTGTTTTGATATTTGAAAAAAAAATATGTGTTCCTTATGATTCACAATAGAAGATATAAATTTTGGGTGAAGCTCATATCTCACTATATTTTATTAATCCAAGTTATAATTAGATGTAATGGTACCATTGGGATTATTAATGGTGGGATGGAATGTAAATCTGTATTTAATATGTTATCATTAAATGTTTGACTTGTCAATAGATCAATACAGAATGAGTGTTATTGAATGGGATGACTTGGTAATTTATAGTACCTGAGTGGAAAAACAAAAATGTATCCATGGATTTTGGAAGTGGTGTTTTTAATCACATCTTCTGGAAATAATGTGATTTGGGATTGTAACCTCATAGTTCCGGGTTCCTCCCAATGGTTCCCTGTACTTGATTGGCCACATGGCCTCTAGCAGATTTCCCCAATCCCCATAGGTTTTCAACAATAAGTGAGGTCCTTGGGTGTGATATTGTGGAAACTATGTCCTCATTAGTAGAGTAACACATTGAAGAACAAATAGTAAATAGTAGCAGAAGTAGTAATACCATACAATAGAAGTAAATAATCGAAGGCATATATTATAAAAAACTGCAAAATATATAAATAAATGATGCATGCCACATGAATCTAGGAAACATTCCACAAAAGTTAGAATTATTTAAATACAATAATGAAACTAATGTTTAAAAAATAGTATACTCCAACAACATTGCAATCCTCAGCTTGGTCCCATTCTCTCCAGCTCCAACAGAAATCAAGTGCCTGATGAAGAAGGGCACATTCCATTATCTATACCTGCAACCATATAATCTTTTTGGGTCAAAATTCATTACCCAATTAGGGTGTGGTATAAATCCTAGTGGGAAACCACTAAAATATTTGGGCCTAACTGGCAGTGAATATATATAGCAGGAAATATAAATAATGATCCAATAAACTAGGAAGTATTCAAATGTAAACAATTATATAGTTTCCAATTACATCCATTTAAATTTATTACTTATTCATACAATTGAATGTTGTATCCTCAGGATATAGCCTAATCATTTTATTCCCCTTTATAAGATAACAAACATACATCTCAAAAGATCATCTAAAGTATCAAGTAAGATCAAGTCCAAGCTTTTGATTTGGCTTGGAAGAATTGTCACAATTAATCATTTATTCATAGGAAACCCTATGGGAATGTTATTCAGAGTCTTACCCCTCTAGCTTAAAATATCATGAAATTCATAAATAATGAACCTCTCATAAAGCTCACATAGGGTAACCTATTTGGTTCTACATGGCACTAATTTTTTACAAACGACCACCTATGTTGCTCTCATGGTCAATACCCCCTTGGACTGTATAGAGCCAATATGGTATAATGACCCATAGTTTCTCTCACATTCAATTACCTATGGTCCAACATTAATTTAACAACGAACTTCTAAGTCGATCTCATGGTCTAACCCCTTTGGTTAATGACTACCCGACAACTCTCACAGTAATAACTCCTTGGTCAATATAACAACAATTATACATAAAGGGCCCTACATTGGGAATCTCTCATGTTCAATTCCCCTTGGTCAACATTCACAATAAAAAACACATGCATATAAAAAAATAGTAACACCATCCTAAAAACACATGACATGGAAAAAAAGAAAGGCTAACAAGAAATTCTAGACTAAACAGACATAACCAAATAGACATGGGAAATACACCCATATTCATGGTATTAATCCATACTTCTAATCAATAATGATTTCAAAATCAAAAAATCAATAGTAGGTATTAAACATGGTTAAAATCCAAAACATGCAATACCATAAACATGGGTATTTGATACTTCTAGCATATATAATCCAATAAAAACCAAATAAACGAAAAAACCACATTCCTTGATGTTTTATGTTGAACACTCTTGAATTTTGGACCTTGAAAAATCCTAGAATGATATAGATTTATGAAAATGGTGAAACTGAAAAAAAGACCCTTGATAACTCAAGAGAGATGATAAATCCTGACGATATTTTCTAGGGAAAGAGATAACTCACTAGTGGGAATCCAATGCACACGAAAACATATCAATAAGAACTCGAACAAAGGAATATGATGAGTGCGAAGTTTCTCAATAGTTATTTTCTCTCTTGTACAAAACACAAGGAGAAGAAAAGAGTTTTAGAGATGTGACAGGTCCCCGTTCTGATTCATCAATGAAAACGAATAGTGCATGGTATGTTCATTTAATGGACATCTTTTGTATTATCCTCAAACAGCTCCTACTTTTGGTAGTCTTCCAGGTCACCTACACAGCCATGTACATTGGCTGTTACATGGCCAGTACATGGATACCCACATCAACTCGGTGTATGGAATGTACTTAAGTGCATAATGGGTGTGCTAGTATAATTTCCCCTTTCTTATTTTTTCCCAAGAAACAACCAAAAATAAGATCCATATATGAAAAAATAATCTGGGTTCTTATAAAAATCCCCCCTTAAAGAAATTAGTCCCTGAATTTCCCTTCCAATGGTGTAGAGTAAGAGACTTAAAACAACTCTAGCCATTTTGATCGTACATAAGCATCCCTCTACCATGTCTCATCCTATACTTGCACATTCTACCATAGAACTTGTACTAGAAGAACATATCTGTCATAGAGAACCTTTATGTAGCGATCCACAATCTGAATAATGTGCTCATTGAAAGATGAATCCACCTATAACTAATTCTATTTGGGTTAAAAAATGTAATATGTGTCTAAAATGTAATACCATAGCTGAGAAACATGAAATACATCATGCATAGCCCGATACCTCTGAGGTAACTGCAACCGATAGGCAACCAGCCCGACTCGTTCCAAAACCTCAAATGGCCCGATGTATCATAGTGAAATTCTCCCCTATCTCCTAATCCTCGTGTGTCCCATCCTTGGTTTGACATGGATGAAAATATGATATTTGACCTCGAACACTAGAGGTTGTCTACATCGATCAATAGATGATTTTTAGAGAAAATGTACAATATCCATCCTATTCTGAATTAAATACACCTGCTCAGAGGTCTATTGGACAAGAACAGGTCCCAACACATCTGCCTCTTTAGCCTCCAACCAATATATGGGTGATCGTCATGAATTATCATACCAATCCTCATAAGGTTCCATATTAATCATCTCTATAAAACTATTATTCTATGAAAACTCTGCTAGGGGTATGTGTCTCTCCCAAGACGCCCCAAAATTTAGGAATCAAGTTCAAAGCATGTCCTCCAAAACCTGAATCATGTGCTCATATTGGACATCTACCTAGGGATGATATGCTATACTCAGAAGTACTTGTGTACCAAAATCACTATATATTCTCTTTCATACATTAGACGTAAAATGAGAATCCCTTTTCTGAAACGATAGAGTGTGTAAACCCATGAAAATTTATAATCTATCGAATGTAAAACGTTCCAATATAATCAGTACTAAAGGTATCCTTGATTGTTAAGAAGTGTGAAACCTTCATTAGTCTGTCAACAACAACCCAAACATCATCATTCACTCCAGTTGATCTTGGTAAACTCATCACAAAATCCATCGCATCATTATCCATCATCCACTCAGGAATGGTTAAATGTTGAAAAAGCCCTAATAGTCACTCATGTTTTACCATCACCTGTTGACAGGTTGAAGATCTCAAAAAAATTGCAATACCCCTATTTATTCTTGTCCACCAATACTAATATTGTAGATCTAGATACATCTTGGTGGCACCAAGACGATCTTCCCAAAATTAGGAATCAAAAACCTGTATAAACTCTTCACATATATCTACTGTATAAGGCCCCAGCCTTAAACCTTACTTAATCTTGAGTTATTACAATATTACACATTTAGGATCTTTTCAGGTTTAGAGATTTAGAGAATTAGATCATGAAACTTGCATTACATTCCACATTTAAACAAAGTGGTTACATAAAAGACAATATTCATTCTTCCCATCAACGGGAACATATTTAAAATATAACACGGATTCTTTCTTGACACATCCTTGACACTATCATCACATCATGTACCTTTCCCTTGACCTGTGAAAAAAATTTCAAAAACTTGGGATGAGCATAAAAACCTGAGTAAGAGTAATAAAAATATGGAAAGGAAACATGAGTTCATATATACATTAGAATGAAATCACACTTTACCCATAAAACATAGGCATATCAAATCATTAATAAATCATAGAAAACATAAGACATATAGGTAACTTGAGGCATTCATAACATTCTTACGTAGGGAGTAACCCTCTTGGTTATGTTTTGAAATACCCATCACAGTATATTCCCTAAATATCTTCGGAGAAACCTTAACGTTTCACTCCTACGTGTTACCCAATGCAATGGAGAGATATATCGGGCTCACCCGCCCTTAGATTAACACGGAACCACCCGTTTTCATAACAATGCCCAAAAACCATAACATAAATGTATCACATAAAACATGCATAAAGGAAACATAACATTTCCACATTTCAATCACAATATAACATTTTAGTATATTGAAATAATGAATACATTCAAAAAGAAACCATTTCCAAAACCATTTAAAACATTTAATAAAGAGATTTTTTGAATAAAAGTGTCCCATACCACCTTGAAGCATAAAATTTTAAACCATTAATATCCATATAAATAAATCCTTAAAACCATTTTGAAAACATGGACATTAATAAGAAAAAATAATTAAAACATTTAAAACGATATTTTGGTTAAAGGGGTTTTACCAAAAATTAGAGACACTGGAATACAATAATTGAGCAATAACATTTAGTCAGAACTTTATAATATCATGAGAATAAATGGATTCATGATATAATACTACAAAGGACAGTATATACACCATATAAGAGTGAATTGGTGCATAACAACAATGAACCCTCAATTGAAATGTCAAATGTGTTGAAATCCCTTATAAAGAATGTGTCCTTAAATTAAGGACAAATAAATCTCAAAAATATTTGTGACAAATATAAATACAGCCAATATAAGTGGATATTAAGTGTAAAACAATAAAATTTCATTCACACATATTCAATGGAAGACATATTCAGTGACTACATGTTGAACCCAAAGAAATCGAAATTGGGTTAAAAAGTTCCCTTGACAGCCTAACGGCATCACATCAAAAAGAGTTGATGAGAGATAAAAAGAGTATCTCATCACTTGGACATAAAATTTACATCAATAAGGATATATGAGAACATATCCCAACATAACAATAAGTAAATTAAAATACCCAACAAAATAAGTCTTTTAAAAAAGAGGAGGGTGAAAGGTTCCCTTACCGACTTGGGTATCTTTCAAAACATACACCCCATGAAAGAAGGACAATAGATCATTGATGTAAATAGTCATAAATGAAATTATATTACACAAATACTGGAATAATTGGAAGCACATACACCACTCAATGGAATTTTTTGCAAATGTAGCATAAATCTCACGGGAATAAAAGTGAGATGAAAAATCCCTTACGAAAACACGGTAGCCTAACGGCGCCACATAAAACTTCAGAATATGGATTGATGAGATCAAATAGGTTATCCCATCACATTAAAATAAAATTTACAGCAAGAGGAATATAAAAGAACATCCCCCAACATTACAAAGAGGAGCTTAAAAGAAGTGACATAAAGGAGAGTACTTAAAAAGAAAGAGAGAGGTCAGATCTCTTACGAAAGTTCGGCAGCCTAACGACGCCACTCAAAACATCCAAAATGGATTGATGAGAGAGAATAGGGTCTCTCATCACATGAAGATAAAATTACAGTAAGTTTAATATAAAAGGTCATCCCAATAACAAGAAAGATGATCTTTAAAAGGAATGACATAAAAGTGTGTACTTAAAAAGAAAGAGAGGAGTAGGATCCCTTACATCGGGTCCGACTTGACTCGATCGTTCATTAATCTCCTGAATAATAAACTTGAGTTAATTTATACTTCCTTAATAACCTTTTTCAAGTTCATTATTCCTTTTATATCACTTATTACCATGTCATAAACATTATGTAATCATTTAAGTTAATAATATTTGTTTTGCCAATATTTGGTTCTTAAGTCGAAAGTGGACTTCTTACAATTACATGTTGTTCGTGTGGCCAAATGTTTATTATATCCAGAATTGTATTAATGATGTAGATATCATATATTTCATATATATCCAGTACATGCATGCATTTATAACATTACATAATCATTTATATGTAAGAAATGAAATGCACCGTTCATGGAGACGGTAAGCCGTACGTACGCATGAACGCTACTTTCATTTCTATTTCATATTTTATAGAATGGAATAATAATGATATAAAGGTATATTATAATTCCAGTATAATATAATATATAATATCATAGTTCCATCCTTTATACGTCCCACATATGGTATTTAACGAAACAAATCACTTTGAGGGGGCGGTAGTCCGCACATCCTTAAATGAAGATATCGCGTATACCCATAATGGAAGCCATAAAGGTAAGACACAAATGAAAAATACAGAAGCATAAGTAAAACATAAACATATTATATATCATATATAAAAACAGTTACATCATAATGACCACCTTTGAAGGTGTTAAATGAGTATTGAACAATCATCGTTTTGGGAGGCACAATTTCGCCATCCACAGAAACCGTATGTTCATTAACCATTTGATGTAGTTGTGTGAGAGTGTAGCTCGAATAAATCTTATAAAAACATCCTAGTATATTTAAGATACTGTTTTTGTTACAAAAGAAGTAAATAAAAAGAGTTTATGGGGTTGGAGAAGCAATATAAAACAAAAGAACATGAGAGAATGAATTACCTTTAAAAGTGTAACTCATTTTGATTTGATCCAAAAGGCTTCCTTTGAAAGGATTCTGCCCAATGGGAATACTCTAGGATGAGGATATGGATGTAAAGAGATTAAATGGTCAGGGTTTGGCCAAGCCAAAGGCTTGAGGAGTGTGTGAAATGAGGTAGAGTTGGGGGCCTTTTATAATAGGAGAGGAGGGGCACTTTTGGAAAGTAAGAAATATTACTTTATTTGAAAATGTGTTTCGGTTTTAAAAGGTCCCACATTGATATTATTCGTGGATAAGGTGATAAGGGTTCTAAATACACACATCCAATAAGTTTTGGACATGTGTAGTTCATAGATTTTACATTATCATTCCATTTTATTTAAATCGTCAAATAATGATGTTATCACTGCATCATTATTATGTCATAAATAATTTAATTTATTTAATGTCTAAAAATTATAAAACAACTACTATGATGTAGGAAATATTTTTATATTTCCAATGACAATTTATAATCAAAAATATGATTGTATAACCCCACTTAAAAATTGTTTTAGTAAATCATATCATATTTGTGTCATTTTTACTTTTACATTAAATAAAAAGTTATTTATGTCATTTCCCAACCAAAGTGGATCCATGGGGTCCCCAAGTTGACCCATGGCTTGCCTTTGTCGGCCATGACACAACCAATGAGGGTAGGACATGTGTCAAGCTCATCTCATTTTATTAAAGCATTATTATTACCTTTAACTACACTAATTACCACTAATCGCGATTAAAAACTTAATAAGTTACTATTCACCAAAAAATTATTTTTATCCCATTGAACCAAATTTTACTTCTTAATGACAACCATGTATTTAGGATTTTAGAAATTCAAAACACAAATATGGCAAACTTTCATTTAAACGGAAAAATCAGTTTTTAAAGTACCACTTAGTGGTTTCACTATTCATCAAAAATTGAAGTTTTTCAGAAAAATCCAAAAAATTCACCCTAAGATATATTTGATTTTCCGAATTCAAAAATGAAGACTATTTTAAAATATTCAAAACATATAAGTCACATTAATTAATTTAATAATTAATTCCCGCTGTCAGATCAAATAGCGTGTTTTTATGAAACAATAAGTATTAAAATATTGACACTGGTTTAAGTCTGATTTCAAAGTGAAATTTATTCCAATGACCACTATTGGATTTAATGGTAAAAATATATTATAATTTCACTTTAAAACCAATTCAAAAGATAATCTAATCATATAAATAAATTATATTAAAAAGAGGTTTTGAATTAAAATACCACATTTTACACTATTCATAAAAAAAGGAACTTTATCGGAAAGATACCAAAAATTTACACAAAGTAAATTTTGATGTCTCGATTCTAAAGAAGAGTTTTATTTGGTCCAATATAATGTATAAGAGTGAACAAAACTATATTTAATGACGGTTTGCTATCAAAAGGCGATATGTGAACCTTTAGTGAAAACTAGGGCATATACACCTAAAATTGAATTCTTTCCGTATTTTAAGCCTTTAGCTTTTATTCGATAAATGTAAAAACATTAAAAAAACAAATATAATCATATTTTAGTTATTTCTATCCATTCCCACCAATACAATGTCTACATGTTAACTACCATTTGAAATAATATTATTTTATTATTAGAGTGCAACGTAAGATTCCCATGAAACTCGTTGTTGCGTGTTTGGTACGATAGCGTCCCCTTTAAAGTCATATTAATATTTTATTCTCAAATATGGATAAATATAAAGATTTCATATTCTTTATTTACCTGGGGTGTTACATCCTTCCCCCCTTTTGGGAATTGCGTCCTCGCAATTTTAAAATTGGGCTTGGAAACATCCTTGAAAGTCCCAAATCGGAAGAAGAGTCGGTAAGACAATCACTTTAAAATAAAGAAAGATAAGTACAAAGGTCACCCGAGTTAACCCATAATAGGATTCTGTGTAGGAAAACATGTACATGGAAGAACGAGCAAAGGGTCATGTTCTGATGGAGAGTGATAGAAATCATGTTTAGGAGAAAGTTAACTATGAGAAAATCACAAACTTGTAATGGGTTAAACGGTATTCGATTCTCCAGTAGGAAAAGTTAATAGAAAACATTTTTTTTAAGCTAATTTTTATTGAGGAATTTATTCATAAGGAAACATAATCACTTATCATGTTGACTTTTATCTTTTACTAGATTCCTTATTCAAACTCATATTTTTTTTCCAAAAGATGAGTATTTAGGAAGACTTGTTCACATTAAGATTACTATAATCAACGTCTTGAGAAGAACCTAATCCACAAAATAAATAACTATATAATTCCCATGTCTTCAAACCTTAACCAAAACTAAAACAAAAAATGTTACTACAAGATCAGATAATCCAGAAAAGGATAACCCTTTAAAAAGAAAATCTATGCTTAATCTCCATATTTTTTCCAACAAAACCCAAAGTTCAACGAGGACCATTCGATAAACAATTTGTCCATAAAATTCTTCAAAGTAAACCAATATAAGATTGAAACCCAAATATTTGAAGGATTTAGTCACATAGTCTTCCAAGTTAAATCGTAACATTTATATCCAAACAACATCAGTTACTTCTAAAGTCTCGTATTGAAAAGTAATTAACCAAATCACATATCCTCCATGATAGGTTAATCATTTTCATAAATAAACCAAACTCAACTTATTCTTAATTCATAAAATCATATAACTAAAAAGAATCAGTCAAACTAACCAGGTACTTCACGTAGTCCAGTGGTAGGTGATAAATACCAGTCGCACTTTGGTTGTGGGTTCGATTCCCGCAGCTTTGTCTGACACGACGGGTTGCCACATGGTCTGCGTGTTGTCCTTTTTCCAAAACTATATAATTCTTAAAACATCCCCCAAAACGAGATAAAATCTTCAAAAATGATCATAACATATTTTAACCTCAAGTTTATCTCATTCCTTTCATTTTCCATCATATCATATAGTAACCCATAATTACCTAAAAAGTAAGGATCATATAAACCCTAATGGTTACCTTTTTAATTATTACCTGAACTACCACATCGATTGGTCATCTCGTACATGATGCATTATAGAACATACCATGGTTCACGTGGTTGATCATGACTCCTTGATAGCTGGTTTAGAACAACCACGAGTTTCCTCATTGAATCCCCCATCTCATCCAGTCTCTTAATCAGAGAACCACCATAGTTTCCTTCAAACCCATTGTCAATTTGGTGCCTGCTAGATCCAGCCATTTACTAAAACCAAAAAGGTCAGTGTGAGTATATCAACAAAACCATCATGTACTAATGAGGAAGATAAACAATAAGATATACTTACTCATTCACTTTATCTAAAACTAGGACTCTTTCTGAAATCCTAACCATTATGGTAATGTCACTTATGCTTAGAGAATACCCTAACCTCAAAAGTTATCTAAACTGACCTTTGATACCAACTATAAGGCCCCAGCCTTAATCCTTACTTAATCCTGAGTTATTAAAAGATTACACATTGAGGATCTTTTCAGGTTTATAGTTTTAGAGAATTAGATCATGAAACTTTCATTACATTCCACATTTAAACAAAGTGGTTACATAAAAGACAGTACTCATTCTTCCCATCAACGGGATCATATTTAAAATAGAACACAGATTCTTTCTTGACACATCCTTGACACTATCATCACATAATGTACCTTTCCCTTGAACTGTGAAAAACATTTCAAAAACATGGGATGAGCATAAAAAGCTCAGTAAGAGTTATAAAAATATGGAAAGGAAACATGAGTTCATATATACATTAGAATGAAATCACACTTTACCCATAAAACATAGGCATATCAAATCATGAATAAATCATAGAAAACATAATACATAAAGGTAACTTGAGGCATTCATAACATTCTTATGTCGGGAGTAACCCTCTTGGTTACGTTTTGGAATACCCATCACAGTATATTCCCTAAATCTCTTCAGAGAAACCTTAACGTTTCACTCCTTCGCGTTACCCAATGCATTGGAGAGCTATATCGGGCTCACCCGCCCTTAGTTTATCACGGAACCACCCGTTTTCATAACAATGCCCAAGAACCATAACATAAATGTATCACATAAAACATGCATAAAGGAAACATAACATTTCCACATTTCAATCACAATATAACATTTTAGTATATTGAAATAATGAATACATTCAAAAAGAAACCATTTCCAAAACCATTTAAAACATTTAATAAAGAGATTTTTTGAATAAAAGTGTCCCATACCACCTTGAAGCTTAAAATTTTAAACTATTAATATCCATATAAATAAATCCTTAAAACCATTTTTAAAACATGGACATTAATATGAAAAAATAATTAAAACATTTAAAACGATATTTTGGTTAAAGGGGTTTTACCAAAATTAGAGACACTGGAATACAATAATTGAGCAATAACATTTAGTCAAAACTTTATAATATCATGAGAATAAATGGATTCATGATATAATACTGCAAAGGACAGTATATACACCATATAAGAGTGAATTGGTTCATAACAACAATGAACCCTTAATTGAAATGTCAAATGTGTTGAAATCCCTTATAAAGAATGTGTCCTTAAATTAAGGACAAATAAATCTCAAAAATATGTGTGACAAATATAAATACACCGAATATAAGTGAATATTAAGTTCAAAACAATAAAATTTCATTCACACATATTCAATGGAAGACATATTCAATGACTACATGTTGAACCCAAAGAAATCGAAATTGGGTTAAAAAGTTCCCTTGACAGCCTAACGGCATCACATCAAAAAGAGTTGATGGGAGATAAAAAGAGTATCTCATCACTTGGACATAAAATTTACATCAATAAGGATATATGAGAACATATCCCAACATAACAATATGTAAATTAAAATAACCAACAAAATAAGTCTTCTAAAAAAGGGGAGGTTGAAAGGTTCCCTTACCGACTTCGGTATCTTTTAAAACATACACCCCATGAAAGAAGGAAAATAGATCATTGAGGTAAATACTCATAAATGAAATTATATTGCACAAATAGTGGAATAATGGGCAGCAAATACACCACTCAATGGAATTTGTGGAAAATGTAGCATAAATCTCACGGGAATAAAAGTGAGATGAAAAATCCCTTACGAAAACTCGGCAGCCTAACGACGCCACATAAAACTTATGAATATGGATTGATGAGATCAAATAGGGTATCCCATCACATTAAAATAAAATTTAAAGCAAGATGAATATAAAATAACATCCCCCAAAATTACAAAGAGGAGCTTAAAATAAGTGACATAAAGGAGAGTATTTAAAAAGAAAGAGAGAGGTTAGATCTCTTACGAAAGTTCGGCAACCTAACAACGCCACTCAAAACTTCCAAAATGGATTGATGAGAGAGAATAGGGTCTCTCATCACATGAAGATAAAAATTACAGTAAGTGTAATATAAAAGGTCATCCCAATAACAAGAAAGATGAGCTTTAAAAGGAATGACATAAAAGTGTGTACTTAAAAAGAAAGAGAGGAGTAGGATCCCTTACGTCGGTTCCGACTTGACTCGATTGTTCTTTAATCTCCTGAATAATAAACATGAGTTAATTTCTACATCCTTAAGAACCTTTCTCAAGTTCATTATTCCTTTTATATCAATTATTACCATGACATAAACATTATGTAATCATTTAAGTTAATAATATTTGTTTTGCCGATATTTGGTTCTTAAGTCGAAAGTGGACTTCTTACAATTACATGTTGTTCATGTGGCCAAATGTTTATTATATACAGAATTGTATTCATGATGTAGATATCATATATTTCATATATATCCAGTACATTCATTCATTTATAACATTACATAATCATTTATATGTAAGAAATGAAATGCACCGTTCATGGAGACGGTAAGCCGTACGTACGCATGAACGCTACATTCATTTCTATTTCATATTTTATAGAATGGAATAAAAATGATATTAAGGTATATTATAATTCCAGTATAATATCATATATAATATCATAGTACCATTCTTTATACGTCCCACATATGGTATTTAACGAATCAAATCACTTTGAGGGGGCGGTAGTCCGCATTTCCTTAAATGAAGATATCGCGTAAACCCATAATGGAAGCCATAAAGGTAAGACACAAATGAAAAATACAGAAGCATAAGTAAAACATAAACATATTATATATCATATATAAAAACAGTGACATCATAATGTCCACCTTTGAAGGTGTTAAATGAGTATTGAACAATCATCGTTTCGGGAGGCAGAATTTCGCCATCCACAGAAACCGTATGTTCTTTAACCATTTGATGTAGTTGTGTGAGAGTGTAGCTAGAATAAATCTTATAACAACATCCTAGTATATTTAAGATACTTGTGTTGTTACAAAATAAGTAAATAAAAAGTGTTTAGGGGCTTGGAGAAGCAATATAAAACAAAAGAACATGAGAGAATGAATTACCTTTAAAAGTGTAACTCCTTTTGATTTGAGCCTAAAGGCTTCCTTTGAAAGGATTCTGCCCAAAGGGAATCCTCTAGGATGAGGAGATGGATGTAAAGAGATTACATTGTCAGGGGTTGTCCGAGCCAAAGGCTTGAGGAGTGTGTGAAATGAGGTAGAGGTGGGGGCCTTTTATAATAGAAGAGGATGGGCACTTTTGGAATGTAAGAAATATTACTTTATTTGAATACGTGTTACGGTTTTAAAAGGTCCCACACTGATATAATTCGTGGATAAGGTGGTAAGGGTTCGAAATCCACACATCCAATAAGTTTTGGAAATTTTTAGTTCATAAATTTTACATTATCTTTCCATTTTATTTAAATCGTCAAATAATGATGTCATCGCTGCATCATTATTATGTCATTAATAATTTAATTTATTTAATGTCTAAAAATTATAAAACAAATACTATGATGTAGGAAATCTTTTTATCTTTACAATGACTATTTATAATAAAAAATATGACTTGTATAACCCCACTTAAAAATTGTTTTAGTAAAACATATCATGTTTGTGTCATTTTAACTTTTACATTAAATAAAAAGTTATTTATGTCATTTCCCAACCAAAGTGGATCCATGGGGTCCCCAAGTTGACCCATGGCTTGTTTTGGTCGGCCATGACACAAAAAATGAGGGTAGGACATGTGTCAAACTCATCTCATTTTATTAAAGCATTATTTTTACCTTAAACTACACTAATTACCACTAATCGCGATTAAAAACTTAATAAGTTACTATTCACCAAAAAATTATTTTTATCCCATTGAACCAAATTTTACTTCTTAATGACAACCATGTATGTCGGATTTTCGAAATTCAAAACACAAATATGGCAACATTTCATTTAAATGGAAAAATCAGTTTTTATAAGTACCACTTACTGGTTTCACTATTCATCAAAAATTGAAGTTTTTCAGAAAAATCCCAAAAATTTACCCTAAGATGTATTTGATATTCCGAATTAAAAAATTAAGTCTATTTTACAAAATTCAAAACATATAAGTCACATTAATTAATTTAATAATTAATTCCCGTTGTCAGATCAAATAACGTGTTTTTATGAAACAATAAGTATCAAAAGATTGACACTGGTTTAAGTATGATTTCAATGTGAAATTTATTCTAATGAACACTATTGGATTTAATGGTAAAAATATATTATAATTTCACTTTAAAACCAATTCAAAAGATAATCTAATCATATAAATAAATTATATTAAAAATAGTTTTTGAATTAAAATACCACATTTTACAGTATTCATAAAAAAATAAACTTTATCGGAAAGATACAAAAAATTTACAGAAAGTAAATTTTTATATCCCGATTCTAAAGAAGAGTTTTATTTGGTCCAATATAATGTATAAGAGTGAACAAAACTATATTTAATGACGGTTCACCATCAAAAGGCGATAAGTGAACCTTTAGTGAAAACTAGGGCATATACACCTAAAATTGAATTCATTCCGTATTTTAAGCCTTTATCTTTTATTGGATAAATGTAAAAACATTAAAAAAACATATATAATCATATTTCAGTTATTTCTATCCATTACCGCCAATACAACGGCTACATGTTAACTACCATTTGAAATAATATTATTTTATTATTAGAGTGCAACGTAAGATTCCCAAGAAACTCGTTGTTGCGTGTTTGGTACAATAGCGTCCCCTTTAAAGTAATATTAATAGTTTATTCACGAATATGGATAAATATAAAGATGTAATATTCTTTATTTACCTGGGGTGTTACATACTGACACCCATAAACGTCCCTGAAAACATAAGACCTCATTCTCACCAATAGTCCATCTTGGTGTAGGATCCTCTCCTGGCATCCTATCTTATAGGACTTGGCCTTTAGAGTCTAATAGCTGCCTCATTCACACTTGATCCAGTAGATGAGAGGTAACCTCTAATGAAGAAATAACTGTCTTCCCCTATCTATCATGCACCTCCAAATTCATCTTAGAGAAAAAGGCCATAAGCTGCCAATAAATTTTGGCCTCTTGAACTGCATGTATCTGAGTCCTCATGGACAAAATGTCAGCCACTTCATTGCCTTTCTCAATCTTGTAGGCTTGATTGAATTCAAAATGCTGAAGGTACTCAACTGACCTTCACAATCTCAAATTCAAATTACACTTAGTAAATATACACTTGAGAATTTTTTGGTCAGTAAATAAAACAAAATTCTATCCAAAAAGTTAATGTATCCAATAGTGTAAAACATACAAAACTTTAGCTAACTCATGATCGTGCATTGGTTAATTCCTCTCATGTTTCATCAACTACATAGATCTGTATGAAACTACCCGTTCACCTTGCATAATCCCTGCTCCCATCTCAATACCTAATGCATTGCAGTAAATGGTATAACTCTTCATCAGCTCTAGAAATATTTGTATCAATGTAGAAGTCAGTATCCCCTTGTGATCTTGAAACGATAAATCATATGAATTTTTCTACAAGTACTACACACCCTTCTTATTCAGGCCCCTTAGTGGCTCTACTATTCATGAAATGTATTTTATAAAGCATCAATAATTACCATCAATCCCTCTAAAACATTATTCCTCAATAACGTTCTTTAGATGATTCTGGGAAACTACATCCCTCAATTTCTATGGGTCTATGTATACTCTTGTCTCTTAGATAACATGACCCAATAAATGAATATAATCCATCAAAAAGGAAAATTTTGAGAGCTTAGAAGATAATCGATTCTCTCTTAGTGTACTCAAAATGATCTCAAGATGGGTACCAAGGACATGTCAAGCATGAGAGTACACCGGGATATCAGCTATGAAAACAACCCTAAAATACTCAATGGAAGGATGGAACACTCGGTTTATCGATGGAATGAAAACAGTCGGCACGTTCGTCAGACCTAATGGTATAACTGAATACTCATACAGAACAGACCTGCTCCTAAATGTTTTAAGACATATATATGATGGTCTAACAGGCAACAGATGATAATTGAATCTCAAGACAATCTTTAATAAAATATTGGCACTTCAATGATGATCAAAGAGATCATCAATCCTAAGAAAGGTATATCCAATCTTAACCATCAACTGGCTCATCCTCTAATAATATGTGCAAGGTATGAGGGTATTATCCACATTATTTCCAAAAAACATGGGAATAACCCAAGGAGAATTATTGGGTAGGATGAAAACCTATTCCTGCAACTACTGCAAATATGTATTGAGCTTTTATAACTCTGTTTTAGTATGCCTATAGAGAGGAATGGACATTGGTGCCACTCTTGGAAAAATATAAATAGAGATATTTACCCAATGTTGTGGGGGTAAACACGAACATTTATATGAAACAACATCTCTAAAATGATCCACCAATGGGGGAAATTCTATCTGTGAAGTCCCCTATTGATCTAGATAAAAAAAACCTACCTGGGTAGTAATTCCTCCCTACCCATGATGCCTGTGTCCATCTCCACTGGCCTCGACATCCCATTCACCATAGTATAGAAAAGACCCACCCTATGGTGATTTAAAACTCACCCTATTATGATAAAAGTCAAAGAAGATCTATAAGGATACCAACAAGTCCATTCCATGATTGATATTGAATCATGTCATCTCTAAGACATAGAGGTCCCATAAGAAGTAACACGCACCATCCTCAAGAGGGAACCCCTTGCACCAGTGTAAGCTAGTTGTTCTAATCCCCAATGTAGTTTCCAACGTCATAAAATCCTTATAAGTAAATATATGGAGACTAAGTATATCCAAATAGGAAATAAATATAAAACAATGGGAAGACCCTATATCAAAAAGTGTAGAAGTTAAAACTGAGGAAACTTGAATCGTACCACTAATCGTAGAGGGTCTGGGATACTTATTCTATTGGGTCTACTCCAATATAGATGTCTGACACGTACCATGACCCTATAAATTTTCCTGACTACCCTGAGCTGATATACCGTTTAGTCACTAATAAACTAACGTATGACTACCCCGACCCTAACAACCTCCTCAGTCTGAATGGCCTCAATAACTCCAGTTCCCTAACCGAGGAGATCCCGTTGGTCCTGCACTTAAACGTCGAGTCATTAAATAACCCCTATCACTTATTGTTGGTGATAACTCCCAGAAAAAATGCTGAAGGTGAACCATCATTCAGGAAGACTGACACTCAATTCAGTCATCTGGGAGATGTGGTGTCGCATGCCCACCCTTCCTCTACTGTGAGAATACCACCTAGCTACCTAAAGAAGCATCATGTGAAAGCTATCTACAACACTTCTTGCTATATGGAAAAGGAGTACCAGCCCTTGATATTGAATAACCCTAGCTCACATCTCCCAACTCCCATAGATTACGCTTAGTATTTAGTTCCTAGTTTATTTTAGCCATCCCCAAATTCATCCTAAAGACATTCACGTGTGATTGAATTTTATACCTAAGACCATCCTCAAATCGCATATCCAAATATTACTCGCACCTCCTAGAATAGTTGTGAAGCACTAACACTATGTAAAATAAGAAGAGAAATCCATAACTAAAACAATTCACTACTCCAAGTGTATGAACTCATGTGCTCAATTGGACCTAATTGTATCAGGGTATAAGTAATCATAGAATGTACACTGAAACTCTTCCCAATCCACATCCCGATGATGTCTTGCCTGTGAGATAACATCCCAACATCCCATGGTAGAATCACCGAGAATATATGTCACAAGATTAACCATCCTCTATGAATCCTTCTCCAAATTATCAATGACATGAAGCTTGGTCTCCAACAATGACTCTATAGCATGTTGTCCTCTATACCGAAACAATGTGGGAGGATACTGCTACTGGAACACCCATGTCAGCTCTACCACAGAATGGGCAGGATACAGTTCTCCCTAAAAGGTCTGTGGCATCCTCAGAAATCCATCACGGAATTGTGAATTAGCACCTACGTCTGGTATAATATCTTGTTCCAAAAGGGGAACAATGAGATGATCTTCTGGTAGTCCCTGATCTACTATTTCTGTTATCTAATAGTTTTCCTATACCTAGCGTACAGCTAGAGGATGTATCAGTGGCATGAATCTACATGGTCACTCAAACACCTCAATTCAATATCATTGAGGAAAATAACATAGAAGTGTAAGAGAGGAATATGAGAAAGAAAAAAATTCAATTGTTTCCAAAACAAGGTTTCAAGGTGTGTATAACCCATACTAGGCATGTTACCATAAGCCTTTAACCTGGCGTTTACCTCTACCATACATGGTCCTGTAACACCCATAGACATAACATGTTTCTCCAAGGACATGGTGTGTACATGAATATTCCCTCATTGAAATGTTCTTCAACATTGACAGAACTACATGATTCTCCCATGGGTAACACCTCACGGGGTATTCACCCAAGAAACATTGTGAACTACTTATTTTCTAACCACTAGTGTCATTATTCACACTTCTCGATTCACCGTTCTTATAATAGAGAATGTACAATCCAGAACTAGCGTGTTCTACAAAATGTTTTCCAACCCTGTGTCTCTGCTCACATAGTCAGTCACATGCTCAAAGACTACACAATGTGTATATACAATACATAGTGTATACAAAAGAAAAGTTATTTCATCTAGAATATAAGAACACATGGCTTGTGTTCATAACACCACACATCGTGTTGACTGGGTTTCTAGACAGTAAGCCACCAAAACATCCCCAAAACTCTTGAAAACATAGAAATGATTCCATGTAATTACATATTCTGACCCATGAGAGACCATACTCCAACGAATCGGTGTTTGGAATATTTATTCATATCATAACTTGAAAAAAATAAATTAAAGATCAAACATGATCCACCAAATTCCAATATAAGAGGACCCATAACACCTCAAGGACCAAATTTGGGTTTCCATACAAATGAAACATTATATAATAGTAATACCCTATAAAATATCATGTATTGTATTAATAAATCTATCTAAATAGCATACATATCTTTCATAACATCTTTCACAACATCATGCAGTCAGTAATGCACCCTAAATGGCATGACAAGAATGTATATCATGTGATCTCTATCAAATACCTATATGATGCATATGATTGAATACCCTCATCTTATCTGGTTTCAATAGAAATAGAACCATAATGATAAGAAAAATAACAACGCTAAACATGTGAATCAACCAAAAGTGAAATCAAATAAACTATAACAATTGAAAACCCCATAAAAATTGAAATATTCAAGGTAACTTGGATTTTCCATGTACACTGGTTAGCTACTACCAGGAAGAAATTATTACCAATTACTCATTCTTTCCCATCCCTGTATGTAGGCTCAAAATAATATGACAAAGCATAAAATAAATCCTCTAATACGACTTTTTAACTTTTTGGTTTTGGGTGCCACCCAAAGGTTCCCTATACCCAAATTTTCACATAGCCTCATGCTCGTTCCCATGATCTCTAGAGGTTGTCTACTATTAACAACATTATTGGATGTGATAGTGTGGAAACATTTTCCTCATTGGCAAAGTAACATAACTAAAACAAATAGTAAAAAATAGTAGAAGCAGTAATACCATACACTAGAAGTAAAGAGCAGAGGACTATTTCTATAAACAACTGCAACATATATAACTAAATTATGCATGTCCCATGTATTAGGGAAAACATCCATCACAATGCAGTAAATATAATACAGATGACAATTTATATAAAATAGTACACTTGAATAGGATTGCATGCCTCATCTAGGTCCCATGATCTCTAACTACCACAACAATCACGTTCCTCTTAAAGAAGGAATCTTTCACTTATCTATACCTACAACCATATACTTTGTTTGGGTCTAAATCATGACCCAAATAGGGTTTGATAAAAATCCTAGTAGGAATACACTGAAAGATATGTGCCTAAAAATCAATGAATATATATAGGAGAAAATATGAAAAATGAAACAATATACTTGGAAGTACAAAAAATTAAACAATAATATAGTTTCCAATTAGAATATTTTACATTTATTATTTACTTATACTACTGAATAATTTATCCTCAAGATCTATCTGAAACCCTATATCCCATTGTATAATATAACAAACATATGTCTCAAAATACCGTATAAACTATCTAGTAGGACCGAGTTCAAGCTAGTGTTTTCGCTTGGTAGACTCATCACAATTATTCATTTATTCACAACCGACCCTCTGGGAAGGTTCTCATTGTCTATCCCCTCGAGTTTAACATATCATTAAATCCGTAAATAATGACCCTATGGGAAAGCTCACACAATATTTCCCCTTTGGTTCTTCATATAACTAATCATCTAAAAACGACCTCCTGGGTAGCTCTCATGGTCAATACCCCCTTAGTATGAATTGAAAAAATAACATATAATGATACAAGGAAGCTATCATAGTCAATTCCATATGGTCCATAATTCATTTAATAATGACCCTCTGGGTAGCTCTCCTATTCAAACCCCTCAGGTCAATCAACACCTAGAAACTCTCATAGACAATACCTCTAGTTCAACATAACAACAATTATACCTATATGACCCTTCCTCAGTTATATCTCATGGAAAATTCCCCCTTTTCAACATTCATAATGTGAAACAAATGCATATAGAATAAAAATTAACTTTATTTTAACAACACAAGTCATGGAAACAATGAAAGCCTATCATGAAATGCTAGACCAAATAGCAATAACCAATAAATCATGGGAAACACACCCATAATAATGGTAATAAACCTTATTCATAAGCAATAACCCATTATAAATCAAACAAACAAAGGAAGGTATTGAAAAAGGTTAAAATCCAAAACACACAATACCCTAAACATGGGTATTCAACACTTTTAGCATATATAATCCAAATATAGCGAAACAAAGGCACTAACCACATACCTTGATGTTGTAATATGAACACTACAGAACAACATCGCTTGAATTAGCCTACAATGAAATAGATATATGAAAAGTGTAAAAACAATAAACCTTTGATAACATAGTATAGATAATAAATCAGTAAGATATGATCTAGGGAAAGAGATAAACCACCGGTGGGAATACAACACACCCAACACCGTCTGAATCGGTGCTCGGATGGAGAAATGGGAGGAGCTAAAAGTTTCTCAGCCATTAATTTATCTCTTGTAGGAAATGCAAGGAGAAGAAGAGAGTTATGGAGATGAGATGCAACCCCGCTATGATTCATCAAACAAAAAGAAAAGTACATGATGTGTCTATTTAATGTGGATGTTGTTTATTAGCCTCAACCAGCTCCCGCTTTAGGTGGTCCACATGTTCACCTACACATCCATGCACTTGGCCATTACATGGCCATTTCCCATCCACCAATAACAACTGGGTACACTGTACGTACTCAGGTGTACATGGCATGCACTTATAAAATTTCTCATTTCTTCATTATTCCTCAATAAAAACCTGAAATATGTTCCATATCTGAAAAGAAGATCTGGGTTCTTATATGGATATTTTTACGTAATTAACTAAATTGTCTCATTTTCGTCGAATTTGAGATACTATACCTTTTGATAGTTTTTATGTGTATCTCAATGAGATAGTCATGTGAAAAGAAGTCCATATATCCATCATATCTGATTATGATGCACAATTTACTTCAAAATTCATGAAAGGACATCATAAGTCATTGGGTGATGGATTTAATTTTAGAAATAAAATTCATCCTCAATATGATAGTTATTACAAATAATGAATTAATACATTGGAAGAAATGATTCATTCTAGTTTAATGGATTATCAGGGAAGTTGGTATCAATATATTTCTTTATTTTAGTTGTCCAATAATATAAGTTTTCATTATAATATATTGATGGTATGTTTTTTAGGATTTATATGAAAATAATTATTATACTCTTGTATTTTGGGATAAATCCAGAGAATGGAAGTGAATGGGAGTATATTTGTTATAGTAAATAGTTGAGATGATGTTTGTAATTTAGTTAAATATGATGACACAACATATGAGGAATAAAATATATTCATTTCTGTTAAAATGGAAACTACATTCATAGTCCATTATAAAATATTAAATCACAGATAATGATAGAAGTGTTTCTTACTATGTGAAGTTTCTTTCATGTTTATCCCAAGTGCACATTTTTCTAATGTTTCGATGCGAAGAATGAATTTTTTAGATTAATCTCATGTTTTGATCCCGGAATTAGTTCATTTGGAAGGGTAAATTTTATATGTGGAAAAAAAATTCAAATTCTCTATTTTATAGAGAAATTATTAGAGAATATAGTAATTCCCTAGGTTTTGGTTTTGTGAAAAACTATACAATTGTAGATGTTAAATTAGAGTCTGAAAATTCTATAAAGGAAATGTATTCTCGCTAGTTTAATAATTGAATAAAATTTTGAGAATGTAATTTAAAAAAAGTGTAAAATAATTTAACAATAAAGGAAATATTTGATGAAATATTTTTTAAGTCTTAAATATATTTAGTAGCAAGATACTAAAAAATTATATTCATTATAGAAATGTTATATAATTTTTATATAATTTCTTTAAATATCATTCTTTAAAAGATTTTATTTAAAAATATAATTTCTAAATTATATAATTTGAATTTAAAAAAATGAATTTCTTTATTAAATATGTATGTAAAATGTATATTATGATATATTTTGTATAATTATCTACAATATTTTATTTTTAGTGACTAGTTAAAAATATGATTTTGTGATTAAAAATTGTATCTATTTTCATGGTTGTGGATTTGATCCAAACCTTTTAAAAAACAGTTATTAGTGTTCAAAATTAAACGATATGGATTATAAATTAACCTTAACAAAATGATTAATTTTATTGGATGATTAATCATCATACATACTATTCCAATTATTGGTTAAATGTATTTTTGCTTCAATTGGGATGTTATTATAACATTTATAATATTTTATTTAGGAAAAATTTAAATATGTCACATTATTATTTTTAATAATTATAATATTTCATAACATAAGTATAGTTAGAACTTATTTTTGGTTTTAAATACTATTCTAAAAAATAAATTTTTTATATTAATTATGGTGATTAATTTATAGTTTTTCGTAAATAAATTATTAACTGAAATATTTACACAACACAGAAATAGTAATTATTCATTTAAAATAAAATTTAAATAAATGTTACTAAAAATATTAAATATAATATAATATTTTACAATTATGTTAATCTAAAAAATTTATACATTACCTTTAAATTTTATAAGTGTATTAATTTTTTTCTATTTTTCATTTTTTATTGATGTTATTGAAATCAATGTAATGAATTGTTATAAAAATTGACAATAGTGATATATATTAACATATAATGTTTTATTAATGGATATAAAGTAATTAAAAATATATTATTTCAAATATTTATTAATATACATTTGATAATATCAATCATTTTCCATTTATTGTATTTTTTCTATTTATTTTAACTATATTGACCCTCGATTAGTAAAAATGTTTGTTGTCATTATATGTGTGAAAATTGTAACTAAGGAGTTAAAATATTACTATAAGAGTAATATTGGATTAAAAACTAACTGATATTTATTTTATGAGAGTATTGTAATCCTTTATTATCTTATCTTCAAAGTAAATTAATTTGGAGTAATTTTGAATTGAAAGGTAATTTATATGGATTTAATATTTTTAGAATTTTCAAGAGTTCTCCTCTCTACCTTTATTAAGTGGATAATAATAAACTCATTTATTCAAACCAAAAAACCGTTTTTTGATAATGTTTTATTACAAAAAAAACATTCGTAATATCCCTATAATCATTATATACGCATTTTCTAGATAAAATAATGATAGAGATGCCTTAAGATGTTTTTCAAGGAGACTCTCCAAAGAATATGCATAGTTTTTAAATGTATGTTTTATTTTTAGTTCTGTTCACCTTGAAAAAAATATTCTATTACCCAGATTATATAATAACAATATTATATTCCATGTAATAAATTTTTTTATGTTAATGTAAAAATCAATATCCTCATCTTGTTTTATAAAAGGTGAAATGGAGACATCATTCAAGTGTGTGGAGGACAACCACCTTGTGAACTGATACAAATCATTTTCCGTGAACATCACACATTGATGGATTATAATGGAGTAATTAATTGTTATATATTATATTAATTACATATTTATCATTATAGAATGATAATAAATCATTTACCTTCTTACCCTTCCATTCACTATCAAATGATAATTTCATTTAACCATACGTATGGACTACCACATCCATGAAATTATTTGAATTTTATTCACCATAATATCAAATTGATGATATATATGTGTACATATAAATTAAAAAATGGGATATTAATTACATTCTTATAATTGTTGAAATATAAAATAATACATACCCTCTTTCCATAATAATAATTGAAAAGTGAAAAAATGTACTCATGAAATTATGAAACCTACCATCTGCATGATTATAACATAGTCAATTTTCCATAACCATATTTAATTGTTAAATTTAAAATTATACATTAAGTATAAAAAATAATTATTTCATTATTATTAGTCTATATATTGTTAAATAAATTCATGTTTTAACATATTCAACCTACAAAAATCCTTTCATACATTTGAGCCGAAAATTTCCAAAGTCCCGAAGAAAATTTAATTGATTGCATAATTGTATAAAACAATGTATAAAACATAAATGAATAAGTCACATGAAATGTATTCTAAATATATTATAAAATTAAAATAATTTTTTTTTTCAGGAAGGTTATTAATGAATTTTAAGAGTTAGATTCCTGGTAATAGAATTTATTTTAATAATCCTCTTTTCATGATCATCATTTTACTCATTTTACCATCATCAAAAGGACTGTATTTTTTTAACATGTATAGTATGTACAGAATTTCCTTCCACTATTATTCCTCAAGTATTTTAAGTGTAATTTATATGTTTCTAAAGTTATTTTCAATGAAAATTATATTTCTAATATGTAGATTATTTTTATAATATTAAAATTTTGTTTCTAATAGAAATTTGTGTGTTGCTATTTGAAATGATTTCCATATTAGTTTAAAAGAGTCTTACAAGGTTATTTTTCATGATACAACCATATAACATTTTTTCAAAGTGTTGAGCAATATTATAGATCACATGTGAGAGAAATATATCTTATACAATGGGTGCACCAAAATGGAACTCTAATGGATTTTTTAATGAGTATGTTATCTATAGAAATAGATTGGATGTTGGGAGTATGGTTATTCCATTTAAAAGGGTTTTTAATGGTTTAAAGATATTGTTTTCCCAAGTCTCTTACTTGGCCTTTCTATGTTTTATAATGAGTTTTGTGGAAATAATATTATTTTAAATGGTAACATAATGATCATTTAAATGGATAAGAAATTCGTTTTTTTATAAAATAGTATGCTTTCAAGAAACTATTTTTTCATTGGTTTTCATCTATTTCATTGTATTTATATTTTTATTTTTATACCCAAAAACATCTATTTGTTCTCATCAAATTTTTAAAAAAGTAATGGGGTTTAAGAATGGTTATTGGAAATAAATATGACATATTTTTTATATTAATGATTTTTTATTTAATGAAATCATGTTTTACTTATTTGTTTTATATTTATGGAAATAATGAATACTAAATATAAGTTTATACTTGGAATATATATTGTTTTTTCAAGTAACTATTATAACATTTCCCTCTAATTCTCTTAACCTAAAATATCTTTTGGAATGTAATAAAGTGAATTCAAGTTTAAAGATACTAGAATATGTGATGTTTAAGGTGGGATACTTAGATATTTATTCACTATTATTGGTATTTCCTAATTAAAATCATTGGAATAAAATAAAATTCATGTGTCCCTCAGTATCTGTGTAAAACAATTGTATAATCTATCTATAATGCCTAAAATATTTCAAATAATTTCTTCATGTATTTTGATAGTGAAAATTAGAGTTTAGGAATCATGTCTTGCCCAATTTTCGATAAGTGCTATAATATCTAAAAATCATGGATTAAAATGGAATATTACCTATGAAATAGATGGAATCAACATTTCAACATGATAATTTATATTTCCATCGTGCGTGTCTTAAATGAGGGTATGTATCATTTTCATTTTGTATTGTAATACTTTTATGTGATATCTAATAACATTTTAATATACATTTGGACTTATATTATGTGATAAAATTCTATCTTTTAAGAAATTACATTTATTTCATGTGATATTGGTCCTAGAAAAAATTCATTGGGAGGTTGGTGAGTATTTAACTATTAGAATTATGAATTATATTTTAATAATGTAATGTATGTGATGAATTTAATTTCTATAATGGTCATTTATATTAGTACTAATGAAAAATTCCATGTTAAAGAGTTATTTATCTACTGAGTTAATATATTTTGTGGATTTATTATTTAATTAATTTATGTTGATTTTATATTTTTATAAAATTTACTAGTTTTTTTTATTGCTCAACAATATTAGATATTATTGCAACATTAGAAGATAGTCCAATTTTGTATGTGATATTTATTCTTTACAAAATTATTTATAACCGAATATTCTATCCTATTTTTATATATTGAATTAATTAGTAAATTTGATTATTATCCATTATTGTTTTCATTTTATTTCTCAATGACTAAAAATGTAGTAAAAAATAACGATGTGCTTGTGTTATTGCTTATATGTATTTTATTAACTAGATAATGAGAAGTGATTCCATAGGATCACTGAAACATTAAATCTGGAATTATATAAGGTTATATATTAGATATTTTATTGTTTTATCATCTAATTTCTTAAATAATTATTAGAGATAGTGGTTATGAAAATTCATTTACTAGGTATTTTATACTTAATTATTTATTGATTGACTTATTAAACACTAAATTTTTAATTTAACGGAATAAAAGGGTTTACCATGTGTTATAGTTGATTGACTAACAAATAACATAATCTATTCACATATTAGCCCTTCATTATCAGAGTAATCACTTTTGGGGTGTCTTGTATATTTCTATGATTAGGTGGGTATGAATTACGTGATAGAATTATTGATTTAATAGGAGTACAGTGTAATTGAGGATAGTTTACTTAGATTTGATTTTTTGGATTTTTATTATGTTTTATATTGTTATGAATATGGATTTTGTTTCTCATGAATCATTATTTTTTAATGTAAGTCATGTATGTGGATTATAATACCCAAGGGGTATCAAATTACATTTACTTATGTGTATTGAGAGTTAAACAGGGTGAATGTTTTTTGGGGTTATGGGAATGGGTTTCATTTTGTAGATAATAGTTGATTATGTTGATTACATATGGATTATTTGGTAATGTTGAAAGAATATAACAATCAAATATCATATTTCCAAGTGTAAATTAACGATGTGTTTTATGCTTATCTAATAATATTAAGACTCATTAAACAAATATATTATCAATGGATGTCTAAGAAGATACAATGATCTTTTGATGGTGGGGGTGAGAAACCAAATATTTATTAAATATATGAAAATATACTATTTAATACCCAATGAAAGGTTATTCCAAATTATTTTTGAGAATTAATAAAAATAATCTTCTGAAAATAGAATGTAAATAAAAATTCATGATGTGGTGGGAATCACTTTCTTATTATCAAAATTCAATAATGAAAAGTGTCGTCTTATCCACGATTCTAATAAATTATTCCAATTTTATCATCCAATCACTAAATTATTGAATCCATATATGTCATTGTTTATGGATCCATGCCATTTCCTCCTCTTTTATACTATCTTTTATACCTCTTTTTATGATTCTGAAAGTATCTTCCATTGTTGCATTGAAAGGAAAGTCCTTTTCTAGCATCCCTTCTTAAGACAACATGAAGAGATGGAACCTAGTCAATAGATTATTTAGGTCATTCAATTATTTTTGATCCTTAATTAAAAACACTAAATTTACTTATAGGAAAAACATTTCTTCATCATCTTCTAAATTTTCTAGCATATTTATTATCACAAAGTCTTACTATTTCATTTAACTCTTTCATTATTACATGTGTGTTTACCTAGTTCTTAATTAAGAATAAATTTACATAGGCATTATAAAATTAAATTATTCATTGATATATTAGTACTAATATACTAAAAATTGGTTTGGGTAAACATGATTAGTACTTTTTGATGCTCACTTTCTTTACTTTGTGATTTTGTAGGTTCTTATTGTCACACCCAGTTTTTTTTTCTTTTCATGTCATGGTTTTGATCCTGTTCATTTGAAATCAAGATATTTTTTGGGTGATGGGTGAGATTAATTTTTAGTTTTGAACTAACATATATGTCTAATCACCTTAATTTGGGTATCCCATTGTTTGTTTAAGATTTGTTTTGGAGAAAGAGTGGTTACATCATGATTTTGGCAATCAGTGAGCTCATTTACTGTTTTAAAAACCAAATTTGTTTCTTTTATAACATATTTGTTTTTTAAATATTTTCACCCATTAAAATCATACATTGGATCCACTGACATATTAAAACTACCATATCCTTTTGGACCCCATATAAATTCATAAGCATGGTGAATTAGGGATACTAGTTTAGGTATTGAGCCAAACCGTGGGCCCAATTACAATTTTAAAAATATATTTTTTTTCTTTTATATATTTCTCAAATTTAAATATTTTTATTTTATTACACCTCCCATTAAATTCTGAAATACCTAGCCTCACTCCCATTATCGATTATACCTATTTGGAGCTCATTTGAATCACATATTATGGAAAAATTTCTGAGGAGTCCTTAAAATGTCTAGAATTGAGAAGGTAAAGGGTTTTATTCATAAGTCATTAACTGTTTACTATTTTTATCTAAAATCTTCTTTCCATGGATCTCTAAAACCTTTTATACCTATCCATGAATTTCCAAGACATTCTCTTTTCTCCATGGGTGAAGATCTAGTGGAGATGAAGATTTTTCTTGGTGCAAAGGTGAGATTCCTTCTCCATTCTCCTCCCACATTCTCCATTCATTATTTTGGTGTTTTATATTCTCCCCTAGAAATTTTAAACCTAGGTTTCTACTATACCATGATTTTATATGGGGGTTTTGTTCATTTGGGTCTGGTCGTCATAGGTTTTGGGTTTATAAAAAGTATATGGTGATATTGGGTGTGTGTTTCCATTACGCCCAGGATTTGAGGTAGGATATCCATTTCCAATGACTTTATCATCTATTTTTCATCATTATAAAGCTGTTATAACCATATTAATATGATATTTTTTTATTTTAAATCTTGTTTTTAATTTTTTTTGTGAAAATTATGTTTTATGCATTAATTTGTTAAAAATATAGTTGCTTTGGTATAAATGGTCACTCCTCCTGTTTGATAAATTTTTACATGAGCTCACTCCCATGGTATGTTTTATATGAAATATGTTTCAGTATATTGAATAAATAGATGGAATGAAAATGGTATTTTATCACTTTTTAGGTGCTTAAAATATGTTTTTTTGTTAAAGTGTGCATTCCATGTGTTCGGTAAATTGCTCGGTCGGAATTTATGTGTATAGTGAATTTTAAAATGATTTAGTAGGATTTATAAATACATTGGAAGCATGATAAAAATTATTTTGGGATTATTTTATGGATTTAATATTTGGATTTGGTTTTACAAATAAATGGGTTTAGGTTTACAACATGTTTTGTCCTGAGTCACCGGAAAATGGACCTTAGATCATCCTCTTATAAATGGTTGTGTTTTGAATATGTAACGTGATTGTTTTAAGGGATTTGTAAATGTGGTTTTCTACTATAAATGGTCTATATAAATCTTTTTCATAAAATTTAAATGTATAACTTTGTAAAATGTTAGTTTTTAGAAAATGTTTAAATGCCCATTTAGCCTTTCCTAAAAATGATGAATGGGTGTTTTACATGTGTATTCCATGTTGGGTCAATTGGGATTGTGTTATGGACCTTGAAATGATTTCATTAAATGTTTTTAGGGATTACAGGTATGGTTGGGTATGGTTTTATTATGTGTTTAATAATAAAAGAGTTATTTGAATGTGTTTTATGGGCAATGCCTCAATACAGTCCTTGAAATTATTCTACGAAACTTTTTAGTGGTTTATTGATTTGTGAAAGAAATTTGAAGAATGTGTTTGGAATTTTTTATGTTTATGGTATGGGAATGGATTTTTTATGTGAAATGTGTATTTTATAAAATGTGTAACATGATTTAACACTAATGTGAATCCATGGTATCTAGGTGGGCGAATGTGTACTAGTATTCTAGTATTCCTTTGGGGTTTGGCCAATGTATCATCTAACAAGTGTGACAATGACAACACTAACTAAAATATGATGATGATGATATTGGGGGACCAATTTCTTATGGGTATTCACCCTACTAGTGGATTTTGTGCACAAAAATGGATATTTATTATAGTTACATTCATCAAGATATGAGGTACCTAGGGCTCACAACTAACTAGTGCCTAGGGGTGTTCCCATGACTTGTGCTCAAGGAAACTTTTGTACATACCATCAGCATATTCTGTGTTTTCTTGTTAAATTAAGTAGTGCATTTGACTTATTTAAAAGTGCAAATTCTTTAAATCATCCCTCTTGAAAACTATATTCATTTTGCAGTTTTTAATCTTTGAAAAATATTACAAGCATTCTTGTTTATAAAACGTGCTTGTTTTTTCTGGTAAATTTAATTATTGCATGGGACCTAATTTTGAAAAAATACCTTTAAATTTGTATTTATAACTGTAAATTGATGTTTATTTTTTTAAAGGAGGTACATTGGGAAAAGAATATCGGGCTAACCTACTGAGTTTTAATTCTCACGCCTATAGTCTTCTTCTATTGTTATCCCTTGAGCAGGATTTAGCTTGAGTTCGATCACCCATGGAAGTGTGTGATAATTTGTTTGTAGAATAGCCATAGGGGTCACATAGAGTTAGTTACTTATTAGGTTTGGTCAGTTGTGTTGTTGGTTTAGTTATACTTTTAGTTTCTTGAAAAAATAATGTACATTTGAATTTTTATTTAAATGTATTTTGGGCTATCCATTTCATTCTTCAATTTTTCATTGTTTATATTTGGGTGGAATAGTTTCCTTGTGTAATCTATTGATTCCCTTGGTGATTGTCAACATCTCAGGAGGATCAGGAATGCCTCTCGGGACTTGTCGCAGGCTAGCTTAGCTGACCGGCTTAGGGTCAACACAGGCTGGTTCGTGAAAAAATTGTATCAAAGGGGGTGAGCTCTTAGAAACATTTCTTTTTAGAACCCCTTGTTATTTAAAGGATGTCAAGGTAGATAGAGTAGGATTTTTGTATCTTTATGGTTAAGTGTGGGAAAAGTGTCATAAACTATTTCTCATTATGATCCTCATGTTTACATGGGATGTCCTATTTTATTAGTGACTTTTGTTCCGGTTTATTGTTTGGTGTTGGGATATAACAAGGAGATTCGGACTAACAGCCTCTGTGAGATCACCGGTCCTGGGAATCCATGATGAACTGGGGCATGGTCCTAATAAGACTATTCTTATTGGTGTTCTATTTGACATATGGCCTCCAACCAGATGGTCAAGTAACCCACCAACACTAGTTTTTTTTTTAAATCTTGGACCTTTATTGATTTATGAAATATTGTTTTGAAAATCCTTGCGTTAGAATTATAAAAATGAGTTTTAAAGGAGTGATTGGTTTTTAAAAAGTGTAATATGGTTTTAAAAAAACTAAATATAATAATGGTTTTTGAAGGTTGTTATTTTAGGGAAATAATGTTTTTGTTTTCAGTGGAAGTGATTTAACGATATTGGATTTTCCCTTATCTAAACTATGGTTAGTTGAAATAAATTGATTTTAAAGTGTGAATAATGTTAAGGTGATTATAAATATTTGAATTAAAAGGGGTGTCTTGGGATGTTGAATAGTGTCTGAATCTGATTTATTAGTTTTGGAAATTGGTTTTTAGAGGTTGGTGTTTTCCTAGATAGGGTATTGGTCTCAATAGCCATCAGATTATGAGAAGATACCTTTCTGAATTTTATAAAATCGGAACGGGTTTTTTGGATTAGCTAGGTTGTTTTAAAAAATTTTAAAAATTGAAATTGGTAGGTTTTTAGGAAAATCATTCTGGATGAAGTGTGTTTTGTTTTGGGAAATAAGAAAAGAGTTTTTGACTTGGTTTTTGGTGTTGGTTTTGAAGGTACGTGATTTTTGGAATAATGTTGTTTTGTTTTAGCCTTTAATTTTTTCATTGGTGCTCACATGCATCGTTTTATAGATATCTGGAAGAATTCCCTATATGGTAGGTTGTTTGGGTGCATGTTGTGGCATTGAATTGTGCATGTGGGTGAGACTTGATGAAATAATATTAGGTAATGTGGAAAACCACCAAGATAGTTTGTTTTTCAATAGTGTTTTGTGATGAAAAATTGTGGCCTTTATTTATAAACCAATGGTGATGTGGCAAGATTTATTTATGTCTTAAAAATGTATTATATTATTTAAAATTTATTGTGATCTAGAATTCATACTCTTGAAGTATCTTGAGATGAGATCTTGTTGGTGTCTCAGTTTTTGGAGTAATGTTCATTGGGTTTCTAAAGATGTCTTTAATGTTGTGATGTGTCTATAGATAGTTCTATGTAGGAAATATTTATTTTTTATCAACCTAAGGATTCATTTAAAATGTTAAATCAACCACATTGGATGATTCCTTAGCCTTATTTTTGGAATATAGAGATGATTGGGGTCGATTTAATGTGCTTACAGGTTGTGGTAATTCTTTTTTACATAGCAATTGTATTGAGTGATGTTGATGTGTTTCATTGTATTTATCATCCATTCTACCCCTCATTCGGAGTGAGAGATAATTTTGATATGTATCTATGTGTTCCAATTTAGATGAATCTGTTTTCAGGATAATGAGTGTTTTTTGAGTGGTGTGATCCTTAGCACCCTGACTTCAATGCAATAGATGCTTCAATAATTAGGGCTCTATCCATAGGCCTCATAGTGAATCTTTTCACGTAGTCAGAAAATATCCAGAGGTGTGGGGAACTTGAACAGGCTCCTACCTCCACCATTGTGGTCTGGTAGTTTCTATATAACTATTTTGTTTATTTTTTTCTTTGAATGTCCCTTTTTCATAACATGTGTGGTGGACTTACCCCTCACACAGTGTCTATGGTTATGTCTTCATGGACCTGGGTTTTTGATCAATGTCCTTGTGTGTTATGCCTATGAAAATTGAGTGCGGCCTTGGTTTTAAATGTTCATATGTGGAGAGTTTTTGGTAGTTACTTTGTTTCATTTTTGGATTCTATGGCCTAATTTTTGGGTCCCCTTCCCTCACCTCCTCGAGTGGTGGGGGTCTAGATCTATGCCGAAAGAGTTGGCACAGTTTTTTTCCCCTCCATTTGGGAGTGGGTGGTTTAGATGTTCGTTTTTTAACCCTATTAACATGGGTTTGTAGGTATTTTTGGTATATTTTTTGTTGTCTTGTGTAGGTGAGGCCCAATTCTAGTTTATTTTGAATTTTATTTGTTCATTTTTACTTGGTCTCTAATAGTGGGGAGAACCACTGAGGGTCTCGAATATCTTTACTTATGATTTGTCATATGGTAGTTGTGATTTAATGGTGGAGATACCATTAAAACCTCCATAGAAAGTAATTGGATGATTTGAGTGAAGTATGGTTTATGTGATCTTTTGGTTCATTGGGAGACAGACCATCAATCTAGTTCTTGGCTTGGTTGTGGAGGTGGTGGCTTGATCTTTCAGGTGATTCTGCAGATGTGGTTCTGAGTTGGTTCTTGGTTTTGGAAAGAGTATTAAGATACATTTTGGTGACTGATATTTCCTTATATTAAGAGGGTGGATTAATTTGATAAGGAATACTTTGGTTTTATTATGTCAATTGAAAAGCATTACGTCATTCAGGGGGCGGAAAGTTTTAATGGTGGGAAGAATTGTTACATCTAGTTTTTTATTCATTTCATGTCATGGTTTTGATTCGGCTAATTGAAAATCATTATATTTTTATTGGGTTATTGGTAAGATGAATATTGAGTTTTAACTACCATATATGTATAATCCCCCTAATTTGTGTCCCACATTGCCTGTTTATTCGTTTTTTGAGAAAGGTTGGTTACTTCATGATTTGGGCCAACCGTGAGCCGATTTCCATTTTTAAAAACCAAATTTGTTTCTTTTAAAACAAATTTTTTTAAATTTTTTTCATACATTCCAGTTCATACATCATCTTTAATGACATTTTAAAACTACCACATCCTTTTGGACACCATAAAAATTCATAAACATGGTGAATTTGGGTTATTAATTTATGTAATGGGCCAGAATATGGGCCAATTTCCAATTTTAAAAACACAATTATTTTCTTTTGTATCATTTTTAATTTTTAATAACATTCCGGGATTCCACCTCCCATTAGAAGCCACAACACCTATACTCACCCACATTATCGAGTTTACCTTTTTAGAGCTCATTTGAATTGCATATTAGGGTGAATGTTCTCAGGTTTCCTCAAAAAAATCCAAAATTGATAAGGTAAATTGTTTCATCCATAAAAAATATTCATACTTATTTTCTAAAAAATCTTATTTACCTAGTTCTTCCAATCGGTAGGAGCCTTTCCCAGAAGATCGAAGACATTTCCATTTTTCTAAGGGTGCAAATCTAGTGGAAGACAATGAATTTTCTAACTTGCAAGGTCAGATTCCATCTCCTTTATCCTTAATCTTCATCCTCCATTCATTATTTCATGGTTTTATATTCTCCCCTAGTCTTGTTAGACATAGGGTTATATTATCCCATTCTTTTTTATGTGGGTTTTGTTCATTTGGCGCTGGTCGTAATTGATTTAGGGTTTATAAACGGTTAGATGGAGACATTGGTTGTGCGTTTCCATTATGCCAAGGATTTAAGATAAGATATCCATTGAAGAAGCCTTTATCATTTATGTTTCATCATTATAATTATTTTTTAACCTTATTTATATGATATATTTGGCTTTAAAACATTTTTTGAATTGTTTCGTGTGGAAATGATTTTTTATGCCTTAATTTGTTAAAAATATTGTTCTTTTGTTATAAATGTGCACTCCTCTTGTTTGCTAAATTATTCCATGAGCTCAAACACTTATTATAAGTAATTTTGAATATGATTTAGTATCTTGAATAAATTTATGGCATTAAAATTGTATATTATCCCTTTTTGTGTGCTTAAATAATTTTTTTTACTGATTGAATTACATTATTTGGTAAATTACCCAGTTGGCTTTTAAATGTCTAGTGAAATTTGAAATTATTTTATTGGATTTATAAATACAATGGATAAATTAAACAATTATTTTTGAATCTTTTATGGTTTTAAAATTTGGATTTGTTTTTACAATCAAATGGTTATTGGTTTACAACATGTTTTGGCCCGAGTTGCCGGAAAATGATTCGTTTCACATCCTTATGAAAATGGTTGTGTTTTGAATTTATAGCCTGGGTGTATTAAGGGATTTATTAATGTGGTTTTATATGATAAATGGTGTGTATAATCCTCCTTAATAATATTGAAATTCATAAAATTTTCAAATGGTAGTTTTGAGAAATAGTTTAAAGGCATGTTTGGCCTTTCCTAAAAATGAAGAATGAGTGTTTTACATGTATATAACATGTTGTATTAATTGGTATTGTTTTATGGACCATGAAATGATTTAATTAAATGTTTTTAGGTCTTCTACGTGTGGTTGGTTATGTTTTTATTGTGTGTTTGTACTTAAAATAGTGTTTTTGAATTAGTTTTATGTTAAATGCCTCAATACACTCCTTTAAATTATTATACATATATTATTAGTGGTTTATTGATTAATGATAGAAATGTGAAGAAATTTTGTATGATCTAGGTGAGTTTATGTTTTGGTAATGGAATTTTTATTTGAATTTTTTATTTTATAATATGTGTAACTTGATTGAGCACTAATGGGAATCCCATGTATCTATGTGGGCGGACGTGTACTAGTATGCTAGTTATCCCGTGGGGTTTGTCCCTTGTTTCACATAGCACGTTTGACGATGACAACACTAAAAAAATATGATGATGATTATATTGTGGGACTATTAGATTATGGTTATGTTCCCTACTAGTGTCTCATGTTCACGATAATGAATATTTATAATGGTTACTTTCACCGAGATACGATGTACATGGGGCTCACAACTAACTAGTGCATAGGGTTGCTCCCATGACTTCTTCTCATTGGATATTTTTTTTCTATCCATCGGAATATGGTGCGTTTGGTTGGTAAATTACATTTTTTGTGTGATTTATTTAAAAATGTAAATTCTATAAAGTAGACCTATTGATAATTATTGTCATTTTTATGTTTCACCTCTTTAAAAATTGTTACTAGCATTATTGCTTGTAAAACATGCTTATTTTTTCTTGTAAATTATTAATAGTATGTGACCTCATTTGGAAATCATAACATTATTTTTTTATTCAATACCTAAAATTCATGTTTCTAATATTATAATGGATGTTAATTAGGAATATAATATTGGGCCAACCTATTGTGTTTTAATACTCACGCCTATAGTCTTCTGCGGTTTTTATCCCTTGTGTAGGTTTCAGCTAGAGTTCAATCGCTTTGGGAGACATGTGATCATTATGTTGGAGAGTGACCATAGGGGTCACATAGAGTTAGTTGTTTGTCTGTTTTGGTAAGTTGAGTTTTTTGGGTTAGGTATACTTTCAGTTTCTTTAAAAATAATGTTCAATTCAATTTTTATGTAAATATATGATGTGTTGTACATTTATTTCCACTGATTGTTTGATTGTTTATATTTGGGAAAAATTGATCCCTTGTGTACACTATTGATTCCCTTAGTGAATGAATCCATCCCGGGAGGATTTGGAACGCCTCTCAGGACTTACAACGGGCAGGCCTAGGTGAATGGTTCAACGTCGACTCGGGCTGGTACGTGACACATATGTTCAATCCAACCATTCATACACTCTTTTCACCAGAATATAGTAAATCTGTAGAATAATATTTTTATTCAAAATCATAATAATCCTAACTATATCCCTTTTTTCAGAATTATTATATTGTAATATCATGAATATCATAGATTGTGGCAAGATTCTTCTTCCACTATTACATGAGAGCTTTAAATCCCTATGATACATCAATTTCCATTCCAACTTCACTTTTGATCTTAAAAATTATGTGTTGGGTGATTTGATAACCTATATCATACTGATATAAATATTCAATATGAGAATATTAATACCTTTTCACTTTTACCCCATATTCATACCTAATTATCCACCCCGAAACGGCCTAATGCCATAGGGGTTAAGATGTGAACCTACAAAATCCACAACAATAATTGGTAGGGAAACATTTTCTGTGACCACAAATAGTTCATGTCATAAGGATAAATACCCTTAAACTATGTGATATGAGATAATACATTTATCATTATTATCAATTATATTTAGAGATGATATTCCTAATAAATTAATGGATTCCTTCTTCATATCTTGATCAAAGTTTCTTTCCCCACCTGAAAATCATCAGTAGAAATTTGTAAGGGGAAAAATTGAAACAATAAAATGAAGACAATAGAACACTAATTTTACCACCATCATATCACCCAAATTATTAACACATAAATTATTATACCTTTTAAATCTAATTCTACGATGAGAGAGTTATATCAAATTCCCTTCTACCTGGGAGCTATATTTGTCCATTGAACCTTAAAATAATTATATATTGATTTATTCCAATTTCTCCAAATTATATAGACACTTTTAAATTATATTCTCTAGAGAAATCCATATTTAATTATCAAAAATAATTTACTTTTAAAATTACATTAAAAACCTACCATGTCCAGTTTAGGACAGGGGTTCTCTAATCACATTTTAATATTATATTCCAACAAGCAACCTTTCATGCTTGATGTTTTTGATTAAATACCAACAATTTAATGGATACATGAAATTATTTCATACAAATCTAAAATAAATAAATACTCTATATATTCATATAGATTCAGTATATTCAGTATACAAACTAAATGAATGTTTTCATCTTGAGTAAAAATTATTCTAAATTAACACTCCCTTAATAATATTTTTAAATTACCAATCACTCATATTTGGACATTGTTCATCCCTGTAATGTCTGTATTATAACATAATCACTTGATTCAAATAACTAAAATTATAATATGAATCATAATTTATTATTAATCCATGTTATTTATTATATATAGTACGTTTTCCTATATTTGAGATTTTATATCAAATATTTGACCATTGGAAAAAACACCTATGCCTTTTACAATAGTAATTCATTCATGAGATTATTTAAGTTAGTATTGGGAACTCAATTCACATTATATCTAAAATTACATTGAAATATTGGCTCTTCCATATAATTTTAAAGATATAAAACCCTAATATATAGGTTTTTAGTCAATGAAAATTTACCACAAACTAATCCACCATTTCAAAAACATTCATATACCTATTTGACCTTCACCCATTGATAGTAGGGTAATGTCACACCTATGGCATACATACAACCTGGGCCTTTTTAGTTAATGTAGTATGACATTAAAACATGTTACTTCTAATACTGAATTATGTTTTAACTAAAAAGAATTCTTTATTGGTCTATAATTTAGGACACCAAATATGGAATTGAAAGTGAGATATTACTCACTAGTTTAAAAACACAAAAGGGAATATTGTTCCATAGATTAGTATTTGGTCAGTAGGAACTCCATTTAAATAGATTCAGTATAATTTAAGAACATTAAATAGGGGAAGAGTCACAAAAAGGTCAGTTTGAAAATCTGTAAAGGGTATCCTACGATAAATATAAATTATTTCTAGGGAATCCACCACCCACCCATTCTTATAAAAACTATTATTGATAAATTTAAAAAATAAAAACCCTCTAGGGACCCCTGTTTTGTTATGGTAAATGTTAATCATTTATCTATATGTTTATCGACTTAGGAAAATGATTTATTATCCTTTTTTTCTTCAAAATATTCTATTTTAATTGATTCATTTGAATTGAATAATTTTATACTGTCATTTTATGTGATCCCCTATAGGTATTGAAATACTCAGTTTGCCTCATCATTTATGATCATCACAACACCAAGTCATTAAAAACTAACAAATCAAAGACACAAATATTGGAATAAATTAACAATAAATGTTCGAACATATATTACTCACCATTATTCCCCCAAAGGAATATATCTATAAGGGAAAACATTTTCACTATATAGTTTCACATACTCACCCTAGCTTACAATGATGGTAAAAATGCGTTTATATTCATCGTAATTATATTATTATGATGTAATATGTGTAAAATATAAATTAATTATTCATGCATGTTATCCTTCAATCATGAATCTAGAAGTGATGATTTAATTGATCCATTTCCATTAATATATTAGTTGAATTCAGATATTATGATATTATCAACTATTATTATCAAAAAAATATAATGTAATAATTGTAAAAAAATTAAAAAACACAGGATATCAATGAAGTGTTGAAATATGATTTCAATTAATTAGATTATAAGATATAAAAATACAAAAGTTGGATTCATCATTTTTGTCTCTTTCTATGTAGAAATGATTAATACATTAATATTCTATCATAAGGCCTGCTCTAGGGACCCTTGTGTATTATATGTTGCTTGATAATAATTATTTATGGTTTTATGCATCATAGAGAACATTACTAAGACATTAAAAGATAAAAAAATAACATGAACACATCAATTACATGATTTAAAAAATAAATGTCATTAATAGTCACATAACCTAAGATCCTAAACATTTAGTGTCTTTTAGATTATAAACAACAACATCATATTTTATAATTACTGTGAAAATATAATACAATCAAACCCCACGTGACCTTTTCCAGTACATATTATTTGATATAATCTTATTCCAGACTATAGTAATAAAAAATTAAGAAAGGGGTAATCATAGATCCATAATTAATAGAACTTATCAATTCTTAGTAGTGGTTTTATCATAAACATAAGAGGAACATATACAAGAGGGATATATATAGGTGAAAGATAATTGGAATATATGACAATAATAATGTCATCTAAGAGGTATAAAAATAATATTTTTTTAAAAAATTATAAAATCACAATATTTAATAATTAGAGAATAACATGAAACTAATGAATAATTTAAAAAATTAGAATGAACAAGGAATTTGTCATAGTTTTAAATGAAATGAAACTAATAAAATAAAATGAATCATAAGAAAAAGAAACATTTTTAGAAATTTGTTACGAAAAAATAATAGAATTTATTATGTTTAAACATTAGAATGTTAGATAACTCAAGATTTCCAAGAGTTTGTGAACAGACAACTTATTTCCAAACATTAATATTCGAGAAAACTCATTATACCAATTATTTTTTGATTAATCGTATTATGTCAAATTTTTATAATCTCATGAGATATCAAAATTAAACAATGAATTATAGGGTGATATATAATCCCAACTAGCATCATTATTTAATAAATTTACTGAATAAAATAAACTTTCATCTTATTGTAAAGAACCCAAAAATAGGCAATGATATTTAAAATAGTTTCAAAAAGAACCACAGAACATAAATTTAATAATTCACATGACATTAAATTTATAATTTACAAAATGATTCATATAATAATATAATGTATTGGATTATAAATAAGATTTAAATTAAATAAATTACTATTAGGTAAAATATTAAAACAATAAGGTTTTCACAAATCATTTTACAATTTGTCATTTAATATACGAAGATAAAATTTTCATTCAAAACAATTTTGAATAGGGAAAAGTTTAATTTTTAAAATAATATTATATGAGTTAAAAAATAATAATTATTGAATGGAATCAAGTATTATGCTACTAAATTAATAGTGGGAATATTTCATTGGAAATTAAATAAATGTTAGTCAAAATCAATTTTATCCTCTACATAACACCCACATCTAAAAAGGTAAATTCTCTTTTTATAAATTAGGTGAAGGGTAATAAGCGATACAGAAAATAAAAAATCTATTTACATTTAATTAAAAATACTAAATATCATAAAAATAAAATGGATATGAAATAGAATGGTCAGTTGGCGAGAATGATCCATTATAAATAATTACAGTGTTTCTTTCCAATGTCACACTATTTTATCAATTTTAATTAATTCAATAATATTTTATTTATGAAGAGATGTAATTTACCACAACTGAATTAAATGGGAATAATATATTTAATTATGAAGAGATATATTCTATGAAAAATTGAAGGTTATATTCATGTTATAAAGCATATGACGTAATCAATAAGAGATTTAGTCAGTAAACACTTACAATGAATTCCCACATATTCAAAAGTGATATAACCTCATCTATACTAAAAAAAATATCTTAATCACACATTTTAAAAAAGGTATTCATGTCAATATCAATTTTTTATTTAATTTAGAAACATTTTTATATGTATATTCTAATTTTAATATATATTTTCAATATCTGGTGAGATTAATCATTAACATTTCTAACTAGTTTCATAATAGCATTGTTATTCAACATTTTTCACCAAAATATCATCAATCATAGATAATAAAATGTACTATAATTTATAAATTTTATTATCTTTTGTGTTATGTTTTATTAATGTAGGTTTTTTTGTTATGATACATAGATATGTATTCAACAATGAGCCTGTTTCACTCAATCAAAATTAAATTCACAGTCTCAAACATTTTTATTGAGAAAAGTGTGAAACCAAGTTCATAAACAAATTGATATTACTGACCAATTGAAGTGAAATTGTAGCCTACCAGATTTAATCTCTCTAGATAGTGTCCATAAGATGATTTTTACCTAAGGGTTTAACTCCTCCATCAAATGATCTTAGAACCTCAATGCCATCTGTTCTCAAGAATGGATGTACTCTACTAAATTAACCATTCCATTTTTAATACATTTACAAGGATCATGTAAAAAATGTCAATTTCCCTCATATTAACTACATTCTACTCTTAGATACCTTTCAATCATTATTTTAGCCTCTTCTATAGGAGAATTAATTTTTATAACAGTTTCCAACTATAGCTCTTCTTATCTAAAAATAAAATCTAAAGGATTTTCAAGCAGCTCATGCTACTATGATTCAAACATGGAGAGGTAGGGGCCATGTTACCCATTCTTGGAAATCATATTCTTCTCATATATGGTCACCCTTGTTAGAGTTGATTATGATTAATATGTTTTTATCATTCTAGTTTCCCTGTTTTCTATTAGTCCTCCTCATACTTGGATACCTACAATCACTAAACCTTATTCTAAATATCACAAGAAAAGTATCTAGAACACTCATCAATGGACCCATTCTGTAAATATACTCCTCTATAGAGGCTCTGACAAGTTCTTTTTTATAATTATTTACTAGATCATCATACGACAAGAGATCAAAATGGTTACGCATCACAATACCACGTACCTCCCTATAACTCTTCCTGATTATAGCATCACTCCCTTCAACCAATTCAATAACATTAACACTTGTTGAGAATGACACATTTGATGGTGTCTTGCGACCACCCTTATCCTTCTTATTCAGTTCCACATCTGTTTAATTATCGTTAACGCCCTAGGGATCCTCATGTGGGGGATCCAACGAACCAGTAGATATTGGATCATACTAGTTCATATGCACCCAAGGAGGATGGGCTGGAGGTTGGGGTTCAACCATCTCCTTCCTCCACCGACTAAAGTTGTAAGACATTCCATATCTATTGGAACCAGTACTTATACCAAATCATAGTTCCTCAATATAGGATTTATCCTTGAGTATCTTAGAACCTCCATCATCCATAATTTTTTGTATCCTCCAGGTAGAGACCACTGCTTGAGTGCTCCTCTACAATGAGCATGTTTCATTAATTCATAACGAACAAAATTTTGAATCTAAATTAAAGTTTTTAATATTTATGTTTTAATTGTAAAATAAAATTAAAATAATTATTAACTAATTTAAATATTATATTATCAATAATCAATTTCTCTTAATAGTCCGTGATAATATATTACTGTATTTCTTATGTTTGTTATTAGACCCTACCAAATTATAACATACCATAATTAATGGATTAGTATCATGGTGAAATTGGGTTATTTTTTAATAATATAATTATAATAGATGTATAATGAAATTACTTATATATTTTTAAGGATTTGAATCATATTATAACATCTTTTAATGAATAATAATGAAATTAGGTGAAAGTGATGGATGATATCTCTTGGAGGAAATAGTAAGAAAAATCACAACAAGGACATTTTAATTTTTCATTATCAAAAATGGGAATTTTTTAAAAATTTATTATATTATAATAATATTCTCTTTATTAATAAATACATATTTCATTTGATCTCACTTTGAAAATTATATATAAAAGAGTGTGAAATAATTGAAATCATGACTGGAAATAAATAGTAGTCGCGCTATGTACATGATTATACCAATGCAGAAATTCCTGAAAATAAAGGAATTATGCTATGAAATAATTAATATACAGTAAATTATGTGATATTTAATTAAATAGGATGGGATAATGGAAGACTTTAAATAGGAAACAAACAACTTTATTTGACTCGATGTTTTGGTGAGTGGCCCCCTTTTAAAGTGTTGATAATGGAATTTTTATAATTATATAATCATTTAATAAAATGAGGGATTATTTATCAAATGTGAAGAAGAATCTAAAATAGAAAATATTATATTTCAGATTTATTTGGTAGATTCATAGCCCAAATCGTCAATTAGAAATATTTGTTTAACATGCTAGCCCTTTTTCCACTTTTGTTAGCCCTTTTGTTTTATCTTTTTTGGTTTTAATTAGTTTACATCTATGAAATTAAATTTTTATACAGAAAATAAAATGGCCTTAATTATTTATACACAATGATAGAAATTATATAAAAATATTATCATTTACAATTTCAATGCGTATAATTTTTTTTGATCATGTTTTCATTTAACACATAGAAACATGATTTATGAAAATGTATTTTATGAATAAAATTTGTGTCATGTATAAAATTATCATTGTATTAAATTTTAATTATATAAATTGGAGTATTATATAAAAATTATTTTCTTTTTTAAAAATCTAAAATACTAAATTTAACTAAATTAATAATTAATTTAATGAAAAGATCAAAACCGTGTTTTTCTATTACAAAATATTACTTATGATCATAAAATATAACATAGGTGTTTTCTGATTTATGAATGGTACTGAGATAGAACAATCATTTTTATTATTTATTAATATTATTTTCTAATACTAGAAATGTAATAAAATTTAACTATTTAATCAATTATTCTTTATTATAGGTTTTATTTCTTTTATAATTTATTATATATTATCTTAAATATCTTTTTAGTTTTCGATTTTATGTAAAGTTTTATTTTAGTAATATTATTTATTTTGGGATAAATATTTACTAAATAAATGAACCATTAAATTCTAAAACATTGAAAGAATTGGATGGTTGTAAATTTTAAAATCGAGGAAAACTAGTGATGGTAATTTTTAACATCGTATCCAATATTTCACTTTTAGTCTCATAAATACTAATATTTTAACACCAAACATAGACTATATTTGTGGGCTTGTTCCCCATTACCATAACTCATTGACACAATATCTCTAAATATTATTCTTAATATTAATGTTCATGTTCTAGTTATATAGTATTTGAGATCTATACATGTGATGGATTTGGTACATTATTCCTCAATAGTGATATGTGGAACACATTATGCACTTGAGAGAGGCATGGGTAGAATTATATGTGATTGGATAACACTATGATGTTAACAAGTATCTCTCAAGGCTTTATGTATCCATGAATCTACATCCATTTATTCATAAAATTAATAATCAGCTTCAATGGAGTAATTCTAAGGAACACCTTGTCACTAAATTCAATCCCAAGATTTTTTCTACAATTATATTTATAATAATAGTAGAAACATTATTCCACATTCATAATTTATAGAGTGATCTAAAACATCTCTGTTATTTAATGTAAATATACTTGTATTATCATCATCTTCCCAATAAAATTATCCCATAATGTTATTTTCTTAAGTATCTGGCCATAAAGAGGAACATATAGTCCCTTAAAAATAGTAAAATGGAAACAATATTTATAAGAAAAGTCTATCAAGGGGAGGTGGTGATCCTAAAATAATTATAAATCAATATAATGGGATATAATTATATTATATATAATTTCAATGGTCAGCTTTGAATGACTATATATTTAAAGATGACAAGAATAGCAGAAACTCCTTCAATCCCATTTTTTCAATTTGTATAGAAACTACATTATGTTTTAATGGTATCCAAACATTCAAAAAATTTAATAAGGCCACACTAATTTTGAAATAAAATATTTTATAAATATTCAAATTTGAAAACAACTTATGACTATAGATCAATCCGAGTGTCAGATAATCGCATTAGGAAATGAGATCCAAAATAGTGAGAAACCTTGAGTAGTGCACTCAGACACCCCGATATAGCCATCCACTCCACTAACTAGTGAGAACCCATCATCTATATAATGTTATGAAACTCATCTCTGTCATTAATTTTTTTAGAAGATTTTTCTAGAACATTAAGGATAAAATTTAATTAAAATTAGATATAATGGAAGGTTATAATGTTTTTCTAATTACCACATCCCTTATATTCATCATGTAGGGATTTTCAAGTTATAAATATTCTTTTATGGGAAAAAAATGTAATGACATCATATGATGATAGAATAAAACACAAATATCATTATTCCCATTATACATTATGGATAGTCAAATGATAAAAACTGGTAATATATTCAATTAAAAAAATAGTATTCATATTGGGTTCAACCTAACCGTGTAATTTATTCATTCATCCTTATCCGACTAGCATACCATGAATCGAGATACATATTCTACATTATTTATCTTTATATTATCTATTTATAAATTTGGGTTTAGATCACATTGAATAATAATAAATCCTAAATTTATAGATAAATATGAGATATATGAGTCATCCAAATATTCCATGATAAATTTTTATTTATATGGGGAACATTTATATGTTCCTTAGAACATTACTCTATCTTTATCAATTATAAGATTAAAAATATTTTCTAACTATACCTATTGGTCGACTTTATCTTTATTATCTTATTTTATCATACTGTGGATGGAATGGTGAGCATTAAGTTGGGTAAAATATGATTTATTTACTTGCTAATGAATTCATGATTCAATTTTTGAAACTCGTTGAGTATTGATATCCTTTTAAAACATATAATACATATTGTGTCATGATATTTTGTAAACAATGTATCAACAAATTTATTAACCTTATATGAGAAGTAATTTATAGATTATCCAAAACCATAAATCAAATCCATCCATATTCTTTGGAATGTTTCCAAATCCTTCTATGTGAATATATAATTAAAACAAATTGAATACTATATATATGATTTTTGTTAATAATGATATAATGTCTCTAAATGATCACTATGAATAATATATCACCAAATCCAAATCATGTGTTGGCTAATTTTCTTCTGTAGACATTAATTAGCCTGATGCATATGATTTTTACTTATCAATATTCATATGGAAACAATCATATTCATTCTTTAAATAATCCCCCATATATTAATATCTCTTCACCAATTGTTGGTGATCTAATTATATGAGTAGTGGCCAATATCATTTTTAATTCAATGATAAATTATTTAAATTCATCCATCTATTAGAACATAACCCCCTTCCATGTTCACTATATTAGTTTATATTATATCAACGGTAAATCCCCCATAAATTTTTATTAATATTCTAGAATCTTGAGAAAACTATAGATCATGATTACTGTGGTTGTACTAGTCCATTGTTCAATAACTACCAACTTTGATGAATCTACTAATATGCCATTACCTATGATTTTATGACCCAAGAATGATTCTTTAGGCATGAAAAATTAAATATATATATATTGAATTGATTTTTAGTTTTAATAAAACATTTAACACAATATAGAAATGTTATTAATGATCTTCCATTCACATTTAATACATAAGATTATCACCTTTAAATACAATGATAAATTGATCAATGTATTCTCTAATGACACAATTCAATAGATCCATGATGATAACTGGATCATTAACATATCCAAAAGGAATTTCAATAAATTCTTAGTGTTTATACCAGATGAAGCAACCTAATATTTGAATTTATGAATTCAACTAATTAATCTAATCATGTTTAATATCAATATTTACGTGAAACAGTGAACTGAAATGATGCATAGAACATTATATAAGTTCAGAAATATTGCCAAAAAATTGAAAGGTAAATATAGAAGTAACTTAATAATTTAAAAAATATATAAAATAAATTACATTACATTTATTCAATACATTGATAAAATTCAATTATTATAGCTAATGACAAATAAAATTATTTTATTTGTAAAAATATATTTTCATAGAAAATTGTCTTTTCATGAGAAAATAATTTACTAAATTATAGTAATTTAATATTTTAAATGGGAATTATTTGATAATTTATTATAAAATAAGTTAACATCTATAAAAAAGTTATTACTATTAATGGATGAAAGTATTATTTTAATTAAATGACTCGTGCTTCATAAAATAATTACATACAATACATGCTTTTATTCAAATGTATTTTTTCAAATTTAATAATTAAATCAAATAAAATTCCTTGATTATTTATAATAATAATATGAAAAAAGTTAGTTAGGTGAAATTAATTATTAGGAATAAAATTATATTCTCAATAAATTTATTATTTACCATGGAAATATAGTTATTTTTTAAAGGAATATACTTAACTAAATATTCAGTTTATTCATAATTGAATGGATCTATTGTAAATGAAGAATGTAATACGGTATTTTATTATATAATAATATAAATTATCATTTATTTTATTTATATTTTATTATATTTGATATTATTAACATATCTTGTTGGCCCAACACATTAAAGAAATAATTAAAGAAAACCATGATTCCAATGTAACAGATTTATAATGGGGCTTATATAGAGTGACTAGTTCTAATAATCTCATCTCTGTCATTAATTATTTTTTTATTAATTTCTAGGTTAAATGAACCTATGTTATTCTAATGTGAGGGTTCCCACTTTTTCAATAAAAATACATTTTCTAAAAAAATAAATTAATTTCCAGTTAGTCAAAAAGCCATATTTTTAGAAAAAACAGTTTTGATACACATAATATGTTTTTAGATAAAATTTTATATTGTTATGTTTAAAATTTTAATTAGACTAAATCGATAAAAAATTCAGATTCACAGTGTCAAAAATTTCATTTAATTTTCATCCTATTTTTTTAGTCATAAAACAAAAAAATGACTAATATTTAATTTAGATTAATAAATATTAAAATAGGTAATCTACTTTGGAAAGAATATTTTTAAATCAATAATACATTATGAAGAACTAGAATTCCTACTTTAATATTTATATTCTTACCTTACTGTATCAAAAAAACACCACCCAATTCATGTAAATCACTAAACCAACTTACCCCCCATTTAATACCATATTCCCCTAACCAAAATTTAGATTCTATGATAAATCCCTTTTTTAAGAAAGATGCGCCAACTACCATGAATTATCTCATACCATACTATCCCAAAACATGTGACCACTATTTAAACTTTTCATTTTCTTTATAAATAAATCATAAGGAGTTCCAATGGATCAATGTAGTCCTCACAGGAAATAAAATGGTAATTAGCATTGAATGGGTTATAGTTCACCTATAATTGATTCTGGTGCATATTTTTTTATAAGCCATTCATTTTCAATTAAATATGTTTTATTTGGTTTAAAAAAAATCATTTAATTTCAAAATTGTTAATATTTTATGATATATTACCCTTATATCAAATTAAAACCATTACTCAATCCATTTTATATAGAAATTGTTTTATTCAAATAACTCTATAATATTCCTTGTTTTATTTTCATTAAACATACCCAAGCATAAAATATACATGTTATAGTGAATTTATAAAACATACCCAAGCATAAACAATATATATTATAGTAAATTTAAAATTTACTTAATAACAATTTTTTTAGAATTTGTTTAGATGATTAGGCCATAAACATTACATAATAATCTCATATAAAATAATGTGTACACTACTATTCAATATCTATATCCCCAAAAAACAAAACATTAAAGATATTAAATTTTTTTTCATGAAAATTATACACAATTTTCATCTTAACATATTAATTGTACCTAATATTTCTTAAAAACAATTGGAAAACATATTAAAACATAGTATTAGAAAAAAATATTACTATGGTTTATAAAAAAATTATTTATCCTAGAATACGTATAAACATTAGTCTTTGTTAAAATAATCATTGGGTAAAAATAAAAAATTTCATACCCAAGAAGGAAAAATATAATACAATTTAATTACATTTAAATTTATTTATAATTTAAAAGTGAAAAATAATTATCATAAAATTATCATTATAATCATTAAAATCTTATGAAAACTTTTTAAAAAAGTTATAAATTTCATCTTTAAAAAGTATCACATACTTTCCATGAGTAACCTTACCTTTTTGGAATAATCGTGATTGAAATAAGGTAAGTGATATTTTATTTTACCATAATTTAAATTAAATAATATATGTCAGATAATTTCATTTACTACACTTATATATATCTATCATGTGATGTGGTTTTGAAAAATAATCCTTGTTACTTCATCGAGGTGGTAATGCACACTTTCTCATGAAAATATTACTGTTAACTACATGGAAATATAATAAATTAGATGATTTAATAAAAATAATAGAATTATTTATTTTATGGATATATATATATATATATATTAAATTTACCCTTATAACGAGTCATCAGTGGAGTTGATAGAGAGAATTTAAATCAGTTTCAAAGATGGTGTTTTGTTATACCCATAGAATATTATTTTTCCAATTTGATGTAAATGTTGATGGATATAGTTTGTGAAATTAATATAACATATTATATTTATATTTAAGATAATATTTTTATTTTGTCATCATTTTTTAAGAATAATTTAATGTGATAGTTTAATAAATGATACTAAAAATGTCGGTAAATTCTTTAATGGACAACCTTCTTTTCATAATAGCTTAAACTCTCTATAGTTTGAAATATTCCAAATATAAGTCTTATATAACAGGGGAATAAATTTAATTAAGATATTTTTTATTTATTGGATAAACCAAATGCTTATTCATGTGTGTAGAGAATATTATAAGGGGTTTCTCTTTATATTTATAGGAGTTGAATTATTGGAATTTATTAATTCATTAAATAAATATAAATTAATTTTCAATTTCAAATGGATTTATATTAGTATAATTTAATGATAATAAGAGTATTGTAGAAAATAATCTTATAAAATAATAATTATTAATGTTTTGGTGGCGTTTTCTCCTTATCTTTAGGTTTAAACCCTCCCTTAACCCCTTGGACGATTACCGTGATAAGAAAGTGTTTTACTCTTTAGGGTTTAAGATTGATACTATAAAAGGATAATCGGGCCATAAATGGAACAAAGATTATATTTTATACAATATCAAAATCAAATTTCATAAAATAAAACTATATGTAATTTTAAATCATTTAATAAAATATTGTTTGTTATAAAATATCATTAATTTCATTTTTAGAAATATAAGAAATATTATAATGTAATAAAATTATAAATCATATCAAATTATTTTAAAATGGACTAAATTTGTTAATTTGGAAAATATTATATTAAAATAATATTCTCATAATTTTTTTACTGGTTTTCATATCATTTCGAACCTTATCTCATTTATTAACATAATGGTTCACCAATTTTAACCATAACTACTATAATAACTTTTTGAATGTTAAAATGGATTTCATTTTATGTATAATGTAATAATTTGATCATAAATGGAAAATGGGTAAAATTTATATTCATTTATCATCATAATTTTCCTTTTGATTTATTTTTATGACTTTAATGAAATTAAAAAAATTATTATTTCACATATAATATCATTAATGTTATTTTTGACAATATTCATGTAATATGAATTAAAAAATTATTATATAAATGGAATTCAGATATAAAATATCACATATCTGTAAATTATTATATTTATTTAAAAATTTTAGTTAACTTAATAATTCAATCAAATTATATTACTTACAATATTTATAATATCATCAATTTAATTTTTTATTAAATTGAATAAATATTGTGTCAACGTTGAGTAAGAATTTATGGAAATATTTTAATTACTTAAAATTAGAAATGAATTATCCTAAAAAATCGTCAATAATTCAAATAACACCTTTATTACCGATCATATATTATGTTTATCACTTTACTAAATATTTATGAGAAAAAACAAAGTGAAGGACATTTTTATTTTTATTTTGATAAACAAATAGAACTTAAAAACTCCAAAAATTATGGATCCAATTTACCAAAATTTTAAATAATTATATCTATGTTATAAATTAAATATTTAAATTGGATAATAGAATGTTTTAGGTTTTTTTGAATTTATCGTATTATTTTTAACCTTACATACCAGATTTTCCCTTTATCACAGTAAGCATTATCTAGTATGATTATAATTAATAATGAAAAATAATTAGAGGGACCTATATAGAAAATATACACCTCAAGATTCCTTATAAGGAATATATTTTTCAATATTTATTTTCTATAAGTTGAAAAAATAATGTATGATTAAATTGAAAATGATACAAGTTTTTAAAAAAATGACTTTTAAGAATAAAAATATTTTTATAACACAATTAATTTATAAATTAAATTCAATGACAATAATTTGATGATGATTAATAAAAAACAATATATATTTTAAAATTATTCAAATATATTTTTTAAAATTTTAAATAACTAATATGAAAATACAATTTTCAATAAATATATGTATTTTCACTATTCACTAAAAAATAAAACTTTTTTGAAAAATATAATAATTCCTCCATAATATAATTTTTATAAGATTATTTGAAACATTATATCATTTTTATCAACTATAATTTCAAAATTTTCCATAATGTAGTTATAATATTTTTATGAATAAAATGTCATGGCTAAAGATTGATACATTATTGAGTGATTTTTTTAATTTATTTATATTTAGTGTAATAATAATAAATATTTTATAAATTCAATAATCATATTCATACATGGTGACTTAATGGATATGTTATGATAGTCATATTTAAATAATAATGTTACTTTGTTAATTGAGGTATATTGTTCTGTATTGTAACTGGTAAAAAATATAGATTAATTATTAAAATATAAGGGTGTCACATTCTCACCCCCTTAAAAAACATTTCCTCAAAATTTAATAATTATCTTGGTAATAAAGGTTTTTACATATTAAAATATCTTTTTGGAACCCCACATCATTAAAAAGATTAATTAAACATCATCTGGAAATGAGGAAAAATGAAATTCAATTTTTATATAGAAAAAAACAAAAGTAGGATTCCAAATAGATGAAAATTTGTGAGAAGTAAAAATGTGAAAATTTAGGAGAAATGTAATTTCCAAATAATTTTAGTGATTGAAAAATATTATTAAATATAATAATTTTAATGTTAAAGAAAAATCTTTATGACCAAAAATCAATGAACTATGAGAAAGACCATTGATTCCTCATAAGTGATGGTAATATGAACAAAAATTATAAATATCCTTTTCCTTGAGTTTTGAAATTCCCTTTACTATATTTTCTAAGATCATAATTTCGAAAATATAAATTTAATCCATTAATCAATATCCACAAAATTCTCATATTTTTAATAAATAATGTAAATTCAATGTTATTTTTTCATGATTGAGACACTCGAATAAATTTCAAATGGATCACCTAATCAATAAATGGATAAAAAACTTCATTAATTATTTAATCACTAACCAAACCCAAAATGGTTAGAAAAAAGAAATATAATCCCAAAAATATATTAACCTTCATATGAATAAATAAAATATTAATCTACAAAGACTGAGTAATAAAAAAATGGTCAACATATATTATTTAGATAAATATATAAACTATTTTTTTCACAGGTTTCCATTCTATGTTCTAAAAAAGGATGAAAATGAGATTATCAAATGTTATATTTAGATGAATTAATCATTTATATCTAATAAACTTTAGTCCATCATTATGTTATATGCAGGAAAATGAATATTACCTAATCCTATATTCCCCATAATATTTATGTAAAAATTAAATGAAAAAAATAATTCATTAATATTATAATAATTTTTATAATTTTAGAATCAATTATTTAAATTTTCTATAAAATGAATACATATTATATCGTTGTTGTGTACCCATTTATGGTAAATATTTAATTAATAAAAAGATTAACCAAATTTCAATAATAAAAATAGATTATTTATTTTTTAAATAACCCATTTATATCATCTCATAAAATTTATTAATTACTATTCCATAAAAAATTAATTTAGTAACACAAAGAGAATAAAATTTATGAATTTTTTATACACAAAATAATATAAATGTTAAAATAAATTAAATATGGCATCAATTGTCAATATTTTTAGAAATTTGATATTTATGGCCGATCTACACTCTTAAAATTTGATAAAGTCATTTTTTCTGTCATTATTGGTCCTTGTTATATTATTTTAATAGTTAATTAAATTATATATCCTCAACATAGTAAAAATTAATTATTACATCTACTGTTCATAATTACAAAAATAAAAGGGTCATAAATATCAAAATTTCACTCCTAAATTATAAAATTAAATCCATTTTTCAGGATTCAATTTACATAAATTTTAGAAAATAACTAATGATTAAAACACAAAATTCAATGAAAAATATTGTTTCCAAAAAATTCCTTAGTATAAAAATATTTTTATTCAAAATGTAATTATAAAAATAACTCAAAATAATATTAATGTATTTTTTTATTCCAAAGAAACTAATGAAATTGGAAAAATAATATAAAATATATTTTAAAATTTTAAATATGATAAAATAAAATGTTGTTTCCAATAAAAATCATTATTTACACTATTCATTGAAAAATAAAACTTTTCAGAAATATATCTAAATTTATCAATATGATAATTAATATATTAAAATTTAAAAAATTATATAATTATTATAAAATAAAATTTTATATGTTTTATAAATTAATGACCCTTTTTTTAAAAGGTTATATAAGTTATTTATGAAGAAAAAATATTATTGAAGAAAAATAAAATTATTAAAAATTGAAGGATTATATACTAACCAATTTTTAATATGTATACACATTTTTGGAACTTGATATATATTTCATAAATTATTTAATCTTAATGATGACATTAAATTTAATGTTTTGGTTATAATGTTCAAATTTAAATTATAATATTTCATTGTTTGTTTATGCTCACTTTGACGTGTCGTATAGGTTATCAAACATAGTGTACTAGCCCAATCCAATAGGTCTTGGTCCTCAAGTACCCCAATACCACTTCTATAGGCCAGGGGTTGGAGAAATTTCCTGAAAGGGATTACTAAAATAGGAAGTAATTTACATAATGTACATAAACACACACGCCCATCCATATCAATTAATATGTGTAGAGGAATAATAATTAAATGTTGAAACAAATATTATATAACCATGAATGTGAATAAAATCTAGGGTTTATAAGTGTAAGAAAGTGAAAACTGAAAGTAACGGGAAAAAATATACATAAAACCATAAATTTGTCGAATCCTAGCAAAAAATAGAATGTATAAGTAATGAGAGATCCTGATCCAAATATCTAATCTCTGACCACTATATATGGTCTAATGCAACAGGTATCCCTAGGATCCTTTGGAGTCACCACTGGCTTATTATTCTTCTACATAAGACATGACACATGCATGAAAAGCCCATGTAGGGGGGAGTATATATATACCTAGAGTAAAGACATAAAAGGAATAGATAATAGACAACTCAACCTAAAGGATGTGAGTAAAAATGAATCCATCAACATGAATATATATATATATATATATATATGATTTAACATGTGAAAACAAAATTATAGATATCTGAATTTTTGTATCACATCTAATCCCAAGGAAATATTTCCAACAACTCCAAGAGTTCATTAACGGTGCCCGACATCTCACATTTCTGCCCCGAAAGAAACAACCATGTCAAGAAACACCTAGCCATTATTACACACATTCAAGGTGAATAATATCTAGGTAGAGGACCCATTACCTAGTACAATTGTAGTGTTCCACATAGTAGATAGCTATATATTCCTTGCCCTATCTCAACAGGACGGTTCAACTCATGTAATAGGCAGAGGACTCATACACAACCCTACTAGAGGGTTTCATTTTAAGGGTCATTGGAGGAACCATGACCAACCCAGTTAAATAGATTCACCATAATAGTTTAATGCCCATTCATTAAAGCAATATGATGGTCCACCTTATAAAATATATATAGGACCCTTGGCATGTCTAGTAGGAGGGTGAAACTCTTGTAGTCGAGAAACCATGCCATGTCTCTGTTGAAGTGTTGAACTCAGTGGATTGGTAGAGGAACCAATTACTGTCCTAGTAGTATTTCCCAATCTAATAATAGGTATAAGACCCATGAATTACCCATAAATAGAGTGACACTCTATAGAGATATAGAGGATCCATGCCCCCTTAATAAAGGATGTAACACTAAAGTCTCTCATGATCCGACCATATCACTATTATTGTCGAGCATCACATAAAAAAGATTAAAACTCACAAAATGTTGTATCATATATAAAAATATTATATGTACACCATTATCATTACCTATATAGAAAGAAACTCAGGATAGTCTATCTACAGGCCAAAATTCCAGTCCAAATGAATGGGATATGAGATGTCAAATTTTCCTTTAAAGGGATGAAGGGATACATAGAATGTTAGGGGAACCACATGGAAAGTAAATTAACTCCATAACCTAGAAATTTTCCAATAAGTACATAGATAACACCCCCATGTATCCATACAATGTGGGTAGGTGGACAACATAGTGTGCCATAGCCTCCAAGGGTCCTACTTGTGCTCCCTAGTTGTGTATGTGACAGTGTACTCTGGTAAACATCATATGCTCCCACATAGGATCCATATGTGTGCTTTGAAACATAGATTTCAACCTGGTTATGTATACATGGTGTTTTCCTAGCCGCTGGGTATTTCATCTATAATTATCTCAAAACTCTAGCACTACAACCAAAGGGACCCTACACAAAGTGTGTTCTTCGAACTACACAGTTTGTAGTCAGATGTTTTATATAATTTTAGATATCATATCATATGTGGATCTTAAACCATGTATCTCAACTACATCCATTTGAACTTTATGTATATTTTCTCCTTTCATATTTTTTATCCATCTAGTGGCTGAAAATCTGTATCCATTTGTTTACTTAAATTACACAACACACGCAAAAAATGTGATTCTCATTCTTATTTTTTGATTATGATCATAAAATTGATCACATTTAACATAAAACCATCCCAAATTTATTTCTATTTTGTCATTCTGTTCATTTTATATGAATTAATTATGAATTCTAGGATATTATTAGGCTCGATCCCACCTGAAAATGTTGAACATTGACCTCTTAGTCCAATGATGACTAATTCGATGATCAAATGGATCAATGCATAAGAAAAGAGTTTCAATATTCTTTGGAAAGGTCTTCATTGAAAATTAACACAATTTTTTATATCAAGGGTGTAAAAAAATTTATAATGTATTAAATATGTGCTCGGGTGAATGAAAAGTCTATAAATCAGAATATACCAATGATAAGGAGGTATCACTTCCCAATAGATTGATAAATAATAGAAATAACCTTGAATTTATGAGTCCTACATAATTTTGTTTCTTTTTTAATCTAATAGCATGATATTTATTGAATTAGTGGATCCATCATGTTCACTTGTCGTTGATCTTCCAAGATACAGAGGTTCTTCTAAATCTGAATCTGAATTTCCAATGAGAGATGGAATAAGTCATTATGATATGATACAAAGATTATGCAGATTACCCTAGTAATACTACCAAAGTTATGTATTAATAGAAAAATAAATATTAATTTAATTAAATTATTAATTATATTAATTATTTAATTTACCTACTGATTTCACCGCCAACAACTGCTTTTATCCGGAAAATACTACATCGAATTATTTTAGGAATCACATATGTTAAATATAATGTTCTAGACTCAAACTTGGTATTCAATTCGTTATCTATTATTCCATTAAAATTTTAACCAATTTTCTATAATAAACCATGCACATGTGATACAATATATATTTAATATTTTGATAAAATTAATTTTTGGATTTTCACACTATGGAATCACACACTATATCTATTCCTGGATTATAAATTATATCTAGAAATACCAAAAAAATTTACAACTAAAATAAAGGTCCTCTAAATATTTCTCTCCTTAAATTATTTTATCCCTAAAAAAATAAGAAAAAAATTATGATACTGAGCCTGCATCTGGGTCTTTCACACCTATGATCTCTCCTTCACAATCTTGTTCTTCCACAAGACACATAAAAAGTTGATGTTTTATCAATTTTTGTTCCTCATTTATCAGTATTTTATTTACTCTATGGTCCCCCAATATGTGGATCTATCCTTTATGTATAAATCTACCATTTTAGTAATGTGCATGAGTTCATGCATTTATCTCCTCAACTACTACACATATATGAAATTTTGAACCTGATCCAAATGTGTGGATATGGAAAGGTTTTATGAAAACTCACCAAACCTCTACAATATCTCCAACAACTTGATGAACCTCATGGTTAGATTGGCTCCGCTGATGATCTCAAAAATCCTCATCATGGGGATACTCTCAACAAAATTTTATCTTCTAATTCGAAATCCAAGGGAATTCTATATCAATTTGTGTCTATTTATCCCACCTATGATATGTCACCAACCACATGTGTATGTCCTAGAACACTTCCATTATCAACTACACCTTATATGGACCCACAAGAGATGCCTCACCAATCATCTTCTAGCACTATGGTGACTTACATGGCCCTCTTTATTGGGCCCCGAACGGCATCACCCTAATAGTAGGGTGGTATCTATTTCTGTATGTGAACACTACCAAGAAAAAGTTGTCTTCCTAACTATGGATAATTTTTAACGTGAAATAATTCATCATATCCTCCAACACATGGATAGTGTACTCATTTCATCTATTTATATGTGGGTGAAAGGTTGTACTCATCCTCATATATATCCCAAATTCCTAATTCTTTTCACCCCAAAACTATGACATGAATCACACATCATGGTTTAGGATAATAGTTGAGGTAACCACATGATGGTGAAAAATCTACTATATGTACATCAGCCCCAAACTCTCTACCAAACATTGCCCCCTAATAGAAAATAAGTGTGATGAAATCATGATTTGGTTTACAATAAACAATATTCTGTTATGGACCTTCAAATATCATGTAACCCCATTCATTAATTCCATTGATATTCTATCCCATTTCCACTTTGGGATCTCAATAGGATACAACAATTCTACTCGAACTTAGTGCTTAACCATCATCTTCAAAATGTGAGGCACTATGAAATGAACTGAACTATTATTCCTCTCATGTCATCCCACCCAAACTGTCCTTGAATGTCTCTGTACATCATTCCCACACTGGGATGTATTTCTAAATGATATGTAAAAACTCCCTTATCCCCTATAGAAAAATCATTATTGGGACCACTATCCAACACTAGAAAAGGATTGTGTGATTCCTACATTTAGAAAATATATTGGGTGAATCACATATGGATATTTATTCATGATAGACATCATAGTTGATTGCTCATATCTATGATTTTCTCACATTCTTATGTTGCGAAGGATTTAAGACCCTCTAATGATGAAAAGATGTACCCTCTTTCTCAACCCCAGTTATATGTATGGAAGACAAGATATTAAAAGCCTCATTCACTAAACGAACTTAATATTTCCTGTTAATAAAATCTTCTATGATGATTCCCATCACCAGAGTATAGATTGTATTGATAAAATAGACATGAAGGAACTCAAACCATTACATGTGTCTCATATTCAAGTCTCTCTATTTGAATACATACTTGAGACTCTGATGATCTGAGAAAACCCTAGAGAAACTATACCAGATTTTTGTTCCTCCAAATCCACAGAGACCAAACTACAACAACCAGATATAGTTCACAATTTTCATGGATATTGTCACGGGTTATAAGCTCCCTCAAATCATATTTGATAACTACCTTTCTTTTCGTAAACACATAGTTGAGTCTAGAACTTTAGGCATTGAAATACACTAACTACTTCATTCTCTCTAATGGTAGTCTCACAAAATAATCACACGTTGGCCTTTGTATCAAATACTTGAGGCTATCTAGAACTTATTAGTCAAGGTAAATGGATTTATATTTCACAAAATAGAGGTAAAAGGAATTGAAATCCAAGAGAATACTTCCAAGAACCCACCTTTATTACCCAAACAATATAATAAAACATTACACATAATACACTCTCTTGGGTGGATCCCATGAATGCACCATATTGATCTTAATTGTTTCCACAAATAAACCGTGATACTAATGGAATTCCCAAATAATTGAACCTTATTCCCCCATAACTATCACTTTATGAGACTACTGTAAAGCTTCCACTCATAATTAAAATATAGGACCTTCATCATGTTCTCTGTATGGTCCTCCTCTGATGAAAATTATATGTGTATATTATCTCTAAAGACAACCATTAACTAGCACATGTATGCAGGGAAAATGAGGATCATAAAATCCATAAACATGCAGAAGTAAATAATCTCACTAAAGGGCATAATTAAGAACACATAGGGTCCATATCTAAATTTTAATTCCATAATTGAAATATCTATTGGAACAAAGGATGTTCTTTGCTAGAAATAGAGAATGGTATGTGTTTTTTAAACTAAATTGGGTTTATAAAGGATATTTTAATGAATATGGTCTTATGATTGAGTGAAAACGTAGTATTGATGGTGGAATAGCATCCCTTTGTTTGCCAAATGTTTGGGCTTCAAAACAGTAGTTGAAAATTTACGAAAGGAAGTGTTTCAACAAAGGAGGTGAAATGAGAACCATGTAGTGGGAACATTTGATGGTTCATGAAATATTGTATGTGAAATGGTAAACCACAAACCACATAGTGAGAACAACCCTTGAAATGGATAATAGTTTATGGTGAAGACTTATGGTCTGTGGGAAGGATTTCTGTACACGGAAGGAAATCAGATCATGAGATGGTGTGTCATTCACATAAATGAGGCAGAGAGGTTCGTGGAAGACACAATTCATGGAATGGATTTTAATTAGTTGAAATGAGGTAGATATCGGTTCATGGAAGAGTTGTTCCACATTAAAGGAAATAGAAGTATGCAGATGGAGAAGAGAAATGGTTCAAAAGAGACACATGGTACACAGTGAAGGTGGTTCTATATCAATGATTTGGTAAATCATTGATTAGATGATTATAAAGATCTATTTTTCTATATAATGAAATATAATAAAATTATTAATGTGATCATAAATAATTTTATATGATTAATTCATCACTCTGGGGATTGGACTATTTATAAAAGAGGTTCGGGTTGAAGAAATTTTCCGAAGGGTTTTCTGTAGTCCCTAAAGGGAAGATAGGTACTCTTAGGAGATTCATTAAGGGGAAGAACTCGGTAGTATCCATAGAAAGTGAGGTGGACCATGGAGAAAAGAATTATTTAAAGGATGGTTGTACGTGAAAGACGGTTCGCGGAGATGTTGGTTCATGGTAAAGAAGTAGTACGCGAGAGAAAAAGTGAAGATAGTATGCAAACGCTGTTTTCCAAGGTAGTAAGTAGTCATGGTGTGTAGATGAAGTATGTGGAGATGGTATTTGGACCAATACAATATGATGGGGAAGAATTTCAGTTCACAGAGGAATATTTAACGAATGAACAGTATGCCAAAAATTATATTACATCTACAGGAAAAAATAGTACATCAATAGACCATCTATCAATTGTTAAAAATGAATGATTTAAATACAACCCATTAAATTGACCTTCACATCAATAAAATAATTTCATATTCTTACCAATGTAGTAAGAAGGTGGGTTCAATGGAAAGAATCTGATAGATGCATTATGTTGTCCCTAAAACAATGAAAAGACATAATGTCTGGAATAGAGTGATAGTGAAAACTTTTTCACTCCACGACTAGTAATGATTAGTGTAATTTGGTATGATTGACAACATATCAGCATATGATACTTTTATTTATCCCTTAGTGGTGAAATAAGTTAAATTGTTGAGCCTTTTATTTTCATGTTCTTTTTTCTTTTCTATACATTCTCATTAATCATGTTTTATAGGTTTCTACCAATGTGGGAACAAGATATATCAGTTTAAAAGTGATATTTGACACACTACTTCACCCCACCCCTCTCAGGGCGGTCCGGTGTCCTTTAAGTGGAATCAGAGGGTAAATGTTGTTGGTGATAAATGTTTCTTTCAATTCTACCATGGAGAATATAGTGAATGTCTATTGAGTTCCCCACTTTGATTGTAGAAACTTCATGATCTATAATAATAGGATGAGATATCATCTAAGATCACTTGGAATGGAAGTCATGTTTTCAAATATATAAGGAACACAAGTAAAAGATCCAATTTGGTTGTCTATAAATAATACGGATAGAAAATTGATTGATGATGATTCCAAATAATATAATTCCATAACTAAAGCTCTTTATGATCAGAGATATATAATGGTGATCAGTTATACATCTGCAATGTTTAAGTGGAAAAAACTATATAATATTTATGAAGGTGACAAAACATTCAAGGAGGAAAATTACATGTTTTTCACAAAATGTTTGATTATCTTAAGACTAATCCTAAATAACATGAATATATAATTCTCAATTGAAATACTAGATTTTTTGGAGAAATATGAGGACTTTCGGAATAAATCAAATACATTTTCATTGTGCAGAAAATATTGAGAACGCTTCCACCACTTTATAATAAAATGGTTTCATCCCTTGAAGAAAGGTATCATTATAACAATCGTTGGATGATATTTTGAGCATCCTAGTGGAAAATGAGTTGAGATTCAAACCAGAAGATGCAATGACTCAAGTAAGAAATGGAATTTCATTCAAATACAAGGACAAACATAAAATTTTAGGAGATATTATTGATGAAGATGATGAGGACAAAAATTATATCTCTCATTTCCAAAAAAATAAAGAAGGAAAAATGGAAATTTCAAGGCATGTTACCTTCAGATTATTTTCATTGTGGAGGAGTCGAGCACATTGCCTCTCGATACACAAGAAAGTTTGAAGATGAAGAATGTTAATCTGGAGACATGTAGAAGGCTTGTAAAAGATTTTTCAAAAAGGGGAGATTTTAAGTCTAGTATAAAACTATAGATAATGGGTTTTGTTCATGAAGAATAATATGATGTTATTGAATTATTTGAGGATGAATAATTGGATTTTAAAACTAGAACCCATGCGTCAATGATGGATACCATTGAAAAATCAGAACCATATGGAGATGATGGTTGAATTAATCATTTGACCACTGATTTCAATATCAATTTTAATCTTAAAGATGATTTTAGTAATCATTAGAGTCAATGAAAGCGATGAATAAAGTATTATTCAATTTCGGAAGAGTCATAAAAATATATTTATATATTGGGAACTGAAATTGATTAACTTGAGGAAGTAGTAAAGAAACATTAAACAACTTTTGAATGATCAGAAGATATAGTTGAACTAATGATCAACAATGTAGAATAGGAAATGGTTATTTTTGATGATACATATAGAATGGTGGAGAGGTAAAAAACTATTGAGGGTCTTGAAGAGGAATATGTTACACTTAGAAGTAAACTTGAAAGTTAATCAATTCCCAAAGAAACAAAGAAGAAAATACAGTTTGGAAAATTCTCTAATGTTGAGCTACAAGAGAGAGTTAACCATGGTATTGATGGATTTGAAAAGGATCTGAATGATCATAAACCATCATTCATGGGAAACATATGAATTGGTTATAATGATGTAACATTGAATTTTGGAAGAAAAATTGTCCAACAGAAAGGAAAGTGAAAGTCGTACAAATCACAAAGATGCCGAAATTCCAAAAAAGAAATTCTCAAATCAGAATAAAAGGAGGACTGAAATCCACCCTCGAGCTTCAAAAAATTATATACAGTAAAAAAATCCTTCTGAAAAATTTGACATGTGGAGGAATATAATTGAAAAGGCATTTCTACTTATGAAATGTAAATTATGTGGCTACCTGGGGCAGAATATGTCATATTGTGAATATGCAAGGACCTATTTAAATGGCGATGATCTAGGAATTCAATAAAAGATAATGAATTCATATCTGAATTCTTATAGAATAAATAGTTTCTATGTACATTGTTTTCATTTTTCTAACTTTTTCCATAAATTTGTTGATATCAGGTAGAGGAATGGCATGAACAATTCATTAAAAACTAAGAGACCGGTGGATATTCGCTAACCAAATGGTGTTGTTCTTATAAAAAATTTCTCTTCTCTAGAATAAGATTGTGAATACGATGAACCTATGAATATGGAAAATAGATTTTCAAATCCATATTTTTTCTTCAATCAAAGTAATGTTTCATGGAATTAAAATAAGAATGTTAAAAAATATGACGTTGTAGAAGTAGCTCTCAATGCTGCCATGAATAGGAGCACATGGATTCTTTATTGTGGATGATCATCCCATATGATGACAAATGCATACCTATTAATGGATTTCAAGAAAACTTTTAATTGTATAGTGAGATTCCTTAATGATGGTTATTTGTAGATCAATGGTAGTGGAACTACTAAACTGGAAAATGATGAGATAAAGAAGACTAGGGTTTTTTATGGGGATGGTTTGCATCCCAATCAGCTCAGTGTGAGTCAACAATATGAACCAGGACTTATATAAACATTCAATAAAAATGGGTGCACTATTAAAGGAATAATAGGGTATTCTCTCATGAAAGGATGTAGAATAGAGGGAAACCTATATCATGTTGATAGTAAAGAAAATAATTATTACATGACTATTGAAGAAGAAAAAATCGTGTGGCACTAGATGATGGGTCACATCGATCAACAGTACATAGAAAATATATATATAAGCTAAAGATAGTAATATATATCCTAAATCTGAAGTGATATTAGAAAAAGACTTATGATGGTTGTATTCGAGAAAAGTTGGTCAACAATTAATACCATACCTAGAAGAAAAGGGATTCAAATATTATTGATCTCATTTATACAGGTGTATGTGGTCCGATAAATATTGATGGATCTCATGAAGAACAGAACTTCATTATTTTCATTTACTATTATAGTAGAATAGCTTGTGTGATGGTTATACATAGGAAACACTGAGTACATGACTGCATGAAAACATATTGACAAATAGATAAGAATGATATTGGATGGGAAATAAATGTTTTGTGCTCTAAATATAGTGGTTAATATACAATTATTTAATTTGAAAACTACCTGGAGAAACATGGGATACCACATGAGGTGGATGATATAAGAAATATTTGTCAAAATGGAGTTGTTGAGTGCTAGAATTTACAAGTGAATAGTGTGGCTAAACTATACTGATTGAGAGTTGTATCTATTGAAATTACCTGAAATTGGTTCTTTAAGATACTATTTTTATTTAAAATTAAACATAGATTCAAATGGGGAATCCAATACACCATATGATTTACAGCATGTAAGGAACCCGTCTTTGAAATATTTTCATGTTTTCAGAAGTAAATGTTTTATTTGACAACCATAATTAAATCAAGTAAATTATGGTGATTTTATAGAAGAAAGAATATTTTTCAGATATTCAATGAATATAGAATCCTTCAACTGTTTTAATAAATGTATTGGAAAAATTTTTAAAATCACTTATGTGGTGTTCATTGAATATAAAACCACAAATGTCTTAAAGAATCCATTTGATAAGGTGATAGAAGATGATGAAGAATATGGACATGAAAAGAAACCCAAATACAAAAGTAGAAGGAATGAAAAAAATAATGGATTAACGTCAAGATGATAACACTGAATTATAATCCATGGGTGAAGAAAAATCATCTGAACATCACTAGAGAAATTGAAAAGAAGAAATTGATCGATCCAATATCATTGGGGATTGGACAACTCCCACGCATACATGGATAATGATGAATACAACACTATCTGCATTCCTTTGAATTATGGAACCATCTTAATTTTAATAATCTCTAAATGATGAATCATAGGTTAAGTCCATGAATGAATAATTGGTTCATATCAATAAGAACCAAACATGGGATCATGTTAAGTGACCCGAAACCAACAATGGGATTTATATGAAGTGTATTTTCAATTATAAAATAGATGATCATTAAAATGTGATATAAAATAAGGTACATATAGTGTGTAAAGGCTATTCACATATTGAACGTGTTTATGTTGAAGAAAAATTTGATTTTGTGGTGAGACTTTGGTCAATCAGACCATTTCATTCCATAGAAATTCAAAGAGGATACAAAGTGTTTCAAATGTATATCAAGACAAATTTTATAAATAGAGTTCATGAAGAGAATCAATATATTGAAAACTAGTTATATTTATCTATGGTATTGATGAAATAATGTTTTTCATATTAAAGAAGAATCTATATGTTCTGAAACAGCACCATAGGCATGGTACTCCCAGCTGGATTCTTATCTGAAAAATATTGAATTTAAAAGAGGAGGATTGGATGACAATCATTATGTAAAGAATTATCAAAAAATTAATTTCATGATATTGTGTATATAGATGATAATAAATTTTATAGATATCGGTATGTATTAGTGGATGAATTTTCTAATCACATGAAATCAAAAGTTGAAATGTCTATGATTGGTGAACTTATGTACTTCATGGGGTTTCAAGTGATTTCGAGGAAAGAATACACTTTCATTTATTAGCAGAAGTATGCATGTTAATTGTTGAATAATTTCAATATGCATGACTATAATCCAATTTCAAATCCGACTGCAGTTGGTACTAAACTCGGAAAGCATTAGGATTGAAATTATGTGGATCCCACAATGTAAAGTATAATAATTGGAAGCTTATTGTACATAATTTTAATGAGTCAAGCTATTGTAATCTAAAAATGCATAGTGGACCTATTTCATAGTAATTTGAAGGCTGAACATATGTAAGAAGTTAAAATAATCATGGGGTACATTCAAGGAACTCACACATTATGGATTAAACTTTTCTATAGAAATAGATAGTGTACTATCAGCATTTTATGATACTGACTTGACTGGAGATGTTGTTGATAGAAAGTTCACAAGTGATGGAGCATTATTTATTGGGAAGAAATGTGTATAATTGACGATTAATGAACAGGAAATCACTTATCTTAGTATTGTTGAAGTTGAGTACATCTCCACTACAAAGGCATGAGCTCAACTACTTTGGTTGAAGAAACAACTGACTAATGTTGTGATGAGGTAAAATATTCAATAGTGATTCAATGGGATAAAAAAAGTGTAATTTATCATACTAATAATCTAGTTCAAGAATTCTCGTATGAATGGAATTGAAATATAATATAACTTCATTAAGGAAAAAGTTGAAAAAGGCATGATTAAAATGGATCATCTGGGAAATGATGATCATGTGGCTGACATATGTACCAAACCATTATTAGTGCATATATTTGAGAGACATCTATTGAACCTCAGTGTTTGACCACATCCCAATGCATCAATAGGTTTAAATTATTCCCCTCTACCAAAGTTTTCTTACTATTTTAATATTTTTGTTTAATTATTGTAGGTTTATGAGGGAGATATGATCCTATGGGAGTGTGCTTTGAGCTCTATAAGTCAAAATTTGATTCATTGGGTTTATTTATTATAACATCCCAGGTAAATAATGAATAAAAAAATTTCATATTTATTAATATTTGAGAATTAAATATTAATTTTACTTTAAAGGGGTTGTTATGTTCGATATCGTACCCGATACACAACAAAGAGTTTTTTTGAAATCTTACGTTGCACTGTAGTAATAAAATAATATTATTTTAAATGGTAGTTAACACGTAGCCATTGTATTGGAGGGAATGAATATAAATATCTAAAATATGATTATATATGTTTTTTTAAATGTTTTTATATTTACCCAATAAAAGATAAAGGCTTAAAATAAGAAGAGAATTCAATTTTAGGCATTGATACTCTAATATTCACTAAAGGTCCACATATCGCCTTTTCATGGAGAACCTTCATTAAATATAGTTTAGGTCACTCTTATACATTCTATTGGACCAAATAAAACTCTTCTTTAGAATCGGGACATCAAAATTTACGTTGTGTAGATTTTTGGTATTTTTCCGATAATGTTCATTTTTTAATGAATAGTGAAAAATGTTGTATTTTAATTCAAAAAAAAATTTTATTATAATTTATTTATATGATTATAATATATTTTGAATTGGTTTTAAAGTTAAATTAGAATATATTTTTACCATTAAATCCAATATTGGTCGTTGTAATTAATTTCACTTCGAAATCGGACTTAAACTAGTGTCAATCTTTTGATACTTATTGTTTCATAAAAACACGCTATTTGCTCTGACAGTGGGAATTGATTATTAAATTAATTAATGAAACATATATGTTTTTAATTTTTTAAAATATACTTCGAATTTTAATTCAGAATATCAATTATAGCTTTGGGTAATGTTTTGGTATTTTTCTGAAAAACATCATTTTTTGAGGAATAGTGAAGCCACTAAGTGGTACATAAAAAAATGATTTTTCGTTTAAATGAAATTTTACCACCTCTCTTCTTTGAATTTCAAAAATATGACATAAATGGTTTTAATTAAGATGTAAAATTTGGTTCAATGGGATTAAAATAATTTTTTGGTGAATTGTAAGTTTTAAGTTTTTAATCGCGATTAGAGGTAATTAGTGTAATTTAAGGTAAAAATAATGTTTTAATAATATGAAATGTTCTTGACACATGTCCTAACCTCATTGGATGTGTTATGGAAGACCAAGAAAATCCATGGGTCAACTTGGGGACCCCATGGAGCCACTTTGGTAGGACAATGACATTAATACCTTTTTATTTAATGTTAAAATTAAAATGTCACAAACATGAGTTTTTTGACTAAAACAATTTTTAAATGGGTTATACAAATCAGATTTTTGACTATAAATATTCATTGGATAGGTAAAACTATTTCCTACATCAACGTATTTTTTTATAATTTTCAGACATTAAATAAATTAAATTTTGTATGACACCATGATGATGCAACGATTACCTCATTATTTAACGATTTAAATAAAATGGAAAGATAATGTAAAATCTAATACCTAAACATGTCAAATACCTATTATATGGGTTGATTTAGAACCCTTATCACCTTTTCCTCGAAACAAATAAATGTGGGACAATTAAAATCTGATACTCATTCTAAAATAAAGTAACATTTCCTTACTTTCCAAGAGTGCCTCTCCTCTCCTCTTATAAAAGGCCCCCACCTCTACCACCACACACACACTTCCAAAGCCATTGGCTCGGCCAACCCCTGACTAGTTTGTCTCTCCACATCCCTCTATTACTCCTTGAAGCCTCACGTTGGGCAGATGTCTTCCCAAGGAAGCCTTTGAGCTCAAATCTAAGAGAGTTACCCGATTTTAAGGTGATGTCTTCACTTGTGTTCTTTTGTTTTATTTTCCATCTCCAACACCCTAAAATCTTTATATTAATTTAATTTGTAACAACTCCATAATTTTAAATATACTAGGATGTTGTTATAATATTCTTCCGAGCTACACTTACACACATCTATATCTAATGGTTAAAGAACATACTGTTTCTGTGGTTGGCGAATTTCTACCTCACGAAATGATGATTTTTCAATATTATTTTAAACACCTTTAATGGTGGACATTAAGATGTAACATTATTTATATATGATATATATTATGTTTATGTCTTCCTTATGCTTCTTTATTTTTCATTTGTGGTATACCGTTATGGTTTCCATTGTGGGTGACCACGATAATTTCATTTTAGGAAGTGCGGACTAACGCCCCCTAAAACTGATGTGATTCGTTAATTCCATATGTGGGATGTATAGATGATCGTTTTAAAGTTATTATATATGATGTTATATTGGAATTATAATATTCCTCTATATAATTATTATTTATTTCCATTAAATTATGAGATAGAAATGAATGTAGCATTCAAGCGTACGTAATGCTTACCGTCTCCACGAACGGTGCATTTCCTTTCTTATCCCCAAATGTAATGTAATATTATAAGTACATGTATATAATGGATATATATGATGAATGATACATCTAAATGATGAATATAATTCTGGAATTAAAATATACATACCTCTCATTTAGTTTTAAATCCATTAATATGACAAAGAAATGAAAGTAGCCTTCATGCGTACATACGCCTTACCGTCTCCATGAATGGTGCATTTCATTTCATACCTATAAATGAATATGTAATATTATAAATACATGTATATTCTGGATATATATGATATATATGATATCCAAATCAGGAATGTCATTCTGGATATAAATAACCTTTGACCACACGAACAACATGTAATTATAAGAAGTCCACTTTCACCATAAGAACCAAATATCGAAAAAACAAACATTATTAACTTAAATGATTACATAATGTTTATAACATGGAAATGAGTGATATAAAAGGAAAAATGAACTTGAAAAGGGTTCTTAAGAAAATAAAAATTAGCCCATGTTTATTATTCAGGATGTAAAAGAACGATCTAGTCAAGTCGGACCCGAGGTAAGGGACATCGTCTTAATCTCCATTTATTGAGGAATATGTCATTTTATACAGAACATTATTTTATACGGTTTATAAACCCCTTTGACTTTTAATTTTATACAAAAGGAATCCTTTTCTACGAAGCAATTTACAAAACGACAAAAATGAATTTTTCTTTTAACGTATGCGTTCACAACGACCTTTTCCGCCGCCGAAAGTATTATTGGTCTTTTTCATCCTGAACAAGCCGTAATGTTTTTTTAAAAATGAAATAAATACCATATACACTTTTATTTATTTTGGAATTGAAAATGGTTTTTTATAATGGATTTGTTATGTCAATATTTGTAAGTGATATATTGTGATCAAAGTGTGGAAATGTTTTCTTTCCATTATATTTGTTTTATGTATTATGATTTTTTAATGGTACTTAGACATTTGACAGGTTGTTACGTGATAAACCATATTACGGGTGGTGCCATGAATACCAGGATGGGTGGTTACCTTATAACCTCCAATGCATTGTGTATGAAAGTAAGCCGTATGACTATTCCATTATGTATGTATGGACGTTGGCTGTATGGCTATTCCATTAAGTGATATGTGTGGAAGTCGACTGTATGGTTATTCCACTTAAGTATGTTTATGTCCCAAGTTACCTTTATATGTTATGTGTTCTTTATATGGGTTTTATGGTAATACTTTGGTTTCAAAAGGGTAAGTAATGATATTTTATTCAGCGAAGAGTTTTTACTACTTCATGAAGGTGAAGGTATTACTTTGATAAAGTATACATGGTTTACTTGATGTTTGAAAAACTAACAGTTTTCATTCTTTGTGTATCCCTTACTGAAATTTTATGCTCACCCCAAGTACTTTTTGAAATTTTTTTCACAGGACATAATCTGGAATGGGGTCAAGGATGGGATCAAGGGAAAGTCATGCTATATAAAACATGGAACTAGACATATTCCTTTTTAAGAGTTTTTTTTTTATTCTATGGAAACTTAGTAGAAGTGTCTAATTTGTAACCTTTTGAGATGTAATAGTTATATCCTAATTCTATAAAACTCTAAACCTGAAAAGATACTCAATGTGAATTATTCATTTAATTCAATATTAAGAGATGTTTAGGGTCGGGGCCTTCTAGTTGGCATCAGAGGTCGGTTTAGAAAACATTAGGAGTTAGAAAATTGTTAAATTATAAGTTAATTTATGGTATAACTGAAATGATATAGCATTTAAAGATTACAATGTTGCTTCGCCTAAGATATTTCTGTGTTCAAAATGGTTTTCCGCAGAGGAAACAAAGCAGCTATGTTGGGACGACATCAGGAGGAAGACAACCTTCCAAATCAGCAACCTGAGATGGTCGGAATCCGAACTGAATAGTTTGTTGTAGTGATGGCACAGTTGACTCAGGCTATAAATGGTGGTGGTATCCATGCACGAGATCATCCAGATCAACCGCAGAGGAACATGTTAGTGGGGGAACATTTCATGAGGAAACATCCCCCATCATTCAGAGGATCATCTGACACCGTGAAAGCTGAAGGGTGGTTTAAAGCACTGGAGAAGATTTTTGAAGTCATGGGGTGTTCAGAACCTCAAAAGGTTAGTCTTTTTGTTTACCATTGTGATGGTGAAGCTGATCAGTGGTGGTCGATGGTGAAAAATATCAGGGATAGTGATGAGATTTAGGATCTTCACTCGAACAAATTCAAAGGTATGGTTCTTGAAAAATATTTTCCTATAGTGGTTCATCTTTGTATAGAAATATAGTTCCTAGAATTGAGGCAGGAGGATGATTTAGTGACTGCTTATGAAGGAAAGTTCACTCGATTGGCATGGTATGCTCCAAACATCATATGATATCTTGATAGTAAAATAAACCGTTTTTACTCAGGGTTAAATACAAATTATTGAAGGGATTTAGCTTATCGTGAGTTAAAAAGTTATGAAAAACATGTTCGATGTGAGGAGAAGGAGGAAATGGAGTTTGTCGATGATTAGGTGTTCTATGACAAACAATAGAATAAGAGGTCTAGTTGGCAGGCAAAGGGGGAGAATTCATCAAATAAGCATGGAGGTAAGAAAACCAAATATCCATCCTGTGAGAAGTGTGGTAAAATGAATCCTGGAGAATGTTTATCCAAGTCTGGTAAGTGCATTTGGTGTGGTAAGTCTGGTCATATTTATCATAACTATAAGGAATATGATCAAGCAGACAATGAAAAACCAACGGTACGATGTTTTAAGTGTAATGAAATGTGTCATTATGCAAATGAGTGTCTAACGAAGAACTCAACTGGGGGAAAGCAGCCATACTACAAGCAGAAAGGGGTGGTGAAATCCTTTGCAACAACTTCAGAAGATGTTGGGCCATCGAATGAAGTAGTATCAGGTACACTGTTTGTTTTTAAAGATTATTCCAATGTGTTTTTTGATTCAGGGTCTACACATTCTTTCATTTCTGAGAAGTTTTCTAGTAAATTGGAAATTCCATCTCAATATATGAACCCTAAAATTATGGTAAAAACACCCGGTGGGAATGTTGAGACAAAAAGGAATTATAAGAACATTACTATCCTTGTGTGTGGAAAGAATCTACCAGCAAACGTTATTATTTTTCCTCTAGTATATTTTGATGTTATTTTGGGCATGGATTGGATTTCTGTTTATCATGATAAGATTGACTGCAGAGCTAAAATAGTTTCCTTTCAGAAAGATTTTCAGTTTGTGTACAAGAATGAACACTTGATTTTGAAAACATATTAGGAAGTTAAGAAACTAGTAAAAGATGGAAATGAATGTTACCTTCACATATTGTTGAAAATAAAGGAATTGTTCAGATTAATGACGTTCCAGTGGTAAATGAGTATCTTGATGTTTTTTCTGATGAGTTTCCTGGTATTATTCATGATCGGGAAGTTGAATTTACTGTTGACTTAGTTCCTGATTCTAAGAAAATTTAAAAACCCCATTATCGAGTGGCTCAAGTTGAAATTTTAGATTTAAAGAAACAATTGCAGGAGTTATTAGATAAAGGTTTCATTCGACCTAGCACATCAATATGGGGTGCTCCTGTCTTGTTTGTTAAAAAGAAAGATGGTTCAATGAGACTTTGCATTGATTATTGAGCCTTGAATAATATTACTGTTAAGAACAAGTATACTTTTCCTCATATTGATGATTTGTTTGATCAGATCCAGGGAGCTCAGTATTTTTCGAAGATTGACTTGAGGTCGAGTACCATCTGTTGAAAGTAAAAGAAGCAGACGTTCCGAAGACTGTGTTCCGTACTAGAGATGGCCATTATGAATTTGTAGTTATGCCTTTTGGGTTAACCAATGCACCTACTATATTCATGGACCTTATGAATAGAATTTTCCATGAGTTCTTGGATAAGTTTGTGGTTGTTTTCATCGATGATATTTTGGTGTTTTCTAAAATTAAAGAGGAGCATGAATGTGTTTTATGGGTTATCTTGCAAACCATAAAAGAAAAGAAACTATATGTAAAATTCATCAAGTGTGAGTTTTGGTAACAACAAATTTCATTCCTGGGTCACATTGTTTCAAATGATGTCATAGCTGTTGATCCTGCTAAAACAAAATTTGTTGAAGAATGGCCAAGACCCAAAAATGTAACCGAGATCCATAGTTTTCTTGGATTGGAAGGTTTCTAATGAAGGTTTGTAGAAAATTTTTCACGGTTATCTAGTCCAATGACTAAGCTATCTCGTAAGGGTGTTAAGATCATCTGGACAAAAGAATTTGATGATTTTTTCATGAGTTAAAAAGAAGATTGGTGAATGCTCCAATTTTGGAACTTTCGTCCAGGAATGGTGAGTTTGTTATCTATAGTGATGCTTCATTTAAAGGACTTGGATGTGTCCTAATGCAGAATGATCAGGTAATTTCTTATGCTTCATGAAAGTTGAAAACTCATGAGGTAAATTACCGTACACATGATTTGGAATTAGATGCTGTTGTTTTCGCTTTAAAAATTTGGAGGCATCATTATTATGGAGTCAAGTGTGAAATATATACTGATCACAAAATTTTAATGTATATATTCACTCAGAAATAATTGAACATGAGATAGAGGAGATGGCTGGAATTAGTCAAGGATTATGATTGTACAATTCATTACCATCCGGGAAAAGAAAATAAAGTGTCCGATGATTTGAGTCGAAAAAGTAATGCTTCATTAACAATGTTGCATTTGGAACATGATCCTTTGGTTAAGGATTTGATCAAATTTGGCATAGAAGTTGTTGGTGCTGGATTCTCTTATGTTTTGTTTTAGGTATCAATGAAATATTCTTTAGCAGACACAATTAAGCAAGCATATAAGCAACACAATGAGTTTCAGAAAAAGGTAGAGCTGGTTCAGAAGGGTAAGTTGCCTGAATTCAATGTTGATAATGATTGTGTTTTGAGTTTTGGGAAGAGATTGTGTGTGCCTTGTGAATCATAGTTGAAAAGAGAGTTGTTATGTGAAGCTCATAGTTCTCAATTTTCAGTTCATCCTGGTAGTACTAAGATGTACAGAGATCTGCGGGAGTATTACTGGTGGGATGGAATGAAAAGAGATATTACTGATTTTACTATGAAGTGTTTGACTTGTGAACAGGTTAAAGCAGAGCAGCAGTTACCGAAAGGGATGATTCAGCCATTACCAGTACCAAAGTGGAAATGGGAAAATATATCCATGGACTTTGTTGTGGGATTACCGATGATATCTCGAGGTAATAATGGAATCTGGGTTATTGTTGATCGATTGAAAAAAAATCTGCTCATTTCGTTCTTATTCGAGATATATTATCTCTATATCAACTTTATTGATTGTATATTAAAGATATTTTCAGGTTGCAAGGAGTTCCCCTCTCCATTGTATCTGATCGTGATCCCAGGTTTACTTCTAACTTTTGGAAAGGCCTTCAGACGTCATTGGGTACTGAATTAAATTTTAGTACAGCTTTTCATCCTCAATCAGATGGGAAGTCAGAATAAACAATTCACAATTTGGAAGATAAGCTACGTGCTTGCTCGATGGATTATCAGGGAAGTTGGGACTAACATCATTCTTTGGTTGAGTTTTCTTATAAAAACAGTTTTCATTCTAGTATACAGATGGCACCATTTGTAGCATTATATGGGAAGCTGTGTCGAACTCTAGCATTTTGGGATGAAGTGGGTGAACGGAAGCTGATGGGACCAGAATTGGTAGAAGAGATGGCAGAAAACGTAAAGTTGGCTCAGAAAGACATGAGAATAGATCAGAGCAGGCAGAAGAGTTATGCGGATAACCGGAGGAAGGATCTGTCTTTCGACGTAGGTGATCATGTTTTTCTCAAGGTTTTTCCATGGAAATGTGTGATTAGATTTGGTATGAAAGGAAAGCTGAGTCAAAGGTTCATTGGACCATATAAAATTTAGGAGAAATATGGATCATTTGCTTAACGAGTGGCTTTACCTCCGAGTTTATCTCAGGTACACAATGATTTTCATGTTTCAATGTTGACGAAGTATATGCCAGATCCATCTCATGTTTTGAGTCGAGAGGTAGTTCAGTTGGAAGAGATCATATCTTATGAAGAACAACCAGTCCAGATTTTTGACCGAAGAGAGCAAGTGTTGCGAAATAAGGTAATTCACCAGGTAAAGGTTTAGTGGAAAACCCATATTTTTGAAGAGGCAATGTGGGAATCTGAAAATTTTATGAGGGATAAATACCCCCACTTATTTTGATAAGTGAATAAAATTGCGAGGACGCAATTCCCAAAAGGGGGGAAGGATGTAACATCCCAGGTAAATAATGAATAAAAAATTTTCATATTTATTAATATTTGCGAATTAAATATTAATTTTACTTTAAAGGGGTTGTCATGTTTGATAGGGTACCCGATACGCAACAAAGAGTTTCTTTGAAATCTTAAGTTGCACACTAGTAATAAAATAATGTTATTTTAAATGGTAGTTAACACGTAGCCGTTTTATTGGAGGGAATGAATAGAAATAACTAAAATATGATTATATATGTTTTTTTAAATGTTTTTATATTTACCCAATAAAAGATAAAAGGCTTAAAATAAGATAAGAAATAAATTTTAGGCATACATACTCTAATATTCACTAAAGGTCCACTGATCACCTTTTCCTGGAGAACCTTCTTTAAATATAGTTTTGGTCACTCTTATATTTTCTATTGGACCAAATAAAACTCTTCTTTAGAATCGGGACATCAAAATTTACTTTTTGTAGATTTTTTTATTTTTCAGATAAAGTTCATTTTTTTAATGAATAGTGAAAAATGTTGTATTTTAATTAAAAACCACTTTTTAATCTTATTTATTTATATGATTAGATTATATTTTGAATTGTATATAAAGTGACATTAGAATATATTTTTACCATTAAATCCAATAGTGGTTTTTGAAATTAATTTCACTTTGAAATCGGGCATAAACTAGTGTCAATCTTTTCATAATTATTGTTTCATAAAAACACGCCATTTTGCTCTGACAACTGGAATTAATTAATAAATTAATTAATGAAACTTATATTTTTGAATTTTTTAAAATAGACTTCATTTTTGAATTCGGAATATCAAATATAGTTTAGGGGGAAGTTTTGGTATTTTTCTGAAAAACTTCAATTTTTGATGAATAGTGAAACCACTAAGTGGTACTTAAAAAAATGATTTTTCGTTTAAATGAAAATTTACCACCTCTGTACTTTGAATTTCAAAAATCTGACATACATGGTTGTCATTAAGAAGTAATATTTTGTTCAATGGTATTAAAATAATTATTTGGTGAATAGTAACTTTTAAGTTTTTAATCGCGATTATAGGTAATTAGTGTAATTAAAGGTAAAAATAATGTTGTAATAATATGAAATGATCTTGACACATGTACTACCCTAATTGAATGTGTCATGGCCGACAGAAACAATCCATGGGTCAACTTGGGGACCCCATGGAGACACTTTGGTAGGAAAATGACATTAATACATTTTTATTTAAAGTTAAAATTAAAATGTCACAAACATGAGTTGTTTTACTTAAACAATTTTTACATGGGGTTATACAAATCATATTTTTGAATATAAATATTCATTGGAAAGGTAAAAATATTTAACACATCATAGTATATTTTTATAATTTTTAGACATTAAATAAATTAAATTATATATGACACCATGATGATGCAGCGATTACCTCATTATTTAACGATTTGAATAAATTTGCAAGATAATATAACTTCTAAGACCTAAACATGTCAAAAACCTATTGGATGGGTGGATATAGAACTCTTATCACCGTATCCTCGAAAAAAATAAATCTGGGACCATTAAAATCCGAAACTCATTCTAAAATATAGTATCATTTCCTTACATTCCAAGAGTGCCCCTCCTCTCCTCTAATAAAATGCCCCCACCTCTACAACCTTACCCACACTTCCAAAGCCTTTGTCTCGGCCACCCATGCCCATTTTGACTATCCACATGCCTATCTTACTCCATGAAGCCTCACATTGGGTAGAAGTCTTCCCAAAGAAGCATTTGAGCTCAAATCTAAGAGAGTTACCTGATTTTAAGGTGATGTCTTCACTTGTGTTCTTTTGTTTTATTTTGTTTCTCCAACCCCTTAACTCTTTTTATTCATTTATTTTGTAAAAAATAAAGTATCTTAAATATACTAGGATGTTGTTATAAGAATATTTCTAGATACACTTACACACATCTACATCTAATGGTTAAAGAAAATATTGTTTCTGTGGTTGGAGAATTTCTGCCTCACGAAATGATGATTGTTCATTCTTCTTTTAAACACATTTAATGGTGGCCATTAAGATGTCACTATATTTATATATGATATATATTATGTTTATGTTTTCCTTATGCTTATTTATTTGTCATTTGTGGTATACCTTTATGGTTTCCATTGTGGGCAAACACGATAATTTCATTTTAGGAAGTGCGGACTACCGCCCCCTCAAAGTGATGTGATTCGTTAATGCCATATATGGGATGTATAAACGATGGATTTAAAGTTATTATATATTATGTTGTACTAGAATTATAATATATTTCTATATCATTATTATTTATTTCCATTAAAGTATGAGATTGAAATAAAAGTAGCGTTCATGCGTACGTACGGCTTACCGTCTCCATGAACAGTGCATTTCACTTCTTATCCCCAAATGTAATATACTATTATAAGTACATGTATATAATGGATATATATGATTAATGATACATCTAAATTATGAATATAAATCTGTAATTAAAATATACAACCCTCTCATTTAGTTTTAATTCCATTAATATGACAATGAAATGAATGTAGCGTTCATGCGTACGTACGGCTTACCGTCTCCATGAACGATGCATTTCATTTCTTACATATAAATGATTATGTAATATTATAAATACATGTATATGCTAGATATATATGATATCCAAATCAGGAATGTCATTCTGGATATAAAGAACCTTTGACCACACGAACAACATGTAATTGTAAGAAGTCCACTTTCGACTTAAGAACCAAATATCGAAAAAACAATCATTATTATCTTAAATGATTACACAGTGTTTATAACAAGGAAATAAGTGATATAAAAGGAATAATTAACTAGAAAAAGGTTCTTAAGAAAATAGAAATTAACTCATGTTTATTATTTAGGACGTTAAATAACGATCGAGTCAAGTCGGACCCGAGCCAAGGGATTTCGTCTCAATCTCATTTCATTGAGGCATATTTCGTTCTATACACAACTTTATTTTATACGGTGTATAAAACCCTTTGAATTTTACTTTTATACAAAAGGAATCTTTTTCTACGAATCATTTTATGAAATGAAAAAAAGGAATGTTTCTTTTAACGTACGCGGTTACAACGACCTTTTCCACCACCACAAGCATTATTTGGTCTTTGGCTTCCTGAACAAGTCGTAATGTTTTTTTTTAAAATGAAATAAATACCATATACTCATTTATGTATTTTGGAATTGAAAATGGTTTTTTATAATGGATTTGTTATGTTAATATATTTAAGTGATATATTGTGATGAAAGTGTGGAAATTTTTTCTTTCCATTATATTTGTTTTATGTCTTATGATTTTTATAAGGGTACTTGGACATTTGACGGTTGGTTATGTGATAAACCATATGACAGGTGGTTCTGTGAATACCAGGATGGGTGGTTACGTTATAACCTCAAATTCATTGGGTATGGATGTCATCTGTATGGCTATTCTATTAAGTATGTATGGAAGTTGTCCATATGGCTATTCCATTAAGTGATATGTGTGGAAGTCGACCGTATGGTTATTCCACTTAAGTATGTTTATGTCCCAAGTTACCTTTATATGTTATGTGTTCTTTATATGGGTTTTATGGTAATCCTTTGGTTACAAAAGGGTATGTAATGATATTTTATTCCATGAAGAGTTTTTACAACTTCATGAAGGTGAAGGTATTACTTTGATAAAGTATACATGGTTTACTTGATGTTTGAAAAACTAACAGTTTTCATTCTTTGCGTATCCCTTACTGAGCTTTTTATGCTCACCCAAGTTTTTTTGAAATGTTTTTCACAGGACATAATGTGGTATAGGGTCAAGGTTGGGATCAAGGGAAAGTCATGCTATATAAAACTTGGAACTAGAAAGGTTTTTTAAGAGTTTTTTTATTCTATGGAATCTTAGTAGAAGTGTCTACTTTGTAACCTTTTTAGATGTAACAGTTATGTCCTAATTCTCTAAAACTCTAAACCTGAAAAGATCCTCAATGTGAATTATTCATTTAATTCAATATTAAGAGATGTTTAAGGTCGGGTCCGTATATTTCTAATGGGGGAGAATAGAGAAATTTAATGATAATTCAATGATTATTTTGTTGGTTATAGGATGATGGAGAATATTGAAAATAAAAAATGTTACAATGGGTTAGAATGAAGATTTAGAAAAAGGGAGATAATGAGAATGGATAAAATAATTCTTTATTATTAGGAAACATTCAGAGATGAGCTTGGCCATCTTTAAGCATTCAATGACATGGTAACCCAATTCATAGTCCTCTTTTTTTATACAACAATATTTTCTCTCATATAATTTGAGTATTGGATTATTTTTTTTCATGTATTAGGTTTTTATTTCATCTGGTGCTTTATTTTATTTATCTATTGATTTCCAATAAACCCAAAGGCGGAGATTGATGAAACCAAGGCAGTTTTTTGATGTAAAAGGAGTATGGTTTGTTTTTTTCAATCAATATTGGGATGATCAAGAGTTTTTTAACTAATTTGGTCTTATTATTTATGATGAAAAAATTATTCACGGTGGCATAGTTTCCAAGTATTTTTCATGTTTTTGGGCCTCAAAATCTGAATTTCATCATTTTGGGAATGGATGAGTTCAGACAATGGAGGTGAACTACGAACCAATTAGTATGAAAAGTTTATGTATTGTGAAATAGAGTAACTGGAATGGAGAACCATGAAACACATAGTGATAATGGTAAATGTATCATAAAATGGTTCATGGTGATGAATTATGGTTCATGGGAAGGTTCACAGTAAGCGGAAAAAAATTGGTTTCGAGGATGGCCTGTCATTTTCTAAATTGAGGTTGATAGGTTCATGAAAGAGAAGGTTCATGGGATGGATTATTTTTGGAAAAAAATGAGGTGAATATTGGCTCAAGGAATAGTTCATCTATCGTGAGGTAAAATGTGGTACACAGACCATGTAGAAAAATGGTTCCTAGAAGATGCACAATATGCGGTGAAGCCAATGTCGTATCAATGAGTAGATAAATCGCAGATTAGAGGATTATGAGGATATATTTTACTATATAATGAGTGATAATCCCATTTATATGGTGATAAGAATGAATTTCATTATATTAATTTGTCGCTCTGGGAATTTGGCTATGTTTGAAACAGGTTCACATAGAAGAAATTTTCAACATGGTTTTCTATAATCTACAAATGGAAGAAATATCTGCATAAGAATGTCTACATATGGAATACAAACTCAGTCCATGGTTCTCTTGGAGTATGCAAAGAATGTGAGGTGATACATGGAGCAAGTAAGTACACATAGGAAGGTGGAACATGAACGATAGATCATGGAGGATAAGTTGTTACGTGGTGAAGAAGCAGTACACGAGAGAATAACGAAGGCATTAAGAGAATGTCATTTTAATAAGTGGTACACGATGATGGTTTTTTGAGAAATTATGTAGAGGTGGTATACGATACACTATAGTACATGGAGGAAGATGGATATTTTGCAAAAGGAATGTTCAAAAATGAACAGTATTCCAAAAAATTTATTACATCTACAGGGGAAAATCTGACTTCAATAGAGCATCTATCTATAGTTAAGGATGCATGATTTAATAATAACCCATTGACGAAACCTTCTATAATGTCCCAGATTTTTCCATTTATTATTTTAAAAGTATATGGGAATTAATTCGTGACCAGGCTCTAAGACAGCATGCAGTTTTGAGGCCCAGGGAGGCCAGAACAAATGTATGTATATAATTTAATGATTAAATTACGCACACATGCGGTTTTCATGAAAAAGTTTAATAACACCTGAACGGGTTCTTGGATCAGAAATATGAGGGCCCCGTTGCGTTCAGAATAGTGATTTTACCTAAGGTGAGGCCTAACATCGGCCGACGTAGGTCGGTGGTGAAATCGGGTTTTTGGACACAAAAGTAATAAAAAATGTAAATAAAATATTTTATTTAAATTTTTATTCTACATCAAGATCTTTTAAATCTTGTATATTTTGTTATTTTCAAATAAAGGCTTGCGAATGGGATCCAGGATTACAAACCTCGAACCCTGAAACCCTTGGCGGCTCTGGAGGCTCTGGATAAAACCTCCCAACGTGGTGACGATGATGCAGCAAGCGAATCATCGCCAACAAAAATAGTGAATCTTGGTATGATAATTATTATTGATTTCTCCATCGCCCATTTTTGATTTCAACCACAAACGCGGACTATTCCACTAACATATTAGCCCGCATATGGATTGTTTTGCGGGCGGGTGTGATTTGGGGTAATATTAGGAAATCAAATACTTGAGATTTATAATCCATTGATTGGTGTGGTTTTGATATAACGATGATGAACCCAGATCTTCACCATCAATGATCGAGGTTCGTCCACCTTGTTTAATTCTTGTTTTTTTCTCCCTCGTGTTCTTTGTTGCGTTCTACGTGTTCTTGGAGGAAATTGATCATTGTGCATTCTTTTGTTGGAGCAACGATCCGAGATTCAAGATCCAACCCCAATGCAATGCCACAGAGGTACGACGATGGTTTTGGGAAGCGATTCGAAGTCATTTGGTAGATTCGGGTTTTTGGGAGTTTTTCTTCGGACGGATCATTTGAGGTTTATGATCCGATTGGAAGACGGAAAACTCTTTTTTTAGTGTTCATATGATAAGGTGAACCAAACCCTGGAGTATCGGGATGAACAGACGAGAAAATGAAAATCCAGAGGATCTACTGAAGCGCGAGGAAGAAGACGACCGTTATGCAAAAATCCCGACTACACACCGTGTATTATGGGCTACACGACGTGTGTTCGTCGGTAGTGTTACCCGGCGTGTACTCCTATAGTACACGGGCACGAGAAGGGTACATGGCTAGGTACACGACATGTATACCCCTCCCCAGCCAGACCCGACCAGATACACGGGATACCCTATGTATTGGTACATGGGAAGGTGACACGGACTCGGGCAGAGACTGTGTACGGGCACATGGCCAGCATACACGGAGCGAGCCCAGGTGCTCTAACATGATGTGTGATTTTCTTTTACATGTCGTGTAGTTGCTTTATATCCGACAAGCTGTGGGACACGGGCCGTTTACACGGGCAGTACCTGGTGTCAAGGAACAAGGTGTGTACTTTACTACACATCATGTAGTTTAGTTTTTCACGTCTTGAACGAAGGACATGTTCCATTTACACGGGCAGCACCTGGGGTCAAGGAACACGGTGTGTAACAATACTACATGCCATGTAACTTTTTCTTCATGAATTGTGCCACTTGTCTTCTGTGACTTGGACTAGCATTCTTAGGGTTCGTACCCTTGGTCTTTTCCCTAAAGATTCTGGTATCATTTCCTTTAAACAAGAGTTTGATCCCTTCAGCAGAACTTCCTGAATAGAGTTGTTTGAATCCCTTCTATGAGACTTAGAGCCGAATCCTCTATTCATTCCTAATACCCTAGGTAGAGTTCATGGTATCAACGTGACCTACATTACTCAGGCACCGATCCTCTGCCTAGAAGATTAACTCATAATTAGTTGTCATAATCACCCCATGACTTGGTTGTGATCCTCACCGGAGCATCATGTTCCCAAGGTACTTGTGGAGTGTCTTCTCCTGGAATGTGTACTTCGTATCTCTCTCTTCAGACCTAGGAGTGTGTTCCCCTGGTTAAATACTTATTGGAATCATCAAGCTGGATCTTAGTTGTGGTTTCGCGATGGTCGTATGTGTATGAGTATATTTGGATATTCTTGTTATATGTTTCATAGACATATACTGTGTATATTTGAATGTACCTTTCTTCATGGTATTTTCCATTGTAGTATTTTCCGTTGGGATTTTTGGGGTGTCCTACAAGGTATTGTTATACTCACCCATGCACGGGCTTTACCCGCACGTGTCTTGTCTTTTGAAGATGAGTGAGCCTTTGACATGATTCTAGGTGGACCAGGACAAGACGGTGCTCAGTGAAATCAGACAGGCCAAGGTGGGTTCCTTTGGCAATAGGTTACAGTCCTAGTACCTTTCTCTACAAGTTGAACAAGTTACAGACTTTCTTTTGGTGGGATTGTACTATTTCCCCAGGGTTTTACATTAATGTACTTTACTTCCATGTCTTACTCTGTTGGTTGGGTTTTTAGTGTATGCATGCTTTTTCCATCTTTAATATTTTTTACTTTTCAGCTTTGTGGGCTTAGAGATGTGTGTGAGTGTGTACAGGTTTATAGAAAATGTCTCCCATGTTAGTAGCATGCATACTCAGTGCTAGTCACCAGCCCCTGGCATATTGGAGGTGGGATTAGAGAGTTGTGGCTCATGACCCACCGGGACGGGTCATGTCAGAGTTTTATCAGAGGTGGTCGGTTCTAACTTAAGACCGAGAGTCTGTGAGTTGGTTTGGGGAAACAGTTTTTAGTGTTTTGAGTTCGGCTCTCAGGCCAGGGACCCCAGTGTTGGTGCGGAAGACGACATATCTATACACCAGGACTCTGATAAAATTATTTTCGACTCGGAACATGAAAACACTAGTTGCATGGGGGAATATAATAGTACATGCATCAAATAGAAATGGGTTGTGGTTTCCATGTCCTTCTTGAGTCAGCTCTCCAGATATACTCACTGACTGTGATACATCTTATTTCTTAAACAGGATTCCTATGTGACATGCACCCGCTTGGATCTAGAAGCATAATTACGAGGATGTCACCCTTAGTGATGAATCTTCGATACAGGGAATGGATCTCCCAGTTCTACCACTAGGTGGCGTGCCATTTATTCCACCACATGTGTGGCAGTGTTTAGCGCCCATTGTACCAGTGGAGGAGGAGCGCCGGCTAAGCGTAGTCCACGAGTTTCAGAGACAGAGACCCCTAGGAATTCTAGGTGAGCCTGACCCTCAGGCAGCAGAGGACTGGTTTGAGGCGGTGGCCAGAGTCTTCCGTTTGGTCAAAACACTAGCAGACCAGATGGTGATCCTGGCAGCGAGCCTTTGACAGGGCTTAGTAGGGCGATTGTGGAGTTTGGTCATCCATAATCATGATGAGGTTACTCTTGAAAGGTTGAAGTTTGAGCATCTCTTTAGAGGGGAGATTTCACCTGTTACCCTGAGAGCAGTACACATACATGGGCTTCTTCAGCTCCAGCAGGGAACCATGTCGGTGGCCGACTATTCATCGAGGTTTATCAACCTCTTGAGGTACTCGATGGATATGGTCAGAGATCATTACATCAGAGCTCAGACTTTTGGGCGGGGCTTGAACAGATATATCCAAGCTAGCATCATCCATATGAGCATTCCTACTTATACTGGGGTGCTTGAGTGGGATTTGGTGGTCGAAAGCTTCCTGGAGGAGCAAGGAAAACTGACCGTTGTCAGCTGTGGGCGAGCTGGAGCAGAGAACTCAGCGGCAGGGAGCCGACGTCAGGGACCCAGGTGTGGGAGACATTTCTAGAGGAGATCCCGGGATAGGGGATCAGCCGTACAGGGTTCACAGGGCCCATCCAGCCAGCCTAGAGAGAGGTGATGTTACTCATGTGACGGTAGGGGACATCTCGCTCGTGATTTTCCAACCCGTTGTACTATTAACATAGGAGAAGTGTATGGACCACCGAGGTAGAGGCAACATGTGGAGCAGGCAGATCCGCGAGACGGAGGATGTGGAAGAGGAGCTGGGAGAGCAGCTGAAGGTGGTCGGTGTTTCGACCCATTACCACCACCACCCCAGGAGGTCCATCCCAGGCTCAGGGAGGTGGTGGACAGTGGCAGGGGCAGCTGCAGGCGGCAGAGGATTATGACCTAGGTACTCCCTGAATGATTAGAGGTACTATCTGTGTCTTTTCTACTTTGTTTTCTGTATTGATAGACACAGGTACTATTCATTCATTTCTGGATGCTTATCTTGTTCGAGACCTTGAGATTGTAGTTGAGCCGTTGACTCGACCCTTACACACTGAAACGCAGACTGGAGAAGATTCAGGTATCACACACCTTTGCAAGAAGTGTGACCTGACCCTTAGAGGTGATATTTTCTATTGGAACCTCATGGTGGTAGCGTCGATGCCTTACGATGTCATTCATAGTATGGATTGGCTAAACACAATTCATGCCCAGATTGATGGTTTTAGGAGACGAGTGCGGTGTGTCCGCCGTGATGGGACAAGGTTCTCTTTTGTCGGTGAACGAGAGACCCAGGCAGCGCCGGATGGACTCGTGCATAGGAGGGCACAAACGATTTCACATCTGTTGGCTATCCTTTCCATTGGCGCGGCAGATGTTACGAGTTACCAGTTTGTAGTAGTGGTGGCTGAGTATGACGATGTATTTTCAGAGGATGTCCCCGAGCTACCTCCCCCATGGGAGATATATTTCTCCATTGAATTGCAACACGGGACGACCTTGATATCAGCATTAGCTTATCGGATGGCTCCTGCAGAGCATCATGAGTTGAGGATGTAGTTGGATGGCTTGTAGAAAAAGGGATTTGTGGGACCCAGTGTTTCACCCTGGTTAGCCCCAATGCTATTTTCCAAGAAGGCGGACATGAGGTTGGTTGTGTTTGGATTACCAGTGCTTAAATTAGGTGAATGTGAATAACTGGTATCCACTACCGAGGATCGATGACCTCTTAGATTAGTTGAGAGGGGCACGAAGGTTCTCAAAGGATGATCTATGATCAGGATATCACCAATTGAAAGTACAGGAGGAGGATATACCGAAGACAACTTTTATATGTCACTACGGTCACTATGAGTACTTGGTGATGCCCTTCAACATGACGAACACCCCAACAGTGTTCATGGGACTCATGAACCAGATCTTTCAGCCCTATCTAGACCGGGTTGTAGTGGTCTTCATCCATGATATACTTGTGTACTCTGCGTCCAAGATGGAGCACTCAAGACATCTAATTATGGTTCTGGACACACTCTGAGAGCACCAATTGTAAGGGAAACTCTCAAAGATTCAGTTCTGGTTAAAGGAGGTCCACTACTTGAGGAACGTTATCTCAGTGGATGGTGTAGCAGTGGACCCAGCAATGTTGGAGGCAGTGCTAGCATCGGAGACACCCCAGAGTGTGACAGAGGTGAGGAGTTTCTTTGGGTTGGCAGTCTACTATTAGAGATTCATCCATGATTTCTCCAGGATTGCAGCACCAATGACATCTTTGACCCGAAAGGGACAGCCTTTCGTGTGAACCGAGAGATGCCAACAGGCTTTCCAATAGTTGAGACAGAATCTGACGAGCGCCCCGATCTTGAGATTACCGGAGGATGGTGTCATGTACATGGTGTTCTGCGACACCTCAGGAACACGACTTGGTTGTGTCCTGATGCAGAGGCAAGCAGTGATTGCCTATGGCTCACGTTAGTTGAGGCAACACGAGCAGAAATACGCGACCCATTATCTTGAGGTGGAAGCGGTAGTATTCTGATGAATCTCGCATTTTCATATATTTTATACTGTAAATCATTGTTTATAATCACACAAAAGTGTTATTGGATGGGAAATTTTCATGTTTTTGGGTTTTAGTGTTATTTTGAGCCCAAATGTGAAAACCGACAAATTCTGGATTTTTGAACGAGTTTTACGTCCGGGATATTTTGGTCATTTATGGAAAAATAAAATTCCAAATTTTCTAATTAAAATTTTTTTTAGAATACTTATTTTATTTCCTTCATTTTTATCTTATGGACCAGGAGCTGATTCTGTCATCTAAGGGGCCTACAAATTCATTGAATTTGAGAATTTTTCCTGGCGGACAGCATGGACCCACCCAATGTAACAGACATCAAAGTCAGCCTAAGCATATCTAAATGATGTGTTTCGACCTGGGATACCACGAGGACAGATATTGCCGTCCCAAACATAAATTTGGGGGATTTTGGAGGTCATTAAGGAGGCTATTTAATGACATTCCTTTGGAGGAACCTTCCTGGAAGCTTTGTCTAGAAACATAAACCGAGAATGAAAAATCCATAACTCCTCCATCTGGTTTCTAATTTGGCTGATATTTTAAATAGAGATGAACAAGTTATATATGAACAACATTAATGAAGGATGGAACGCATGAAGATGTCATTAAAGGGGTATAAAACACGTCTCAATTTGAGGGAAAAATTCATTCTACAAAAGAAGCCCCTCACCTCTTTCCCAAATCATCCCATTCTCCATCCATTCCTTCAAGGAACCAAGGAGGAGTTCGAGACCAATGTTGGAGTGGAGGTTCTGGGACATTCTTCTTACATAGGATTTTTCTTTTCTTCTCTTTTTATTTTTATTTTTTCCCATGTAATGTATTCATATTTTAATTAAAGTCTTTCCACCTTCCTTCCCACCGTCAAACTTTTCAAAATTTTATATAATTTATTTATCTCTATCTTATTTCCATCGTGATCTCTATGCAATTATCCATGTCATGTGACTAACTCGAGGATTGGCCCTGGGAGAGGTTTCATGGTGTTCTTTATTATTTTTCTTCAATTCAAAATGTTTTTATTCTGTTTGTTGTGGCGGCGGAAATAATGCACGGGTGCGGTGGTCATCCACCACGACACTATTCACAAATCCCTTTCTCTTCCTTGATTAATTAATATTCCCTCCCTTCTCATAGGAAATCCTTTCACACGGTGGAGTTGAGGTTTCCATAAGGGATGAAATGACATACGGTGGAGTCGGGTCTTGTAGGAATAACATTCTCGGTTGAGGTGTTATCCTATTGGATTATTGGAGGAGGTGTTGGTTGGTGTGCCGGACGCATACTAAAATCACACACTAAATAAATCAAGGTAATTTAATTTATTAATGAGGTTTCAATAAATAAATTATCTAATTTAATTTAAACTATTAATAAATAATGAATGAACCCATGTTATCCAACCCTAGGACCAAGTTCTTTCTTGAACAATTTCATTCTGTAAGTGCATATTAGTTTTAACATTTAATTTTAATTTTAAATTTTAATGCATTCAGGGATTAATTAAAAATATTAATAAATAATTAGTTTAGGTGATATAGATTATGTAAATGAACAACTGAGAAATCACCTCAAGTGATATGACCCTGGTCAGCCTCTGTGCTACATTAGAAAAATAAATTACTTTTTCCACGCCCTATGACAAGCATGTGTCATCTTCACATTGAATATGTGGTGGAACTACTTGATGGGTGATAGGTTTACCGTCTACTCTGATCACAAGAATCTCAGTTATATCTTTTCTCAGAAGGATATGAATTTGAGATAGAGGCGATGGCTTGAGTTCCACCATGACTACGACTTTGAGATCATTTATACTCCTGGGAAGGGAAATGTGGTGGAAGATGCTCCCAGTAGGAAATCCAGTTCGCAGTTGTTAGATGAGGCGACAAGGCAGTTGGACTCTTTGTAGTTTTCTTTCGTGGATAGAGATGTGGAAGATATTGGGACTCAGTTAGGCTTAAGCACATCGATTCATCCCTCGACTGATGGTCAGACATAACGGACCATCGAGGTCCTGGAGGATATGCTACGATCTTGCATACATGACTTCGGTCGTAGCTGGGAGGATCACCTACCACTGGTGGAATTTTCTTATAACAACAGTATTCATTCCACTATTGGTATGGCACCATTCGAGGCTTTGTACGTGTGACCTTTCAGGTCACCACATTGCGGGGCTGACCCGGGAGAGTCTGCAGTCATGGGCCCAGAGATGGTGAGAGCTACTATAGAGAAGGTGCAGGTCATCCCGGAGCATATGAAGACTGCACAAAGTCGGCAGGAGTCTTATTCCGAATGGAGACGGAGGACCTTGGAGTTCTAGGAAGGAGACCATGTGTTCCTTCAGGTCTCACCTCGACGGGGATTATGGAGATTTGGCCGAGGCGGAAAGATAACTCTGAGGTTTGTTGGCCCTTTCCAGATTTTGAGTAGACTTGGCAAGGTGGTGTATCTCTTGGATCTACCTCCCCAGATGGATCGGGTACACAACTTATTCCATGTGTCGCAGCTACGGAGGAACGTGCATGATCCATCACATGTCATCGACTAGGGCGAGATGGACATCGACGAATGAGTGACCTTTGCTGAGTACCTAGTGGAGATCGAGGATCTAAAGGAGAAGATCCTTTGTGGATGAGCTATTCCCTTGGTGCATGTCTGGTTGAAGCACGAGGATCTCCAGGAGAGCACGTGGGACCGGGAGGCTCAGATTCATGTGCAATACCCACATCATTTTGAGTTGCCATTGTTTTGGCTTTTCGAGGATGTAAAATCCCTAAGGTGGGTGTGATGTAATGTCCCGAATTTTTACATGTATTATTTTAATATTATATGGGAATTAATTCAAGACCAGGCTCTGAGATGGCCTGTAGTTTTGAGGCCCAGTGAGCCCAGAACAAATGTTTGAATTTAATTTAATGACTAAATTACGTGCGAGTGTGGGTTTTCTTGAAAGACTGGAATAACTCCCGAACGGGTTCTTAGATCAAAAATCTGAGGGCACCGTTGCATTAAGAACATCGATTTTACCTATGGCGAGGCATAACATCGGCCGATGTATGTCGGTGGTGAAATCAGGTTTTTGAACGCAACAGTAAAAAAATATTTAATTACAATATTTAATTTAAATCTTGTTTCTACGTTGAGATATTTTAAATCTTGTATCTTTTGTTATTTTTAAATAAATGCATGTGCAGGGGGTCCAGGGTTACAAACCTCAAACACAGAATCCATTGGCGGCTCTGGAGGCTCTGGAGAAAACCTCCCAACGTGGTGACGATGAAGCGGTGAGAGAATCTTCGCCAAAAAACGTAGTGAATCTAGGTAGGATAAATGTTATTGATTTCTCTTTCCCCTATTTTTGATTTCTACGATGAACGCAGACTAATCCACAAACAGATTAGCCAGCAGATTGATCGTTTTGCTGGCAGGTGTGATTTTGGGTTTTATCAGGAAATCAAATACGTGAGATTTATAATCCATTGATTGTTTTGGTTTTGATCTAACGGCGATGAACCTGGATCATCACGAACAATGATCGAGGTTCGTCCCCCTTGTTTAATTCTTGGTACTTTTCTCCCTCGTGTACTTCGTTGCGTTCTACGCATTCTTGCATGAAATCGATCATTGTGCATTAGTTTGTTGGCATAATGATCCCAGATTCAATATCCAACCCCGAAGCAATGCCACAGAGGTGCGAAAATGGTTTCAGCAAGCTATTCGGAGTGGTTTGGGAGATTCGGGTTTTTGGGAATTTTTCTTCGGACAAATCATTTGAGGTTTATGATCCTATTGAAACATTTAAAACACTCGTTTTTGTGTTCGTATGATAAGGTGAACCAAACCCTAGAGTATCGGGATGAACTGGCGAGAAAACGAAGATCTGGAGGATCGGTTGAAGCACGAGGAAGAACAGAGTGTTTCTGGAAAAATCCCGACTACACGCCGTGTAGTATGGGCTACATTGCGTGTGTTCATCAGTAGTGTCACCCGACGTGTACATAGAGAGTACACGGGCACGGGAAGGGTACACATTCAGGGACACGATGTGTATACGCCTCCCCGGCCAGACCCGTCTAGATACACAGGATACCCCGTGTACTGGTACATGGGCATGCGACACGGACTCGGGCAAAGAATGTGTACGGGCACATGTCCAGCGTACACGGAGGGAGCCTAGGTGCTCGAACATGACGTGTTATTTTCTTCTACATGTCATGTATTTTCTTTCTATACGAAATGCTGAGGGACACCAGCCATTTACACGGGCAGTACCCGTTGTCAAGGAACATGACATGTACTTTACAACACGCCGTGTTGTTTGGTTTTTCACGACTTGAACGAAGGACATGGGCAGTTTACACGGGCAGTACCCGAGGTCAAGGAACATGGCATGTAACCATACTAAACGTTGTGTAACATTTTTTTCATGACTTGTGCCACTTTTATTATGTAACTTGGACTAGCATTCTTAGGGTTCATACCCTTGATATTTTTTCCTGAAGGTTCAGGTATCATTTCCTTTACACAGGAGTATGATCCCTTCAGCAGAACTTCCGGAATAGAGTTGTTGTAATCCCCTCTGTGAGACTTAGAGCCGGGTCCTCTATTCATTCCTGATACCCTAGGTAGAGTTCTTGGTATCGACGTGACCAACCTTACCCGGGAGCCGATCCTTTGCCTATTAGATTGCTCAGACTGAGTTGTCGGAATCACCACATGACTTGGTTGTGATCCTCACCTTATCATCACGTTCCCAAGGTACTTGTGGAGTGTGTTCTCCTGGAACAAGTACTTAGTATATCTTTCTTCAGACCTAGGAGTGTGTTCTCCCAGTTGTATGCTTAGTGTAATCTTAAAACTGGATCTTAGTGGTGGTTTCATGATGTTTGTATGTGTATGGGTATATATGGATATTCTGGTTATATGTTTTGTATACATATATTGTTTAGAGATGACTGTACCATTCTTCATGGTATTTTCCTTTGTTGTATTTTCCGTTGGGGTTTTCGGGGTGTCCTACTGGGTATTGTTATACTCACCCCTGCACGGGCTTTGCCCGCACGTGTTGTGTCTTATGCATATGAGCGGGCCTTTGACATGATTCTAAGAAGACCAGGACCAGACGGTACTCAGTGAGATAAGACATGACGAGGTGTGTTCCTTCTGTGATAGATTGTAGTCCCAGTACCTTTCTCTATAGGTTAGACTTGTTGCAGACTTTATTTTGGCGGGCTTGTACTTTTGGCCCAGGGTTTTACTTTACTGTACTTTACTTCCCTATCGTACTCTGTTGGTTGGGGTTTTAGTGTATGCATACTTCTTCCATCTTTAGATGTTTTTACTTTTCAGCTTTTTGGGTTTGGAGATGTGTGTTCATGTGTACAGGTTTATAGGCAATGCCTCCCATGTTAGTAGCATGCCTACTCAGTGCTAGTCACCAGCCCATGGCCTATTAGAGGAGGGTTTGGGGAGTTGTGGCTCGGGCCCCACCGGGATGGGTCGTGACACCTTCATGTCAAATAATGATTTCATATTCATCCTAACGCAGTGTGAAAGGTTGAGTCAATTGAAGTGATCTGAGGGACGTAGTCTGCTATCCCTAAAATGTTGTAAAGGCAGTGCTCCTTGCATAGAGTGACTGTGTTATAATTTTTACTCCATAAATAGGGAAGATTATTGGAAATTGGTATTACCTAAAACCATCTAGTGTATACTCTTTGAACATATCCCTTAGTGGTGAACAATGTAAAATTTATGTGTCTTCACTTTTCATGTGATTGTTTCTTTTCATCACTTACTCATCAGATGGGAATAATAGGTTCCTACCTACATGGGAAGAATATCCTTCCATTTAAAAGAAAAATCAAACACCCTGATTCACCCCTCCCCTCTCACGGTGCCTTGGGGTCCTTTAATATCATTCTAAATAACTATCAACTGGTGGAAGCCAGCCTTCGGATAAATCATTTAGAAAAAAATCACACATTGAAACTGGTCAAATTGTTCATCAATCCACATAAATGGGTACTTTTGTGTTATCATGTTATGGTTTAGGCTATGATAATCCACATAAAGATGCAGGATATTATCATCATTTTTCATTAACAACATTAGAGCTACCTAGTGGGACACTTTCTGATTCGTAAAACCCTTCAATCAATGGTTATCCAACTACATTATCTACTTCTGGAGCACAGCAACATCTATATTATATTTCTTAGAATATATCACAGAATTCCCATGATGCATGTTGAGGAAAAACTCCATATACTTCCATGGAGGTATTCATAGAACATACATGGGGAAGATGTTCATATAATCATCCATGAATGAAGTTAACCATATACATGAAGTGCCTACAGAACCATGGAATACTCTCTCCAACTAATGTGTAATGGGATACGTCATCCATCTTATAGAACCCACCCATCCCACAGTGACATCACTCTCACCCATAAAGAAGAATCTTCTCCCATCAGTTATAAATCATCTGACACGTCTATGGTGATAGAAAATGTTGGATCGGAACATGTGTAACTAATCCAAACCCAATATTTCTTCATAGGGTTCCAACATTAAAAAAACCTCCCACATGAAACGTTCTCTACCATGTAATATCCAAATTCATTGAGAGGAAAAAGATATAGAATAATAATTCCCCGTAGGATCCTCAAGATCAAGATTTTATGCTAACACCTAAATTGAGAGTTCATCATCTGACACCCTGAGTAAATTGATGAAGAGGTAACTGACAGCTGTGTATAATAACAATACATAAAAAGTATTATAAAAAAATATGTATCTAATCATCTCATGTGATGCTGGTTTGTAAGCCTTACTAGCTTATAGATATCAGTGACCTCAAACACTATCTCCATGTGTCTAACAGGGGACACCGGTTGGTGTTGGTTGATGGATATAAAAGCATCACCCACCAATAAAAAATCATATTTTTTATGTCCAACTACTCTTATACTAACTCCTCCCCCATAGGGGCCACCCTTCCCTCAAATAGGGCATCCCTGTTCATGACGATGACTCATATATGGCAATATGACTACTATCTGCCTTAAATACTCAACATGAATGGTTTTGGATTCACACACCATGTTACCCAACCCGTCACAAGAATAGGAACATCCCTCTTCAAACTTCTAGCTTCTTTTATGCCACCCTTGACCACTTTCCTGACCCTGATCCTGGGATGATATCCTGCATGGAGATCCAATCAATTGGAATCTTCAAGCCACTGCAGGAGACTGAACCCCATGACGACCACTAAAAGGTCTATATAACTAGAGTCCCTTTGATAAAAATATAATTTCCCTAGTGTTTGTTCCAACACCCCATCAAGGTGATTATTCACAAAGTCTCCATGCTAGAATGAATATCTCTATGAAATCCATGCTCGAACATACTTAATCTGAAGTAGCCATCCAGAATAATGTTAAGGGATTACTGTGTAAGGTCTATAATCCTCTTACAATAATCAACCATTATAATCCCTTACTTATATAGCTCTAGAAGATTCAAAATACATACTAATTGAATGAAATATGGGTAGCACACCAAATATAATAATTATTGGAATTTGGTCTGTGAGAGTGTCGATCATCATGAATGTAGTTATCATGACTCCACAAGAGCCCAAATGCTCCATAGAAAAGTTTAGATTCCAATTAAACCACTTGATTTTTCAGTGTAAAAATAATCCTGATAACATGGAACACTAACAGTAGACAATACTCTACTACAATGGGATATAGCTCACTATGTAACCACAGTAGAAACTAGTACATGATCACATAGAGAGAGATAAGCCTATACAAATACTTAGCATGTCCTGCTAGTATAATATACTGCTCAATCTGTGGGGGGGACTACTACTTATCCACCTAGATGAAGGATATTATGGAATGTAACATGAACTAGGGCCTCGTTACTCATCAAATCATCACAATGATTTGTAACGGGTAACCTATATTTCATTCGTCATAGTGGCATCTGGAAAATTTAATCATGATGTACAAAGGATAGGGATACCTATCACAAGAAGAATAGTAAAAAGACTCAATACTATATGATACATGTATCATTGATCATGGTAACTAATTTAAATATATGTCTTGTTGAAAAGTTTCTAGTCAAGGTCTTAATGAATGGATACATCATCCACCACACCAAAAATGGATTGCCTTTCCAAAATACTACACTCGTAGCACATTGAACATATTTCCATAAACCCAACCAAATCTTCATATGTGGAATAATCCAAACACCATCCCAAAGAAGAAAAAACCTGGGATATCAATTAGTCATGACCCAACCTGAAGAGGCTCAATCCATAACTAACCCAAGAATTCCATCATACTCTAGAGGATGATGAAAAGCAATGAAATTAATATATAAAATGGGAATTGCATTACATAATTTACCTGTAGAAACACACACAACTATTTCAATTCATATTTGTATAGGAATAATAATACGAATATGCAACAGCAGTGATATAACCATGAATATGAAGACCTATACTTTACAAAAGTGTATAGTGGTGAAAAATGAATGTAAAGGGGGAAAATAAACATCAAACCATAATGATATACCATCCTAAAAAATGAGAAATTAAAAGTACTAAGAGAGCACAATTGTTAATCATTAATCTCCGACCATCATTTTCAGTCCAATCCACCAGGTGTCCCTAATCCTTTATGTAGTCATTGTTGACCTATCCATCAAATTCATATGACATGACACATGTATGAAAATCCCATGAAGGGGAGATTATATACATACCCGTTATGCCACCACAGAATCTAAAGGTGTAGTTGCATGGGAAAAAAATGGAATAGATTACAGATAGATCAACCCAAAGAATTTGAGTGGACAGAATCCAAAAACAAGTATTCCACATATATATAATTATATATGTGATCGAATGAAAGAAACAAAAACAATAGAGAAGGGAATATTAATATCACATCACATCCTATGAAAAGATATCCATAAAATAAATGATTCTATAAATGATTCCTGATATCTCTCATATCTGCAGAGCAGAAAAAATCTACGTTAAGCTACACCTCACCACTGTGTGGTACAACAGTGTGGTACAATATTTAGGCAGAGGAAACATTACCTGATTAAATAGGAGGGTTCCACTCAGTATATATTTCGAGGACCAATGTCATTTCATATAATGCGGGATCCACTCATGTAATTGTTATAGGACACATGCCCAACCTAGATGGAGGGTTCCACTCTAATGTTCATTAGAGGACCCATTCCCAGTATAACTAGAGGGTTCCACTCTAATAGTTGAGGACTCATTCCCTAAAAAATAGGAAGGTTTCAATTTGATAATATATCGATGAACCATGCCCTTTTCAATAGGAGGGTTCCACGATTATATTTATATACCCATGCCATGTCTTTGATGGAGGTGAAGTGTCCAAAGGATCATGCATTCACACTGAGAGTTGAGTGAATCACTTGTGACCTATTTTACTGAATTATTATTCTCCTATTAATTCAAACAAATATTACATCTTCATATTAGGGAATTATTCATGAAATATATAATGTAAATGGATCACAACTCATAATATGTTTTTCATGGTTAGATTCTATGAACTACATCATTACCTTGTTTATTAGACCCCCTTAATATAGATTATCCACTATAATATTTTTATCAATTAAAATTGTTTAGGTATAAACTAGTTATACACTTCAGTAATTTATCATCTATTTGATTCTAGTTATATTTCCAACAATCCATCTCTTTTTCATCTGTTGGTTAGACATCCAAACTGTTCAACAAATTAGACCCCCCCCTCATTCTCTAGAGCCTCTTTAGCAATTGGTTAGACCCCCAACAATCACACTGGCTCTTTTACAATTATAGTAACTTTTCACTAATTACGGTCTTGAAAAAATACATTAAAATCACTTGTAAATGATTCGTTTATTCAGTAAAACACTTGTCAAGAAATAAATATTTATTCTGTTAAAGACATTAACTCAATAAACACTAATAATTTACATACATAAAATTCATTTTAGTCATTTATTGTTATATTTTTGAGACATTAGTCTCTCATTAATACACAGAAATCCTGTAATATATTTTACATGCACACTATTATTCCAAATTCCTGCATGTATAAAATTTATTTCATGGTATTTGCAATGTTTTTATTTATAAAATTTTCAATTCATTTACATGTGAATATTTGTGATGTTTGATGCTTTCACATAAAAAATTATGTCTTTTTCTTTTACAGTTAATTTGTATATACTCATTCATTGTCAATAATTCTAGTAAGAAATCCCAATCACACACACACATCCTTTTTCTCACATCTCAATTACACATAGTATAAACTATATTATTATTCCTTATTAATAAATTTTATTCTTAATTAATCATAAAAAATTTGTATGCATGGGATCTCACAAGTGCATGTTTTCAATTATGCAGAACACTACATTTGGGCACTGCTACTTTGTGCAGAATTAGTGAAACAAATTTTTTTCCATTCCAGTTCAAAACCTTCACAGATATTTACACTACCTTCATGAAAGTGTTATTCCTTAACTCAAACAAATTTCCCAAATATACTATTCTGTAGTATTTCACACACATATATATATATGAATGGATATGGGTTATTAATGTTTTCATATCTTCTTAAAAATATAGAGTGTAAATATGCAGTATTATGTGAAATATCAAAACCTTCATGAAACTATTAAGATATACTACTATTGTGTATGAGTTAGATTTATTCATCAAAAAAACTAAGAGTCTCAAAATGTTTTATCCTGAGTGATTCCCAAACGAAGGATTCTTCATGATTCTTTTCAAGTGTGAAAAGCACAAGTTGAATACATTGGGGGTTCTAGTCATCAATGAGAAAACATAAAGAGAGTGTAACTTTCATTCATGTACCTGAAAAATTCTGTAACCTCAACTTCACTATATACTAATCCTCAAAGACTCAAAAACATTTCACAGAAGTAGAAATTAGTATTTATAGGCAAGTCATGTTTTTTAGAACATTTGATAATCACAGAGAAAGAATGTGTTGTGATTGTGATCCATTACTTTCATCGGTATCTAAAATTTAATTGACAATTACATTTATTCTATTTGATCATTATTTTAACATGAAAATAGTGTATCATTAGATTTTAATAACCTTTGATTTTTTAGGATGCTTAAATGGTGAACATAGGACTTTGATCGAGCTTCAAACAATGTTTCCTTGGAGGTCCTGCCGTACAAAAGTGTCGAGGGAGCTCATTTAGTGGATTACATGAGAACACGACATAGAGAGGTTGATTGAGTAACAAGGAATTATGATTGAGTATGTCATATGGTTGACAATCATGTTTAAGGAGATCAAATGTCCATGATAATAGATCGAGCAGATCAGGCGGTTGTACTTCTTTATGAACTATAGTAAACATACCCCACATCGAAATGAATATTGCTTACCTGCTACCTTAAATTAAAACCTACAACTTTAGTGGCTCAAAAATCACTATTATACAACACTTATTACATTCTAGAACCTCCATATGTTAATCTATACTATTCCATTATGTCACCCTATATAGTGGTACCATGTTGCTCTCAATCGTTCATGTGGTTGCGCTCCTTCATAAACCATACCACCACATGAGCTAACATAAGCTATCACCCTTAGTCATGGTAAAACCTTAAATGTCCCATATATGGTAAAGAATGAGTTGACTTATTCTTTTTAGTATGTTAGTAATTATTTTTAGTCAAATCTATTAAAAAATACTGTACCATATTCCTATTGATGTATATTCAACAAACCCAAATAGTCATCAACAATTCTCTAAAATATCAAGAAAAATAAAAATATATTTTTAATGGATTTTACTAGAATTAAAATAATTGTTGTAATCAATGTGTATCCATGTTTTCAAAAGTTTTAAAACTGAATACCATATCTACAATGGTTCTAGTTATAACTCATTGCATTTTCATCTTCTTAAGCAATTATCAACAATTTCCAAATAAAAAAACTACCGAGATTCTTCAAGTGGATGTCAATCAATGTACATGTTGAGGAACCATGCCCTATCCTAATAACAGGTTTCCAATGTAATAAAAAATAGAGTACCCATGGCCTTCCCTAAAATAGGGTTCCACTCTACATAGAGATAAGTAACCCATGCCCAACCCTGCATGATGATGCCTCACAAAAGTCCCAAGTGTTCTTGCATGATCACTTCCATCATTTTGAATTGCCTAAAGATGTTTCACACTCAAAACCAAAAGAATAATATCTCAAAACCCACTAGGTGGGATTTCATCAAGTTCTACCTAGAGAAACACTCATCATAGGCTACTCAAAGGCCAAAATTTGAATCCATATGATGGAGATACAAGTGATTTGAAGTTTCCTAAAAAGGAACAAATGTATACACGATGTGTAATGGGAACCACATGGCATGTGATCCCACTACATAAACTTTTCTTTTCCATATAGGTACACATATCAATTCCCATATAGCCAAAAACGGCATCTAGGTGAACTGCATGGCATGCCTCAAGCACCGGGGGTCCTACCCATTCTCCCTTTCCATGAATGTGCCTGTGAACTCCAGTACATGACGTGTCCTCCCATACGATGTCCTTCTACTATTCTCCACCACTTGGCTTATCAAATATGGGAAGGATACATCACGTGTGACCCATTCACATGGATTACCACCAATAACTTTCTCAAAACCCTATCACCGCATCCAATGGCCACTATATGGAGTGTTTTCTAAAAATTAAACATGTCTTAGTTATGTGGTTAAAAAAAGTAATATCTTCTCTCTAGAATCCCATATCTAGATCTTAATCTATCTATCTCACTTCCAACCACCATAAATTGGTTGATCATTCCTCAATTTATCATTTTCATCCATCAAGTGGCCGAATATCATTATCTACTTCATACATTAGTCACCAAACACACAACCTCTGCTACACTATCTGTTTTTTGGATCCCAAACATCAAACCGATCACACAAAATCCAAAACCATCTTGAATCCATCATGTATTCTCTATTCTATTCATCGCACTTGAATTCCTTGTGAATCTGGTGGTCCGATAATGCTCGATACCTCCTATTAATGATGAATCATGACCCCATTTTTAAATAATGAATAATGAAAATTACTAAGGGATATATACCAATGAAATATAGGTGAAATTATTGTTGTAAAGGATTTGTTTCCTAGAGAAAAAAATAAAGGGAAAATAGGTGAGAAAAAAATTAATAATCAATTAGATTTGTACATGGGTGGATGAAAAGTCTATAAATTGACACAAATCAATGCTAAGATGATGATCATACTCAATAGTTTAATCAATAAGGGAATCATACATGAATTAAAAAGTCTTACCTTGTTTTTATCACAATTAATTGAATAACATTATTTCTAATGAATGATATTAGTCGTCAAATTTTTGTTCATTGATCTTCTTAAATCTTTATTTTCATTGCCTCCTGAATTTGATTATACAATGAGAGGAGGAAGAGTCCACTTTTCAATGATCCAATAGTTATGTGGCTAAACCTAACGATCCGACCATAGTGATATATTAATAGGAAAATAAAAATTGGGTTAATTAGTTTTATAATTAAATTAGTTGGATAATGAACCCTTTGAAATCACCATCATAATCTTCTTTTATCTAAAAATATTCTTCTAACCTATTTTATACCATTCCTAGGGTAAAAATTGCTATAAGGATTTAAACACAATATCTTATTTCATATCTGATATTTTTTTTATGATTTATTCAATTTTCATTGGTAACCTATGTGTGCATAATTTAAAATATATTTACTATTTTTATAAAAATATTTTTTCACACATAGGGCCTCAAAATCACACCCTGTCATAGCTTATATCATTAAAACATATAGGTAGAAATATTCCAAATTATTAAAAGGAAAAAATAGGGTATTTAAAAATAAATTTACTTTTGATATATCATGGTTTTTTTCACTTATACCTCACCTTCAGGAATTGATTCCATTGTGATATATGAAATAACACATTATATCTAACGTCAAACTAAATGTCTCATAGACAATTGTATTCATATATTTTCAGTCATCATTTTTTAGATTTCATATTATATTTAATGGTTTGGACCATCTTTGTCACCCGTTTGACATAACCATGACCCATATGGTTCCACTCTCTTAAATCATCCCATAATTTTGTTTTCTAACACTTCTTCCAATATAGATACTCATAAGGTGCCATTGGAAAAAACTAATGGAAGCAATTTTATATGAAAACACTACTAGGAGATGGTACTGATCCCAACATCCATGTAAATCTATTAAAAAGGATTTCTTTGTGTCCTATAAAAATTGAATGGTTCTATGAGACTGACCATCCATGAGTTATAATAGTACTAAAACATATATCCATATCCATCATTTTTCAAACGATTCATTATATCCTTTAGAAGTTTGAGAGTAGAACACTATATATATGTTTACTACTTCTCTTATATATTTTCTTGTGATTTGTTCAGGAGAAAACAATTCCTTGAAAAAAAATACATTTACATCTTTTGAAATGTGATCAACAATATCCTAGATGGAATTATTTCCATTAGGTGTCTTTGGTGGGTCCTATAGTAAAATCCATGGTTATGTTTTCTAATTTCCATACTTTTATTGTAAATGGTTGCATCATAATCTTAGACTTATATTATTTAGACTTAAATATTTAGCATACCATGCATCAAGATAAATAAATAGATATCCCTCTTCATGTTATCCCATATTATATTTTTCTTTAGATCTCTATGCATCATATTTTTCTATGAAGAATAGAGAAGGTTGAGAAATGCATATCATTCTGAATATCCCTATTTTCTTCTAGTTATGATGGGATACATAACTAAGTTCCAACCTTTTTATCACCATTTTTAAAAAGATGAAATCAAAAATATTTTGTTATATTTTATATTAAACCCAATTACCTACATTAGTCTCTTTTATACTATCGTGAATGGATGTGTTAGATTTTATTTGATCAAGGTGGGATATAAATCCTTTAATTATTACCATGTCAAACATATTACTATCCACGATGTATGGTTTCCTTTAATTCCACATCATAGATAGAGTTGTTGGATCATTCTATATAGAGTAATTACAACATTGTTCTCCTTCCAAGGATTGTAATGGATTGAACCATCATAAAACATGATGATCTCTAACCATTAGTATTTCCACAAATTGAAATATTTCTATGTAAATAAATATTTGAGGCTTTTATGATATGTATATGTTTCCCACTTCATCCCATTGAGTTATTGTCACCAAAAATTAAATGTGAATATCACTTCAACCAATTCTAGATCACATGTTTGGTGGTTCTTCTCATGGATCATTAATCTATTGTATGTATAGGCTTGCACATTATCATATTGAATAATAATGAAAACTAATTCATTTTTGGACGAATTACTGTATATCAAAAATCATTCACCACTAGGGGTAATGTGAGCACCTGAGTTCTGATTAGAATTTTATTTACCAAACTGAAGCTCTATTTACTTTCATCTATCTAGAATGTTTTTTTATCCATTTGAAGTTATATTGGTTATTCAGATTCAAAATCATGAGATTATTATTATTAATTGAAAATATTACCCATCTTATCAAAGGAACTTATAGATCAACATCGTAGATGTGGTCTTTCACCATAAATAAATTTCTTATATTATAGAAGGATCCAAAAATATTCATTTTATTGTGTTAGTACACCCCAATAATGTTCCATTATATATCAAAAACTCAAATATACTATACATATAATATAAATGTTCCTTTCATATGGTATTCTGAATAGAATTCAAATACTCATCACCACCCTTTTTCATTTCTAGCAAAAAATACTTTTATATATAAACACTACCATAATTATTCTGTGGTATTCCATAAAAAATCTATTTATTATTTCCATGTTTATAGAAAAATAATGAATGAGTGAAAATATAATTTTAATGAACTTTTAGTTTAGGTAACCTATATAAAATGTGTTTCCTTATGTTAATACTCCTTCTTCACCATTTCATGATTATATCCTCATCGAATATCCACCTTATCAATGTAATGAGATCCACCTAAGAAATAAAATAGATAATTAATAAATGGAATATGGTACTTTTTATTTATCATGATTTTGCTAATCTCATGATAGGGTATGAATATGCCCATTGACCCATCCTTATTGATGAAAAGGATTGGTTGACCCCATGGTGAAACACATGGGTATAAAAAAACTCTATCCATATTTTGATGTAGTTTCTTCTTCTTATACTCATGTTCAATGATGACCATTCTATATATAGGCTTGCATATTGTAAATTCTCAGGTTATATGTTTGATCATGAGATTAACCTCTCAACTAGGAGAGAGGCCACCAAATTACGTGGGAATCACAATATCATATTCCATCACAATGGTAATGTAATCAAGAATGATATTTTCTTTATTCTCAATAATCATATCTAGTTATGATTTCTAATTAGGTAAAAATATTAATGCTTGAGATAATTATAGCAATATATATTAATTATCCTCCTTGAAATTTTATAGAATCAAAGAGGGATATGTGATACTGAGGGTGATTTCCTTGTCTCCTAAAACTATGGATTATCTATACAAGGGAATCACTTCAATACCCTTAATGACTTATAACTTAACTAAAAGAATTATTACATGTTTAACCGTGATGTTCATCCCCAAAATATACAGAAGGGAGAAGTAATATTATTATTATATAATAAATTCTCTATGTCCAAATTTCATTGATAACTCCATTACCATGTTTTGAGGTTGTAATTGAATATATCTTTTAAACATTAAGGATATTAATTAATTTTTAAAACCATAATAAAGGAGAATATTAATTATTATTGAATGGATTATTTTTTACCAATCACTATGTCATTGTTATGATCCACCATAGAAGTTGTGATGGTATAAGAAGGCATGTTCTCTTTAGTACATGAGATTTTTTTATTTTTTATTTTAAACATTCCATTGTTTAGTGAGTTTATTTTCTTAATTTACATTTCCCTTATAGTGAAATCTTTGGAATGTTGGTAGAAGGTTTAGCATAGAATTTACTTCTATAAAATTCGTGTATTTCCCCATCTATCATTTTCTATCTTGGTTCCTTTCAATCCTTCAGCAAAAACATTTCCATATCCACTTTATAAAATTTATGGGATTCTTCTTCTCAAATTTTTGTAAAGTGATATGTTTGAATTTCATTACACATTGATAATAATCCATCACATTTATAGAATTAAACACCATTCTCTGCTTCCTATCTCTATACACGTGAGACACATTAGATACAATAATCTCTATTTTTACATTTAGAAAATAACAGATAATTTTATTATATCTATCAAAATATTAAATAGCTAAATATTTTCATATACATGGTGTTATACTACCAAATAAAGCATAAACCCTAATATTGGGGTTAATTAAGAATAAGAAGGCATATATTACATGTTTTTTAAATTTTTTCAACATATTATTCAATGGATTAATTATCCTTCACATAGAGGCCATGTAAATCCCTCAATAATTTATGTTGGAGAGTGTGAGAAAAATATTTATCTAAAAATATATTTCGGAATTTTTTCTAGTCCATCACTTCAATATTGTTCAAGGGATTCATATTTTTTATCAATTTACTACATTGATAATATTATCCGTCCATATGAAAAAATAATATCATGAAATTATATTTCTAAAAGCATTGAAGGATAGAGAATAAATTTTCAATGGATTTGATCCTTTATTTGATGATTAATGGATAAAAGGCTCCACGGAAAGCTGGATAAATTTTTAAAATAATGGTTTCTAGTGAAACATTATCTTTCTTATTGGGATGTGTATTTTCAACTTGATTCATGTTTCTATCTGTAAAATGATTTAATTATGTACATATATTCGTACAGTTATTCACTCCTCTCGTTTTTTGGCATCTCATTGGGGGAATTTCCCATGATATTTGTTGTTGAATCAATCCTCTTATTTCATTCCATTGACAAAAATCGAGGAAAAAATAGGAATGGGGATCATTAAACTATTACACACATAAAATAGAAACTATTAATGTAAAATTAATGAATTATATATGATATAAATTCCTTAAACTATTAATTTCTAGGTTTCAATTTACTTATCTATATAATATTCCATTAAATAATGTTTGTTATCATATTTTTTCATTTCTTATTATTTCATAAAGATATATGAAATTCACCAAAGGATATCCCGATGGAGATTCAAAAAAGGTGTGAATCATGTAATCATTTTAATACAATATGTGATGATCGAGTGAATTCCAAATGATATATTTTTTATGTTACAACCCCATGCCACATTTGTTCCATATCCACAACTAATTTCATTATAAATACATGGATTCTATTTATTGTAAACCTCTTATTATATAATCTATCATAATATAGGATTTTTTCAATTCATATTATTATCCTTAAGGGTTTCACTAATTTTTTATAATCCTATTCTTGAATATTAAGATGGAATTTTTCAAAAACCAGCTACGACAACCCAAATTTTTTATAAAAATGCATTCATTATTCTGTACATAAATTTACAATAATGAAAATTAAAAATACTCACAAGGACTATTTTTTTGGAAATTATATATATAACATAGTAAAAAAGATTAGGGTTAAAATAACATTCTTTAAATCAGCTTAACATTATTTTAAAATTTTCATCCCTCTTTTAGAAAAATACGTGATAACCTAGGGATTTATATAAGAAAAGGTTCTTAGGTAAATACTATTAAGGGAGTAATAAACTTATATCATGAATAATTTAATACATGTATTCTATGAGTAATATATATGTTTTATATAAGGGGTAGAATCCATAAACATGGACATCAAACCATAATGTAAGATAGTAACATCTAGGCAATAATGGATTGTGGTGACAACCTAACCCTGACATCATAAGAATAAGAAATGATTAATCATTGAGAAAACATGTTATACTGTCCATAGTATAACCCCAAATTAACTATATGTGGTACCTCATGGGATATAAAATTTTCCAAATTCATTGGAGGTCTATATAATTCCATGCCCACCCATTGCGTTAATGTCATGTACATGGATTTCGGTGATTCATAGATCATACAAAATAAGAATGAATGTTATCAAATTTTCCCTTAGGGTTAAGGATTGTGTGTTAATTAAATTTAGCTAAAAAATAAATCAAATATCAAATCGACTATTTGTATACCATTTAGTGTAAATAGATATAGGAATTCAGTGCCCAAATTATTTTCAAGATAAATCGAAAGAAAATTTCAGCAATAGAATAGATGAATCGTATGGTTTATATATACTGAAAAGGAGATTAGTGGGTAGTGTCTCATTTAATGGGAATCATAATTGTAGTAAATGTTTGTTTAAAAAGAATATCAGCATAAATAACTTGATGAAAAAAATAATAGTAAAATTATTGTACATGAAGTAAAAACAAGAGGAGAGAGTCCCTTACCCGTATAACATGCTTTTAATATCATAGGAGGAGATTCATAATTTTTTGGAAACAACATGGTTGGAATTTAAAGATTTATATAGAGATTAACTTCTTGACCAATGGGTTTGGAGTGAATATAAGTTGGAGGATATATGAGTAATTATAAGGAATGGGTTTTGAATTATTTATTAATTTATAAACATTTGTTTCTGACCAAATATGGTAAAATTATAAAAAAATTGTCCCATATTATATACCAATGGATTTTATTAAATTTGAGGGCTATTCAATATTTTATAATTCAATGAATATAAATTATTAACATAATACCCATAGTGATGTGGAAGTATGTCATTTTGATAATAAAATGATATTAAAACCTTAAAATATAAAATTGGATTTTGATGATTCATTAATGTTTAATAAAATAATAAAAAATATCAATAACTCACTATTTTAAATAGGAATCATATTTTGTTCACGAATTGTTTTTATAGAATTTATAACCAAATTTTTCATATGTTATGATGTCACAATGAATATCATATATTTTAATAATGTATAAATTTAAACAATAATTAAACATATCTCATGAAATTATAAAAAATTCACCATTTGATAATTCAAACATTCAAATTTAAAAATACAATTATTTAATAAAATATTTTCTAAATATAATAATTTTCAGTATGAAATAAAATTCCATATTTTCTAAAAAAACTTTTTTATTATATTATCCACTTTATAATCCTTATAATAATAAAATTTGACTTCATGAAATCATATTATCATTTATATTTACGTTATTATTATCATTTAATAATATTTGAATAAAGTATCATTTATTTTAAAAATTCATGAAATTATAAAAATATTTCATTAATTGAAACTATATATTATCCGAGAATATTATTTTTAATTTTCTGTTAAAAATATATTTTTTTAACAAAGTTATTATATAATAATTAATAAATTAATAATAAAAAGGGATAATTATAATCATTTTTTTCATAAATTTAAAATATCAAAATAATTAATAAGGTTTAGATACATAACCTTGTTTTACACAAATGTATTTATTATGGTTAATATGTGTGATAATGATTCATTTTAATTTGTATCATGGATCTTGGTGTGTGACATGATATCGATATGCTTTAACATATCCTGCAAAATGTTTTAGTCGAGCTTCAATTTTTCAATATCAACAAGAGATAGGTTATGGTAAAATATTTAGGATGAAGACTCCCTTTGAGGCTATAAATAACATGATCCAGAGAGTTTGATCCTACCAGTTGAGGTCATCACTTCATTACTTAGTGTTAATATGACTTTATCAGAAGCCTTGATATAATTATTTTTTTAAACCATTAATCAATAACATATTCGATGGTTACAATGATTAGTGGAATTTTAAATATAATAGAATATATTGATAAAAAATAACCAATGTAGCACATGTGTTTCCTATAACTATTTTACTAAATAAATAGTTCCTTCATTCAAAACTAGAATTTTTATTTTTAAATTCTTGGGTTATTATAGTTCATCCACCAAATATAATACATTTATAGAATCATCATCTGATGTATTACAACAGATCCATTCGATCTGCATTATAATGTTTTCTTCAACTTTGGATCAGGGATTTACATCATACATAAGGTATTCATCCTGTTGTGATTTTAGGGTGATCATCTCAAAGAATTTTACTTCCATTTGACCATCTTAGATATTTGAATTCTACCAAAGAATCATTTAACATCATTTTAATGAATAAAAAAAGTCCAAATTGAGTAGCTACTATTTTCATAAGGTTATTGAAGTATCGTGTGATATTTATTGGTTCAATCATTCGGTTATATTGAGGCTTAGATTCATAATAAAAGAAGCCATATTTTTCAGTGAATTGTGTTATTAGAATGTAGGTAACCCATACAAGAATACTTCATTTTAACAGAGATTTGGTGATTTCAAATATTCATGGATTGATAAATTTGGTAGGATGTTATTTTATTTTTGTGATGTGAAATGAATCTTAGAATATATGTGATGGATATCTAGACTATAAATACTATGGAACTAAGGTCGATATTGTTTTATCCATTAAAAAACCACTTTCATTTTCATGGGAGAAACTGAGTACCTCTATTCCTTATTTACTCATAATATAGAAGGACCCCCATGTACTTTATTCATGAAAGGGATAATTTTTCTCTGATATTATTAGTCTATGATGTAATTGTGACTCAACATACATTTTCTTTTGTTATATATATTTGAATAGATTCATGAAGAACTAGTATGATGCGGCTCTTTACTTACACGATGATGAATAAACTACCATATGACCTGCACGAATATGAAAAAAAATTATATTTTGTGAACTAATGGTCATAACTTTCATGAAGGTTACATTTTTCACAACAGTTTACTGCCCCATGAAGAATAATTTCCATATTACTATTCTATATCATGTGAACAATAAAACATGAACAATGAGGATTCAAAAGCATAGTTTATGTAAAGGAGAAGACCGGTCCTGCATTTCACCATGAAATACGTGTATTATCATTGAGATAAAATAAAAATTAATCAACATAATAAAAAATATAGTTTTAATTAATATATTTAATAAATAAATAAATAATAAGAATATATATATTAGGCTTTTGGTTTTGGTATTTTCATGTAGAGAATTTACGAAGATGTGGAATTATGTTATGAAATCTTATTTTTGAATAAAATAATATTAAATATATTGTTTGAATCACATAAATATATAATTTAGTGATGATAAATCATCTAAATAAGGATTAATTTGAGCCTTTAAATTTGTTAGGACTGAGGAAACTAATCATATATAGTATTTAGAATTATTTTAAGCAAGATCAGCAACTCTGATTTATATTGTGTAAAGGATATTGAAGGGTAAAAAGAATGTAAGATCTAGTAAGTTAATGTATTAATATAAATATATCATTACATTATAGATCATTTATTGAAGATATTATAATATTTTATGATCTAGTATTTTATAATCATGTGTGGAAATAGATGTAGAAGGACATTGTGGACTCCAGTAACACCATATGAGGCAATAGAAAAATCTTATTGTGTGACTCAAATTTGATGCTAGATAGTATGGATATTGGTAACACTATGTGATATAAATTAAATTTCACCATATTTGAAAATTGTAGTTAATATATAGTGAGACTATATATTTACCATTATAATGGAAAAAAATATTTTAATATTGAATCTATGTTGGGGTTGTCTAACCGACATGGTAAGAAGTTGAACATTGTATCAAACCTTTTAGATAATATGTTTCATTCTATCTCTTATCATTTATATGTAAGAGGTGAGACTATAAGATATCAGAGTAACATGAATAGTTGGTGGATTGTTTAACATACCCTAGAGGTTGAGTTGGATAATAGTTCATTCATAAGCAGAAAAATGGAGTAGTGATTTTACCCCACCCCCTGTCAGTGGTATCATAGTGAATCAAGATCTTGAAATTTTATCATATAATTTATTTCCATCTGAAATGAAAAACCAATAGCTTTAATGAGTGAAACCATTATTCTTAACTAAATACTATCTGAATATATGATGTTCTGATTCGAAGAGATTCTAGATGAACCCTAGATGAATGATTCTATATTTTTACCTCTTATATAATAATTATGATTCTCAAAATATATAATGAAGAATATGAAGAAAATATATAAAAATAAGATTAATGGTTATTCAACATAGAATAAATAATTTTCAAATGAATGCACATATTATGGATGAATTCATAATGATACATTAATTTACTTATTATTTTAAATCTTGGAGAATTTGAGAAATTTTCCTATTAATGAAGTTCCATATGTATTTTAATATAATAATAGACATCCTAAAAAAATATTATAGGTATACAAAAATGAATATTGAATATAGTATTCACTATAAATTATGTTCCATAATTATAATTATATAATAAAAATAATAATGGATTCGATGAAACCTTAATTATTTTTAAATAGACATTTGTGGTGGTTGATGAATCAAAGGAAGAACTAATAATATTTTTCTACATTAAATTTACAGTAGTTAATAAACAATTAAAAAGATTATTCTTGTAGAATTATACGACAAAATATATTTATTTAGAAGTTCCATATTCATATGGGAAACATTTTATATCCTTTTTGTTGTTTGAAGAAGATAAAATACATACAGAAGTAATGAGTATTGAGGATTTGTATAAGTCATTGAAAAAAGAAGTAAAAAATCACAATTAATTGATTATAAAAATGAATAATGAGTGAAAATATATTTAAATTCCATATAAATGGAGATAAATATTCTCTACATGAAATATATTAAACAAGATTTAAATTTAAATGATTTGGAGAGAACATATGATGTTACTTGCAACATATATGAAATTTTTTTTACTACACAATTCATTAATGAATTTCATGACTCTGAGAAGACTCATAACAATGGGAAAATATGATTTATATTATGTGATAATGCATCCACCTAAATTTCATATAAATAGAAAAAAAAAATTTTATTTAAATATGTTTATACTAATATAGCCTCATCGTCTTTTGTAGAATACAAATTTATAATTGTAAATTTATCAGATAAGAAACCCTAGATATCATCAGTGGTTGATGCCATAAAATTAATGAAATATTGTTCCCAAAAAATTTCTAAGAATAATTATAGTACTTCCCAAAAAAAAGAAGGTGTCAAAGTGTTCCAAAATGTTTCATGGAAATGGAAACCATGATTTTATGTCTATTTTTTGTATGATGTGGAATTTGGACATCATCTCATTAATTATTGGCATGATTTTACAATGTATGGTAAACATATAATTCCTATATAAAGGGGGAGTAGATCATTTTAAAAAATAAGGAAATTTAAAATTATTTATTGAATTTCACCATTATGTTGTGAAAATAAGCAGAAAAAGGTTGATCACATTACTCTAAATAAGATTATAAATAATGGATTAATGGATACCGCATATACTATAAAAATATTCTTATACTAAGGAAAAAAATACCATACCATGGATCATTGAAAACACCACATGGAAGTAAAATTTATTGGAGGAATACTAAAATAAAATAACAGATAAAAATATGATGGAAATCATAATATTGGATAGATTTAATACATCCTATGTGAATATGTCAAGAGGTTTCTGAAATATTTAAAAAATAAATTTAGGAATAAGTATTATAGAATCACCAACAAGAATAATCATTTAAGGTAGTAATGTCAAACAATTATGCTTGATAAGGAAACATTTCAAAAAACTAGATAATTTTCATTTAAAATAGAAAAAAATTATTATGTTATTTTAGTTATAAAAAATTAGATAATTGGAAATGATTTTTCAATTATTGAAAAGAATATTGTCAAATACTCTTATAAAACTAAGGAAGGGGTGTCATCAAATTTTATTATAAAAGGTATAATAAATTTTTTTTTAGGAAACTCTTCGCTTTAGTATGTTCACAAGAAATTTATAATCCTACATCCCTTATACTTATTTTTCTAAACTAGAATGAAGGTAAATTATTAAAAATTGATATTCTTCATTCATTTCATCAATTGTTTATGATGATGAATATAGTGTATCACTACTGGGTAGAAACATTTATACTAATGCATTACCATGAACATTTAATAGCACACTTGATCTTTAGAATAAATTTCTCAAGGGGGTGGTAGAACACAATAATGATGAAATAAAAATGTAGTAATATTTTATGTGATAGATAGTTTTTGATGTGTTTGTTTTAGTTGTTTCAAGATTATATAACTGCTAACATTTCTCATATCCATAGAAATGAGTAAGTTTAATATCTTGGTGACGGTACAAAAGATCAATATTCCTCATGGATATAATTTATTTTTTGGAAACATTTATATGAATTTATACACGAAGTAATACCATATATACTTCCATTTAATATACCAAAACAAAATTTCATTAATAAATAAATGGATCTATTGTTAGTGATTAGAGTAAAACTTGTAAAGAAATCCTTATATTTATTTTTGATAAGGTGGAGAAGAAATGATAAGAAATTCACCAATTGATTGGGTTAATTATTAAGGCTTTTGAAAACAAATAAAACATGTTATAGTGTTGAATCCAATGGACTGGGATATTTTTATCACTATAGTGTCTATATTTATTGGATATATAATAAGATAAGTTAAGGTGTTAGTAATGAATCATGTATAATAATTACTCATCAAATCAATTGTCATGATTTTTTACATTGTATTAAGTTGTAATGCTTGTTTAATTTTTGTTGAGTATGAATTATTTTTTCCAATAAGAGATTATAGTTGAAGACCATGTAAAATTGATTTAAAACATGAATTATTTAATGAATACCATGAAAATTAAAATATATTTATCTTTTCATTGATGTATATTTGATGATGAGTTGTTATTATAGGATCCGACCTTTAAATTTTATAAATAAATTTATTATATGTATTTTGGTGGTAAATTATTAGGAAACTGGACAACTATAAAGTCTATAATGTTAATAATTATCTGATTTTTTGGGAGAATATTTAACCACAATGGAGAGCCAGAATACGTAGCTCGCATGGTGGATTGGGTGGGAGTTCCTGCAAGGGTCGGCATGTGTTCACACAGTAGTGCATATAAGCTAATGGGTGAAATATGAATGAGGACATATAGCCACCATTTTGCGGTGGAATTTTTTATGTACTTTTTTGTGATGTTTGGTTTTGGTATAAAACCCTAGGCTACTCACTCTAACCAAGTTCACGGAACAAAACCTATTATAATGTAGTGATTGATCAAAACATGGATTAATATGTGAAATTCAATGCCTGAAATATTATTCATCAAAATAATTGATATATTTAACTAATTTACATCCTATAAATATCATTTTACTCTCATAATAAGACCTAAAACACTATATTCAATCTCATGTTGATATTTTTCTGCAGTATTTGGTGTTCATCATGTCGTGACGCCAAGATGATCACGTCGAAGCATTTGTGTTGTATTTGATAGTCCTGTAGATTTTAACATGATATAAGAATAAATAAATTTTCTTATAATGAATAAATTATTTCTAATTCTAGTTTATAAATTCTACATAATGCTACCCACTTATTAGTAACTATATAAATGTACTTGGGTAAGGGAAAGATAGGGCTTCATCACATAAAAAAATTTCTAAACGTTATTATTGTTTCCCAATATTAAAATTAAAGCAACCCATGGGTGAATATTTAATAATCCAATTTATTAATGATATAAATTATCCTGGACATTATGGAATCCCTCCATTTTATTACATAAAATTACATTACATTTTATAAAAAGCGTATCTTAAAGGTTTAGTATTTTAGAAAAAGGTACATAATACATGAAAACATATAAAATTATACTAATAAACATTAAAGTATTATTAATTTGTTAATAAAAATTAAAAATAATTCAAATAATAACCTAGGTACGTACATTAAAGAAAATTAGTGATTAGAAGGTTCGATAAGGAAAAACATGAGAAACAGTTCAGATGTGAACTTGAGTGATATCAATAAACACATGAGGAATATCCTAAAAGAAGGATAAATAGGAATATAATAACAATAATAATTTTTATCATAACTTGATAATGTGGCTAAAACATTTAATTTATACATTCATAAGCATATCACCATGGTAAATCCCCAAGGTGTCCTAAATATTACCAAGGTTACTCACAAATGTATCGTAAAATATGTCACCTCAAGAGATTAATTTCATTACCCAATACGTTGTAATTATATACAGTAAAACTCTTAATATATAATTATTTACATGTGATCCACAAAAATCATAATAAAATACTTCATAAATATCCCAGAGAGAATAAAATAAATGGATTTCATATCAAAATCATGGTGTTTTAAAAAGTGATTAAAAACATTATCATTATATCATTTATAACACACAGAAAGGGGATGACGGTATTATATATGTCAATTACAGAATAAAATAAATAAATTTTACATATTTTTGAATACCCCAATAAAATGAAGAGGTGTGAGTATTCACATAAAAAATAAAATTATTTCTTGAGAAAAAAGGGAGATATTTTGAGATTAAAATTTTGAAACATAACAGTTATAAAACACAGTTTTATAAAAAATTAAAATGAGATGGTACATGTTTAACCCATTAATAAATGAAATATAACATATTATAGGGAAATAATAAAATTTAAATAATAACAAGCTACGAAAATTTGAAAGACATACCACATAAAAGATAACTTGAAAGGAAAAGAGAATTTGGGAATTCCCATACCTTGAAGAGTAATTTATAAAACTATAGGATCAAGATCTTGAGGGGTTGAGGACATCTTGGGATAACTCATTGGGAGGAAATAATATTATATCTTCTCATGGGATGATTTTGTAATGAAATAAAAATAATTAATAGCTTGGTATTTAAAGTAAAATAGAGGGAGTTTTTTTATTAATTTATGATAACGCCTCATCGGTGGTATTTGATAGACTATAAGCTTTCACATGGTTTTTTTCCAATGGTTTTATCCCATTTAGACATCTCATATAATATTTTAAACCACATTAGTCATACAACATTTTAAAGCACATATTACATCATTATGATATCATAAAACACACTAGAAACTCAAATACTATATTTTCACCATTCACCAAAAAAGGAAACATATTATAAAAATATCATAAATTAACCCGAACATAATATCGATGATTGGAATTCAAAATTGTTCTCTACTTTATGAAAATAAATTTTAAAATATGAGAAATTAAATTTTTAAGTGAAATTACTATTTATTCGAAATAATATTGATACTTAACTAATAATTTCTGAAATAGTTATGTATTTATACTATTACATCACAGTACCATTAATGATTCCTAAAATTAAATTTATAATTCCATAGGTGAGGATACTATTCTATTTGTTATATTGTAATTCATAAGGTTGATATTACTATTCAAAAGATACTATTCACCAAAAAATAAGTTGATCATATCAGAATCTAAATTTCTTACTGATCATAACCATACATGTCCTTTTTTCAAAAATCATTTCACAAAATAAATTATTTAAAGTATAAGAAATATTTTAAAAAACTATTTTTTCAATATTCATCAATAGTATAAAACATCTAAGAAACATACCAAAAATTAATCATGAATTTATTTTGACATTTAAAAATAAAAAATAATAGTAATTTTACAATAATAATAAATTAAAATTATCTTTATACAAATGGATTACATAAATAAATTATTGTATCATTATGTAACCCTTTATAACAACTGCATATGACCTAAGAGTAAGGTGTGTAATAGTGATTGAATCTTGGGGTGTCTCAGACAACAATGTATGAGTGGGGATTTTTATCAACATGAACATCTCTTATATGGAATTTTGTTCATGTATTACATATTAAAGCTCATCTTGGGCTAGGTTTAGATCAAAGAACACTTATGCTAACTCCATTACAATATTGAAGAAATAGGCTTCGATTGGAACAATTCTACTGGTAGGGTTCATTGAATATTCTTTCTACATTAATTTTCCATTATCATTTCAATTAATAGACAATATTTTTAACGTTGAAAATTATTATTGTTTCCAATGATCATATCAAACAACAATCATATAATGGTAAACATATGATGGTTACATTTAATTTTTACTAAAATTTTATTATTTATTACAACATATTAAGAAAAACGTTTTTAGGAAAAAAATTATTATTCAAAAGTTATGGTTGTTACATTCATCCCCTCTTATGAAATTTCACCCCCGAAATTTCAACTTGTACTCTGAGAAAAAAAAATGTGTGGGTACTTCAACCTCATATTCCCCTCTGGTTCCCAAGTGGAATTTTCTTATTTTTGGTTCCACTACAACACTTTCAAAATGTAGGTAGTCATGATACATTGAACCTTGTCTCCACAATCCAAAATCTACATTAGTTTCTCCTCATAAGAGATGTATTATTCCAGTTTTACCGCCTTTATATTAAGCACAAGTGAAGGGTTAGGTATGTACCTCATTAATAGGGATACAAGGAATATATCAAGATCATGTGCTAGATTTATAGAAAGTTTAAATTGATATGCCATTTCTCCTACACGATCAAGGATATCATAGGGAAAATGTTCCCAGGGATCATATGCCATTTATTCCCAAACCTCATGACTCTCTTCCAAGGTGATATTAGAAAAAAGGAATTTTCACCATCCTTAAAATATAATTCCCTTAAATGGTTGTCATCATAACTCTTCTGCCTAATATAATTATCATTTATGTGGTCTTGGATGACATAAACATTATTTTTCATCTATTGCACAAGATTATACCCAAGAATCATTCTCTCAATAGCTTCATCCCAACGAGTAGGAGTTCTATATCTCTTTCCATATATATCATCCTAGGGTGCCATTTGAATTCTTAAATGGTGGATGTATTTAAAAGATAACTCAAATAATGATATATTTTGATCACATCCACCTTTAAATTCCATTGAGAATGTTATCATCATGTCCTCGAGTGTCTAAATATTCCATTCATATTGGTCATTATTTTGAGGGTGACAGGTCGGTTTGAAATTCTATTCCGTACACAAATCATTTTGAAGTCTTCTCCAAAAAAATTGTGAACCTTGGATCACGATTAGATAAAATAGAATGTGGAACTCCATTTATCCTTACCACTTGCTTTATGTAAATCTTGGAAACGTGAATAATAGGGAAATAAACCCGAATAGAGATAAAATGGATAGTAATTGAGAGATGGCCCCATATAACGCATATTTTGTTGCTTCCTTTGGATGTTAACAGAAGAATAGTGAAAATGTATATAGCAATATTGTCCCACATCAATGCTAGTATGTGTAGTGGTTATAATAACACATTAAGAAGTTTTCACTCTACCTTCGCTTGCTGACATACAAAGCACCTTGTAGAGTAGTCAGTAATCTCTATTTTCGTATTATCATAGCAATAATGATAAAAAATGACCATATACATTTTATTGCTTCTAGGATGTATTGATAATTCAAAGTTATGATCTTTATCCGTCATCTAATTCCTTATTTCGATAATAGATGGAATACATAGCCTTGAATGAAATTTTAGTACACATTCAAGATCAATATTTAACTCTAGATAATTCTCATCCATCACAGCCTGAAACATCTTCTTTAACAAAGGATATTATTTCTAATATGTCATGATATTATATATTAATTATAGTTGATAAATCATTTGTGATAGGGTTGATGATTCCCCTTCTCTTACGATTCCCATGTCCAGTTTTACACGGACTTTGATTAATGGATCTCCTTGATTCCTCTTCATTTACAGAACAATGAGGTCTTACCTACTTAGTGCATCAACAACATTGTTTTCACATCAAGGATGATAATTAAATGAACAATAATATTCTTTAAGGAGTTCCAACCATCTCTTCTATCTCCTGTTTAACTCATTTTGTGTGAAAATATATTTCAAACTTTGATGGTCTGTGCATATAACACATTTCTCCCCGTGAAGATAATGCCTCCAAATATTTTGAACAAAAACAACCACAACCATTTTAATATCATGTGTTTGATAATTTTTCTCATGAGGATATAACAATCATGATGCATAAGCTATGACATGGTCATTTTTCATAAGGATGCGCCCAACCCCGTTTATAGATGCAATGCTATAAATAACGAATCATTCTCTGATTGATGGCAGAGTTAACCTGAGTGTAGTAACCAGTCTCTTCTCCAACTCTTGGAAACATTCCTCAATCTCTTTTTTCTAGATTAACTTGAAGCTTTTTAGAGTTTACATGGTTAATGGACTATAAAGTCATGAATTTTTGTTCAAAAACCTCCTATAATATCATTTTAAACCTATGAAACAATGAATATCAATTACTATTTTATTATGAGGAAAATTACTTAAAACAATTGTCATTGGATGATAAACTGAGATTCAATCATTGGATACAATTATCCCTAAGGAATAAAATTTTTGTAACAAAAAATAACACTTGATGAAGTTTCAAAAAATTAATTTCTTCCATAGAGTTTGCAAAAAAACACTTAGATGATAATCATGCTCACCATGAATTTTATAATATATCATAATATAATCAATAAAAACTACCACAAAGTTATCATGATAGTCCCTAAATACTCTATTCATAATATTCATACAAATTGATTGTGTATTAGTCAAGCTTTAGGGGAAAACAACAAACTCATAATACCCATATCTTGATCAAAATGTGTTTTTTTAGAATATATTCCTTCTTCACCCTCAATTGATGATAAACATATCGAATATCAATCGTAGAGAATAATTGAGCCCCATGAAGTTGTTCAAATAATTCACCAATAAATGGAATATGGTATTTTTTATTCATTGTGACTTCGTTTAGTTATCTATAATCAACTCATAGCTTCTTTGATCCATCCTTCTTCTCACAGAGAGAACAGGTCCTCCCCAAGTAGATGAACTCAGTCTAAAAAACCCCTTATCCACAAGATCTTTGAGGAGTTACTTTAATTTCTCTATGTCCACATTTTCCATCCAATATGGTATCATTGAAACCAGATGAGATCCATGTAAGAGTTTAATGGATAACTCTACCACTCTTTATAGTGGATGTTCAAGAAACTCCTTAAGAAATACATAAATGTATTCATAAAAATTGGGGACATCCGCTATTCATATACTATGATTTCCTTCTTCATCTTCACTGATCAAATCCATAACAAAGGATCTAGTTGGTTCTTGTAGACAAAACTCAGGCCAATATATCTTCCCTTTAATGAATGTTTTAGGTTTATCATTAAAGACTACAAATATTTCCTTGCTTTTTCCATTGATCATATCATTATAATTTGAGTGCCATTCCATCCCTAGTATAATGTCAAATTCCAGCATGCGAATGACTACTAGAATTATGATAATATTGTGATCATTAAGGTAAATACTAGAGTTTTTTAACACTAATGATTCTTGGATAATCCCACCAGGAGTCTTGACTGATAACTCTAATATAAAAAATTCAAGGCTCGATTATAAATTCTTTTAAAAGTTGGAGGAAATAAAGGAATGGGTAGATATAGAATCAAACAAAATACTTGATAGATTTTAGAGAAAAACAAAAGTACCTTCCACTACATCATTTGGAAATTCAAATTCATCCATCATGATATAAAAAGCATGGCCTTTCTCCCTTGGCCTATGGTGAGTCTACTAGAGATTCCCATTCTATCCCCTCTGATTTAGACAGTGATTGGAAAAGTGAAAAAGCTTTCCAAACTTGAAGCATTAGACAACTGGAATGACCTACACCATCTTCCCCTTGTCATTAGTTTTGGAAAGTTTAGGCTTCACCCCACTATGAATATTCTGTGGGATATGGCCATCTCTTCCACACTTGTATCACTTCCCGCTTCCAAGAAGGCTGTTGCTTGAATTATTTTTCATGCATTTATTACACATGGGAGGTTTCACTTAATTAACACCAATTTCCAAATCAAAGATCCTCCCCAATATTGGCTACATTTATCACTTGCTTTCATTATATTTTTGAGACCACTACATCTCACTGAACTATCGTTCGACTTTCATAGTAGTCCACATTATCTCCTCATAGCTATCATAGTCTCATTTGACTAGATTCATCTGTATATGTGATCTTAGTCCACCAAATAATCAATCAAACATCCCATTAGGAAAGATGAAAAATAATGATGTGTAACAAGAAATTCTTATGAAGTTCATTTCATAGTTTCTAATAGTTCCGTTCTCATTCTGCTTCAGCTAGAGAAATTTCATCTCTATTTTCATTCTTATTGAATGAGGGAAATTCATATTGAATAAGATCCCTATGACATCATCCCACTCCATAAATTCAATATCCCATATTCGACTAATATTTTTAAGCATTTCCCACTACTGATCAGCTTCGACCTCTATGTGGTAAACAGACAAAGTTACCTTCTCTTTTTTGAACATCGGAGTGTAGAAAAGATCATTTTGATATAGGTGATCCATTTTTCAAAAATAAATTGTTCAGTAGATCCATTTAATGTTTTTGGACATTGACATATAATGGACTCAACATAAATTTTTTCCATACATGGTGAAATCAGTATCTAAACTTGACCCAAGTTATTCCGCATAACTAGGGTCAGTTGGTTCATCATTCTCATGAAAGTTTCCATTCTAGCTTCCATTGGAGGGTTGTCACAACATGGTCCATTGCAGTCACCATTTGAATGATTCATCCTATTTTTTTCAATTTTATAAAACAATAAAACATTAGTGAGAAACTTATTTGATTCATGAATATTTTATCTTTAATGGATTTTTATGTCCTAAAATTTAATTCATAAATATAATATTCGTTAACTATAATTACATTTTTCTATAGGGCCTTCATAATAATTCATAAAAAACATGTGATTAACCAACAATATCTCCTGGGAGTGTAATAATAGGAGTGAATATAGTCCCATTTTCTTCCATGTATTCCAATTTGAGTCTGGTTCAAATCATTTTTTTTCGGGTTTTCCCCCTAGATATATTTCTGCTAAGTAACAGCCCGAGATTTTGTGAAAAATATTCTTTTTAATTTTATTAATGTCTTGTGTTGTACGCTACACCAAAAAGAGCTTGCAAAACACACATCCATGACTTTCCTTGCATTACACGCAATCACGACCTTCCTCGATAGCGTGTGTAGTACGCAATACTGAGTTTCACTAAACAACGATATGCTATTAAAATATTATTAAAACTAGCTATTAAGAATATTAATAACCACCTTTTAAAATTTTAGAAATTTTATCTCTCAAAATGAAATTCATTTTTGGATTCGGAGTATCGAATTTAGCCTAAGGTGAAATTTTGGTACTTTTCGGATAACTTTCATATTTTGATGAATAGTGAAAATTACTAAATTATAATTAAAAAAAACATTTTTAATCGAAATAATTAATAGTGATAAATTATTAATTTGAGTGGTTTTAAAGTATATTTAGAATATATTTTTACAATTCAATACAATGTTGTTCATTGGATGTAATTTCACATTTACACCAGACATAAACAAGTGTTAATCTTTTGATAGTTATTATTTTTTAAAAACATGCTATTTGTTGTGACTGCGGAAAATAATTATAAAATTAATTATTTAAACTTATATGTTGGGAATTTTTGTACAATAGAAATTATTTTTGAATTCGGAATATCAATTATAGCTTAGGGTGAAATTTTGGCATTTTTCTGAAAAACATCAATTTTTTATGAATAGTGAAACTACTAAGTGGTAGTTAAAAAAAATAATTCATAAATATTAATTTTACCGCTTATGTGAATGGAATTTCAAAAATCTGAGAGACACGGTTGATGTCAGTAAGTAAAATGCGGTTCAATGAGATGAAAATAATTTTTGGTGAATAGTAACTTTTTACTTTTATTTACCAGGATTAAAAGTAAATAGGGTAATTATGGGTAAAAATGGTGTTAATATTACCCTGACAAATGTCCTAGTCCTATTGGACAAGTGTATCTAGACCAAAAACAACCTTAAGTGTAAAATATTATCATTTAGGCCCACTTGGATTAGATTAAGACATTTATTATTATTTAATTCAAAGAAAAGTTAAAAGAGTTAAAATCAATATTTATTTACTAAGACATTTTTAATATAGGGTTATACATAATATAATTTCGACTATAAATATTAATTAGAAAGCTAAAAATATTTCCTACATAATGGTAGTTTATTTGTAAATTTTAGACTTTAAATAATTTAATTTATTTATGACACTACAATGATGATGTAATTACCTTTTTAAGAAAATATTAACATAATTGATGTTATAAATGCCCAAATAAATGTAATTTGAGACTTTTTATGACTTACAATAATTTTCTAGGTTAATATGACATGTTATTGTTGATTTATGTAACTTGGTTCGAACTTATAATTCTGTTAGAAATTTCATAAAAATCATGTACCAAATAGTGTCAAAATTGACATAAATTAGTTTTTAAAACAAATATTATATTATTAAATCTTATTTATTTCTTAAAAATCTAAGGTTCGGCCAAATGACTTAGATAAGGATATATATATTAATAATAAACAACTTTGGGTTCGTTTGTCTTGATATAGTAAGTTTATTAACCATATAGTGTAAGAAAACAAAAAGACACGGTAAAAGTTAAATTATTTAACTTAGAGTTAAATCTAATTGATAAGTTTAAAATAATAACCTAAACTTGTATAAATCATATTGGATGAGATTATTTCGACCCATACCCACTTAATCTTCGAAATAATACCATTTGGAACCATTATAAACCGAATTTGACGTTAATATAAAATAATATTTTGAGATTTTCCTAAGATGCCCCTCTCCTCCCTTATAAAAGGGCACCTCCTCCCTCTCTTCCTCACACAACTTTGAGCCTTCATGCTCGTCCAACCCCTGCCAAAATCTCTTCTACACTTCCCTAGTATCATCCTAGAGGTCCTGGTATTTTCAAAGACCATCCTTAGTTCTTTAAGTGGAGGTTAAGAAAAGGAGCGTCAAAAAGAGGTAATATCCATTACCGATCTTTTTCAATTTCTTTCTTCTTCAACATATTCTTCTTTATTTGTTTCATGATAAAGTAATAACACAATTATTTATTATATACTGATATGTTATTATAAATATGAAACAACTCTAATTAACCTTCTATCCATCCTACGGAAAAAGGAAATCACCGCGTGTGCGTACGTACGGAATACCGTCTCCATGCCGTGGTGTAATCTATTTTCCGCCACCACCTTAATTGGATGGGTATAATGGTGTAATTATTAACTATATATGATTATTATAGAGTGATATTGAGACTGAAACAATATACATACACTTCAACACAATTCCACGACCATGGGAACGATATCATCGCTCGTGCGTACGTACGGACTACCGTCTCCACGACGCGATTAGATTCATTCTCAATGATTAACCATTCATGAATGAATATAAAATATATATAATAAGTACTAATTATATATATGACATAATAATGATACTGGATTTACGTATATTTATATTTATGTCATCTACTTAATTCCATTCAATTCAATAAGGAAACGAAAATAGCGTTCATGCGTACGTACGGACTACCGTCTCAATGAACAGTTTATTTCTTTCCCATTTACTGATTTATAATATATATGTATATTCTAAATATATATATATGAATCATGTTTTATATTCTGGAATTAATTAATAATGATCTAAGTAATCATATGAATAATTACAAGTTAAAAACACGAACGACAAATGAGACGATTTTACCCAAAACAGTACTTTAACATGAATTTACAAAAGAACGGGTAATATAAAGTCATAAGTGGACCAAATATGATATAATAACAATGAATATGATTCTGGAATAAGTCAATAACATTATTTAAATCATTATACAGGAGGTTTGGACACTTAGAAAGCAAGTCAGATCTAAGGTAAGGGAAATATCACAATCTCATTTCTATCCGAGATTGTTTATATTTTGAAATTTACTGGGGTGTATTTTATCATCCACATCCATGTTTCCTCAATATGTAATATTATTTCCATCCACCTACAATTGTTTAAATCTAATTTTACCCTTCGGTGAGTTTTTAGTAAAAGATATTAAAGGAATCTTTTGTCGTTTTTCGTACGAGGTACTTTTTGACTTTTCCGACAAAAGTACAAAGAATGTTTTTTTTAAACTTATACGACATGAATGGATTTTTAAAAAATTATTTCCAAAAATCTTCCTTTACAAGTTTTCAAGTTTATTTTTAATCAACTTATTTTAGTTTAAAGTCGTATGACATGTTAAGAAAGGAAAAATGTTTTTGAAGTAGAAATGATATTTTCCTCAAGAATGGAGTTCAAATGTTTTATCAAAATTATTTTCCATCTAAGATAATAAAGGGTTCTGTTTCTATCCCTATTATTACATTAATTTGATTATTTTGTGATGGAATTATATTTTTATGAATCCCTTTATCTTATATGAATTGTTTTATGATGTCACGATGTTTAAGATTCCCATTTTGGTTACATGGGTTATGCTATGATGTATGGTTTTCTAATTTTGTGGCACACATAAGAATGGTATCATTATGAGATGGTTGGGACCTATATCTCCCTCCAATGCATCGGGTAAAGATTTTATATCTCATGAGATAGACATGGTTGGAACGGTAGGTTATACCGGTTCAGTGAAACAGGACTGAAACAAGGGTGACTCAGTTCAGAAAGGGACTTTGTCCACTAAGATTGTCTTGGAAATGAGTCTTGACTAATAAGAAATGATTCTCTATGATTATGTGTGTATGCCACAAAGTTTCATGTTTTATGTTATGATTATTGTGATTACATTTCACTGCCATGATTTACCCCATGTTATGAAATTATGATCTCTTTTGCTGGTTAAGATTTCCAAAAGTTATGTGCTTATGTATATGATGTGATTGATATTTCTTTTGTTTACCCTTACTGAGCATTTGAGCTCACCCTTTCATGTTTTATTTTCCCCAGGATATAAAAAAAGTTTTTAGGTAAAAAAAGGGAGATCTTTATGGAAGATGTTGATGATCTTTCACCACGATTAGAAGATTATATTCCATGTTTCCAAAGACACAAAACTATTACGATCCTTGAGTGTGTGTTTTTGTTATGTACTAAGTATTCCGCAAATATAATGTAATGTAAATGTACGTCAGGCTTCGGGTCTCTACAGTTGGTATCAGAGGACAGGTTTAGTCATCCTTTGGAAACTAGGAAGCGAAAACGTTAGTGAGATCCCTAGAGACACTTCTAAGGTATGTCTAGGGATGTCCCTAAGGATAAGTATACGTATAGGATATAGTCCTAGAACTATGGTAACGATATTAGATTAAACCTAAGATGTTAGATATTGAAGTTACTCCCCCTTTATTATGATTTCTGCCTCTAACAATATTCTTTTTGGGTTTTAGAAAATGGCTGGAAACAAGATGATTCATGATAATGGAGGATATTATGGACAATGGAATGATATTATTCATGAGAAACCAAATGAAATGGGATTTGGAAGTCCAACCATCATTATTATGCCGAATCAGCAATCTCATAATATCATCAATAAACTCAAATTTGGTAAGTTTCCTGACATGGCTAATAAGAGAAAAATGGAGTTTCATGATTATCATAGAGGAAAGAAAGTTCAATTTCCCCTATGTAAATCATGTGGGAAGAGGCATCAATGAGAATGTTTCAAGGGAACTAGAAGACGCTTTAGGTGTGGAAAAGAGGGACACAAAGAATGGAAGTGCAAAGGAAAAGGTTTAGTTTACACCATGGATGAGGATAATGGTATTGCTACGACATCAAAAATGGTTAAGTGTTTTAAATGTGGAATGTATGGGCATTATGCAAACCAATTTCCTAAGGGAAAGACTCATGAAGAGAATCAGTATGGTCGTATGGGTAGTATTTATGTGGATGATGATGAAGAGACTACAAATGATATATGAGATGAAAGAATTGTTGAATCTCGGTTAATGGTTTAAGAATGTAGTGGAATGATTACATGTTTATCATGTGTAATGTTGAATAAGTAATCTCATGGTACTATGGAATAAAGAGACATCTAAGGATTGTTACACTATTGTATTTCCTTGAGTTTTGAAAGTGTATGATTAATGTTACCAGTATCCATGAAAGTTTATTCAGATATTTTTGGAATGTAAATGATATGTGCATAACGAAGGGATAAGGAGAAAATTAAATGTTTGATAGTATTCATGAGCTCATGACTGATATAATGAGAATGTTATATTATGGTTTGAGTATATAGAATGTTTGGATTTTGGTATATGGAAAGAGTTAACTTTTAACTGCATTCATGTTTTCACTAAGGTTCAATGGGTATTCAAGAGAATACATGATTAAGTCCTTTGAATGTTTGGAATGTGACCAAAAAGACATATCTTATGATATATGGGGATCAACGACAATATTAAATCTCTGGTAATCATTTTCACTATATTATGAGAGTGGACTGCAGTATTATCGATAAGCCTAAAGATTAGAATGGATTATGTATTTTTTAATGATAGAAGATTTTCGATATTATTGATGGGATGTTATAGTAATGTAGTTTTAGAAAAAGGACAACCTACAGGACGGGCGACAGCCCATCGCGTCGGACAAGGATGTGGGAATCGAACCCACAACCGAACTGCGACTAGCCTTTATCGCATACCACTGGCCTACAGGAAGTCCATGTTTAGTATAAACTAGTTTTATTATATTAAGCAGTATGATATATGAAGTATAAAGTCCATTTTAGGAACCATATATGATTAATCTCACTATAGATTGACTTATGTAAATAACTTTTGCTAACCTTTTGTTTGAGACAGATGGAATTACCCGTCATTCTATCACATGATCTTCTAACACTTCACGAATAACAAATTCAACTTCATTTATTTAAGAGATGAAGTGGAAACTATTCAAGGCACGAACAACAGTGAGATTGTACCAATATAAAGTAAGTATTTATTCTAATTCAAATTCATTAACTTTATGGAAACGATCTTGAAAACCAAAAATGTTGTCCTTGTGCTCTTATATCTCAATAATCAGATGGTACCTTATATCATCACAAATCTATGGATTTGTGATTACTGTCTTTTCCATAGCTATGTTCCCTACCACTCTCCATCAGAACATTATGGTTAGATTTCTCTTCCATATCCATATTTTCACCTATGTGGAAACCCAGCGATTAGTTTATTTGGGTAACCGTTACTTTTCATACTTTTGATTTTAAATATTGGTTTTGATATTCCTTTTTACGATGTGGGTTTCTATTAAAGAAACATTCGAATAGTAAACCATTTATAACCCCGACGAATTTCGAGGGCGAAATTCATTTTAAGGGGGGTAAAATGTAACAGCCCGATATTTTGTGAAAAATATTCTTTTTAATTTTATTAATGTCTTGGGTTGTACGCTACAACAAAAGGAGCTTGCACAACACACATCCTTGACTTGCCTTGCATTACACGCTATCGTGACCTTCCTCGATAGTGTGTGTATTACGCAATATCGAGTTTCACTAAACAATGATATGCTATTAAAATATTATTAAAACTAGCTATTAAGAATATTAATAACCACCTTTTAAAATTTTAGAAATTTTAGCTCTCAAAATGGTCTTCATTTTTGGATTCGGAGTATCGAATTTAGCCTAAGGTGAAATTTTGCTACTTTTTGGATAACTTTCATATTTTGATGAATAGTGAAAATTACTAAATTATAATTAAAAACATCTTTTTTAATCGAAATAATTAATAGTGATAAATTATTAATATGAGTGGTTTTAAAGTATATTTAGAATATATTTTTACAATTCAATACAATGTTGGTCATTGGATGTAATTTCACATTTACACCAGACATAAACAAGTGTTAATCTTTTGATAGTTATTATCTCTTAAAAACACGCTATTTGTTGTGAGAGCGGAAATTAATTATAAAATTAATTAATGCAACTTATATGTTGGGAATTTTGTAAAATAGAAATTATTTTTGAATTCGGAATATCAATTATAGCTTAGGGTGAAATTTTTGCATTTTTCTGAAAAACTTCAATTTTTGATGAATAGTGAAACTACTAAGTGGTCGTTAAAAAAAATTAATTCATAAATCTTAATTTTACCACTTCTGTGAATGGAATTTCAAAAATCCGAGAGACATGGTTGATGTCAGTAAGTAAAATGTGGTTCAATGAGATGAAAATAATTTATGGTGAAAAGTAACTTTTTACTTTTATTTACCACGGTTAAAAGTAAATAGGGTAATTAAGGGTAAATATGATATTAATATTACCCTAACACATGTACTAATCCTATTGTACAAGTTTATCTCGACCAAAAACAACCTTAACTGTAAAATATTATCAGCTAGGCCCACATGGATTAGATTAGGACATTTATTATTATTTAATTCAAAGAAGAGTTAAAAGAGTTAAAATCAATGTTTATTTACTAAGACATTTTTAATATAAGGTTATACATAATATAATTTCGACTATAAATATTCATTAGATAGCTAAAAAGATTTCATACATAATCGTATTTTATTTGTAAATTTTAGACTTTAAATAATTTAATTTATTTATGACACAACAATGATGTAGTAATTACCTTTTTAAGAAAATATTAACATAATTGATGTTATAAATGCCAAAATAAATGTAATTTGAGACTTTTTATGACTTACACTAATTTTATAGATTAATATGACATGTTATTGTTGATTTATGTAACATGGTTTGAACTTATCATTCTTTTAGAAATTTCATAAAAATCATGTACCAAATAGTGTCAAAATTGACATATATTAGTTTTTAAGACAAATATTATATTATTAATTGTTATTTAATTCCTAGAAATCTAAGGTTTGGCCAAATGACTTAGAAAAGGATTTATATATTAATAATAAACAACTTGGGATTCTTTTGGCTTGTTATACTTTGTTTATTAACCATATAGTGTAAGAAAACAAAAAGACACGGTAAAAGTTAAATTATTTAACTTAGAGTTAAATCTAATTGATAAGGTTAAAATAATAACCTAAACTTGTCTAAATCCTATTGGATGAGAGGATTTAGACCCATCTCCACTTTAGCTTCGAAATCAGACCATTTGGAACCATTATAAACCGAATTTGACCTTAATATAAAATAATATTTTGAGATTTTCCTAAGATGCCCCTCTCCTCCCTTATAAAAGGGCACCTCCTCCCTCTCTTCCTCACACAACTTTGAGCCTTCATGCTCGGCCAACCCCTGAACAAATCTCTTCTCTACTTCCCTAGTATCATCCTAGAGGTCCTGGTCTTCTTCAATGACCATCCTTAGTTCTTTATGTGGAGGTTAAGAAAAGGCGCGTCAAAAAGAGTTAATATCCATTACCGATCTTTTACAATTTCTTTCTTCTTCAACTTCTTATTCTTTAGTTGTTTCATGATAAAGTAATAACATCAGTATTTATTATATACTGATATTTTATTATAAATATGAAACAACTATAATTAACCTTCTATCCATCTTATAGAAAAAGGAAATCACCGAGTGTGCGTACATACGAAATACCGTCTCCACGCCGTGGTGTAATCTATTTTCCGCCACCACCTTAATTGGATGGGTATAATGGTGTAATGAGTAAATATATATGATTATTATCGAGTGATATTGATACTCAAATAGTATACATACACTTCAACACAATTCCACGACCATGGGAACAATATCAACGCTCGTGCGTACGTACGGACTACCGTCTCCACGACGTGATTAGATTCATTCTCAATGATTAACCATTAATGAATGATTATAAAGTATATATAATAAGTACTAATGAAATATATGACATAATAATGATACTGTATTTATGTATATTTATATGTATTTCATCTACTTAATTCCATTCAATTCAATAAGGAAACGAAAACAGCGTTCATGCGTACGTACGGACTACCGTCTCCATGAACGGTGTATTTCATTCCCATTTACTGATTTATTATATATATGTATATTCTGAATATATATATATAAATCATGTTTTATATTTTGGAATTAAGTAACCATGATCTAAATAATCATATGAATAATTACAAGTTAAAAACATGAACGACAAATGAGACGATTTTACCCAAAACGCTACATTAACATGAATTTACAAAAGAACGGGTAATATAAAGTCATAAGTGGACCATATATGATATAATAACAATTAATATGATTCTGGAATAAGTCAATAACATTATTTAAATCATTATACAAGAGGTTCAGACACTTACAAAGCATGTCAGACCTAAGGTAAGGGAAATATCACAATCTCATTTCTATCCGAGATTGTTTATACTTTGAAATCTACTGGGTTGTATTTTATCATCCACATCCTTGTTTCCTCAATATGTAATATTATTTCAATCCACCTACATTTGTTTAAATCCAAGTTTACCTTTCGGTGAGTTTTTAGTAAATGATATGAAAGGAATATTTTGTCGTTTTTCGTACGAGGTACTTTTTGACTTTTCCGACAAAAGTACAAAGAATATTTTTTTAAACATATACGACATGAATGGATTTTTAAAAAAATATTCCCATGAAGCTTCATTTACAAGTTTTCAATTTTATTTTTAATCAAATTCTTTTAGTTTAAAGTCGTATGACATGTTAAGAAAGGAAAAATGTTTTTGAAGTAGAAAGGATATTTTCCTCAAGAATGGAGTTCAAATGTTTTATCAATGTTATTTTCCATCTACGATAATAAAGGGTTATGTTTCTATCCCTATTATTACATTTATTTGATTATGTTGTGATGGAATTATATTTTTATGAATCCCTTTATCTTATATGAATTGTTTTATGATGTCACGATGTTTAAGATTCCCATTTTTGTTACATGGTTTATGCTATGATGTATGGTTTTATGATTTTGTGGCACACATAAGAATGGTATCATTATGAGATGTGTGGGACCTATATCTCCCTCCAATGCATCGAGTAAAGATTTTATATCTCATGAGATAGACATGGCTGGAACATTAGGTTATACCGGTTCAGTGAAACAGGACTGAAACGAGGGTGACTCGGTTCAGAAAGGGACTTTGTCCCCTAAGATAGTCTTGACAATGATTCTTGACTAATAAGAAATGATTCTCTATGATTATGTGTGTATGCCACAATGTTTCTTGTTTTATGTTATGATAATTTTTATTACATTTCACTGCCATGATTTACCCCATGTTATGAAATTATGATCTCTTTTGCAGGTTAAGATTTCCAAAAGTTATGTGCTTATATATATGATGTGATTCATATTTCTTTTGTTTACCCTTACTGAGCATTTGATCTCACCCATTCATGATTTATTTTCCCCAGGATATAAAAAAAGGTTTTATGTAAAAAAGGGAGATCTTTATGGGAGGTGTTGAAGATCCTTCACCACGATTAGAAGATTATATTCCAAGTTTCCAAAGAAACTAAACTATTACGATCCTTGTGTGTGTGTTTTTGTTATGTACTAAGTATTCCGCAAATGTAATGTAATGTAAATGTACGTCAGGCTTTGGGTCTCTACATGCTAGATCCACATCCACTTGTTTGTATCCAGACATGGAAGTGTTTTTTTAAAAACATCTTACAGAATATTTCAAAAACAAATACCATGAAGTTTTAATATCATTAAAATTTTTAATAGGGTTCTTCATAATGGTTTCATATTCTATTTTCCACAAATAATGAAATCATCCTCAGATACCAACTTTGGCATCCCACCTTTTTATTACATAACATTGCATTACATTTTACCAAAAGAGGATCTTTAACGTTTAGTGCCATGGAAAAAGGTACATAATACATGATAACATATAACATTATTATAATCCCATTGAATAAATTTTTAATTTTTTCATCCTATGTACAATTACTCCACTTTATCACCTGGGGACATACTTCCAAGGAAAGGGTGATCAGAATGCCCTGTAAGGAAAAAACACGAGAAACAATTTACATGTGAACTTGACTAATATCTATAAGAACATGAAGAATACCACAAATGAATGATAAAGAGTAATTTAATAATAATAATAATAACATGAATAATAACATGAAAATGTGTATAAAATATTAAATTTAGACATTTATAAGTATATCACCAAGGTTCGTCTCTGTGGTGTCATAAATATTACAAAGGTTATTCCCCAAGGAATTGTAAAACATGTCATCTCTAGAGATTAATTTCTTTACACAATTAATTTGATTGATATAAATTCACACCAATAATATGTATTTATTTTCATGTGATTGACAAAGATCGTAGTTAAACATTTCGTAAGTAACCCATAGAGAATAAAATAATTGGATTTCATATCAAAATCATGGCGTCGTAAAAAGTTCTTAAAAACATGGTCATTATGTCATTTATAACCCACATAAAAAATGAAGGTTTTGTGTATGTAAATTATATAAAAGAGTAAATAATTATTTTATATTGATGAATTACCCTTGGAAATGTAGTGTTTTATGTATTCTCATAATGAATATAAAATAATTTATTGAAAGAATAGAGAGAGATTTTGAGATGATAATTTTGTCGCATGATGGGGATAAAAAATAGTTTTATAAAACACTAAAAAGAGAGGGGATAAGGGAAAACATTCATAAAATACTCATAATAAATTATATGGACAGAAAAATGGAAATAATAACATTTTATGGAAATTTTAAATACATAACACATAAAAGAGAACTTGAAATGAAAAGATTAGTTTGGAATTCCAATACCTTGAAGAGAAACATACAAAATTCTAAGATACGGTCCTTTTTGGATTGAAAAATACTTGGGAGACATAATTGGGAGTTAATACTATAATTTATTTTAGGGGGTGATTTTTTAATGAATAAATTGAAGGATTGACTTGGTATTTTAAGTAAAATAGAGGGATTTTTTAATTAATTTCCGAGGACACCTCATCGATGGTATTTGAAAAACCATGGGATTTCCCATTGTATTTAACCATTGTTTAGGAAACAAGGGACACCTCATATAATATGTCAATCCAAATGAATCTACCATCAATTTAAATCGCATATTACATCATTACGTTGTCATAAAACACACTGAAAACTCAAAAAACGTATTTTTACTATTCACCAAAAACGAAATATTTTATAAAAAAATAATATATTCACCTTATCTGAATATAAATGATATGAATTTAAAAATGAACCCCATTTTATGAAAATAATTTTCTAAATATTAGGAATTTAATTTTTAATTAAATCATTATTTACCCACAATAATTAAAATAATTAACTAATAATTTCTAAATTATTTATTTACTTATACTATTATATCAAATTACAATTCAAGATACCTAAATTACATTTATAATTCCTTATTTGAGGTAAATATTAAATTTTTTATATTAATATTTGTAAGGTTAATGTTACTATTTAGAAGTTAATATTTTCCGAAAATTAAGTAGATCTTATCGGACATTAAATTTCGTACTGATCACAACTATATATGTCTATTTTCAAAAATTAATTCACATTATAAATTATTTCAATTATATTAAATATCTTAATATACTATATTTTTCAATATTAATCAATAATATGAATATTCATAGAAAAATAATAAAAAATCATCCTAGAGTAATTTTGACATTTGAAATTCAAAAATGATAGTTATTTTACGGTAATATGAAATAAAAATTGTATCTATACAAATTTATTTAAAAATGTAATTAAATAATCATTATATAACCCATTCTAAGACATACGTTGGACCTAAGATTATGGTGTGTAATGGTGATATAATTTTGGGGCGGCTAGGAAATCATTGCTCGAGTGGTGATTTCTATAAACTTGAACTTCTCCCATAGAGGATTTTGATCAAGCTTCACATGATTAATCTCAGCATTGGCTTGGTCTATATCACATCTCAGTGATTCTACCTCCTTCCCGATCTTTGAAAAATTGGCCTCACATGGAACAATTATACTAGTAAAGGCCATTTACTCCTACTCAAAAGGACCAGGAGCAAGTCTTGATCACTCATACATAATTTTATTAAAAAATGAAAAGACAGTCAGCATTACAAGGGAGGTTTACATAACCTAGTATGAAATGTGCCACTCTCATATGGATAAACAAGATGTGTGCAACAATCAAGAATATTATAAGACCAATCTGAAGAAGATTCCATAATAGATTAATTTGACAATCCATCAGCCACCTGATTATCCTCCTTGTAATCATGTGTCACATCATGAATGAGACCACCAAGAAGTTACAAGCACTAAATCCAAGAAGGTAACATCACCCATGGAACATACCTGGACCAGCATCTAAGAAGATCAATAGCCACCATTGAGTCTGATTCCAGCCAACGAAAATTCCAAACATGATGTACTGCATAAGTAATCGCCTTGATCATCACCCATAAATCCACTTCAATGGTATTTCACTGTCCAATATAGTGATAAAAACATCCCTTATTGAAACCCCGATAGGTGCGGAAGACACCACCTCAACCCGAAGGCTGAGGTGTGCCAGAGGCCGCCCCATCCAAATTGACTTTCACCTAAGACGGAAAGGGAGGAATCCATCTCACTGACTTCAAATCAAAGGGATTTTTAATTCTACAGAAACACCAAAACTCTTTATGATTGACTCTTATTTCTATATTAATTATCCATTTCCATATATATTTATAAACAATAATTATAATGTTAAAAATAAATATTTTTTACCAAGGTAATATTAACAAACGATCGTATAATAGTCAAACCCCGATGGTCACATTTCATTTATACTTTTATATTTTCATTTATTATGACATAGTAAGACATTCTTTTTAAGGGAATAAAATATTTTACAAAAAATCGAGTCTTTATATTCTTCCCCCCATAAAAACATTTCTCCCCCAAATTTTCAAATTGTTCCCTCAAAAGAGAAAATGTGTTTGTACTTCTGTTCCATAGGATTATCTGGATCCCATATGACTTAATAATATTTTTGATCCCTCCATAACACATTAACAAGGTGGGCAGTCTTTTGTGTAGATACCTTTCTCTACAATCAAATTTCTCCACCGAAAGCTCCTCATAAGCGAGGTCGTGTTCAAATTGTACCAAATTTGGATTTATAACATGCTAATGGTTAGGTATGTACTTCCTTAAGAAGGATATGTGGAATACATCATGAACTTGTTCTAGATTTAGAGGAAGTTCAAGATGATAGGCCACTAGTCTTATGGGATCAACAATTTCATAGGGGACAATGTATCTAGGGTTGAGATTCCCATTCTTCTCAAACATCATGACTCTCTTATAAGGTAAAATTGGAAGAAATGACTTATCACCAACCTCATACTCTATGGCCCTTCGATGAATTTCAGTTTAACTCTTCTGCTAACTCTGAGCAGCCTTAATGTGTTTTGGGATGGCATGAACTTTTTCTATAATTTATTGCACAAGATCTGGAACAAGAAGATTTCTCTCACTAGCTTCATCCTAATAAGTATGGGTTCTACATCTCTTTCTATATATTGCTTCATATGGTGTCATTTAAATTCTCTAATGGAATTTGTTTTTGTATGAGAACACAACTAATGAGAGATATTGATCTTTCCACTATTTAATTTCATAGAACATGTTCTCAACATGTGTTCAAGTGTTTTAATAGTACAGTCAAATTGTCCATCAGTTTATGAGTGATAGGTCATACTAAAATTCAAATCGGTTCATAGAAGCATGTTGATGACTTCTCCAAAATTTTGATGTGATCCTTAGACTATGATCAGATACGATAGAAATTGAAAACCCCATGCATCCTTAAGACTTCATTAATATTAATTCTAGCATGTTTATCTAGATGGAAATCTTCCAAAATAGTAATAAAATGCGTAGTCTTAGTGAGAAGATATACTATAACCCATATCACATTGTTTCCATTGGAAATTCTTGGAAGAGATGTGGCAATTTCAGTAGTGTTATTATCCCACATCCATGCTAGTATCTGTAGTGGTTATAATACCCCGTTAAAAATCATTCACCCTCCTTCTATTGCTGATATACCAGTCTCCTTGTAGTGTAGTTAGCAATCTCCTTTATCATATTATCCAACCAATGATGATCATGAAGGTTCCTATAAATTTTAGTGGTTCTAGTATTTATATAGAATGTAGATCTATGAGATTTATCCATCTAATCATTCCTTATTTCTTAAATAGATGGATCACATAGCCTTGTATGAAATTTCAGCACACCTTCTTGATCAATATTGAGCATAGGAAACTTCTCATCCTTCACATCCTCACAATTATTCTATAATAAAGGATCTTGTTTATGGTATTTCATGATCTTCTCTAGTAATAACAAATGAAATATCAATTGGGATAAGTTTTATGATATCCCTTACCTTACAATTCCTAGGTCTAGTTTTACTAGGTCTTTAATCAAGGGATCTCCTAGAATCTTTATCATTTCTAGAACTATTGGATCTTTCCTACATAATGAATCATAAAAATTGTTTTCACTTCTAGGGTGATTATGAATTGAACAATCATAGTCTCTAAGAAGTTCCAACCATCTCCTCTACCACGTGTTTAACAACAATAATGTGAAAATATACTTTAAACATTGATGGTCTGTGTATATATCACATTTATCCCCATTAAAGATAGTGCATCCATATCTTCAAAGAAAAAATAATCACATCCATCACAAGATCATGCGTGGGATTATTTTTCTAATGAGGCTTTAGCAGCCGAGATGCATAAGAAATGACTTCTTCATTTTTCATGAGGACTCTCCCAAGGCCACATAGGGATGCATCACTAAAAATAAAAAATAATTGTCTGATTGAGGGAAGAGTTAACACTAGTTTAGTAACCAATGTATTCTTCAATTGTTGGAAACGTTCCCCACATGCCTTTGTCCAGATTAACATTACCCCATTTCGATTTAACTTGATTAATGGATTATATGGTCCTGAATTTTTTTCAGAAACCTCATATAATATCATTATAAACCATGGAAACTGTGAATCTATGTTTCTATTGTAGGATGAGTCCACTCCTCTACAAGCATTGTCTTTGTAGAGTCAATTTATATTCCTTCATTTTTTATAATGTGCCCCAAGAATGAATCTTTTTTTATTGAAAACATATACTTGCTGAAATTTCCAAAAATCTGTTCCTTTTGTAGAGTTTTCAAAATATCCCTTAGATGATTCTCATGATCTTCGCGACTTTTAGAATATATCATAATATTATAATTATAAACTATCACAAAATTTTCAAGGTAGTACCTAAGAACTCTATTCATCAAATTTAAAATAATAGATGGTGAATAAGTCATGTAGAAAGTAATAAAAACATACTCATAATTCCCATATCTTGATCATAATTTGGTTTTGGGAATATCTTCTTTCTTCACAGTCAATTGATGATAAAAAGATTGAAGATCAATCTTAGAGAATAATTGAGCCCCATGAATTTGGCCGAATAATTCATCAATTCATAGAATATGGTATTTTTTCATCAGTGTGATCTCGTTCAGTTCTCTATAATCAATGCATTACCTTATTGATTAATCCATCTTCTTCAAAAATATAAGAGGTTATCCCAAAGGAGACACACTCAGTAAGATAAACCCCTTATTTAAATGATCTATGATTTGTTTCTTTAATAACTCAAGCTCCATATTTTCCATCCTATACAGGGTCTTTGTTATCAGAGGATATTAAGGTTTGAGTTCAATGGAGAACTCTACCTCTATTTTTGGGGGAGGTCTAACAAACTCCTCAATAAATACATCAAGATATTCATAAATGATGGGGATATCCTCTATTCATATACTTTTATTTCCTTATTCATTTTCACCCATCATCTCTATAAATAAGGCTATGGGTGGTTCTTATAGACATTTCTTGGGTCAATATATCACCCCATTGAAGATAGTTTTAGGTTTTCCATTCAAGACTATTGATATTTAATTGCCTCTGCATTTGATATTAGAATTATACTTTGAGATCCAATCTATCCCTAGTATAATGTCGAATTCCAACATGGGAATGATGATGATATTTACAATAATATAGTTATAACTAAAGTAAATACTGGTGTTTCTAAACAATAATGATGTTTGGATAATCATACTAGGAGTCTTCATTGATAACTCTACTTTTAGAAATTCAAGGGTGGATTATAAATTCATTGCAAAAATGGAGTAAATAATTGAATGAGTCAAACTATAATAAAAAATATTACATTCTATGTTGTCCACCAAATCGTTTAGAGCTTCAACATCATCCATTGTGATTGAAAATGAACATCCTTACTTCCTTGTCCTGTGCTAAGGCTGGTGGTGATTCCCATCCAAAACACTCGGATATTTAATGTAGTTGATATAGTCCCTAAGCTATCTAAACATGAAGCATTGAACTTCAGGTAGATCTTACACCGTCTCCCCCTTTTTGTTAGTGTTGGGACTTTGAGGATTCAACTCACCATGACAATTCCATACGATATGTATATATCTTCTACAATTTTATCACTTACCACTCCCGAGTAAGGAGTTCCCTAAATACTTCATCCCACATTTATTACATGTGGGAAGATTCACTTGCATTCCACCTCTTTTTTGATTAGAGATCCTCCAAAAGCTTGGATCCATTGTTATCTTCTTTTAATTGTACATGTGATACCATTACGTCTCATTGAACTCCAGTTTGACTTTCATAGAACTCCGCAGAATCTCTTCCAGCTATCATAGTCTTGGTTGGATAGATTCTTCATTAGAGGTTGTCTTAGTCCAACAAATAATCTTTCATCCATCCCATTATGATCCATAAAAAATCATAAGTTGTAATGAGAAAGTCTTGTAATATTCATCTCATAGCTTCTAATAGATATTATCTCCATCTGCTACAGCTCAAAAAATTCATTCTCCATTTTCATTAACATCAAACAAGGTAAATACTTATGGAATAAGATCCCTATGAACTCTTACCACTACATATCATCAATATCCCTTCTTGGCCTCATGTTTTTAGTCAGTTCCCACCACTGATCATATTCTCCATCTATGTGGTAAACAACAATGGTGACCTTCTCTTGTTATGAATTGTATAATACAGAAAAGATTTTTTTGATAGAGGTGATCCACTATTTAGCAATCAATTGGTTGGTAGATCCACTGAATGTTGGTGGTTGATGATGCATAAACGACTCAATAGAAATTTGTTCCCTTCATGGTGAATTCGGTCTGTTAGAATGATTCATGTTATTCCCCATAACTTGAGTTATTTGGTTCATCATTCTCATAAAATATTCCATTCTAGCTTCTATCATTGGTTCATTAGCACATTGTCCGTTACCGTCTCCATTTGAATGGTTCCTCCTATTTCCTACCATTTTCTAAAGGAATAAAACCTTATTGAGAAACTTATACCAATTATGAATCATTTAACTGGAAAGTATTTTAATGTCTTAAAACATCATGCTTAAACATATTATTCATTAATAATAATAACATTTCCCTATAAATCCTTCATAATGATTCATAAAAATCTTGTGATTAGCAAAACATATTCCCCAAGAGTGTCAAACCAGATGTACAATGAGGCCCATTTTCATGCACCAATTCCTATTTTATTCTAGATCAAAGAGGTGTTTTTGGGTATTACCCCTAGATACATCTGTGCCAGATCCATATCATGTTGTTCATATCCAGATAGGGACTAATTTTTTCAAGAAACCACTTACTGAATATTTCAAAAAAATACCTCGCAGTTTTCATATATTTAAAATTATATGTTGGTTTATTACTAAATATTTCAAATCATAATCTCCAAAAATAAATAAACCATCCCTTTATACCAACTTTGGGATCCCAACTTTTCATTACAGAACTTTGCATCACATTTTACAAATAGATGATCTTTAATGTTTCGTGTCTTGAAAAAAGTTACATATTACACAAAAACATATAAAATTATTATAATAATCTTTAAAGGATAAATAATTTATTAATATAACGTAAAATTACCCCAAATCATAACCTAGGGACATACATCAAAGGAATGGGTGATCCGAAGTTCCAGTAATGGATAAACATGAGAAACAATTTTCATGTAATCTTGATCGATATCTATAAGAACATGAGGAATATTATAAACGAATGATAAATGGTATAATAATAATAATATTATTATTACTAATAATAACTGGAATTAGATCTTGAAAATCTGTCTAAAAAATTAATTTAATCATTCATAAATATACCACCAATGTACAACCCCAAAGTACCATAAAAATTACCAAGGTTATTCACCAAGTTATCGTAAAACCTGTCATCTCTGGAGACTAATTTATTTACCCAATTCATTTGAGAACTATCAGGGAACACCAAAATTATTTATTTATTTTCATGTGATCAACATATTTCATAATTTTGTTTTTATAAAAACCCCATAGTGATTAAAAGAAATGGTTTTCATATCAAAACCATTTCGTTTGAAAAAGTGATTAAAAACATGATCATTATGTCATTTATAACCAACTAAAAGAGAATGGGGATTTTATGTATGTAGATTAGAGAATAAAATAAATAATTTTTACATCATTATGAATTCCCATTTAATTTAATAGGTTTGAGTATTTAAATAAATAAAATAAAATAATTTCATGATAAAAAAAGAGAGAGATTTTAAGATGAAAAATGATACAGCATAACAGGTATAACAAATAGTTTTATAAAATAATAAAAAGAAGAGATAGTGGTCACCCATTAATAATAGAATCATAATAATGTATAGGGAAAGAATAAAATGGAAATAGTAACATGGTATGAAAATATTAAAGGCATACCATATAAAAAAGAACATGAATGGAAAAGGGAAGTCGAGAATTCTATAACCTTGAAGAGTAACTTCTAAAACTATAGGTTCCGGATCTGTAGGGCTTGAGGAATACTTGGGAGGAATCATTGGAATGTAATAATTTCATATAATTTAAGGGGTAATTTTTAATGAATCAGAATGAAGGAATTACTAGGCCTTTATAATAAAATATATGGAGTTTTTTATTAATTTATGAGGGCACCTCATCGGTGGTATTTTCAAAACCCTGGGATTGCCCATGGTATTTCCCATTATTTTGGAATCATGGGACACCTAATATAATATTTTAATAGACATAAGTTGATAATAATTTTAAATTACATATTACATCATTATGATGTCATAAAACACACCGAAACTCAAAAACCTTATTTTTTATATTCACTGAAAAATGAGACATTTTATAAAAATCTCATAAATTCACCAAAATATAATATAGATATTATAAATTCAAAAATGAACTCCATATTATGAAAATATTATTATAAATATGAGAAATTTAATTATTATGTAAAATTACTATTTTCTCAAAAAATAATAAAACTTAACTAGTAATTTCTAAAACAGTTATTACATAAATTATTATATAACATTACCAATCAAGATGCCTAAATTATATTTATACATCCTTAGGAGAGGTTACTATTACATTGTTCATATTACTATTCATATGGGTTATATTAATACTCATAAGATACTGCTCATTAAAAAATAATTTGATCTTATCAGACTCAAAATTTAATATTGATCACAAACGTATATGTTTGTTTTTCCAAAATCATTTCACAATATCAATTTTTTAAACAATTAAAATTAATTTAAAATTATCTTTTCTTCTATATTCATCAATAATATGACACATCTTAGAAAAATACTAAAAATAATCCTAGATTAATTTTCACATTTGAAATTCAAAAATGATGGTTTTTTACCATAATAAGAAATATAAATTTTATTTATCCAAATAGATTACACATAGTAACTATGGTATCATTACATAAACCCTTATAACACTTACATAAGACCAAAGAGTATGGTGTGAAATAGTTATAGAATCTTAGGGCGGCTCAGGCAATATTGACCGAGTTGGGATTTCTCCCAACATGAACTTCACCCGTAGGATATTCCATTCCAGATTAACATATTGATGCTCGAATTGGGCTTGGTCTAGAGGAAAGAATAGTGAAGCTACCTCCTTTCCAATCTCAGAAAAATAGGATTCGTATAGCATAATTCCTCTAGTAGAGTACATCGACTCTTCTTTCTGCATTAATTATCAATTATCATTTCAATTTATAAATAATAAATAAATTGTTAAAACTTATTATTTTTTCCAACAATCATATTAACCAAATACCATATAAAAGTCAAAACCCGATGTTCAAATATTATTTATACTTATATATTTTTATTGTTTATGACATAGTGAGACATAATTATTCGTGAAACAAAATATTATTCAAAAGATCTAGTTGAAACAAACAAAATAGATTTTGAGGCATATTATTATCATTCAATTACATGGAATTAAACTCGAATGATAGATGTGGGAGATCTCCCCAATAAATTATACGGAACCCTGGTTAAGAGTTTTATTCGAATTTTAAGAGTTCTCAAATTTTCTAGGGATATATAGATTTACTCTGGACAACCTTTCTGGACAATAAAGATGGCATGTGATGTTATTAATCCCTTTGAAGTATAAGGTTTCCATGAACCTCTTAGGTTTTGAATAAACATAAATACCATAGAACATTTATTATGTTAACAAATTCAATAATCATCATGAAGAACTTGTTCTGTGAGGCTCTATAATTACATGGATTCGAATATTCTCCCATGAGTCTTATGGGGATATGAAAAAAAGTAAATTATAAACTCTAATTATCATCGATTTGATGACGTTAAATGTTCCCAAAACTATTTGGTGTTGAAAGAATAAGTTTTATTTAATTATTTTTGTGTTTAGAATGAGGATGGTAGGTATAATGAGGATTTATTAACAGAGTTTACATAAAGGATAATATTTTGTATTCATTTATCTGTGTCATATATGAATTCCAATGGAGATACGCAAACCATGTTCCTTTCAATGAGGGTTTTAGTTTAATGTTATAATTTTAATGAGAACACATAAAATAATAATAATTTTCTCATGATCTAGTGTTTGGTGTATTAATATTGACAAATCAAGAAGATATTGAATTGAGTTATGCTAGTATAATTTTGAATTAAACAATCTTGAAGATATTATATAATAACATGGACATATTATGTGTGTTTAAAAATTCATCTACGGAAGGCATATTTCCATATTGGCCATTTAATATGATATAGGAAGTTGGTCATATATTGTGATCAAAACATTTTGAGAAATGTAGGTATCTTTGATTTATTATGAGAAAAGTATTAGCGACTATACAAGTTAAAACAATTACCAACAAAAAATGGTGTAAAATAATGTGATCTTCCTATAGACGATCAATCATTGAAATGGTAGATTACAATTTGATGATGGATAAAGAAACTCCATTGTAGAATCAGGATTATATGGCTAGCTGGACTCTATGAATATTTATAAATATAATCGTGTGTGACTCAATTTAGTGGATGAAAGCTTGAACTCTTGTAGCACTTCATGATGTAGTGTAAATAACTTATCATATAGGAAAATGAGTTGTGACACAGTGTGACACTGTATTGACCATTGTAATATATAAAAATATTATAGAGGAGAATCCATGTTGGGGTGCCTAACCAATAGGTAATGGAGTAGATGTTTGTACTGAACCTTGAAAAAGTTGGGTGCCATATAGGAACATATAATTTGAACATATATGGAAATTATATGAGAAATCAGAGTAATAAGAAGAATGAATTGTGTCTTTAAAAATCCAAAAAGGTAGATTTGAAATGGTAAAAGTCTTAAAGTGAAAAAAGGATCACCGATTCAACCCATCCGCCTCAAAGTGGCTTCAGCCAGATTTAGGCTCTATAACTTTATATATATTATACCATATCAAAATTATCATCCTTCTCAATTAGATCTTATAATTATTTTGTAGTAGCAGTCCAGTCTTGATTTTACAAATCTTCTTCTACAATTTATTGTTCAATACGAAAAAAATAGTTATCTATGAGTTACTATCAACAAGGATCTTTTTAGGTAGACCTGGTATCCTCATCATCTAATGACATTTGAGACCTCCACCTACTTTCATAGTCTTTTATTATATGGTAAATGATTATACGCTTCACATGAAAGATTCTAATTGTAATATTTTTCCTTCACTTCTTCTGATGTCATATTAAATTTTTAATATTGTACATGTTCTTAAGAAATGTTTCTACATCTCCACTACTATAGAATTATTATTGGTCAATTTTTTCCTTCAATGAATGTTGCAGAACATTCCAATATACTATTTCAATAATATTTCCTATTTATTTATTATACCAGTGCTATCGTATTCAATTTTGATGATAACAAAAGATGATATGAACTAATTCTCTCTTCTAAAACACCCAAGTATATTCAATTTTAACATCAACTATACAAGGGATGGAAAAAAATTAGAAATATATTGAGCATTGGGAAATCATATTATGAAAATTCAATAGCGATATATCTGAATTTTTTATTTACCGTAATTGATTTTTAATGTAAATCAAATCACCAATACATTGTCTCTAGAAATATCTATAATTTATCATGATAAAAAACATAATTTGAACCATCAAACCAAACCATTAATAATTAAATTAAGAAAAACTATTTTTTCGTGTCTATCGAGAACATAATTCATTAAGAATACTATGCTTCAAAAAAATCTACTCTTCCACTGTAATATTTTTCAACATTGTTTTTTACAACAACATTAAGGAGTAACCACAATCCTTTTCCACAATACTAAAATATTTTAAAATATATCGAGATTAAATTTTATGTCTCTTAAAATTAATACATGTGATATAATTTAAATTATTAATAAAGAAAAATATAATTATCTGAATTTATTTATTTATTCTTCCTTATCCTATATATTTCTATTACGATAATATCTATATTATTAGATGCTAGAATTTCAACTTCAATGTCTAATGAATTTTTAATCAAAACATTTTAACATTAAATCAATGTATTGAATCTTTCTAATTTTTTCATTAGTACATCAAGATCAATTTTTATTTGGATGAACGTGAACTTTTTCTTATTTAATGTATTATCACGCCCTTGATTTATGAATTATTTTCTAATTTTAGGATTAAGTAACATGAATTTTTTGTATCTAAAACCAGATAAATTTTCCCCTTTCCTGCAATTATATTCCAATAAAACATCCATATTATATTTTACAAACGACATAACTTTCTATATGAAATATCACATTTTTATCTTTATGAAGATTCTAAAACAAAGGCATCATAACATGTTTATCAAATCTACACAATATATATTCCCTAGATTCAACTTTTCATTAACCGTCACTACTTAATATATACATTTTACTTTAATTGTACTATAATTTTGAATAGTGACTAATCATACATTGAAATTTTTTTCTTCAATAAATAGTATTAAATCTTCATAAATATTCAAATTACAACCAATATCTATAATCCGTGGACATACCACTTCACATCAATTAAGTTTAGCTTCAATAAAAAAATGTTTTTGTTTAATATTACTTTATTCTCATTATACATTTTAATATCAACATTTATAATCAACATAACTTGTGGGATATTGACAAATTTCAAAAAAATATGGAATGGTTGGTCAAATATTACAAATTGTTTTTCTATGGTTTGAAAGATGTTCTCAAATATGTATAAAAAAATATAAGACTTTATTTAAGAAATATTATTTTACACATGATGAAATAACCACAAATTATTCTTCAAAATTGTCTATACTCATTATGATATTTTTAATTAACACGATACCTTATCTCCAAATTTTTATATGAAAAATCTTCTAATAGTAGTAATGGAAATAATATGTACCATTGAAAGAAAAATAATGTCATCATGTTTTAGTAGTGCTTCTCAGGTCATAGATTTAACAATCATAGATCATTTGTGTGAAAAATATTATTATTGAGTAAAAATATATTCCACTTCAACTGAAACATATTTTTATTCTATTTGGAGTCACCAATTATGGATGTTTTTTCTAAATCTCTTTCCCCTGAATTTTTTATGTTTGTGAGGCATATTGTATTTCTACAAAAAAGGAATCCTTTTTTTTCTTGAAAATTTTCTTTTCACATTTACTTAAAATATATATTTTATTAACTTAATATCATATTTTATGGCCAAATTGTGTTTCATCCCAATTTTAAATTGGTCTAATTTAATAAACAATGTAATGAAAAATTGATTTGAATTTATTCGATTATATTTTATCCTTAAACTGATTAAATTGACCATGTACAAGGTAAATTTAAATTAACATCACTATTTCCTCAACCATCACTATATATATCATCTCATCATAAAGGAACTTCAATTAATGATGAATAAATTTAAAAGACTTTTGTATTATTTTTTACAAATAGAATTTTTTCTTTTGGATGACGTATAAATTATTTTAATTTTCAACCTCTTTTTGTAACAGAGAAAAAGTTAAAAGACACACCATTAATTATTATTTTTCTATCATAAAGTTGATATCAATTTCTTATTCACTACCTAAATCACTTGAGAATTCCACCTTGTTCAGATTACCAACATGTAATTTTTAATTTATATTACATGATACAACTTCTATATAATTTTCTCTACTATCATCATCCAACAAACTTATATAAAAAATTAATTTTCTAAAAATTAAATAATGTCCTACTTTCTCTTATTATAAAAACTTTTATTTTTTAAATATTGTACTTTTATTCTATGAAGATCCCGTTGGCCTCCCATGGTCCTCATCACTGAGATTTTATTCTATAAACATTGGAAAATTTACTATAAAATTTATAATAAATACACAATTTAAACACATTAGTGGAGTATTCACTTTAAACAACACATTTGTTCTTCTTACACTTATAGAGATGAATGAGATAACATTTTCAATTTCACCTTCAATAAAATTATTCTATATAAAAAAACCTAGTTAATCTTTAAAAAAATTATTTTTCTTTTCTTGTGTCCGTGATAGAATTTTTTTTACAACCATATATTTTACTTAATGACACATCCAACACTCATATAATATGAAATAAGGATGTTATTTATTTTATCAAATAGAAGTTTACCTATATCATAATAATCATGTTCTAAGACATTTTCATCAACATCATATGGTAAAACGTATAATATCTTCTCAACAACAATTGCATCCTATATAATTTCATCAAAACCTCATAATTACTCCATAAATTTCAGTAACAATTGTGATAAATTCAATAATAATTTCTTTGACAATACTTATTAGATCTATATACACGAATATCCTTACAGATATAATATATTTTTCTTCATTATTTTACATTGATAGATATTTTGTAGTTTATCTCGTATTCATTAAGACGTAATGATTTACTTTTTTAACTTTAAAAATTATATCTATGAATGAGATTACATATTGTAATACCATGAAGGTTCATTATTTTTCTAGTTCGTTTTATTAGTTTTAGTTACAATAACATCTTTGGTAGGGATATTGGTTTTTCTAGAAGTGGCTTGAGAAGTTGAGGGACCTACCATCCTTCCCTAGGTAGGGATTGTCCTAGAGATGGTTCCTCCTCATTCCTTGGATGTGTAGGGACCTTTATTATTCTTTGTATGGTTTTTACCTTGCACTTTTTATACTTATTTAATCCCATTTTTCTTTATCCTTTTACCCCTCTTTCCTTATTCTCTAATGTTTCATATTTCTATGACGGACTTCCGAAACTTTAGCTCTCGGTTTTGGTGCTCATAAAATCATAATTCCAATTTATCCTACCATTTGTAGCAAGTTTCATGCATTTTTTCCAATAGTGTAAACATTCACTCAGATTGTTTATTGGATCATGGGGATTACAGGAATGTGCTACAGTGTGTCTTCTAGACAATAGGCACATAATGGTTTGATTTTATTGGGAGAACGATTTTATCATGGCACATTCTAGTGCACCCTAGGGATGAAACATATTCCATATCTTTTATTTCATGTGGGCATATGAATTCCATGAGAAACGAGATTCACCGACTATGGAGATTTGGGTTAGGTTCTAGTAACTTCATCATTGTTTTTGGAATGATTCCATTTTTTAATGTTAGGAAATTTAGTTTGTCATTACCTTTTATTGGATGGTATAACTAGTGTTGTTTTTAACCATATTTCTCTAAGTATTTATGTGGAATTCAGTTATTTGGTATTTAATATATATTATGTATTTATGTCAGTTATGGAAGTGTTTTGATATAAGAAACCTTCTTTTTTAGTGTTGGGTGGATTTATTTTCCTCGTGCAAGAGACTGAGCCATCTAATGGTACTATATAGGCCTATTCCCTTAATTTTTTTAACAAAAGACAAACAAAGAAGGGTTATGTTCTATGGGAAATGGATTGTGGTTCGTTTCTAATTCAGTTCTAAAGGATCTAGTTCAAATTGTTCATTCACTAGACTGAAGTAGTATCAAACCAATGTCTTTACCCATTTAGAGGTAGCTGTGTAGTTGGTCAAGGAAGGGACAATGGGTCCCTAGATGATTAATCCGAAGTCATGTATTTTTATGGTATATCTAAACATTATCTAGCTGATCCAGGAGTCCAGGTCCTATCCAAGACAAAAATAATTGAGGGGTTTATGAAGAAAGGATTTTGGATCTAGCCTATGAATCTAAGGCCTCATTCTTTGATGAGGCTGCCTGATATGGAAATGGAAGCAATCTCAAGGATGGGTATGTGTTGTAGAGGTATTGCACCATAGCTATGACAACACTCATTAAGTGGTGTTCCATGTGGTAAATTAGGGATGTACTAATGGTCTTAGAGATGATGGTCATAGGAGGTTGGATGAAGGTAGTGAAGGGGACAATTCCTGGAAATAGTAGGTCATCTACTAATCTTTTCAATCACTTTGGAGATTTAGAATTGGAATTGATAGTCCTGGTATAAAGAGATACAGAATAGATATAGGGTTACATTGAAGGTAATGATTTTTCTAGCGACGAGTCAAGTGATGCGATAAATATCCAATTCCTAGAAGATAGTGTAGGGATATTTCATGGAAGTGGACATCATAACCGGAGGTGGAAGAATAGGGTGGATGGGGAACTAAGATCCATGAAGCTATGTTATAATCAAAAGACAGATGTCTTAAGGAGGGGCTACATGTTGTAGAGGCAGTGTGCCCTAGCTATGACATCACTCATGAAGTGGTGATCCATGTGTTAAGAGAGTAAGGTTCTAATGCTCATAGATATGATTTTTTAGGGGAGATGGGTGAAGGAAATGATGGGCACATTTCATGAAAATAATAGGTCATCTATTAATATTTTCAATCAGTTTGGAGCTCTAGAATTGGTAGGGACAGTCCTAGAGTAAAGAGAGACAGACCAGACATAGGGTTTCATGGAAGGAATGGTTTTTCAGGGTAAGATTCAAGTTATGAGATAAATATCCAATTCTTATCAGATAGAGTTGGGAGATGTCATGGAAGTGGAATTTATAACCGGAGGATGATCAAAGGGTGGAAGGGGAACTGGGATCCAAGGAGATATGTTATAATCAAAAGACAGATGTCCAAAGAGCACAAAGACTGCTCATAGACATGTAAACCATAAGAGACATGGTCTACCATGAAGAAGAGGACTACTGAGAAGAACTGTGGACACACATCCATTTATCAATAATAAAGGAGAATGCAAAAATTAGTGTGGAAACAAATTTATCTCATGTGGTTTTTCTATGGAATAGGTTAAGGATGATTATAAATTTTAAGAACACAATCAGGTGTTGGGAGGCTCTGTTTTGGTGCATAATTCTTGTTGAGAGGCAACTGTAGAGCAGGATAATTCTACTAAGGTTATGATGTTGAAACAATAGATGCAGGTAGTTAATAAGGATTCAAATAATAATAAATCATGAGATCAAATCATGCACTCTATGGAAGAGATGTTGGAATATGTATTCTTGAATAATTCTTCCAGAGAGGATGTTGAATGGATGATCATGATAATTTTAGTGGATACAAAAAAGAGTAGTTTGAGTGGAACAATAGGAAATGTATTATTTTAAAAAAATTCATCAATGAATAGATTATAAATGTGGAGGAATTTTAGAAATAATTGGACAAGATGGATCTTTTCGTTTAAGACCACATCAAGGATGAAATACATACTAATGTAACTACTATTAAATGGAACTTTTATATGGATAGGGTCTCTAATATTCTTTATAATTCATTAAATAATTAGGTGATTTATTTTTCTGTATGATATATTGCAATTTGGAATTGTGTGTCTTATCACATTATCGTTAAATGTTTGTTTGAAAATAAATATTTTAACTTTAAGTCAAATATCTTTTATAGAAGGAAAAATTCATCCATTGAAACCACCAGTAATTCAAGACTGACTGACAGTAGATATGATGGAATGATATCCTTTTATATAATTTAATTTCCCCCATGAAATGTGGGAATACCATGGTTGTTAACTAAATTTTAAATTTATATTATATATAATATAAATTCGTTGACTAAATATTTGACATGTGAGAAAAATATGTGTATAAACTCTAAAAATAAGATCTATTATGAAGGGAATCATGTCTTGAATACCACTTAAAATTACCATCTTGATCGATTTAAATCGAAATGATGGGTGAGGGTGGTTAATAAATGAATTAATTCATTTTCTATGTTTATTTTGGAAATACCTATCCCCACCTATTGATGTGATAACATTGACTAATATCACACATTACCAGGTGCACATTCCCAAAAGTGAAAATAAATTTCCTAACCACCTCTCAAAACAAGAAGGAAAATATTTTGAATGATTTATATTTCCAAGATATTATAAAATACACTAATATCAAAATGATTATTACAACAAACATGTTATATCTTTGAACTCATGGTACACCATTATCTCATGAAAATGTAAAAATATGCATCATGAACATGTATAATAGTATATTTAATTATATAATTCTTCCCTATGATACTGACCTTGAGTTTTCATTATGAAGCATGTTCTTTGACTTAATAAAAATTCATAATATAAATTATATTCTATTTATTTTTCCATCTCTTTCTTCAATTATATCTTTATATCATTTTAAAGTGCTGGGTTTTCATTATTTATTAAATCATGAAAATTCCCACACATCAAAAATATAAACTTTTCTATATAAGATTTTATCATTCATCTAAAAATATGAATTTCAAAATAATAATAGAAATAATTCCAATTAAACTATATTCCAATTATTTTCCATCCCCACATATTCATACATATTTAAAATTCATTCAAAATCATTATAAACCAACCTCACATGATACAATAAGACTGAGTTGTTATTTCACAATTAATTTCCACTTCACAACATAAACAATAATTCTTTATCTCATCTTGAATCCCAAAATCCTTCTAATATTTTTCATCCAAGAAATATATGTTTATAAATATTTTATATTTTTCATATATTATTCGGGCTCCGAAAATAGTTGTTTCCAATAATAATATTTTTAACTTCCTGAATTCCATTGGAACAACAAAAATTTATTTATTCCATAGAAATATAATGTTGTGAACATGTAATGTTTTATCTAAACCATAAATGGTCCAAAATATTATTTTTATGATTTGAATGATCCACATAATGTATGGAAATAACCGTATAAAGTATGATAATTATGTATTGTGGTCAACTATACAAATTCTAAAAATGTTATGAATTATAATAGAATCTGATGAATATTTAAAAATAAACCATATAATGTGTTTACTATTATCTATTATTAAATATGGAAAACCATTATGAAGTATATGTTATTTTTATTAAATTTTAGTGTACAATATGATCTTAAAAAACTTCTTATATATTTAATAATTAATGAACCATATAATGTTAATGGTTAATTATAAGAAAATAATAATTTACTTGAAAATGCCACAATTTAAATTTTTTCATTTCTAAATCAGTAAAACATCAATGACTGTGAAAATATTTCTTAAATTATATAGGTCTATTCCAACCATATGATTAATATAATAATTTAATTTGAGTATGATTTATGAATTGAAATGAAAATACAGTAGATTAAAAATATCCACATCATTTTAATTTATAAATTTTATCTAGAAAAAAATACCAAATAAAAATAAAACATCTCAACTATCATAATCCCAAAAACATTTTATGGGAAGTCATTAATCTCTAAAAATTATTAAATGAACCCAAAAAAACTCATGGGGTCATGTCATGAATTAGACTGGGTCGACCCTAAAATGCTCACCCAACCCAGCCCACGACAAGTCCTAAGAGTCATTACCGATCCTCCCGAGATGGAGAAACGTACCAAGTCCATCAATAGAGCACACAAGGGAATTGTTTTCATAAATAAAATCAATTAATCAATTGGAATAATGAATGTACAGCCTAATATACATTCATATAAAAATTTAACTGAACATTATTTGTAATTGAATGTAAAAATAAAACTGAACCAATAAGTCAACCGACCAAACCTAGTAACCATCTCACTCCAGGTGAACCCTCTAGTCACTCTCCATCACAATGATCACACTTCAACCACGGTGATTAAAGTCATGTTGAAACCTGTACAAGGGTTAAAAATAGAACAAAAATATAGTTCTGAGTAATAAAACTTAGTAGTCTAGGACGATAATATATTTTCAAGTAAATTACATTAAAAAAAGATACATAAATTCTAGTTTTGAAATAAAATATAAAATATTATTTTTTCCATATATGGTTTAATGCTATAAAATTTACCAGACACAAACTTGTATGTTATTTAAAAAGAATGCTATAAACACATTTTCAAAGTGGAGCAACTTTGAAATGAAAATAGATTTCAAGAGGGATGCTTTAAAGAAGGTAAAAATTTATATAAACCACATGTGATACTGTGTTTTCAAACCAAACACACTATATGATGATGGAGAGTACAAAGTATCAAATGAGCACAAGTCACAGGAAATCCCCTAGGCACTAGTTCATTGCATGCCAAAAGTACCACGTATCTTGGTGAAAAGTAACCGTAATAAATATCTGTTCTTGTGCACATGAACCACTAGTAGGATAATCATCCACAAATTAGTGTCCCCAAACAACATCATCATCATAGTTTAGTTAGTTTTTTCTTCATCAATCGTTCTACGTGAAACAGCGATGAAACCCCTCCGAATCACTAGCATACTAGTACGCCTCTTCCCACCTAGATACTCTAATTTTCCCTTTTGTAATAAATACTTTTACACATCTATAAGGTAACATTTTATCATTATGGTTCCATTTAAAAATTTTTAACACATCAAACAACCCAGACACATGTATCACATTTCTTTCAAGGAGCAATAAACCACCTTAATTTTCATAAAACAATTTCAAGAAGTATAACGAGGCCATTCCCATAAAATCTATTAAAAATGATCTTTTATGGAAAAAACCCACCAATAAAATATAAAAACAGATTTATCCTCCCCAAAAAAATTTAATAAATCAATATTATGGTCCAGAAAATGGACCCAAATGATACAACATGAAATTCACAAGTAATCCATTTTTACTAGAAAAATATCATAAGATCCCATAAGAATTTATCATTACTAACATTTCCCAAAGTTGAAAATTTAAATTTTAATAAAGATATATATAATCTCCATTTACAACATAAAACAACTTTCATAAATTCCTTTAAACATTCAGGTTACACATCAATGGAATGACCATTATTATATAGATTCCAAACGGGCCATTTTCCGGCAACTCTGGTCAAAACATGTTTACCACAAAAATACATTTGTTTATAAAACCAAAACTACTTTGGAAATCCATAAAAGGAACCCAAATTACCATTTTAATGATTCTAATGTATTTCTAAAACCAAACAAATTTGTTTAAATCCTACTATTCACATTAAATCCAATCTGGGAATTTATCGAACACATGACAAGCACTTTTATACAAACAAAATATTTTTAACAAATTAAAAGGGATAAAATACCATTTTAATGCCATAAATTTATTAAAGCTACTGAAACATGTTAAAAATACTTTAAAACATGTGTTTAAGATAAAAAATCATTTATGTAAGTGGTGTACACATTAAAAACAAAACAACACTACTTTTCACAATACAAGGCTTACACAACTATTTTTCCACACCATGAAAATTATCAAAATGCTGAAAAAATAATCATATATATTATTCTATAAAAACAAAAATATTATGAAACATAAATGATAAAGTCATTTTCAAGGGATATCCTACCTCAAAACCATGCCTGAATGGAACTGCACACCCGATATCACCAATCGTGGTTCCAAACACTCTAGATCTATGAAGACCAGACATAAATATACCAAAACCCCATAACTAATAATGGTATAACATAGCCCTAGGTCTTTCATCACAATGGGAGAAGAGGAAAACAAATGAATGTTGAAGGAGAAGGAAGATGGAGGAAAAAAGAGAAAGAATCTCACCATGGGAACAAGAAAAATCATTATTATCCCTTATATGTAACCCATTATAGGAAATGGAATGGATTTAAACTTCTTGAAGTGAATTAATATATATAGAAGAACCAGTGAAATATTATTTAGGGGGAAAAGATATAATATAGAATTACAAATGATGGAAAAAAATTACCTTACAAATTTTGGATGATTTGAAATGTCCTGTGACCATTATCCCTAATCCCCAAATAAGTAATATCCCAAGAGGGAAAATTGAACAGGGTGGTTCCTCTAGGGTTCTTGGGCACGATTGAGAGGTGGAATCACTGAAAATGTTAAAAAATGAATTTGATATATAATAATAAAATTATTTTGTTAAAACTAGAAATGGGCTCACGGGCTGGCCCAATACCTGAATAAATAACCCAAATCCACCATGATTATGAATTACTATGTGGTTCCAAAAGGAAATGGTTGTTTGAATAGTTATGTGGATGCCATGTGGTATGTTTAATGTGTGGAAAATGTTAAAAAATAACAGAGATATAATAGAATCAAATTTTGTTTTTAAATATGGAAATGAGATCATAGTTGGCCCGAATATTGAAGTAATGAACATCTTCTAAAAAAATCCAAAAAAATCTATGGGGAACCAATGGTAGGATGGATAAACATAGATTGAAGTTAAGAAATACACATTAATTTCACCCATAACCTAGGAAAAGTATCATTATTTCAAACTAACTGGATAAAAACCAAGACATGAATAAAACGGTGTGATAATTCTCCCCACAATTAAAGATTTCTGCCCCAGAAAGCCACAACACATTCCAGCTAATCAATCAGAACCTAATAATTCAATAACAATATTTTCCTAGATTTGAATCTAATGATACTTTATCCACAATTGATAGAAATTATTCCTCTTACCTCAACCAAAACACCAACTCCCAACCAATTCATGTGAATCAACATAATGATCGAGTCACTGCCTCTACAACCAAACCATGATCATGATTAGTTGGTCCTTCTCCCAATGAACCCAACGATCACCCAAACGAAATATCACTCATGAAAACCAACGATTCATAGGCAATCGTTAATGGACTGCCCAAAATTTAGAAACCACCGGCACTTGACAAATTTTTTGGAGGAAACTCTATAAGACCCCTGGTGGTTCTCCACACCATTATAGTCCAACAATCAATTACAAAATAAAAATTCAACATGAAGTAGGAATGTTTCTCTCCTATAGAGGACCACCAAAACTCTCCCACAACAACCGACCAACATAGTTTAAGAGGAACACAACATAAAAATTTAAACCCCCCACTCCTGAACGTTGGGGGCATGAACTAAGCCAACACTCTCTACAGGAATTCCAAACCCAACCACATGGGGTGGGGAGTGAAGGAGACCCAATCATTGGTTCACTGAAACCCCAGAAGAAATAAATTAACTACCTCACTAAAATGGTATAATAATGAGCTTAGAAATAATACCCATAGTTGTGGGACTCCTGACTATGTGTGTGATTTACTCCATAACATATTGTTGGAGCTCTGAGTGATGAATCATCTCAACCCTCACAGTCAGGCTATGATAATCCAAAAAATTAACTCTCCCCCTTAGTTCCACATTGTGACATATAACACTCCATGGTCGAAACAATAGTTTGAGGGACAATATAAAACATTCTTCAGCAAAAAACACTATTTTTCCCAAAAAAAGAACTTGGAGATTCGCAAAACTATTTTCTCTCACTCTGAATGAGGAGAAAAATGGACAAAGTACATGAAGAAACACATCAACCTCACTGAGAAAAACTACCCCAACTGAGAGGGACACAATAATGGAAAGGCACATTATATCGTGCCTGAAAATCTCACTATTCCAATAAATGGGCTAGGATATCATTTTAGGTGGTACATTTAACATTTGGAATGAATCATTAGGTAGATCACATAGAAATCTAGCCAGTAGAAAACCATTTGTGGCCACATCACACTATCCAACATGTCTTTAGAAACCCACTGAACACTGCTTCAAAACCCAGCCACCAACGAGATCCCATATCATGACACAATAAGAGTGTTATTTACATATCTCAAGGGTGAATATAGAAAAAACACTTATTTTGAAAAAATCAGCCACATAACCATTTATTTATAACATAAACTACAATTTTCAGCTTAAAACAAATTTGCAAAACAAACCATATTGGTGGACTTTTTCATTCACCAATGGTGTTTCATTAAGTCTCACTCATATGCATGTGTCCATACAACCCCAGGCTACCAACCACCATGCCATGCCAGCTATTCATCCATATATCTATAAAACCAGGCATGTGAGCACCCATCAAAAGAGTGATGGCTAATATAAAACAATCATCACTCTAAAAAAATAAAGTAACTTCCAAAGGAACATTAACCACCAAAGAAAAAACCATTTTCAGATTTCACAAAACAGACCACACTTCTTCAAGAAACATTTGATTCAAAAAAGAATCAATTTCATTTAATAGAAACTCCAAATAGACCCATTCTATTATAAATAACACTTTCCCATTTTCAAAATTTCATCAAGGTCTCTTTCATAATCTGACAACCACCATGGCCAAAACCCCTTTCTAGAAAAACAACATCTGCTCAAAAATAAATTTCTAAAACAAATTTTTCATATTAAAAAACTTTTCAACAACCCAAAACACCAAATTTAAAAAAATGTTCAGTATCACATTAAAATAATCCATGATTTCTAAACATTTCATTTTACGAAACGATATGTTTACATTAATTAAATATAATCCCTTTAATTCATTTCCTCTTTATCCCCATGTTTTGTTTCAAAAAACCCAACATTCCAAAAATATTATAATATTAAATTGTGAAAAAACATTTTCCACTTTCCATCATCTAAAAATTCATTTATAATTCATTTTCAAAACTCTCACACAAGTATTTTAAAAAAAAATCTGAATTTATGAAATGTCTAAGAGACCCACAAAAGGGAATGACTGTTGGTGGGTGACTTGACCATATGGTTGGCGGACATATTTCAAACCCACAACAAACATGGATAGCCTTCTTAATATCATTCCCAAGTTACACATGGATTTCTAGGCACCACGAGCTCAGGGAGAACATTATTCCAACTCTACTTATCATATCCCATCACCAAATAATCAATGAGAACATAACACACTAACAAAACCAGACTTCCCATGGACACCTGAGGGTCAGAATGAGAATGAGTTCACAACTCTCTTCACGAACAAACACCAAAATTCCCAGAAATCATACTCCATCTTCTTGTACATACCTAAATAACAAAGAGATTTCCTAAAATAAAGGTCTGTCAGGATCCAACCTACTATTGATACCATTTTGTCATGAACCAGTATGAGTTCACCCTGAACCAGTCACATCGGCCAGCTCGTGACATGTACTGAGAAGAATTCTTAATCCTCCCAGGATGGCGACAAGCACCAAGGGCATCAATATAGTACAAAATGGAAAATTTTCGATAAATATAACTAATATGAAAATAGTAGAAAGAACAAAAATCCCAATATAAATTCATATAAAAATTAAACTGAACATTATATGTACATGAATGCGAGATTACAACTGAACCAAAAAATCAATCGAACAACCCTAAAAACCATCTCACTCCATGTGACCCCTCTGGTCACCATCCAAAATAATGATCACACATCACCCATGATGATCCAACTCAAGCTAAAACCTGCACAATTGCTAACAATATAAGAAAACTACATGCATGAGAATTAAAACTCAATAGGATAGACAAATAATATTTTACTAATGCACTTAATTAAATATAAATGAAACATAAATTACATGTTTGAAATATAATATATAAAATTATGTTTTCCAAATATTCTTCCATTCTTAAAAAATTACTGGAAAAAAACTTTCATATTTTATAATCAATAAATCTAGTAACAATTTTTGAAAGAGGTGTAACATCGAAATGGAAATAGTTTTCAAGATGGATTCCTTGAAGAATTTAAAATGTTAAATAAAACACTATGGTGCTAATTTTACCAACAAAAAAAATGTATACCTATGGTGAGTAAAAAATATTCAATGAGCACAAGTCACAACAACTCCACTTGGCCATAGTTTATTGCATGCCCCAGGTACCTCGTATCTTGGAGAAACGTAACCATAACTAATATCATTTCTTATGAAAATGATCTACTAGTGGGAGAATAATACATAACCTATTGGTCCCCAACATCATCATAATCATATTTTATTTAGTTTTTTCTTCATCAAACTTGCTACGTAAAACATAGACAAAACCCATCGAGATCATTGGCATACTAATACATGTCTCCCCACATAGATAATATGGTTTTACATTTTTGTTATCAAACTAGTTACAAAAATATAAAATATAATTTTATAATGATGATTAAATTTAAAAATCATTCAAAAATTAAATATCCTATAATCGTGTCTCACATTTCATTCACGGATCAATAAACCACATAAATTTTCATAAAACAATTTCAAGAAGTATAACGGGGACATAAACATAAAATCCAATAAAAAAAGTTATTGTAAGGAAAAATTGCCACCAATAACATATAGAACCAAATTTGTAATACCCTAAACCATTGAATAAATTAATTTCCTTGAACAAAAAATGGCCCCAAATGATACAACATGAAATACACATGGAAACCATTTTTACATGAAAGCTTCCTAACATGCTTTTAAGCATTTATCAAAGATAACAATTTCCAAAAGTATAAATATAACATTTATTAATAAGGTGTATACCCACCATTTTTAGTAAAAACCTATGTTCATAAATCCCTTAAAACATTCAGGTTACACATCGAATGAAAGACCATTATTATAAAGATGCCAAAATGACCATTTCCAGGCCATTCTTGCCAAAACATGTTTACAACAAAAAACCCATTTGTTTATAATAAAACAACTTTTTACATCCATAAAGGACCAGAAAAAACCATATTTATTGCTTCAAATATACTTATAAATCCAAAAAAATCATTTTAAATTTCACTAAGCACATAAAAGGAAAATGGGAATTTTACCGAACACATGACATGCACTTTTAAAAAGAAAACTTATTTCAAGAACTTGAAAAGGGTTGAAATACCATATTCATGAAATAAATTTATTAATTCAAATTATAAATGTTAAAAATACAATAAAATTGGTATGTAATCCAACATAGCATTTATGTAAGTAATCAGTGTACACATTTATAAAAAAACAACACTACTTTTCCTAATACAAGGCTTATATAACCATTTATCACACCTCAAAAATTATCCAAAGGCTGAAACACAATACTAAACATATATATCAGTTTCTAAAAATATTAAAATTATGAAACATAAATAATAAAGACATGTTCATGGAATATCCTACCTCAAAACCATGGCAAAATGGAACCACACACCCGATATCACTCGTCGTAGTTCTCAAAAGTCTAGATCTATGAATACCAGAACTCAAAGAACAAAAAAACATAAAAATTAATGTTATAACATAAAAATAGGTTATTAATGACTAGGATACAAGAGTAAACAAAATTAAATTGTAAGGAGAAGGATGATGGATGTAACACCCCAAGCTTCTACGGTACGCTTCTCTTTGAATAATGTGATAGCGTGTGTTGTTCGCAACACCGAGTTCTAACACACCATAACTAATCAAACTAGCCATTATGAATAGTAACACCTTCAAAGCCTTTTGGTTCGGCCAAACTCTGCCCAAATACTCTCCCAACATCCCTCACTACAACCTAGAGGCCTTAGTTTGATCAGAAAGCCAACCTAAGGAGCCCTTTTGATCAAATCAAAAGGAAGAACCCGAAGAAGAGGAGGTTAACCTACCCCAACCAAGGAAAAATACAAGGTAAGGGTTTATATTACAACCTCTTCATTATCCAAGGTTGTTTATACGTAATAATCTACTGGGATCTCTTTATCATCCACATCCATGTTTCTTAAAAATGCATTTCAAAACATTTTTACTATTTACTAGAATATGAGTTAAAGTCATTTATACCCTTTTTGTCTTTTATAAGTGGTTTATAAAGGAATCTTTCGGTCGTTTTCAAAACAAGGTCCTTTTTAACCTTTTCGACAGAATTAAGGTAAGAATGTTTTTTTAACTTATACGGCGGGTGCGGCTATTTTCCGCCGTTATAAAATCTTCAAAGCTTCCCTTACAAGCTTATAAGAATATTTTCAAAGAAAATGTTTTATTTTATATGGATCTTAAATTATTTCAAAATAAAAGGAGATATTTCTTTAAAAAGAATTTTGATTTCATCTATGTCAACATCCTTTGATGGATTTTAAGATTATTTGAAGTTGATTTATTATGATACAAAACTTCTATATTGTATTGATGGTTTTGTGATATGTTTGACTGTGGATGTGCTATTTTTATACCATTCATAGTTTATGGTGAATGTATTTACATTTCGTATGCTAGTTTTAATACGAATGTTTATGTTATGTTTAAACCTTTTCATATGGGAATGCATTGGACTTAATATGTGACGGGTGGAGCCCGCTATAGCTCCTTGATGCATCGGTAGGTCTCATGAGACAAACTAGTGTCTTGGCACAAGGCCTTGACAAAATCTTATTTGTAGTATTGGCACAAGGCCTTGGCTATGTGGTTATGATAGTCTGGCATTATGCATTCCAACATTATGAAAGTGGTTATTGATTTTTTCATGTGATTATTCTATTAGTAGAATATCCATGTGAATAAGTAAATGGCATTATTTCATTTTATTTATTCCATACCATGTTGAAAGTTTATGTTTAAAAGGCTTTTGTTTTAGTTATACATTGCCTTAAATGTTTATTCTTATTGATGAAAGTTTCCGCTATATTGTTATCCTTACTGGGCATTTGAGCTCACCCCTTTTCTATGTTTTATTTTTCCCAGGAAGTGAAGATGTAAGTTATGAATGACCTGCAGGGATATTATGAGGGGATTATAGTGTGGACTGTGGAAACATTATGTTGTTGTAGTAGTTTTTCATTTTATGATGTAATGTAAAACTTATGAATATATCTAGTGTTTCCAAGGCTACTAAACCAATCGGTCATTCGAGATTTGATCTTTCTTGTGATCATGCCAATGTTATGTAATTAATGCACCGACTCTGGGCAACTGGGGTTGGGGCGTTACAGTTGGTATCAGAGGAAGTTTAGTACAAACCTTGGAAGCTAGATTTAGATAAACTCTGATTAGAGCACGTAGACCTATGATGAACTTTGAAGATTAGTATAGAAGAACTTTCTAGAATTTGGTATCATAGAGATTTTGTGAGTTTTCCGAGAAATACATCCCTGTCTGGATACGAGCAGGTAGAGGCGGCTCTGGCACAGATGTACCTAGGGGTAAAACCCGAAAACACCGCTTTGAGCTAGACTCGAACGGGAACGGGTGCACGACAACGGGCCTTGCTGCACTCTTGGTTACGACACTCCCGGGGGATATGCTTAGGATAACTCTCATTTTCTTTACAAATCATTTTGAAGGGATTATGAGTATACACATCCTCAAAGAAAATTTTTTTTATGATTATGGATTATATCCATAAATAGTTCAATTTATGTTAAGTGTTTTATAAGTATGGGATTATGTATTTTGATTCATAAACTGATCTAGTTTATTCCATTGTTTAGAAATGGCGCCTAGTGGAAGAAATGGAAACCGTATCAATGCACGCACTCCATGTAGGGATTGCCCTCCTGCTCAAGATAATTATAGTGGGGCTGGTGATGCAACTGGTGCTGATCAGCTAATCACCATACTGGGACAACTTACTCAGGTTATGAATAATAACCTTACTCATATGGAGCACCCTGATCCGCAGCGTGGAGGATCAATGTTAGATCGATTCATGAGGCAACAACCACCAACGTTCAATGGGAATACAAATTCCTTAGTAGCTAAGCAATGGATATTTTCCCTAGAGAAAATATTTCAGGCTTTGGGGAGCAGTGAAAGGGAAAAAGTTGTCATGGCAGTTTACCGCCTCACTGGAGATGCTGATCAATGGTGGTCATTGATTCAGAACATGAAGGAAGATGATGAAGTATCAAATATGGAATGGAGGGAGTTCAAAGATCTGTTTTTAGAAAAATACTTTCCTTGCGACCATCGAGCAGATATGGAAAGACAATTTCTGAGTCTGAGACAAAAGGAGGATGAGAATGTCACAAATTATGAGGCTAACATTACAAGGTTAGCGAGGTATGCTGGAGATTATATTCGCAACCCAATAAGTAAGATTGATCGTTTCTTTGATGGGTTAAAACCATTTCTCCGTCGAGCATTAGTCTCACAATCCTTTTCATCGTACGAAGACATTGTCTCATGTGCTATCAAGACCGAAAAGCAATTCTCTAAGTCTTATGACTTTAAAGCAAAGAAAGAGAAGAAGAGACTTGCTGATCAATCTGGGAATGGAAATAAGGGGAAGAAGGGAAAGGTTGAATATCCATCTTGTGGTAAATGCGGGAAGAAACATCCTGGTACTTGCTTGAAGGGAATGGGAGTCTGTTACAAGTGTGGTGAAAAAGGCCACCAAGCTCATGATTGCAAGGGGAAGAAGGAAGCTACCAACGTTCAGTGCTATAATTGCAGGGAGATGGGGCATTATGCAAATTCATGTCCTAAGAGTCAGGAGAACTTACCTCAGAAAAGGCCAAGGGATCAAGGCCAGGCTTATGCTATCACTACTGCCGAGGTAGAAGCTTCGAAAGACGTGGTGGCAAGTAATTTAATGGTTTCCTCAAGTTTAGCAAATGCATTATTTGATTCTCGATCATCACATTGTTTCATATCTTCCCAGTTTGCTAAGAAAATTAGATATTTCCAATTTGATTTAATAAGGGAGTTGTCAGTTAAAACTCCTAAGGGAAGTATCGTTGCAACAAAGTTTTGTGAATCTGTCCCCATTAGAGCACATAAATTTTCTATATCTGCTGATCTCATCGTCATACCTATGATTGAGTTTGATATAATCCTTGGTATGGACTAGCTTTCGGACTATGATGCGAAGATTTATTGTAAGAAGAAAGAGGTTACGATTCTTGATGATAATGATAAGGAACACCTTATTTTTAGAGCAGAATCGTCACCACCTAATTCTTATTTAGATCCACCCTCAATAGCTCAACTAAATTCAATTATTGGGGAGGAAAAGAATGAAATAACTGCGGGTGAGGAAAGGAATGTTCAAATAGAGGATGTACCTGTTGTGAATGAGTTTTTAGATGTATTTCTAGAAGATTTACCTGGACATCCTCCAGAACGAGAAGTTGAGTTTTCTATTGATTTGATTCTTGGATCAAGGCCTATATCGAAGACCCCTTATAGAATGGCCACTGTAGAGTTAGTCGAACTAAAGAAACAACTAGAGGAATTGAGTAATAAGGGATTTATTTGCCCTAGTGTTTCTCCATGGGGAGCCCCTGTTCTTTTTGTTAAAAAGAAAGATGGATCTATGAGGTTATGTAACGACTACAGGGAGATCAATGCTATAACGATAAAGAAGAAGTATCCCCTACCTCGTATTGATGATTTATTTGACCAACTGCATGGAGCTCAATACTTTTCAAAGAATGACCTTCGATCTGGATACCATCAATTGTGTGTGAAGAAGGAAGACATTCCGAAAACAGCATTTCGAACCAGGTACGGGCATTACGAGTTTACTGTAATGCCGTTTGGATTGACTAATGCACCCTCTGTATTCATGGATCTGATGAATAGAGTTTTCAAGGAGTATCTCGATGAATTTGTGGTGGTATTTATTTATGAGATCTTGGTATACTCCAAAACCTATGAAGATCATGAAAATCATTTGCGCATTATCTTGAAGACTCTGAGGAGGCACGAATTATATGGGAAGTTTAGCAAGTGTGAATTCTGGCTTCAGGATATTTCTTTTCTTGGCCATATTTTCTCTAAAGATGGAATCTCTGTTGATCCTTCTAAGACCAAGGCAATCCAAGAATGGCCAGCACCTACGAGTATAACTGAGGTACGTAGTTTTATTGGTTTGGCAGGTTATTATCGACGTTTCGTCCAGAATTTTGCCCGATTGGCTAACCCATTAACGAAGCTCACATGTAAAGGGGTTAAATTTGTTTGGACAAAAGAGTGTGAAGAATGTTTCGAAGAACTGAAGAGAATATTAGTCAATTCTCCTATATTGACTCTACCATCGGGGAATGATGGGTTTGTTATTTATAGTGATGCATCGAAGAAAGGACTTGGTTGTGTCCTTATGCAGAATGATAGAGTTATTGCCTATGCATCACGACAGTTGAAAATTCATGAACAAAACTATCCTACTCATGATCTCGAGTTAGCAACAGTGATCTTTGCTTTGAATATATGGAGGCACTACCTCTATGGTGAAAAATGTGAGATTTATACTGATCACAAGAGTTTGAAGTATATTTTCTCACAAAAAGAACTCAACATGAGGCAATGGAGATGGCTTGAATTACTCAAGGATTATGATTGTACGATACACTACCACCCATGGAAGGCAAACAAGGTGGCAGATGCTTTGAGTAGAAAAGACCATGGAGTTTTGAACAATATGAGAATTGAAAGGGATCCAATTTTTATGGATCTAGTGAAGATGGACATGGGAATAACCAGGGAAGGTGAAACATCAATGCTTTTTCAAATGGTTGCCAAACCATCTTTACTAGAAAGGATTAAGAGTTCTCAGACCGATGATGAAGAATTCCAAAAGAAGATTAAAGCTGTGAATGATGGGAGATTGAGAGACTTTGTGTATGAAGATGGAATTTTGAAATTCGGGAAGAGACTTTGTGTTCCCAATATACCTGATCTAAAAAGGGAATTGCTGGATGATTCTCATAGTTCCAATTTCTCTATACACCCTGGGAGCACCAAAATGTATAGAGATTTGAAGGAACATTTTTGGTGGGACAACATGAAGAGAGAGATTGCTGATTTTGTGTCAAGATGTATGGTTTGTCAACAAGTGAAAGCTGGAAGGCAACAGACTGGAGGAGTCATGCAACCTCTTCCCATACCGGAGTGGAAATGGGACAATGTTACGATGGACATTGTCATGGGGCTACCAAAGACTCCTAGAAGGAATGATGCAATATGGGTTATTGTTGATCGTCTTACCAAGACAACACATTTTCTTGCTATAAGAGAAGATCTACCCCTGAAACGTCTAGCAAGACTATATATTAATGAAGTTGTGAGACTTCATGGAGTACCCCTATCGATTGTTTCTGATCGTGATCCCCTTTTTACTTCATGATTCTGGAAAAGTCTTCAGAAATCCCTGGATACTGAACTTCATTTGAGCACTGCTTACCACCCTCAGAGAGACGGACAATCAGAACGAACTATTCAAACCTTAGAAGACATGTTGATATCTTGCTCACTTGACTTTCAGGGTATGTGGGATCAATATTTACCTCTGGTAGAATTTTCCTATAACAATAGCTTCCATTCGAGTATTCAGATGGCACCATATGAAGCGTTATACGGAAAGAGATGTCGTACACCAACCTATTGGGATGACGTTGGTGAAAGAAAACTTGTAGGCCCAGAACTGGTGGAGGAAACGGTGGAAAAGGTGAAAGTAATCCAAAATCACATCAAAGCAGCTCAAAGTAGGCAGAAGAGCTATGCCGATAATTGAAGGAAGGATTTGGAATTTCAAGTCGGTGATCATGTTTTCCTGAAGGTATCTCCGTGGAAGGGAGTCATACATTTTGGTAAGAAAGGTAAATTGAGTCCCAGGTACATCGGACCTTTCGAAATTATAGAACGAATTGGGGTTGTAGCTTACCGATTGGCAATGCCGCCAAGTCTCTCCAAAGTTCACGATGTGTTCCACGTATCTCTATTGAGGAAATAAATGCCTGATCCGACGCATGTACTCACCTATGAGGAATTTGAACTGGAACCCGATCTATCTTATTGCGAAGAGCCTGTCAAGATTCTTGATACGAGATAACAAGTGCTGAGAAACCGGACGACGCGTCTGGTAAAAGTTTTGTGGAGAAACCATAAGATCGAAGAGGCAACGTGGGAACCCGAGGAACTTATGATGAAGAACCACCCGAGTCTTTTTATGCAGTAATACCCTAGAAATTGCGAGGACGCAATTATTTGAAGGAGGGGAGAATGTAACACCCCAAGCTTCTACGGTACGCTTCTCTTTGAATAATGTGATAGCGTGTGTTGTACGCAACACCGAGTTCTAACACACCATAACTAATCAAACTAGCCGTTATGAATAGTAACACCTTCAAAGCCTTTTGGTTCGGCCAAACTCTGCCCAAATACTCTCCCAACATCCCTCACTACAACCTAGAGGCCTTAGTTTGATCAGAAAGCCATCCTAAAGAGCCCTTTTGATCAAATCAAAAGGAAGAACCCGAAGAAGAGGAGGTTAACCTACCCCAACCAAGGAAAAATACAAGGTAAGGGTTTACATTACAACCTCTTCATTATCCAAGGTTGTTTATACGTAATAATCTACTGGGATCTCTTTATCATCCACATCCATGTTTCTTAAAAATACATTTCAAAACATTTTTACTATTTACTAGAATATGAGCTAAAGTCATTTATACCCTTTTTGACTTTTATAAGTGGTTTATAAAGGAATCTTTCGGTCGTTTTCAAAACAAGGTCCTTTTTAACCTTTTCGACAGAATTAAGGTAAGAATGTTTTTTTTAACTTATACGGCGGGTGCGGCTATTTTCCGCTGTTATAAAATCTTCAAAGCTTCCCTTACAAGCTTATAAGAATATTTTCAAAGAAAATGTTTTATTTTATATGGATCTTAAATTATTTCAAAATAAAAGGAGATATTTCTTTAAAAAGAATTTTGATTTCATCTATGTCAACATCCTTTGATGGATTTTAAGATTATTTGATGTTGATTTATTATGATACAAAACTTCTATATTGTATTGAAGGTTTTTTGATATGTTTGACTGTGGATGTGCTATTTTTATACCATTCATAGTTTATGGTGAAAGTATTTACATTTCGTATGCTAGTTTTAATACGAATGTTTATGTTATGTTTAAACCTTTTCATATGGGAATGCATTGGACTTAATATGTGACGGGTGGAGCCCGCTATAGCTCCTCGATGCATCGGTAGGTCTCATGAGACAAACTAGTGTCTTGGCACAAGGCCTTGACAAAATCTTATTTGTAGTCTTGGCACGAGGCCTTGGCTATGTGGTTATGATAGTCTGGCATTATGCATTCCAACATTATGAAAGTGGTTATTGATTTTTTCATGTGATTATTCGATTAGTAGAATATCCATGTGAATAAGTAAATGGCATTATTTCATTTTATTTATGCCATACCATGTTGAAAGTTCATGTTTAAAAGGCTTCTGTTTTAGTTATACATTGCCTTAAATGTTTATTCTTATTGATGAAAGTTTCCGCTATATTGTTATCCTTACTGGGCATTTGAGCTCACCCCTTTTCTATGTTTTATTTTTCCCAGGAAGTGAAGATGTAAGTTATGAATGACCTGCAGGGATATTATGAGGGGATTATAGTGTGGACTGTGGAAACATTATGTTGTTGTAGTAGTTTTTCATTTTATGATGTAATGTAAAACTTATGAATATATCTAGTGTTTCCAAGGCTACTAAACCAATCGGTCTTTCTAGATTTGATCTTTCTTGTGATCATGCCAATGTTATGTAATTAATGCACCGACTCTGGGCAACTGGGGTCGGGGCGTTACAATGGAGGCGAAAGGAGAAGGAATATCACATTGGAAACATGGGAATTCTTCATCTTCCCTTAGATCTACATTATTATAGGAAATGGAATGACTTGGAACATATTGTAGAGGCTCATTATTTCTAGACGAACTTGTTAAATAATATTTGGGGGGAAATTGAAAATAAAGAATGATTCATGAGTGAAAAATTTTACCTTTCCAAATCAGGACGATTTGTGAAGGCTTGAGAAAATTATCCCTAATCCGCGACTAGGTGAGTTTTAAAGAGGGAAAATGGAACACATGGGTGTGCCTAGGGTTATTCAGATTGAGTGAGAAGGTGAAAAAACTGATAAATATAAAAACATAGCAGGATATAATAGAGATAAATAATTTTTTTAACATGAATTGGGCTCATTAAATGACCCAATACATGCATAAATAGCCCAAATCCACCATGATTATGAATTCGTAAGGGGGTCCAAAAGGATATAATGGTTTTAATTGGTCATTGGATGCCATGTGTGAAATTTAATGAGTGTAAAATTTAAAATAAATAAAGTGTTATAAAAGAAATAAATTTTGTTTTTAAAACTATAAATGAGCTCATTATTGACCAAAATCTTGATGAAACCAACCTTTTTTCCAAAAACTCCCAAACAAGCTATGGGGAACCCATGGTAGTATTATTATACATAGATTTCAGTTAAAAATCAACATTAATCTTACCCATAACCCATGAAAAGGATCGATATTTCCATCTAACCAGATCAAAAACTAAGCTATGAAAAAACATGTGTAACAGGTCATCATGATGGATTAGTTTAACATGGTACATCCCATCCAGGAAATGATGCTATCATTATTGTCGAGCTATTGGACATTGAGGGAAATTGTGATGATTTTTGTGTCCATATTTCTATGAATGGTCTAAATAAAAAATGATATACTGATTCAAATTGTGTTCCCAAAGTCACCCATAAACACCAATTACCTACATCAAATTATCTATGATTAAACTATAATCAAAACATCCTTATACAATTGAATTATATAAGTGTTGAATGTGATGTAGTTGGACTGTGAGTTCCACAAGGGTGTCTCTAGAATGATCCTCTTGATAATCCACCATTTCTATTGCCACATTCTCAGTTGGAATAAGCCATAATCAAGGATTAAATTGGAATTCAACATATCAATTGGCACATAATAAAAATATAAACAATGAAATATGATATAGTCTAAAAATCCTTTAAATTATATTACACCTGACTAATTGGAACCACTTTGAAATACATTTATTGAGACATTGAGGGAAAGACCCCATGATTTTTTATGATATGAGGATGGGCTATTGAAAATTATATCCTGAGCATGTTAGAATATAATTATGGTATAAGGTAGAATAGTAGCACATGGGGAAGTACACAATAATTCATTATGGTGTGGATCTCCTCAACCACTACCACGTCATAAATTGTATCAACAGGAGGTTCACCTTTCAACCATTCCTTCTAGAGACATCAGTATTCTGGTCCCACCAATGAGATCACTCCGTCAGGATGAGTTTCATTCCTAGTGGGCCTCTCTAGACCACATTTTTCTTGGGTTGTACTATTGATATATGATAATTGAAATGATTATTCAATAATTTGGATACTATAAAAAGTTTATATATCAAGATAACACACATTATTATAGAGACTAACCATGTTTAGAAATATCTGATTTATGAAGGCAGATCTATTCTCAAAAGTCCCATTGTATTTCCACAATTGATAAATGAGATGAAATTGTGTCATGTAAATTCAGGCCAAGAACCAAATATGAACTCACTTGATATCACTATTTTCTTATTTTTTTGAATTGTACATATATTGTAAAACATTTCTCAAGAGCTGATTGGGATATTAGTTTATTATAAAATCATAATGATATCGTACGAGATATTATAGAAGTTATTACTTTTATATGTTGTACCAATGAAGATATTATGAACTAGAAGAATCTCCTACTCCAACATACATATTTAAACATTATAGTATCCTATTGGAGGATCTATTAGTTTCAACAATATGAAAAAACTATAGTATTAAATGAATTTTTAGTCACACCATCTAGGAATGTGAACATTCTTCAACAACCATGTTTCTTGATTAAGAACATGTTTAAATAAATTATTGGAAAATAAAATACCCAAGAGGTATAATAAGAAATTAATCCCCCACTAAATTCCTATAAATTAGAAAGGCAGAATTAATAGAATCATCAATTATATTTGGTTAAGTTCATATCAGAATGTATCATATTTCTTCACAGTTCACCATATCATAAAAAAATATATACCTTGACTCTGGAGAGTCCTTATCATCTCCACCTTCATTTATTTGGATTAATATAAGGATTGGATATAGATAAATAATTGGATAGGTCATTTCAAAAGATATGTTTTACCCAAATAGTTTTTCGAATGACATAAAACATAGTTTAGTAAAATAATGTTGTCCTATGATAACATATTATTATATTGATAGTTTATATACATATGATAAAATAATATTAATTTATTGTAAAATATCATAATTTTCAATTACTACTATTTAATATTTTGTTGGAAATAGATTTTAAAAAATGAAGCATTGAATGTAATGTTTATAGAAATTAATATTTCATATTACAAAAAAATATCGTATTTTTAAAAAATTAATGCTGATAATGAAAATCTAATATCAAATATATGCATATTAGGGTGAAAATGTTGAGTTTAATTTTCTTAAAATATATAATGAGGTTGATTTTTCATTTAAAACTATTTCACGAGCCATCAATATATTAAGAATACACATATCTAATTTAATTGATGATAGAAATTTAAATTGAGATAACCTAATTTATTTTACTATGGTAGACAATAACACTATGATATTATAGTATATAATATTTTTTAAATAAATACTATGTTGAATTTCTTGTATCACACAAAAAAACTAACTATTAATCATTTTTTTATAATTTATTATAAACCATAATACATTACATGGATACATTGACAAACATGAAAAATTATATTATATTAAACATAAATCATCAAGTAAAGTGAAAACTTTTAATTATTTATAAAAAAATTTATTATAATTTCATATATATTATTATTAATATTAAATAATAATTTTATGTATTTTAATACTCATGAAGATATGAAATTTAATAGTTTTATAATAAATATATAATATTAATTTATCACTATTAAAATTATTTAATATTAAAGGAGGTAATTTTCAATGAACTATTTTAATTTTGTATGAGTTCCTATCAAAATTTAAATTGATTAATGTTATTGAATTATTATAATAAAATTTTCTAATCTGAAAATGAAAAGATTATAACACGTTTTGGTTTTAATATAAGGATATAATATTAAAAATAATTATTGTTTGAAACATACTTATAAATATTTTAATTATATTTTATGTTTCATTTAAATATTTATTTCAAAATAAAAGAATTCAATTTGAAAAAATTATCATTGAATTTAGATTCATCATTTTAATACCATAATAGTGTTAGTTAGTAGTATATTTCAAAAAATATATATTTTTTCGTGAATATTGAAAATATAGATTTTATAAATATTGTAACTTTTATAACATCATCATGATATATGATGGTGTTAAAAATTTATGCAAACATTTTCTTGACCAACAATATATTTAATGAGAAAAATTATTCAATTTTAAAATGAAATTTAGAAACCTAAGATTGACATTTTGGAACCTACAATTTATTTTAATTATATAAAACACTGTTTTTGTTCATTCATTCATTTAATTATTTATTCACTAGGTGAAAATAGATTTTGGAAAGATTTCAATGTAAAATAACCCCCTTTTGTTTATTAATAAACTTGTAAATGTCATTAGAATCAACAATACACGTAATCTCTTTCATAAATATGTAAAAAAATCATTTTTACTCACAAAAATACATTTATTTATACATTATTTTTATTATTCAATATGTACATATAATTGATCAATTTTTTATCCATTTTAAGATCAATAAAAATGCTGGATTTAATATTTTAAATCACTTTGGAAAAATTATTTGATATATAAATATCATTTTAATTTAAAAAAATAGCTTACCCTCGTAATATTTAGTAATCATCATAAAGGATAAAATAAATTAAAAGGGTTAAATTAATGGGTAAAATCACAAAATTTCACAATACATTATTTTTAAATAAACTTTCGAGTTGTAGATCAACATCACCTTCTCTTATCTTAACTAGTTTTCAATATTCAATAAATTTTCATTCAATATGATAATAGATTTATATTATGATTTTTTTAAAAGGGACACCCATTTAACTTATAAATAGACTCATCCACCACCATTTCTCGGACTCCACAATAATTCAAATTCTTTTATATATCATTCCATATTTCATTATATATTATAACACTCCCAAAATGAGTAGATTTTTTAATGAAGATAACTATTTAATTTATTTTAATCCACAAAGTCATACAATAAAAGATAATATTTTATCATTAAGGTTACAGTTCCTACAACTATGTGGGAATACATAATAAAAGTTTTTCATCTCACAATTCATTCATTGAGACATGTATTTTATTATAAACATGTTTTACATATACGGTGCATATAATACATAATAGACTCATTATTTCATGATTAAATAATTATTAATGGCATTGATATATCCATTTCACATTTACAAATTCACGGGATTTTCAAATAAATATTATAAAAGTAATAAATGATTGTTTTTTAATATGACTATGAATTTATACTTGTGTACATATAAATTCATATTTGAAATAAATTTTTTCAATATAAAAACAAAAAAAAATCCTCCACATATTATTTATTTTTTTCGTTTATAAATAATAATTCCCACCCCGTTGGAATTAATTCAACCAATAGTATTCCAGCAAGTGGAAATCAACATAACTTTTCATGGACTAGACCAGATATCCGAGTACTCTAACACCAAAACTAGCACTGACAATGCCCTAAGGGCCTTACTGATCCTTGCAATTTGGAAACTAGAACCTGTAGTCTTAAAATATAAATTTGGGAACAAATTTTACAGAAGAACAATGAATGATAATAGATACATATCATTATTTTCAAACAATTTAAAAAGAGATAGTACTTGAAACAAAAAATGTTTATCAAAAAACCAAAAATATCCTCATCAACATATTCAAAAATAGTTTAGAGAATACCAATGCTTTAAAGGAAAAAATACTAGAAGACCATGTGATCATGAACATCCACGTCCACTAAGAAGAACCTTTCCTTTGTTTGGACCCGATTGAAGAAAATCGACAAATACCTAAAGGAAAAGGTATGGTTTGAGCTATAAATCCCAGAAGGGACTCACCAAGGGTTCCATATGAAGACTTCATAATAATAATAAAAATCATAGTTTAAATTTTAAATAATATAGAACATGAATATACAATTTATGTTTATATATAATATATTTTTATTTAAAATGAAGGAAAAAATTTCAAAAAATAGATTGAGTAATGATTTTATATAAAATGGATTAAATAAAACTATAGGAATGTGTAAACCAGTATCAAAATCAATAAAATGCATGTAAATGTTATCACAATAAGAAACATGGTCATCTACATTATTTTATGATATTTTCTATTTATAGGACCATCAAACTCTCATATTAGTGATGATGGCATATTTTTACACACATCCCTGATGCTTAGTCCAAATAATGCCCATCAACATGCCATAATGAGTTTTATTTTAATAAGTAGAGTTTTGTTATAGTTTTAATTATTAATAAATTTATATGGAATTACCATTCTATAATTCTTATACCAAATATCCCAATAACTATTCATTGTTTCATGTGATCAAAAAATAAATAAACTAGAAAAGGGAAAAACATTTCTTTTCAAATCTATCATCAATCAATATTCAGTCACCCATATTTTTCATAAAATTTGAATTTAATTTTAAAATGATAACATTTGATTTTAATTATTTATTTATTATTATAATTAAACAAAATACATGTTTTTAAAAAATTTATTAAATCAAATTTTCAAAACTAAATCCTCAAATCATTTCATAATAGTAATCAACTTGAAAATATCCCCAAATTTACAATTCCATAAGAATTGGCGGGTTTTCCAAAAATATCATGGAAAATCATATCAAAATTCCATTTCACATAAAATTGGTTGTTCAAAATTCAATATAAATCAATTACAAATAAATCAATAAATAAAAGGTTTTATCAACTCTATATTTGTAAATAGGATCACCAACATTTATAATGGATATCACGTATCCACAACACCCGTAAAATATTTTTTTAATGAACAACAAAAATGAAGAAATATAAATCATCCATAGATTAAATATTAAAAAAATAGAGTTTTGATCCATCAAATAGATAATTATATAAAAGAATCACAATGTAAAGGATGAAGGATTAGGAGATGATGAACAATATGAGTTTCCTATTCTGGAGAAGGATTGAATGATATTTTCATTCATCAATCCGACTACAAATTGGTTAATGGTAGCCAAAAAGTGTTTTTAGGAGTCTCTATGATATAACAACTTTTCATATACTAATCTAGTGTAAATTAGAGGTCATATGGGAGTTTTAAAATTTTTAAAATATTTTTCAAAATAAAAAAACATTGTATGCATGGTTTGCTGGGAAGGGATGAATAGTTAGGAAAATTATGCTTCATAACTGAATATTTAATGGAACATACCTATTGGGTCAATTATTTGGCAAAAATATGGTGTTTGAGGTGTTCTAGGAGGTCAATGGGACTTATTCCCAAAACATTTCCATATTTCATGTTCGGTGAACATATTTTCCAGTTTTGTGAAAAGATTCATTGGTAGGTGATTTGTTGGTTGGTCCTTTCTATAGGTAGTATATCTATTGGATATATTGGTAGGTCCTATCAGTAGGTCTTCTATTGTTAGGTCATTTTTGTAGATCATGTTGTAAGGTTGTTTGTCAGTAGATTCTATAGATAGTTCATCTGTAGGTAGTTTCATTCGATTGGTCATCTACCAATAGTTTATAATAGTATGTCCTGTCAGAATGTCATATTTCAGTAGGTCGTATTTTGGTAGGAAATTTTTTGTAGGTAATATATGGGTAGTTCATCTGTCTGTCAGTTCTATAGTGTTTCTAGAATAGTCGGTGAATAGTGTTTACAACTTCCTACAGTTTCACCCAATTGATGTTTTCATTGATTTAAAATGCATTCACAACCTTCTTTTATGTATTTATGGCAGATTTTAATCCCATAGATCATATATTTAAATACATAACTGGTCATATGTTTTTACGTGGTCAAACCATATGGGTTATCGATATATAGGTTTTTGGTGATTCAACCATTTCACATTTCTTGAGTCTCGAAACTGATCTTTATATGTAGGGGGCCATTCCTTCACATATTTATTCTTCTTTCTCTGGGTACTTGGAACTGAGAAACATTCGTTCCCGAGGAGACATGTGATTTTATTGTATCCTTGGATCGTTTTTTCCTTACTGGCGCACCACTGTTTTGGTGTAAGAAGGATATGTCGATTTTCCTTCGATAAGAGGTTTGTTATATCTTTATTATTGTCAGTTCATCGATATGTTTCCTCTTGTTTCTCCATTCCATGTGATGTCATGTGATCTCCATGTTTCTAATGGACCTTTCCTGGTTATTGGTTGATGTTGTTGTGGCGTGACATCCTCGGATGGATGCACTTGTTGCAATAGAGTTGATCATGATTTTTTGTGTTGGTTGTTCTCATGCAATGACCTTTAGAAACATTTTGAGGTTGGATATTCATGGCTCCCCTATCATTTTACATTATGTTTTATATATTTCATGTTTTATCCACAAAATCATAATGAAACTGACATAATAAATACTTGAACTGGATTAATGAATTGGTATCAACTGCTTAGTGATGTTATTGCCTCTTTATTTTTTAGATCTTCATATATCTATTCTTTGCTTATTTATCATATCATTCTATATGGAAATTGGTATGTAATGTAAATTCAGTATTAATTTTAAATTTAATGTATAAATATAAAGAGGCATTTTTAATGATTTTGGTTGTCGTTATTGTGCATGATGTTAAATCAAATGGATGTAGTTATGAATGTATAAATTGAATCAGTTAATGTAATAATGAATAATGGTCCAGCTTTTTGATAAAGATATTGACATGAAGGGTTTTTAGTTACCCACTTTCTTTCAATGTCAAAACTTCTTATGCTTTGGAGATGTGAGTACTCATTGCGTGTGAAGTTTGAATGCCTTGTTTAGGGATAAGTTCCTAGTTTATATGTTGTTTGTTTCCTTATACTTGTGTTGTGGTGTGATCCTAGGAGGGATGAGCCTGGATGGATATGGTTGTATGTAGGGGAAGAGAGTCCCAGTGGTGGTGACAATAATTGACCCCTATATTGGATAGACGCATCAGTTAATGCATGTGGGTGTTGGGGAGGACACCAGGAATGATGGAATAGGTTGAATTTGTTCTTAACCACTGATATGAAAGTGGTTAGTATTGAATTTTATGTTTATTTATCTTCATTAATTTCCACACATCCTGAGGGAGATGGTCTTTTTACCCTCCATCAAATATAGGTCAATACGCACAAGTTATTCCAAACCCTTTCCGTGTTTATCTTCTGAAGGATGGATGGTCTTTCTCTCTAACTATAGGTGGAAAATACACAATGGGTAGTACATATACTCACTGATTTCATCCCCTTGGGATTTTAATCATAGAATAATTTTCTAGAATACATGGGATTAGGGGAAAATGAAAATTTTATTAACAAATGATTGAAGAAATTATGTTAACACATGGGGTTGGAGCTTGCTAGGATGCAATGAAAATGTTTTTTATGAATTTGTGGACTCGGTTTGGTTATGAACGGAGGGAATGGAACATTGTTTTAATGCTAATGGAATATAATACAAATAATTTTAATGGTTAAATAATTAATTAATGTAATGTGAAATAGCTAAAAATGGATAATGTAATATAATGTAGATCTTCAAATGGTTGTTTGATTATAAGATACATAGTTTTAGAAATGACAGTTAGGAGTTTGAGAGATGTTATCTATCGTGGAGTCTAAGACAAGTTTATGCCCGTAATGTGGTTTTGAGATATAATGTATTCTCTACTTTTTTGTTTCTATATGAAACTCCACTCTATAGTTAGGGAAACTGATAACCTGAGGATTCAGAGTCCTGGGGGGTTGGGGTGTTTTCCCAAACAAACTGATGGAAGGAAGGATGGATGACAACCACCATTGGCCCTACTCTTTTCTCTTGGTAGTTACATGGGTTGGTTGACATGATAATTAGTTATCCCCAAATATGTTTGTAGAGGGACGTAATGGTTTGTGATTATTCATACACATATATTATGTATATTGTTTCATATGGACTACTATATGTGTAACATGTATAGGATATAATTGCTTAAGGATCCTTACTCAGTGTACGGGCTCTAATGACATGAGGTATAATAACTGTTGTATGAATCAAACTATGAATGATATGGTGGATCATGAAAACTATATGGTTACATTGGTTATATGGACATGGTGGTTGTGTTGTATGTGGTACATGTTTTGGTGCTTCTCCCATGTGTTAGCCAGAAAGCCTTTTGGAGAGAGATTCTCAGGATGTGTGATGTTGGGGAAATGTGGAAAACCAGTGGGGAAGTGGTAGTAGGGTACCCTTGATAATTTTTTATTATATTATAATCTCTTGTATGTGATACATGGTGAGAGTAAACATAGTGAGTATGGGAAAATAATATACCTATTTAGGTGGTGAGTATTTTTTTCTTTTTGTTCACTGTGCTTTAGAATGATTTCCATAATTTTTCAAGAGAGGATCTATAGAGGATCCTACTGACTATACAATTATACTCACCCTAGGTATATATAATTTTTTTTTCAGGTCACATGGAGAATGTTGGAGATTTGTATGGTTAAAACTAGCTTGGTGTTGTAGGAGCTGTTCGGGCTTCATGGTCACTACCTCATTACATCTTTTTGTACTTATAGTTTTCCTCGTTCTGTTGTAGTAATTCATGCATGAAATTACATATGCGTAGATGTGATTTATTTCATATTGAAATCTAAGAACGAATTGGTTGGTTTTTACCTTATCTATCTCTTTCACATGTGTTATTTTAGAGGAAAATTCCCCCCTTTTTGTGATTACTATAAAATATTTGTCGGTTGCCAACATAGAGCCAATAATAAGCAAAACTAACATGTAATTATATCTCTTAACACATTTATGGCCTAGAAGGTGTACACATTGTGTGGAGTGGTGAGTGACAGGGAGGTATCATTAGTCTGGTTGAGGGATATGATGTAGTTTGGAGTTAGGCACATGTGAGGTTTCATGGGTTGGTAGGGAAACAATGTCATATATGTTTAATAAGCATTGTAAGAATAGTATAATTGATGAGACATAGTATTTATGGCCCCATGTGATCTGATGCATGAACCATTATGTTTACAATGACTACTAAATGAGGTAGTACTTATTATTAGGTAGATACCGAAGAAAGGCTCATGCATCATTCTTCTTTGTTGTTATGTTAAAATGGGTGGACCTTGAGATAGGTTAACTCAAAATATATAAAATAAAACAATTAATTAATGTTAAGTCATCAATATTCCTGGTTAAGGAGATCCAACAACTTTTTCTTTTGTAGGTATGGCTCTTGGATGATTTTCTCATCGAGTTTGTGCAGAAAATGTTTAGAAGGTTGTGCATGTCTATCGCCATAGAGTAGAGGCTTACGATGACGACACATTGAGGAGGACACACTGAGAGTTTTAGTAACAGGGACTTCAGAAGTGAAAGGTATTCTTCAGAGATGATGTCATAGAAGACTGGTTGGATGATTTTGAGATAGCTTTCAGTTTGATCTGTATTCGAATGGTACACTGGGTGTCATTGTTTATGATGTCACTGTGTGGGGACATGAGGCAGTAGTGGTTCTTTTTCTAAAAGGATCATGAGGATTCATTGGTCTCATGGGAGGAGTGTCATGACTTGTTTAGAGTTTAATTTTTCTCTTTGATTGCGAATGTGTATAGTCATCAAGAACTAATTTCCCTTCGAATGGGGATATCCAGTGTGCGATAGTTTGGAATCCATTTGTGGAATGTTAAGTGGTTTGCTTCAGACCTTTTCCCAAATCAGGAGGCTTTAGAAAGGAATTTAGAAGAGGATTTTCATCCAAATATCCACTGCCAGGTCACCTGGTTTTTGCTGAAGACGTATCTCTAGGTGTTAGCAAGGGAAAAGGTCCTCAAAAAGACCTTATCTAGAGACAAATAATTATGATAGGGGATTTGTTAGTATTTTTTATGAAGTAGAGCTATGAAACAAAGTTCATTCTTTTTAGGGAATAAGAATTTCCATTTTGATGAGAGTAGGTCTTATCGCTCAGTATCTCGTTTCTATGGGGCCTGCGACTATCATAACAATAAAAATAGTTTATTAACTTTTTTTATTGTGTATTCTGAGGTAATCATCATAGAGAGTGGCCAACTATTTTATATATCCATTTCACATTAGGTGTGTTGCTTCAGGATCTTCCTTTGAGGCATTTCTATCCAAGGCAGTAGCTACAAGTTTCACCGCCATTAGATTAGAAAAGAGTAGATAGTGCAAAGCGAGGATAGCCACAAGATTCTCCCAATACGCAGAGATTAGAGTGTTCCCATGGTTGTGGTTTTCAGTGGGTTTAGAGGGCCATGGAGCAGGTCCTTGTCAGATTTATGATTTAGAGATTCTAGTACTGGGTGAGCCAAACATCATTACAGGTACCCATTTATTTTTTAGAAATAGGTTTATACAATGATTGATTCAAGAGTGAAACAACCCTTCATATCACCTACCCTTTTCCATGACTTGTGACTTGAGGTAGAGAGGATTATAATGCCTTTGGTATTGACTATTTCATTTGGAGGATGATATTACTTGTTTAAAGTATGTAGAGTCTGTGATCAAGTGTTGGGGTAGCACCTCTCTTGCAGAGGTTTCTTATGTTTTTTGATACAAACATATGATTTCATCCTCATCAAGGACTTGTTGTACATGGTGTAATAAATCATTGATTTCTTCATGAAGTAGGTGGTGTTCTTCGATGACGATGGATATCCAATGGTATTTGTTAGTGAGTGAGAACCATAGATGTGTCATAGGACTATTTGCCCTTAACATCCCTGATAGATGAGCTAATTCCAAGTTGATCAGAGGATTAGTAGTTGGAATTTCACATGGTTGTAAAATAGTACCATAATGTATTCCTATAATATGATGTTACATTTCATCCTTGATGAGAGATCGATATTAGGATCGAGATACAACCAAGAGAAAATCCTATCTCATTGTCTCCGTATATGATGACTCCTTTTGAGATGTGGAAGATACATATTTTGCTCGATGGTCTATTATAGTGCGGTTTTGTTCTACTGAGTGTGTCACCTTGGGGCACACTATTTTTGTTCTTGAATAAGGTTGATTTTATTTTGCGATTGTGTATTGATTATCATCACTTAAAACAAGTGAAAATGATAAACTACTATCATATTCGATGGATTGAAGTTTTTTTATAAACTGAACCTTGAAAGTTGGTTCTTGGTGATTGATTAGTGTTCAGTATATCATCAGACACTTTTGAAGTATGAATATTTTCTAAAGACTTCCTTCCATTTCCATCATGAGAATTATGAGTTTTTTGTGATTCCAATCAGTATGATGAATTATTTATATATGTTTATGGGGATGAAGAATGTTGTGTTCCGTGGGTTCTGGGATATGCTCATGGATGTCTTCAAAAAATAAATCCTTGTGTACTTCGCATCTAAGGAGGATCCTGCAGAGAATCGTTATTCCATTTGGGAGTTCTTCATTGAAAACAACAATTTGGGATGTTTTTAATGTCTAGGTTTTGGTCTTGATAAGTCTTTTTCCTAGGGAATGTTGTACCCAAGGAGGGAGTATTGGTTGATCAATTAGAGATAGAACCAGTTGTGTCTTGGGAATCTCCCAAGATAGTGGAATAGGTGCAATGTTTCCCTGGACTTGCAGTCTATAATAGGAGGTTCATAACTAATTTATCTCATTTCGTGACTCCTCTAACAACACTAACAAAGAAGGATCATATATTTATATAGACTGATCAATGGTATGCAATATTTTAGAATCTTAAGGAGATGTTGTTTATTGATCCAATTCTTTATATGATTTTAGAATGAGTACAATTTGAGGTTTTTTTTGTGATGATTGACATATTGGGTTAGGATGTGTTATAATGTAGTAGGGATCGGTCATTTCTTATGGGTCTCAGTAGTTATGTACACATGATAGTAACTATTCCACCCACAATCTTGATTTTGTATCATTTGTTTCATCCATGAAATTATTGTGATATTACATCATTGTAAAGTTCTTTGTAGTCCTTAATGATTATAAAATCCTTAGGTTTGTTTTCTCCTAGTGTTACGTGAACATGCCACAACATGGATGGATAGAGTTCATACATGATTAAAACATGGAAATCATGTATAAACCTAGTAAGGGTAACGTTGTAGCTGATGTGTTCAGAAGAAAGTCGTGTATTGATTCATTGCATTAGTTAGGTGATTTAAGGAGACTGTTGGAAGAAATTTCATCATTACATCTAGATATGCGAAAATTTCGAGGGGAGAGGCTGTCATTTTCAGATGATGGTGATATCAAATTTGGTGAAGTATGTGGAAGATTCCCAATTGAGGAATATGGTGTTGGGGGTCTGGAAAGATCGAGTTTTTTGTGGCAAGGACCCTGATCGATGGTTTGAGGATGAAAAAAAAATGTTTGTTGTTTCATGGAAGAATTTTCACTCCATTGTTGATTCATGATATAGTTCTCATAGAGTTCACAGTTCTCCCTCATCAGTACATTATATCATTACAAAGATGTACCAAACATTAAATATTGTGTTTTGGTGTTCTGGCTTGAATTGTGAAGTCTCAAAGTTTTTTCTCGATGTTAGATGCTTCAGAAGTTGAATGATGAGCACCATGTGTCCAATGGGTTTCTCAATCAATTTGATGTTCCTTTATGGAAGTGTGATGACATATCTATGGAATTTGTTATTGGTTTAACTCAATAACCTGGAATAAATGATGCTATATGAGTATTTATGGTTCGTTGGATGAAAATTGCACACTTAGCATGAATCAGAGAGTCAAGCGTAGTGGTGTTTTGGTCGAGGAAATATCCCGAGAAGGTGGTGAGACTCTACGAGGTCCCTATGAAAATCAGTTATGATCAAGATCATTGCTTTACGTATAGGGTATGTAGAGGTCTCCATCATGCTTTTGGTTCTCATCAATGACTTATAACTGATTTTCAACCATAGATGGACGACCAAACAAAGTGGACAATCCAAAATCATTAAGAGATGGTGCGATCTTGTGTCCTGGATTTTGGAGGTTCATGGTTGAGGCACTTACCCTTGATAGAGTTATCCTAAAACCATAGTTCCCACCACAACATCAGCATGGATACATTTTAAACATTTTATGGCCAACCATTCCATTCTCTATTGTGCGGGATAGGGGTAAGAGAGTCAACAATACTCGGGAATGAACAATTATAGAATATGAAAGATATGGTTTAGGTGATTCATTAGAGGGTGAAGGAAGTCCATGATCATCAAAAATCCTATGTCAATCATAGAAGTAGACATTTAGAGTTTTATGTTATGGATCACATGTTTCTGAAGGTGAATCCCAGTCATTGTAAGTGATGGTTTGGTCGTGAGAGTGAGCTTCCACACTGGTGTGTTGGGACTTTTGAGGTGTTGGCTCATCTTGGAGATGTGCCATATCTATTAGTACTTCCCCTACCAATGAGTAAGAAAAATGATGTTTTTCACGTGTCACAGATCTATTGTAATCTTCATGATGACTCTCACATCATCGATTTGGGAGAGATCGATGTTGACGATGGCGTGACATTCAAGGAGCATCCTATTGAAATCTAGGAACACAAGTAGAAGGTGTTATGCAAGAGTGTTATCCACTTGGTTCGAGTTTTGTGGCATAATAGTGTCATGGGGGAGATTACATAGGAATGTGATTTGCGGATACATGCTCAGTACCCTGAGATAAATGTTGTTTATCTGTTTCTCCTTTTTAATGATTATCGTTTTGTGGTTGTAGGCCTTTCCTGTTTATGAGATGAATTTACATTGTTTATTGGTGTGGCTCACTCTCTCTTAAGATCTATCTTCCCAAAGAGTGTTCTAAAATGTAGGTTGTGGTTTCCTTATGCTTTCACATTGTTCCATTGAAGAATTGGTTGAGTTCCATTGGTGGTGAGAGCCTTAAATAGTATCTCATATGGTTTTTATTCAAACCGCATTTTTTTGTTGCCTCTATGGGTTGGATTTAGATTCTTGTGGATGAGAATGTTTTAATAGATATCTTTTTTAATTAACAGAACCTCTTTAGTCCATTATTTTGTTGATATCTAGTGTTTTTGGTGTTCTGGGAGGCCAATGTGACATATTCCCTCATCTTTTCCAAATTTCATGTTCTGTGAACAATGTTTGCAATTTTATTAACAGTTCCATCAGTAATTAATCTATATGTATATCATGCCAATAAGTTTTCTATCACTAGGTCCTATTGGTAGGTCCTGTTAGTGGGTATTCTGTGGGAATGTCCAATTGGTCAGTCCTTTTGATAGGCTCTCGGTCGGTAGGTCCTATCAATAGGTCATCTATCGATAGGTCTATTCGATATGTCCTCTATCAATATGTCTTTTCAAGAGGTCATGTCAGCTGTTCATCAATAAGTTGGTGCTATAATGTTTCTAGATCAGTAAGTGAATAATTTTTCTACCTTCTTACAATTTCACCCATTTGATGTTTTCATTGAATTAAAATGCATTTAAAGCCTTGTTTTATGTATTTAATGTCTATTCCAATCCCAGAAATGATATATTTAATTATATAATGATATCATGGTTTTTACTTGGTCAAACCATGTGAGTTATTGGGATCTAAAATTACTGTCAATTCAACCATTTCATGTTTCATGAGTCTCGTATCTGATCCTTCTAAGCCGAGGGATTTCCCTTCATTCATTAAATCTCTATCCTCCTGGTACGAGATTAACAAAACCTTTCTTTTAAGAGGATATGTGTGATTGTGCTATTGCATTGTACCGTGTTTTCCTTTCATACACACCCCAGTTTTGGTCCAAGAAGGAAATATTGACCCATCTTCGATAGAAGATATATTCTATCTCTGTTGTTATGGGTAATTATTTATGTTTCCTCTCATTTATCATTTCCATGAGAATTCATGTAATCTCTAGGTTACTAATGAACCTTTTATGGGTTTTGGATGATGCAGTTGTGCTGTAGCATCCTCAAGTGGATGCAGTCGTGGCTTGAGAGGTGATCGTGATCTGTTGTGTTGGTCCTTGTCAGGCAATGAACGTCAAAAACCTTATGGGGTAAGGGATTCATGGGTTATCTCTTCTTTTATGATAATTCATACAGTTAGTTTGTTTTATCCACTATATAACAATGAAATTTACATAATATACATGAACATGATTAATGAATTGGTATCTGTTACATAGGGATGTTATTTCTTGTTGATTTTCTAGATCCTATGATATCTATGATTTTATTTCTTAGCATGTCATTATTGATGGAAATTGGTAAAGAAATTAATGATTATATTAATTATAAATTAATTTGAAAAATAGGAAAACACATTTTTTATGAATCTGGTTATTTTTTTATTCTTGGTGACAAATCAAATAAATGCAGTTATGTACGTTTAAATTGAATCGATTAATAAAATATAGAATAAAGGACAACTTGTGTAATAAATATAAGGCCTTTATGGGTTCTGAGTTACCCTCATGATTATAAATGAAAATAAACCTATTATTTGGAGTTGTGATTGCTCGTTGTGTGTGAAGGATTAATGCTATGTTTAGGGCTAACATCCTTGTTACTATGTTTTATGTTTTCTGTTTAATGGGTTGTAGTTTGAGCCTGGGATGGCTGATCCTAGAGGGCTTTTGTTGTACATGTGGGACGATAGGCCCAATAGTGGTGGAAGAAGTTGACTCCTAGAGTGGGGAGATGCATCATTTTATAAATGTGGGTGTTGAGGATGACACCAGCAATGATGAACCTGTTGTAGTTGGGAATACACGTTTCTATGAAAGTGGTTGTTGCTGAATTTGACCGTTGTTTATCAACATTAATTTCCCCACTGCTTGAGGAATATGGACTTGGTAACCATCATTCTAAAAGATTCTAAGTTTCATGGGGTATTCCATTTGTTTTTTTGTTAATATGGTTGAGGATGGATGGGTCTATACTCTAGCTATATGTGCAAAAGAATCGAGGATAGTTCATCTACTCATCACATGTGATCCCCTTGTGTTGGAAAGCTTATAATTATTTTCAATAATATCTGATATAATAAAAAATTGATAATTAAATTAATAAATTATTGAATAGATGATGTTAAACCATAGGGTTGGAGCTTACTAGGATGCAATGTTGAGGTTATATTTCTAAGTAGTCGTGCTCTCAATTTTCTTATGCAGAGAGGGAATGGATTCTTATTGTTATGTAATGGGAATGCAATGTGGAAATTGTTAATTGTTAATTAATGGTTAAATAAATAATTAATTTAATGTGAAACTAATAAAAAGGGAAAATGTAATCTAATGAAGCTATTTAAATGTTTAAGTGATTATAGGATACCTAGTCTTAGTAATGGTAACCGGGAGTCCGAGAGACATTATCTGAAGTTGATTCAAAGAATAGGTTATGATAATATTGTGGTTGTGAGATATATTATATTATGTACTCTTTTTGTTTATATATGCTAATCAAAACTATCAGTTAGGGAAAATTGAAACCCGTGGATTCTGACCCCCGGAGGGTGTTTTCCCCAACATCCAGATTAGAGGATGGATGGCTAACTACCCCCATTGGCCATGCTCTCTTCTCATGATAGTTACTTATGGTGGTGGGCACTATAGTTATCTTTCCCCATATATATTTAGAGGGATGTAATTATTTTTGGTTACTCACCCACATATATAATGGATATAGTTGTAACATGTATAGGTTGTGATGGATTGAGGATCCTTACTCAGTGTACGAGTTGTAATGGCTTGAGGTGTAATACCTGATTTATGATACATGTTATGCGAGCTATGGTGGCTCCCAAAAACTACATGTTTACTTTGGTTGTATGGATGTGGTATTTTTGTTACATTAGGTGCATATTATGGTGCTTCGCCAAGGTCTTTTCTGGAAATCCTTTTTGGATAGAGATCCTTAGGACGTGCAATGATGGTGAAAATAAGAAAACTAGTGGGGGAGTGGTAGTGGGGTACCCTTGATATTATTTATTATATTACATATTGTTCTATGTAATACATAGTGAGTATATCCATGGTGATTCTGGGAACATAGTATACCTATTTTTGTGATGTTTTTGTTTCACTTGTTGTTCTCTCTCTTTTAGTATGATTTATTTATTTTTGCATGGGATGCTATAGGGAGGATCCTTTTGAGTATAATATTATACTAACCCTATGAATATATAAAAATTTATTCAGGTTAATTTTATTAGGTTTGAGATTGGGTTGGATACTACTAGATTGGGATTGGAAGAGTTTTTCGGTCTTTGTGGTCGCTACCCCTGTACTTTCTTTTGGTGCTTACAATTTTCCCTATTCAGTTGTAGTAGTTCTTGCATGACATTACATATATGTACTTGGGATTTATATAATATTGTATTCTGAGTTTGATTTGGTTTGTGTCTATCATATGTCTAACATTAGAATGTGTTCTCTTAAAGGGTAATGCCTTTTATTTTAATGTTTACTATACCCTCGGTTCTAGTCGCCAACCCAGGGATAGTCGACGTCCCGGGGCTAACTAAAGGCGGGACTCAGGTGTCGTTTTCTCTCTTCTCACATTGCCAACCTAGTATTGGTGCACTTTGTGAGGTGGGGGATTTGATAGAGGTCCCTTGTACTAGGGTATACAATTTATACTATGTAGGTACATGGTTTTTTCTACCATGATCCAATTTTGAAAATCCACACTATCTGTGGTTGTATGGTTTTCATAAGGTGGGTTCAAAGTTTTGAAAAATTAGATACAAATCACACACCCCCTAGAAACGTCCAAATATTTTATCTTTTCTCCCAAAACAACATGACCGAAACCAAAAAAAAATCATGATAAAAATTTATTATCAAAATGTATATTAATATCGAAAAAAGGTTGGTACAAACCCGCCATCGTAGAAAAAATTTATTTCCAAAAAGAATGTCTAGAAATTTACATGTCCAAAATATGATGCCACTGCTCTATAATCAGTGTATCATTCTCCCATGTATCATTTCCATTAAAAACGTTATTCTACAGCACCAAACAAATGACATCATACTATCATGAAGTACCTTCATCTTAGAACAAAAAACTGTGAATAGATTCTCAGTCCTATATACATTAGTCTCAACATTAGGATCACACTAGCTGCAATCATAAAATAGATCAGAAAGATACTACCATATAAGATACACATGAAACACATTATGTATCGAATTCAAAAATGGGGAAAGTGATAAATGGTGAGGCACTTTTCCAACATACTCAAAAACATCCAAGGGACTCAGAAAAATAGTAGCAATATTCCCTTTCCTATAATGTTGTCGATGACCTAATCATGCTGAAACATTTATGAAGAAATAGAAACTTTTCGAAAACTACAATGATATATGAAAATTATCATCATAATATTTATACCATATATGTATTTTAATCAATATTTGATAAATTAACCAAATCATTGATTTCATCTATTGAACCATTCTTGGTCCAACCATGGAACTCTCATCGATCTATAACCAAAAAAATATATTTACAAGGTAGACCATATAGTTCATCAAAATGATTCCTTTTGATAATATACTAGTAAATATTTTTATAAGAGAACTAAATCAATCAAAAATATTCATCCCAATCACTTCTATAATTTTGGACATTGGCATGAATAATATCCTTAAGAATAGGTATATCCAATCACTCTTTCCATCCATATGTGTATGGTATGCCGTACTCAATTGAACCGGAGTTCCCAATGACTCCTACAGGCCTCTCCAAAAAAACTAAATTATGGATCCCTATACGAGAATATACCGTATTGAACTCTATATAGATGAACAATGTCTCACACAGAGAGATATCTCAAATCATCAACATTGATTGTGTCACAATTAGGTATAAAATGGGATGATATGTTAAGCCTATTTATCAAAGAAAATATCAAATAATTCTTCTGATGGGAAAATTGAAACCCAAAACAAATCCCATAGAAATATCATCCCACTTACGTGTAAGCAATAGAAGTGGTGGTAGAAAAATCGAAGAATTATAGTGCCTAAACATGACTTATTGGATGTATAACTATGAGAGACAAAATTAGTAATGTCATTCATCATAAATGGCCACCATAATCAATTCCACAATTCAAAAAACATCATTGTGGTATTTTGGTGCACTACCTAGTGGTAATTATAACAATCCACCATCAATTATTTCTTCAAAACTAAGGACACAACAAACCAATTTTGAAATAATTGAATATCATCTATGAATTATGACCTCTAATTAATGGATTACCATTAATAAAGTGATTATTTAATGCTTCATAATTCATCTTAAATCATCTGTTCACGTAGAATCATCTTTAATAGAGAAAAGGTTAGCTGATCACTAACAAAGTCAACCTTGGAACTTGATTCACAATCTTTTATATGAAACTATGGAAAAAAGTCCAAGAATTCCACCCATTCAAATATTATTTCATTACCTGGATTCGAAGTGTCCTTATTAAGGTCACATATGAAATTTAATTGTTGAAGACCCTATTGGATGAACTATTATATAATATATTTTTACATCTTAGTGTGTCACTGTCGGAAGCACACATTCTCTTTTATAATAATGATGATTTAACACTTCACCTATTTTTGGATAACTTTAAAAAAACCATGTTATAGCCAATAAATAATATTTCATTCTACAAATTGATGATCTTTTCAACCAGTTCAAAGGGGTTAAGTGATTTTTGAAGATTGATTTTCAATCAAATTATCACAAATATATGATAAAATAATCTAAAATTCATAAAACCACATTCCAGAGTTAATTTTTCTATTATGAGTATCTTTCCTACCATTTGGTCTAATGAATGCTCAAATGGTATTTATGGATTTTATTTGTTGGTTGGTTCATGAAAAAGAAGTACCCAAGGGAATTCTTGATCCCCACAGGTTGGTGGATATCATTTAGCACCATGAGATATAGAAGTGGGAACTAATTTAACACTACAATAGTATAATATAACATATACATATATAAATGTACAAATCCTCTAAAAGGTTTCATTATTAGAAACATACATGAATATCAAAAAACCAAATAGATCATCATCAAATTCAATAAAATCACAAAATATAGACTCAATTATGCAAGGTAGACATCACTCAAAGTCCAAGGGATCATGAACATCCACATCCACCATGTGGATCTTTCTATTTACCCAGACTAGAAAGAATAAAATTTATAAACTATCAAAGTAAAAGGTAAGATGTTATCTATAGTTCCCTATATGATCTCACTACGTGTTTCATAAGATGATTCCATAATATTAAACCAAATCATTAATTCAATTTTAAATAACATGGTTCGTGGTGATAAAATATCATATTAAAATAAAAACGATGATTTTTGTTTCAGTCGAAGATTTTTTTTCGTCAAAAAACTGCTTTCGTGAACGATTTATAGTGAAAAGTAAATATAATCCTCTAATAACGAGTATAAAAGCCTTACAATTAATTGAATATATATCGATGTAATCAAAATAAGATACATGGGAATATTCCCTATAGAATGTAAGAATCTAGTAAACAGATCATAATACTCTCATATCATTGATCATGGAATATTTGTACACACATCTCTCAGGTTCTGGATAAACACTACTCATCTACATTCCATCAAATATATGATATTCCTAACTAGTGTTTTGTTATATATTCCACCATAAATCTATTTTAATGGAATTAACATCATAGAATTCTCTCCAAATAACCCAGCAACTACCTGGGCTCACATATTATCAATTAAAAAATAAATTGAAATTTGAGAAATCATTTTACATCAAATAAATCATTTTTCACTGAACAATATACTAATTTTCCTTTTCAAAATTCCAATTCACTATTAAAACCTAAACAAGGGTTTTTTCATAAAATCATTCCTTTTCAAAATAAAAAATAATAGGATTATAATAATTCAATTTATGCATTTTTTTTAAATAAATACCCAAATAATTTCACTAATACCATCATTTTCAAAATTAAACCCAATTTTAAATTTCATTATAATTAGGAGTTTATCCCAAAATCTCATTCCAAATCAAATCTAGATTCCAATTTGCATTGAATTTGTTGTTGAAAACTCAATGGAAAACAATTTAAAAAAATCTTAAAATTAAATGATTAATTAATTGTACAATCTTAAATGGAACAAAAAAAATTTATCACAAAGATCATCTTTCAACAAGAATAGCAATGGGATTTTCTAATGAAGAACGATGTAAATTTAGAATTAGAAATCCACCATAGTTTCATGTTAAAAAAATGTTTTTAGATCCATAAAGTATGTGGTGAGCTATCAATCCTTATAGATGAAAGAAATAGAGAGTGTGAGAGAAGTAATGAGAGGATAATCAATTATGGGATATGGACCAATTGTGATTTTTCACACATTGATCCACCTAATAATACTTTTGGATAAGAATAAATAGGTTTTTAAGAGATTCAAATACCCAAGAATTCATGATATCCCATGTCTGGATTATGTGGGAGGTAAAATGGGGGCTCAAAATATTTATAATATTTTTTAGAATAAAAACAATTGGTGGAATTGTTAGCTATGTTAGTTCAAATTGTTAGACAAATTATGCGCCCTAACTATGTCCCCCTCAACTATGGTGAGTTTTTTTTAATAGGAGAACAAATTTTTTTTCAAACCATGAAAAACCCCACTATCCTCTGTTACACGAAGTTCATTTGGTGGGCACATTGTTTAGGAAGATTTATGCCAACCATTAACATACCAAATAATTCCAAAATGTATAATATTCCACCAGAAACAACCTAACACAAACATAAAAAAATGGCGATAAAACATTAAGGACAAGTAATACCTAAAAGGTAGTAAAATTATGATATATATATCTCTTATTTTATGATATAAAACACAATCCTCCATTTCAATGGTCAATATATTGTCTATGGAATTTTTTATATATACATTGACGATTTCTCACATTCATTTTATATTTCTTTTGAATTTCATTATAATGTTTATAAAGTAGTATTTATAACATTTTTCTCACTGTTCATTTTGAACATTAATTTCAAATTATTGAAAATAATTTATTTCCTTCAATTTGTATCATATGAATAAGTATTCCAACAGTTACATTTTTTATTCTCTATAAATATCCCTTACATTGTTTTCATGGTTTTCTAAATTAATTTAAATTTATATTGTTATAGTAAATATATAAATTTCTAATAAAAACTATCAATGGTATCACATTTTCCCACTTATTTTTATTTGAATATATATAATACTACAATATGTATTTTTTTCATCTATTTTTAAAATATTTAATGTATCTTATAATATATTGGGGATAATTGAAAATTCTTCAATCAACCTTACCGCTATCCCATGGATTAAATAATCTATGATAGAATTATGAATGTTTTAAATACCTTGTGTATCTTATATGTATAGTTTGTTATTATTTTTATGGTTGGTCTATTATTTCACTAAAACACATTCAATAATGTTTTACATCACATTATATGGAATATATGGGAAAGGGGTGTAAAACTAATCCACACTGGGACTATATCCCATATGTTTATGGGAATGGGTAATGAACTAAATCCACTATTTGATTTTGTCTAAAATGTGAGGATTATCATATATATGAGTCTTGAAAGTGGAAATGATTTCAATTTTTTTTTCACACTATTATTCTAACATCTTATTCCAACATTATCTTTTCCCGGTTCATGATTATTATCTAATTATTTGGACACCCAATAATCATATTTAAGGTTTTTCCAAAGAAATATTCCATGACCAATGGGGTTTCATATCACTTTTTTGTGTATAATTGGCATTAGATATATCTATAAAATTTTATTATGTTCTAATACACATATTATAATATTATGATCACTTATAATCATCGATGGACATATCATTGTTTATTATTACATTTAATTTTTAATTATCCATTTAATTATTTACGTATATAACGAAAATTATAGAATATAATGTATAAGATGTGTAAAATGGTACCATATTTTAAATATATAAGAGGGGTAGGAATAGAAATTATAGAAAATATAAAATTTGTGTAGAAAATTTCTATACAATATACCTTTTTGTTCTTGGATTATATTCTTATATGTTAGATTAAATAATTAAATTATTGTAATGATAAAAATCATATGGGTGTTTGGATTAGGGTTTCAAATATGGTTTGGATTATAGTGTGTAAATTGTACTATTTTTGTAACAAATATTGGAGTGATAGTCTATGGGATCTAATATGGTATTGAATATAGTGTATTATGAGTTTTTTTATAGTAGATCTAGTAATGTAGTTCTATAAATATATATGACTGAACTATTTTACCTATGGTTGGTAACATTTTAGAAGAACCACATTTCTATTATTTTGGAATCCAACATAACCCCACTATGATTAGGACCATCTACTGAGATTTAAAATCTTTTAGTATTCTTACATACCAGTTTTCTCTATGGTAATGTCCTTTAAAATCACATTCTACTAGGGTAACACGAACGACATACTGAGATATATGACTAGGCAATGAACATGTTTGTGCTAACATTATTCATTTATTCTTTGGATAACAAGGATAATTCACATATTTAATCATTTATACATCTCGATGCTCATGGTACTCAACCTAAAAAATCCAATATCCATCATATAGGCAGCCTTTGAGCATCCAAAAAATCTATTCGGTCTACATAATAATTTATTCAAATATATAGGTCCCATACTATGAGTAGGCACTAAACATATCCCAATTTATGATATTATAACTATACCTTATATTTTAGATGCATATATCATGGATATAAAACCTAGTGTAATATTTTAATCATGGACATTGAGACAAATTTCATGTGATTATATTTTTTTCCTGTATAGTTACCAATAATCAGGAGGTGGATGTGAACAAAATGGTTCTCATATTTAGGTTTATGTCGTATGTATATCTTGATTGATTATAACATCCTCATGTATATCATAAATGAGAAAATCATATCATAAGATTTTTAAATACTGTAATAATTAAGTACTCTTAAGTAGGATATATTTCCTATGAGTCTAGCCGTGAAACATAGTCTAGTTACCTAAAATCCAGTGGTAGACAAGAAAGAAATGTGACTACTTCATAGGTGAATGGTCCGACTATATCCTTATGTTTCATTACATAATCATTAACCTCATTAATGATCCATACATATCATGCTAATATGTATCTATATATTCCTCAATAAATCCACATTGTTCCATATTCTATATGATTCCAATCCCCCTCTCTCTAGTTATTGATATACAAGAGGTGGATATGAACATTATGGTCCTCCTACTAATATGTAATCCTAAGCCATATCTATAACAGCCTGAGATTTTATGAAAAATAAAAATGTAAAATTAATTTAGTTTTCATCAATTTATAGAATTACATGATACTCTAAATATTTCTTATGTTATATGTTTTACTGAGTTTATCATGTGTTGCACATAGCACTGAGTTTTTACAAAATGCAGCATACTTAAAAATTATTATTTTTTAAAATTATCGTTCAAACATAGACATTGGATTTTAGTGTATGAATAAGAATAAATAATTTAGAAAATATATTATTTATAGATGAATATATAATGGGTTTTTAGTGACTGATTAATTATAAATGAAAATTAATACCATTTGATGACAAATGAAATCATTTTCTATGAAAATATTTTTATTTGGATAAATGCAGTTTATGATAAATAATTAGAAAAAATATATTCTCAGTGATTTTAATGTAATTTATGTATTATATATTCAATTAATACTCTACCATTTATCTTTTGTTCCTTCTATAAAAAATATAAAATAAATACAATTTTACTATTAAAACACATGTTTACTAAAAAGAAATTTTTTCACTTCTAAAGAACATATTTCGAAATAAAATTTGAACACGTTGGTAAAATATATTTTAAAAACTAAAATTATTTTTTAAAATAAAATTTCTAAATTAATCCTCTAGTGATTTTTTGAAATTTTCTGAAAAGATAAAATTTTCAACCAAATGTGAAAAAGACTAGTTTTTATTAATTATTAATATTTCATTTAAGGTATTTTAAATCATCCAAATTATTTTAAAATAATTTTCAAAATAAATGTTGTTATAATATTTATATTGACAAATTTTTTTATTTTTAATCAATTTAATATTTAATTTATAAAAATAATATTTAGAAAAAATTTAAAACATTTCTCTTTGGAAAAGTGTTTTATGATAACATATGAATGATTAATTTTAAATTAAATTTTTTCAATTTTTTATTATATTTTGGGAAAAATGTGTTCTATATTTAGAATCTGAATTTTTTATATTTTCTAATACGTCCAATTGTTTTGACAATAACGAATAATAAAAATGAAAAAATTAATTACCTCCCTTAAAGTGAAAATTTGGTTACCATGGAGTTAAACTAAACAGATAAGGAGTATAATAACCTAGAAACTTATCCAAAACCTATTTAATATATATATATAGACCCTTTTTCCTCTAATTATGGATAATGGACCATTTTTATCCTTTTGGCCTATGAAAAATGTGGGTACACCATCTTCATTTCAAAACTACCAAGAATGCCACTCTCCTACCATATAAAAGGAAACCTATGTCATATAACATTTCAACATCCCATGAAATTTTTTTCAACCAATCCATGAAAAGAAATACATTCCTAAATTCCCTATTATCATCCTAGTATTTGTATTTTTGTCAAAATACAACCTAGTAAGGATTGTGATTCAAACCAAAAGTTGTTGTCTAAAGAACATGTAAAATACGAAATGAGCATACTGATTCATTTATTACTCCAAATACATCATTAATTTTCAAAAAATTATTATATAATAAACTAAATATAATATATATACGTATATTTTGTTATTTCATGATAATTACTTGATACCATATCCACTTCCATAAAATTGGTATTAAAAGCATCATTCATGTGTAAGAAAAAATACTGCTTCACCAACTGATGTAATTTTGTTTCCATCGACAATTATCCCCTATTGATATAGTGATGGGATTAATATTTATTTATAATATATATTATATTATTATATATATAAATTATTTTATAACATATAACTTATTTTCCCCAAACCCATTGGAAAACAATAATATCAATCATTTTTATGATGGATAATACCATCACGAATCGATGAGATGGCTTTTTCATTTTTATTTTACATGCATCATAGTAGAGATATATTAATTTTATAAATATTTTATAATTATAATTATAATTCTATAATTATAATAACACATATACCTTCTTAATATATATTCTGTGGGGAATAAAATAAAGACATTTGGGTGCAGTGATGACTACCGCCTCACAAAGCTATGTGATTCATTTTTCATGTTTTATTTATATGGAATTAAATATACATAAGATTAAATATAATTATGTGATATATATGATGTAACAATTATTCTATAATACAAATATATCATTTACACTTCATTCTTTCATTTTGTTGGGTAAATAGAAACAATGTTGAAGGGTATGTATGACCCACCGTTTCTATGAACTATATATTTCATTTCTATCTCAAATTTTATATGTATTAATATAAATATATATAACATGAATATATAATATATTTATATCAGGTTTATAATTATGATGATGTTCAAATAAGTAACATATTAATAGGATTGAAACAACCAATCCCAAACATTTATGAAAAAAATTAGTTATTACTCGAAACATAGATTTTACATGGAATTGTTAATAAACAACTAATGAAAAGGAAAACTAAAATCATATATATAATGATACATATGAGTATAATTAATTAATGAAATTTCAATAAATTTATATTTATTATATATAAGGACATTCCATGGTTAAATGATGTTTATATATAAGGTAAGAGAATAATATCTCATTTTTTACTTCTATGAGAAACATGCCATAATCAAAAAAATATTTAATTTATGTATTTTATATACATGCCATATAATTTTTTTATAATTTTTATATTGAAAAGTAATGTTTATTATATAAATTTTTTGGATATATCTTTCATTGGATTGAAATTTGAATTATTCTAATGTGGTAAGGGATATTTTTTCCTAATTTTCCTTCATTGAGATATATGTTATGTCATGTATCTATCTTCTTTTACAGGATTTATATTCATACCCACTAACATGTAATATAATAAATTTATTTATTCACATGATATTATAGGTTAAATTTATTTTTATTCTTTCATTGGGATTATGTTTCAATGTTACAAAATTGGTAAGGGTGTTATGATACAATCCCATCATTGATAGATATTATTTTTTATTAAGTCTTAGATGATAAAATATTATGATACCCCTATAAAAAACATTGAATTTTAATCTCCCCTATTTGTGTCATGAAAATACACATTTTCCCCTTCAATTCCCTCACATTACGTACTAAATAGTTCCAAAGACTGTTTTTATTAAAAATAATCTTTATGCCTCTCTTCAGTCAAAAATTATTTTTCTTCAAAAATAATGGTTTCACAAAAATGTTCTCAAAATTGATTTTTTAATTATCCAAAAAATTAATAAATACATTTTTACCAATTCTTTTTATTTACAAATTTTTTAAATTGAATATCCATGTAATTTTTTTAAAATAAGGATCATTGGAAATTTATGAAAAATGTGAAGGAATATTTATCTTAAACCGCACGACAAGAAAAATATTTTCAATTTTCATGAACACTAAATGATTTAAATATTAAATTATATGTTTCAAATATTAATATCAATGAATTTTTTTTTAATTTATTTTATGGTTTAAAAAATAATTTTCAAAGTGGATAGGATATTTTATTCAAGAAATGTGTTAAATGGTTTTTAAAAAATATCTTATATGTTTTCGTGTTTATTTTAGAAGAAAATGATTTTAAAAATAATTTATTTATTATTATTTTTTAGGAAATATTGTCAATTAATGTTTATTAATCTCAATATATATTGAATGGTATCATTCAAAAACATTTTCTATCTATGATGAAATCCTTTTATGTTACTTATTACTTACTAGGGATATGATTCAAGGATTCCATTATTAATATTTATATGAATATTTTTTATGATGAATATATGTTTACAAAACATGATTATATTATATATGTTAAAATATGTTAAAATAATTATAAAACCAATAACATTTCCATGATTTATTATAAGTTTAATTGATTATATAACTATCCAAAGTGTTTCCTTTCCAAAATGTATTCTATAATGAAATGTTTATGAAACCCATTTCATTTCATGGTATCTCATATAAAGAATGGTTTTTGATTATTATTCACATGTATATATTATTTTCATTATATTATGTTGGTTATGTTTTAAGAAATAGTAGTTGATATGTTACAAACAGGTCCATTTGTGAAATTATAACCAAGGTTATTGGGGCATATATCTCCCTCCAACACATTTGGTAAATTTTGTCATCTAATGAGATAAATAAGAATAAAATGGGGAGTGAGTAAGGTCCAGAATGGGACATTGTACACTCTGATAGTCTTTTTAGTTAACCATGATTACTATGATAATTAGGGGAGTAAACCCATTACAATATGTTAGGCTTGGCAATGTTCCTTTAATAATTAATGATATGATTTTATATTCTTATTTATGATGAACAATTCTATGACTTAAGAAAAACAATTTTCTCATGGATCATATTATTTTATTTATTTATGATTCATGTCTTATGAACATCCTCTATTTATTCCATGTAAAACATTTATGATATATTATATGCATGTACAGTTTTCAATTCATATTATCAGGTTCTCATACTGTTTTAAAAATTATATTTTGATATCTCAATTGATTTCCCTTATTGGGAATATGAGTTTTTCATTTCTGATGTTTTTTATCCCAATGTTATGACGAAATGTACTATGTGTTATATGTATATGAAGTGTGATAATTATGAATAAAATAGTGGGTGATGACATAAATAACATATTGGCAAGTTATTTTTGTGTTTATGTTTTCAAAATAAAGAAACCCAAATGATTCTAGATAAGATTGTTATGTTATTAATTAATATTAATTTATTATGATATAATATTTATGCATAATAATTTGGTGTATTTATATTTGCTTTTATAGGATGGATTAGTTAACCATTGATACTAGGTTGAGAAAATAGTAATGAGACACCTATTAATTGGTATAAGTATATTTCTAAGGATATTTCTAATGATATTTCTATGGATAAATCTATCTATAGAAAAATATCTAGAAATTTTGATAAAATATAGAGTGAGTGGTTTCCTAGAAATTATATACAGATCTCGATCGTATATGTGGATATGGTTTTGGGATAGATTTTCCTAGGGGTAATAAAACTAAAAAATGCATGTTTGGTTTGAGATGAGTTATACTTTGTACATAAAAATTTTCCTTATTTCAAACCTATTTTGATAGATCTCGAGGATATGTATTAAAAATTAACAAAATATATATATTTAAAATTTATTATTTTTATAATGAATGTGAATAAAATAGGATAAGATTAAGGTGTCATAAATTGTAAAGAATGTGTCATTATCCTGACATCCTTTAACAGAGTTTATTGACTACGTAGATTTATACTATAAATATTATTGTTTTGTAACACCTCGAGATTTTATGAGATAGATTTGTTTTTTAATTTCGTTGATGTATTGTGTTTTAAACTACACTATTATTAACTTGTGTTATGTACATCCTCGTACTAGCTTGTAGTATATGAAACCCTATTTTTGACTTCTGATGCACACAATTTCAAATTCCTTTGATAGAATTAATTTCACAAAACACCGAGTATATATTTTGTTCAATGTATAAATGAACTATGTTTTGATTATGTTTTATGTAACACAAAATGAAGCTTTCACAACACACTACATTGATTTTCCTTGCGTAACACACAAGATCGACCTTCCTTGATAGCTTGTGTTGTACGCGAAACCGAGTTTCACTTGACAATGATATATTATTAAAATATTATTATTTAATAGGATATACACTAGTCATTATGAATAGAAATAACCATATTTTTGAATTTTATATATCATTTGAATTCATATTACACATTTTATAGAACATGATATGAGAAAAATTTTAATTTTTTGGGTAAAAGAAGTATTTTTCAAAAAATATTGTTTTATCCACTTTTGATGGAACATCAATTATAATTCTGGTTTTGACACACTAATAAGTTAAAATTAAAAATAAAATCTTCTTTTTTGGAATAGGGACATAAAAATTTGCTTTTGATTTATTTTAGTTATTTTTCAGATGAAATTAATATTTTAATTAATAGTGAAAAATGTGGCATTTTAATTCACAACAACATTTTCATCTAATTTATTTATATAGATAGATTATCTTTTTAGACATTTTTAAAGTGACATTGGATTATATTTTTATCATTTAATCCAATTTTGTTCATTTTATGAAATTTCACTTTATTGTTGGAAATAAAAACCTGTAACTCTTCATAGTTATTACTTTTTAATAATCCTTTTTTTTTGGTTTTGACAACAGAGATTATTTTTAAATTAACTACAACAACATCGATGATTTGAATTTGGAAAAATGGATTCCATATTTAAAATAATAAGGATCAAATTTGGTAAATAGGTTACTTTTATTTTTAGACATTATGAATAGTAACTTCAGAAATTATTTTATTTACCATGGTTAAAAGTTAAATATAGTAAATAAGGGAAAATAATAATTATTATAATAATATTAAACAAACCTAACACAATTCATAATCCTATTTTATGATATATTTCCATACATGGTAATCCATGGGTGTATTTTTTGACCCCATTTATTCACTTGTATGTCAAAATTATATTTTATAAGAATTAATTTAAAGTAAAGATAATTATGACCTAAATATATATCTTTCACGAAATCGATTTTAATATCAGGTTATATAACTGATCTATATATATATATATAAATAGTTTTTATAAATATAAAAATGTTTTCAATATATTGGAATTTTATTTTTAATTTTTTCTCATTAGATAAAAATATTTAATTAAGACATAATTATGATGCAGTGATTACATAATTAATGAAATATTCAAATTAATGATTTTATAAATATTAAATTAAATTAAATTTGATCATTATTATTCCATCCAATATTTTTTCATTAATATTTACATATTAGCTATGAGTTAATTCATTTGGTTTGATGGAATCTGGTTTTAATGAATTTTTAAAAATGTTAAATATGAATTGTGTCCAAAATTGACATAATTAACAACATAAAACATAAAATAGGTTATTAAATGATATAAAATTAATAAAAACTAATATTCATCCAAATAGTTAATATATATCCAAATATGTCACAAATAACTTATTTTGGGTCGTTTTACAAGATGTGGTAATTACATTAACCCACAGTGTGAAAATAACATGATATGATGGTAAGACTAAAAAGGGTAAAATAAGGGTTAATCCAAAATGATAAGGATAAAGAAATAAGAAAAAATAGTCTAAAAATTATTTGATTATGGGTATTTTAACTAAAATCATCTTACCATCGAATAAAATAATTTTTAGATCATTTTTATTAAAAATAGAATTTATAATAAATTAATATTTTGATAGTCTCCTAAAGTTCCACCTCATCTCTTATAAAAGGGAACGTGCACCCTGTCCTCTTCAATCCATTTAGTGCCTTCAAGAATGGTCAACCCAAGACCATTTCCCTTCTCAACTTACAATTATACATTCTAGAGGTGATGGTATTTTCAAAAGAACAACTCTAGTGCAGAATGTGGAAATTTAAATAAGGCACTTTAGGAAGAGTTGTTTCAGACACAAATGGATGAAATTTGACCCATGTTTAGGGATAATATTACAATCTCATTTTATCTTAGTTTTTTATATGTAAGTATATACTGGGGATATATTTATTATACATGTCAATGTTTTCTAAAAATTATTTCAGAAAATGTTTACTATTATTATATATATTTTTAAATTCATTTTCACACATTTTTTAGTTTCATACATAGTGTGGAGGAGATCATTCATTTTTTTTACAGTAGGAGGTATTTTTGGAATTTTCTAAAAAAATTATGAAGAGACCCTTTTTTAATCTTATACTATATGAATTTATTTTTACATTTTCATGACGCTTTATATTCTTGATGCTTCCTCTACAAAATTTAAATTTTATTTTCAAAAAAATTATTTTTTAAAAAAAATTGAACAACATTTTGAGAAAAGAAAATATTTTTAAATAAGAAAGGATATTTTTCTCAGGAATTACTTTCAGGTGTTTTATCAAAATTATTTCACTTCTAATATAAAATAGGTTTATGATTATATCTATATAATTACTTTGATTTGATTGTCATAATGAAGGAATTATTTTTATGATATCCATTAATCATATATTGATTATGTTATGTTGAAATGATGTATAAGAATCCCATTTTATTTCTTGGGTTATACTATGGTGAATGTATATATGTTTTTGAGGGTCACATAAATTGGTTTAATAATGATAAGGGAGGGACATAAATCTCCATCCAATTAATTGGGTAATGATTTTTATCTAAAGAGATAGACATGAGTATAATGAATGATAAATCTGGTTTAGTAATGCAATGTTGGAATGACCAGTAGGTCTAGTTAATTAAAACATGGATAGAACGACAAGTAAACCTGGTTCAATAATGGACTATGTCCACTATGATGTTTTTGGAAGAAATTATTTGGCTACTATGGAAATCATATTATGTAATTACTAGTTTCCCACAATTACATGTTTTATACCAATTATATTCTATCGTGGTTACTGTTCCTTTATGATCCATGTTTTATATACTACCATGATTTATTTCATGACTCAAGAATTTGATGTATAAAATTTATGTTCATGATTTTAAATTCACATTTTTGTTTTTTGTTTTTTGTTAACCATGTTAACCCTTACTGTGAATTTGAAATCACTCTTTATATTTTTAGTTTTCCCCAATATATAAAGATTGTTTTTTGGTAGGAAAAAAGTGGAAGATCATTATGGTAGATTTTGAAGATATTTATGCATGTTTTGAAGATTTTTCTCCATGATTCAAAAGAAATTCAACAAATACAGTCTTTGGGTGTCTGTTTATGTCATGTATTAAGTATTCCTCAAAAGAAATGTAAAATCCATGTACGTCAAGCTAGGGTTTTTACTATTTGTATCAGAGAGAAGGTTTAGTCAAACATTGGAAACTAGGATACAGAAACTTTAGTGAGATCCCCAGAGTTATTTATAAGTATATGTATAGGGATTTCCAAAGTATAAATCAAGTATAGGTCACAATACATGGGTTTTTTTGACAATCATGACTATACTAGGGTTAAACCGAAGATATCGTAAATTGAAATATTATACGAAATTTACCTTACTTATGTGTTTCTAATATCTGATACATATTTATCATGCTTGTTTTTTTGGTCATAGCCAATATTTATGAATAAAGATGGATGATTGAGGTGTATATGATTCAGATTTCAAAGATTATGTTATATGTATCCTGAAATGTATAAGTGTTTTAAGAATATGTTTTTCATTAAGCTTTTGAATGGATATATTGAATAGTTATAAGGATACAAAATGTGATTTTAGATTATGGTAATATAATTTTATAATTCATGAATAAGGATAATATAACCCTTAATATGCACCTTATTTTTAGATAATTTTGTTTGGATAATGTTATGTTGGATTTGAATATGTAAATTTGAAGTTTCTAGTTTCTTGAGAACTAATTATGGAGTTGTTTATAAGAGGGTTATCATATATTTGATGAAGTGTAACACTTTTTTGGACTTATGAAATATATACAATATGTTTTGGAATAAGGAAACATACATGTTTTCAATAAGGATATCTGATAATTCAGGTTGTTACTGTGACACAAAAGAATTGATGATTAAATTATTCACTTGTTTGGAATGTGACAACAAAGATATACCTTATAAGATATTGGAGATAAATTTTATGTCTATTTAGTTCAACTCCTTCTATGTATTATATTTTTGAATAGATTATAATGTTATATGTTAATGGATTGTATAAATTATATTCTGGTTGATGTTTTTTAGATTAATGTATTATCTCCCTATAGGTGGACTTCTGCATACTTGATTTCCCATTCTAAAATTTATGATGAGACAGATGCAATGAAATATCAATATATCACATGATCTTCTAACACTTAAATAATGGAAAAATCAACTTCATTTAATGAAATATGATATGAAGTGGAAATTTTTCAGGGAACGAACAACGATGAGAATGTACCAAAATTAAGTAGGTATTTATTCTCATGCAACATTATTCAATATTAAGAAAAGGATCATGAATTTTTTTTTAACTTAGAAACTTTTTATCTAATGAATCAGATGGTCCTTTAAATCATCATCCATTTATTGATTTCTAGTAGTGAACTTTCTCTAATCCTTATTCTCTATCATTATCCATCGAAATTTGATTGTTAGATTTCTCTTTTATATCCATGTTTTCAATTATCACCTATTTTATCCTTTGTGGAATCCCATGGATGAGTTATATTGGGTAACCATTATGTATCTAACTTTCATTTTTAAAATGATGTTTTACTATCTCTTTTTACAATTTGAGTTTCCATGAAATAAACATTAAAATATAAACCAATTTATTGGCCAATTTCAAAGGAAAAATACATTTTAAGAGGGGTAGAATATAACACTAAAAGATTTTATGAGATAGATTCTTTTTTATTTCATTGATGTATTTTGTTGTATGAAACACCAAAAATAGATTACACTATCCGCAACACTGTATTAGTCTGATGTATACAGAACACTATTCATAGCATGTGTTGCACACAATTTCATGTTTCTTTGATAGAATTCATTTCACACAAAACTGAGTATATGTTTTTTTTTCAATTTATAAATGAACTATGGTTGGATTATGTAATACATAACATGAAAGGAAGCATTCACTACATGCAATAATGACTTCTCTAGCTTTACATGCAAGAGCGACCTTCCTCGAAAGTCTGCGTTGTATATAATACATAGTTTCACTAAACAATGAAATATTATTAAAATATTATTATTTAATGGGATATAAAGTAACCATTATGAATACTATTAACCATTTTTTAAATTTTATATACCATTATCAATATTGTTACACATTTTATAGAACATGATATGAGAACAAAATCCATGTTTCAGATATAAGAAATATTTTCCAAAAAAATGCGGGTTTACCACCTTTTAAGGGCACACCAATTTTAAATCTAGTTTTTTACACTTTTATAAGTTAAATTTGACAAGGGAAACATTTTTTTTGTAATCGAGACATAAAAATAAACTTTATTTTGAATTTTTTGTATTTTTGGATAAAATTCAAATTTTAATGAATAGTGAAACCAACTAATCTTTAATTCGAAACTGCATTTTCATATAATTTATTTATATAGTTAGATTATATTTTTAATTTTTTTAATGTGTAATTAGAATATTTATTAATATAGTAATCCAATTTGGTCATTTTATGCAATTTATTTTTAAATTGTACATAAAAACCTGTCAATCCATTGATGTTTATTATTTCATAAAAACATTTTTGGTTTTGACAGTGGGAATTATTTTTATATTAATTCATTCAGCTTCTATGTTTTGAATTTATAATATTGGATTATATATTTTTAATTAAATGGTTCAAATTGTTTAATTAAGTAACTTTTATTTTTTGAAATTTTGAATATTAACTTGAGTAATAATTTTATTTACCATTGTTAAAGGTTAAATCTGGTAATAAGGGTAACAAAATAATATTATAAAAATATTAAACCTTCTTAAAACATGTAATAATCTTATTGGATGAGATATTTCCATCAATGGTAATAATTGGGTTTATTTTTGGACACCATGGATTCAGTTGGATGAGAAAATGATATTTTATATGAATTAATTTAATGTAAAGACAATTATGACCTAAACATATATATTTTACTAAATCGAATTTAATATAGTGTTTTTTAACTGATATTTATATATAAATAAAATAATTATAAATATAAAAATATTTCCTACAACATTTTATTTTATTTATAATTTTTATACCTTAGATAAATATATATATTTAGGAAACAATTATGATGTATTGATTTTCTCATTAATTAAAAATTCAAATAAATGATTTTATAAATATTAAAATAAATTTAATTTTTAAATTTTGATGAAATCCATGAATTTTATGGATGACATTGACATATTAGGGATGAGTTTATTCCATTGGTTTGCAGGAATCAGGTTTTTTTAAATTTTTTAAAAAGTAAAATACGAATAGTCTCCAAATTTGACATAATCCATATCGTAAAACATAAAATAGTTTTTCAAATGATATTAAATTCTTAAAAATCTATGATTTGTCAAAATGGTTTATATAAGTCCAAATATTTCATAAATAACTTGTTTTTGGTCGTTTGTTATGATTTTGTAATTACATTAACCCAAAATGTGTAAATAACATGATATCATGGTAAGATTAAAAAGGGTAAAATAAGGGTTAAACCAAAAATATAATGTTAAAAAAATAATAAACACTTCTTTAAATTTATTTGATGAAAGGTACACTAGTGAAGAAAACGTTTTTTACGTCACCATTTTTTACGTCTGTTATATATAACCGACGTAAAACATGCGGTGAGTAGCTTTTTAACGTCAGTTATTTTCATAACTGACGTTACAAATCGCACCTGTTCATTTTTTACGTCGGTTATCCTATAACCGACCTAAAAACCCAATGCGTGTGGGGTTTTTACGTCGTTTATTAGATAACCGACGTAAAAAACGCGTAAATATCTGGTTTTTTACATCAGTTTCAAAATAACCGATGTAAAAAACCTCCCGTGCATTGGTTTTTTACGTCGGTTATCTTATAACTGATGTAAAAAATGAGATATCTATGCATTTTTTATGTCGGTTATAAAAAACCGACGTAAAAAACCATAGCACGGGGGGGTTTTTATGTCAGTTTTAAAATAACCGACGTAAAAAACCCGTACATAACTCGTTTATTACGTCAGTTACAAAATAACTGACGTAAAAAACCAAAGAGCGGGGGGTTTTTGACGTTGGTTTTAAAATAAACGACGTTATAAATTTAAAAAATAGTTTATAACGTCAGTTATATAATAACCGACATTATAAAACTTCTAAATAAATTAAAGCCCTGTGGAATGTCATTTACGATTTTTCGATTGACAGTCTGCCAACTCGTCTCTCTCGCGCGGTAAACCCTAATCAGCTCATCGATCGACCTGCGCTAAAGTCATTTTGGCTTCATTGTTTATCTTCTTCACTCCTCTAGGATCTATCATCTCAACTCTCAACATTCACGTAAGCCTTCCATGAATTTATTTCGTTCGTTTTTTTCACAGATATTCTATAATTCTGTTTTGCGATTTTTGATGTGCACCATTAGGTCAAGAATGTGTACCTTATAAAGTATATGACATGTGCCTTGAAATACTAGTCTGTGGGGCACATAATCTCTGAGGCATGTATTGAAAATAGTTTTGGATCTATCTACCTTGGTGTACATGGTATCAAAAAAGATACACACCAGTGTGTAGTTCCATATAGATCCAATGGCAGTTACACCATGTACCCACCGAACTAACCAACTACGGTTCAAAAGGATTGTGGATTCATCACACGAAATATGGTATTTAACTCCATATAGACACCCTATCTTATCTATAGAGGGGACTACACAACCTATCTTCATTGGAATACACATCATGTATAGTAGGATTTTGATAGAACATCTGGTTTCCCACACGATTCCACTCATACTACTGATGCATACTATATGGCTACCAATATTTCCCATGAATCATATATCTTATTTTGACTATGACTTTTTCAGTAATTTCTAGATTATATACATCTAATCTACTGGGGCATATATACTCATTGCATTGCATCACCAAAATCCATTCCTATGAACCATCATCATCAGATATATCACTTTATTGTACATCATCATTGTATAACATGGATCACCCCAATTATCCTTATTTCAAAATCAATGTATCAATTTGTTTAATTGATTTTTAGTTTCATAGAGATCATTCATTTTTTATTTTTTGAACAACTATAAAAAAAAATTGGTGACACATGTCTAATAAAGGAGGGATGAAATGAAAAAAGAATGTAGACTGGGAACAAACCTCAATAATTGAACATGTTGGCCTCAATTAATTTTTATTAAAATGATAAATGAGTTATAAAAAAATTATCTTCAAAATCACAAACTATTTATTGAAATCCGTATAACAAAAATCATCATTCAACCAATGAATTTTTGATATAATGGGTGCTCTCAACCCAACTATGTAATGTTTTTTATTACCATATCATGTATACAGATTTCTGTAAATGATTTTTTTACCATTATATTGTATACTATTTTATGCCTACCTTTGAAATGATAATTTTTATAGATTAATTATTTAGATTCCTTTTTTCATAGGGCTTTAGTGTGCTTCCTCAACATTTTCATGAGATGTTTTAGGGAGGATATTACTACGTATACATGTTATGCCCACCATACATAAATATAAACAATTGTTTTGGTTTTTAAAAGCAATTCGTAGTTTTTTATAGATGTTAGTAGCATGGAAGTGTTGTGGAGTAGCGCATTGGGGTGTGAGAGGAAAACTAGTGGAGAAGTGGTATCCGAGAACCTTATTTTTAATATATATATATATATATATATATATATATATATATATATATATAATTTTTTATACGAAAAGTTTTATTTATATGAATTATTTTGTGAGTGATCCATAGTGAGTATATGAAACTATTTTTCCTTGTTTATGTGATGATTTAGATTCTTTTTTTCATAGGGCGTTAGTGTGCTTCCTCAACATTTTCATGAGATTTTTTAGGGTGGATGTTACTATGTATACATGTTATGCCCACCATACATAAATATAAACAATTTTTTTTGGGTTTTAAAAGCAATTTGTAGTTTTTTATAGATGTTAGTAGCATGGAAGTGTTGTGGATTAGCTTTCATGAGTATATAGAGTTTATTATTTCTTCCTAGTTTTACATTTAGTACTAATATTCTTCTTTTTGGTTTATGTACAACAATACATGTATGAATTGATGCATAATTATCTAAATTTATTCATTTCAAACTTAGAAGGGTTACTTTTTGTGGGAGTAGATCCTAAATGATATGGTATGAATTCATTCTATCATAACCATAAATAAAATATAGTTGTATTTTATTTATCATATAAATAAACTTATACTCTTCTTTTTCATCACAAACCCTTTGAGAATAAAAAACCAAACTAAGGGCTTTGGTATCCACATTGCCTTTTGTTATAGAATATGGGGCATCAAAATCAAATGATTGAACATATTCCTCCCAAAAACACTTCCATTGATTTTTCTAATTGTGTGAAAATATTTACCAAATGGATTTAGAGTCTACAGAAACCATTAAAAACATGATAAATTGGTAGTTTATCTAATATATTAAAACATCAAAACCGAAATCAATATTAAACTATGTAGGCGTCATGGTTTTCTTTGATTCAATGAAATTTAAAACTATTATATCTTAATATATTTTGTTTAAAAATAATATTCAAGCATATTTTTTTAAATACCTATAGATTTTTTTTATATTTTAAATTGATTTATATTCAAATAATGATTTTTTTCATATAAACATATATTTAACTTATCATAAAAATATATATTTTTTGTTGATATTTGTTATAGGTAATAATGAGTCGAAGTTGGATTACAGAACATCGAATGAGAAATGAATTTAAGGAAGGTGTTGATGTTTTTTTGAAATTTTTAAAACGAAATGTTCCAAGTAGTGACATTTTTTTTGTCCATGCCTGAAATGTTTGAATATGAAGAAGTTAAAAAGTAGAGAGATAAAAGATCATATGATTTGTCATGGTTTTAATCTGAGTTATAGCCCTTGGATTTGGCTTGGTGAAACTGGACAAAATGTCACTGATGATGATGATTCGCAAGATGGTAACTCCAATGGAATTGAAGAAATGATTCGCGATATTGTAGCAGAACAAATTGAGATAGAACCGACAGTTGTGTGTCTATATGGTGATGCTGAAAAACCATTATATCCCGGTTGTACAGATTTTACGGTTTTGTCGGCGGTGTTAATATTGATTAACCTGAAGGCCAAGCATGGATGGAGTGACAGAAGTTTTTCAGAGCTACTACAATTGATGAAATACATTCTTCCAAAAGATAATGATCTTCCATATTCACATTACAAAGCCATGAAAATATTATGCCCGATGGGATTGGGATACAAGAAAATACATGCCGGTCCAAATGACTGCATTATATATAGGAAGGAATATGAATTTCTGTCAGAGTGTCCTTAATGTGGGACATCACGGTATAAGGTGAAATAAAAATCACAGGCTGATGTAGAGATTACTAATCTACCTTCAAAGGTATTTTGGTATCTTCCTATAATTAATCGTTTCAAACGTTTATTTGCTAATTCACATGATGAAAACAGGATAATATGGCATGCTGAAGAGCGGGTATGTGATGGAAAAATACGTTATCCAGCTGATTGTCCACAATGGAAGAAAATTGATGCGCAATATTCTACATTTGGAAATGAAATTAGTAATCTCAGACTAGGGTTGTGCACATATGGAATGAATCCATACCGAACACTCAGTAGCACACATAGTTCATGGCCTGTTTTATTGGTAATTTACAACCTCTCTCATGAAGTTTGTATGAAGCGCAAATATGTCATGTTGAGTACAATGATCTCTGGTTCAAAGTAACCCGGTAATGATATTCATGTTTACTTGTCACCGTTGATTGATGATTTGAAACTATTATGGGTTGATGGTATTAGGGTGTATGATTCTTATAAAATGGAATATTTTCAACCACATGTAGTGCTTCTGTTCACTATAAATGACTTCCCTGCATATGGAAATTTGTCTAGATACAATGTTAAAGGGAATAAAGCATGTCCAATTTGCGAACAACATATGTCCAATTGTTAATTGCATCATGGGAGGAAAACAATGTAATGGGTCATCGAAAGTTTTTGCCTATGGAACACCCTTATAGAAGACTAAAAAAGGCATTAAATGACTCAAAAGATTTTGATACTACTCCATAACCTTTATCCCCTGATCTGTATTTTGAGAGGGTGAAAAACCTTGACATGATATTGGGAAAGATACAGAAATCTGGTAAAGATAGACATATTTGGAAGAAATTGTCAATTTTTTTGAGCTACCATATTGTAGGAATCATGATGTTAAACATAATATTGATGCCATGCACGTGGAGAAGAATATCTGTGATTCTTTGATTTGAAAATTGTTAGATATTAAAGGTAAGACTAAATATGGGTTGAATGCAAGATTAGACTTACTATCAATGGGAATATGTTTAGAGTTAGCTCCCACTCCTAAAGGAAGATGAACATTTCTTCCCCCGGCTTGTCATACATTATCGAAGAGGGAGAAAATTAGCTTCTGTCAGTGTCTTCATGATACCAAAGTGCCTCAAGTTTATTCATCTAATGTAAAAAATTTTTGTCTCATTAAAGGACTTGAAGTTGATAGGTATGAAATCACATGAATGTCACATCATGATGCAACAAATTCTACCAGTTGCATTGTGTGGAATATTTCCCATTCGTTTCAGAAAGACTATAATGAAGTTGTGTTATTTTTTCAATTCAATTTGTAACAAGTCGATTGATGTGAATGCTTTTAACATTTTGGAAAATGATGCATTTTTTATACTTTGTCAATTGGAAATGTATTTTCCTCCAAATTTTTTTGATATAATGGTGCATTTAATGATTCATCTGGTTCGAGAAATAAAGATTTGTGGACCTGTATATCTTCGTTGGATGTATCCTTTTGAAAGGTATATGAAATTATTAAAGGGGTATGTTAAAAATCTATATCGACCTGAAGCCTCTATTATTGAAAAATATATTTCTGAGGAGGTAGCAGAGTTTTGTACGAGCAACATGGCTGCGGTGCAACACATAGGTTTGCCTCAATCTCGCCATTAACGAGTTAATAATGAATGAAATGGGATTCACGGCTTGAAAGTAAAATCATTATCAGCTGAACAGATGAAAAAGTTAGAATCATACATCTTGAATAACATAGCTGATGCTCAACCGTATATCACATTACATATTATTGAGTTGAAACAATGTCATCCAAAGAAGAAAGAAATGTGGATTTTGAATGAGTACAACAAACATTTTTTGTCATGGATTAAAAAGACATTGCTTGGTAGATTAGAAGTATTAGAGACATTAAAATGGATAGTGGGTGGACCATGTTTAAATGTGATAACATGGTCCAGTTATGACATTAATGGATATACATTACATACAAAAGCTCAGGACAACAGAAGTGCAGTTCAGAATAGTGGTGTATTGGTTTTTGCAGAAGCAATTCATTTTTCAAGTGCTAAGGACAAAAACCCAACTTCTACATCAAATGCATATTATGGAGTGATTGAAGACATATGGGAGGTTGATTACTTTAAAACTAAAGTTCATGTTTTTAACTGTAAATGGTTTAACGATAACAACAGTTTTAGACACGATGAATTTGGAATGACTCTTGTTAATCTGAATATATTGGAAGACACAACTGATTCTTTTATAATGGAAACACATGCAAAACAAATTTTCTATGTAGTAGATCAATCAGATATGCAGTGGGCTGTTGTTTTACAAGGGAAAAAACAATATGTTGGTGAGGATGAACTTGATGAATATGCTGATTTATGTTAGATCCCTACTTCCATGGAAATATTAATAGAACATAATGATGATCATGTTGAAGACATAGTTTGTGCCATAAGGAACGATCACGATGAAGGAATTTGGGAAAACAATCCATTTGTACATTCCTAAAATTACAGGTAACATATGTTTATTTCTTGATTAAATTTATGTTTTCTATAAATGTTAGATATTGTAAGTTTTTTATTTATTAAAACATGTTTTAAAATAAAATAAGTATATATTTTTGTTTGTTTTATGTTTGTTTAGTTTACTTGATCATGTTTATAACCATTACATGAATTTTAAAATGCTTATTTTTGTTCCCTGACAATTACTTTACCATGTTTACAATGTTTACCAGTTTTACCATTTTTACCATTTTTACCATCTTGACCATCTTGACCATCTTTGCTATCTTTACCATTGTTTAACATTCTTACCATATTACCAATGTTTACTATTATGTAACTTAGTACAATTTTATATTTTCTGATTATAGTAGTATTAAAATATTTGAATTTGTATATTTGTGAACTGAAGTTTGTTTTTTTGATTTGAAGGATAATGACAGATCATTCAGATGATCAACCACATGATTCGAGAGAAGAGCATATTGCTGGTCATACCTCTGGGGGTAAACATTCACATGCTCCTATTACGAAAAAGTGTTCAAAGTTTGGTAAATGTGGGTGCACACGATTACCAAAATTATCACTTGTCTGTATGCAGGATCAGAGGATAGTAGCTGAGTTTAATGATGATGATATTACTAGAGGTTGGAATGCCAAAGATTTTAAGAGTTTTGTTGAAACTCAGGCTAAGACCAAAGTAAGCATTCTGTATGATGATTGGAGAGGTGTGGATAAAGAGATTATCTCTCAGTTATGGGAGATGATTTTGGTAAGACCTTTTGTCATTTTTTGACCATTATTTTAATGTTTCTAGTATATATAATATGTTTAACCTCTACTTTATCAGATGACATTTGATATTCCTGACACTGGAGGAGTCAAGAAGAAGTGCATATCATTGGCTTCCAGGAGATGGAGGGATTTCAAAACAACCCTCTCATCTGATTTCGTTTATGGTCATAGGAGTCATGACAATCCATGTCATATATATCCTTTTATAGAAGAAGACACATAGAGACAGTTTTTTGAAAGTAGAAAAAAAGAGTCATTTCTGGTAAGGGCAATGTAAACTTTTAAAAAAATTCTTATATAAATGATTTTATTAATGTTTTGATAATGATTTCTTTTTCTTAAATTACAGAAAACAAGGAAATATCATCAGGAGATCCAATCTAAAAATGTATACTCTCATAGTTTATCTCGGGGAGGGTATACATTATTGTAAGAAAAAATGATGGCGGAAAAATTTCAACAACTAAGAGCTGAGTCTTCAAGCTCTGGAGAGGTGGCCCCTCCATCCCCTCCATCTAGACATAAAAAATAAAAGAGAGCCCGTAAGGGAAAAAAGGGAAATATCTTTCAGATGAATCGAGAATTGTAGCTGAGAGGATTGTATGATATCTATTTAATTTATTTAAGTTAACTCTTCTCTTCATATAAGTTTACATCATTACAGAAATGTTCAATTAATTAATACCGGACACTCTTGAGGAGCAGAGTTCAGAGGGGACATTTACAGCTACTAGGAGGGATGATATTTTATTTGCTGCATTGGGAAGGCTCGAACATCCTGGTCGTGTAAGAGGATATCCGGCAGGTGTATTGGTAAGAAAAGTGTTTCCACGTTCTTAAACTTCTAACATTGAGGGGGTTTATAAAAAATTATAATCCTTGGAGGCTAAAGTTCAAAATATTAATGCGACGACGGAGGACAGGATTAGAGAGTTGGTGCAGTCTATGTTTTCAGAAATGCAAGATAATTTCAGACTGCAGCACCCACTCCTCCACCTCCCCCTGCAGACCCCATTATTTATCCTCCACCTCTGCCAGTAGCTCCCACTCCCCCACCTCAGCTTGCGTACCCCAATTTTTATCCTACACCTCCGCCGCAGCTTCCTAAATATTGCGAGTTGTATATTGATGATTCTCAACATCATATAGTAGCATACGGGTTGGTATATTGTATAGGAGATACAGTTCATCATTAAAAATTAAGGGTTGAGAATCAGAGGGTAACTGTATAGGATATTATAGATAGATTAGCTAGGGTACCAATACCTACAGATGAGGTGGCGACAGTTGGACAGAGTATCGTCCATTTTTTAGTTTGGCCATCCAGACTTCTTCGACTCATTACCATAGAGGTATGAATGTTATATATTTTATTTTATTTTTTTATTAAAGTTGTTTTATCATTTGAAAACAACTATAATTTTCAATTTTTTTCACAGGAATACATCAAAGGTAAAGAAATATTTTATAGACAATAAAAAAGACAACAGGATATGGAATCAGATACAGATTCCAGTGGTCATGACAGATTGTCAAGATATTCACATTTGTTTTTGGGTTTTTATGAGTTTCCAATGGAATCTCATGTTTGTGGCCGTGATATAAGTGCGGGGATTACAAAATCTAATATCATGGAGCTTGTTACTGGAGATAAGTTGGGCATCAATGTGGTGCAAATTTTTTCCATGTAAGTCTTAACACCTTTTCCCTGTGTTATATTTATTAAAAATGTATACTTATGTATGTTTTGTATTGGGTATCTCTATAAAATTTGTGAGAGGAATGAGCTGACAGAAGAATATGGATTCATGGACCCGCAAATGATTTCCCCTGAAGCATGTGTATTGAATGAGGAACAAAGAATGGTTTATATTGCTTATATATTTGAAAATAATATAATCACAAAATGTTGGATGATGCCTTTTTGTGAGAGGTATGAAACACATTTCTCTCAAAGAGTTAATTATCTTTTAACATAAAAAACCACTAACATTAAATTTCCTTTTATCCGTGATCATTAGATGTTAGGGATTTTTTTCCCAAGGGAGAAAGCTCTTTATTTGATATTCTCTATTCATGGTGATGTGCGGGAATGTTTTAAGAATATATTGGAAAAGTATGTTTCAATTTCTCAATAGTTTTATATATTATAATGAATTTTAAATTTACCCCATTCATATTATTTTCTAACAGTGCATGGGTCTACTATCGAAAAAACTCAATGAAAAGAAATGCAAAGATCAAATATGTAAATGCGAAGGTAAATTTCCATTTATAATTTGTACTTTTTGATTTATTACATAAAAATAATATATTTAATTTACACTCATTCAAACATAATTTGCATGAACAACAATGTGTCATGGAATGCGGATATTATATGTTAAGATTTATGTATGAAATAATAACAACTGGGACAGTTGTGAATTTTGACCTGGTACGATTTCCTCTTAAACTTTGCCATAATATTTCAATTTGATTCATCCATTATACATGTTAACTATCTTCTTTTTCATTTGTAGCTTTTTTATGTCCCTCAACCCTATACTGCTGAAGACATCAAACACGTACAAGTGGAGTGGTCCAATTATTTTACAGGTTTGATTGAATATTAGTTGTTTGAAATGTAAAATGTAATTTTGAATATTGTCATTTTAATTGTGAATTTGGTAGTTGTTTAGGTTGAATTTAGTTTTTTTTGAAGTTGACAGTGTAGGTTTTGAATGTTATATAATTGAATGTTTAATTTTTCTCTACTTCTTGTTTTGGTCTACTTTTGATGGTTTTTCTGGTTTGGATTTGGGTCTGTGGGGGAGGGGTTCTAAGGGTGTGGGGTTTTGTTTAGTGGGGCTGGGGGTGTCCAGCAGTCTGGGAGGGCTGTTTGGTGGGGTGGGGGGACAGTCCTGGGGGTGGTAGGGATGTCCAGGGGTGTGGGAAGGCAGTCCAGGGATGTGGGAGTGTTGTCCAAGGGTGGGGGGTTGTCTAGGGGTGTTTGGGGCTATTTGGGGATGTCCAAGGGTCTGGTGGGGGCTGTCAAGTGTGGTGAGGGGGTGCTGTTCAGGAAGGTGGGGGTTGTTGAGCGGTGTTTGGGGGTGTCCGGGGGTCGGGGGCAGTCCAGGAGTGTGGTGGGGGCTCCAATGGGGTGGGAGAGGGTTGTCCAAGGGGTATACATGAGGGTGGGAGCTCCAAGGGGGTGGGGGAGGGCTATCCAGGGGGTATACATGAGGGTGAGGGCTCCAACGGTGTGGGGGGTGGATGTCCATGGGGTATAAATGAGGGTGGGGGCTGTCTAGGGGGTAAGTTTTATCCAATGGGGTGGGGGAGGGCTGTCCAGGGGGTATACATGAGGGTGAGGGGGTGCTATTCAAGTGGGTGGGGGGTTGTCGAGGGGTGTTTGGGGGTGTCCGGGGGTCGGGGGGAAGTCCATGAGTGTGGTGGGGGATCCAATAGAGTGGGAGAGGGTTTTACAAGGGTTATACATGAGGGTGGGAGCTCCAATGGGGTGGGGGAGGGCTGTCCAGGGGGTATACATGAGGGTGATGGCTCCAACGGGGTGGGGGAGGGCTGTCAATGGGGTATAAATGAGGGTGGGGGCTGTCTAGGGGGTATGTTTTATCCAATGGGGTGGGGGAGGGATATCCTGGGGGTATACATGAGGGTGAGGGCTCCAACGGGGTGTGGAAGGGCATTCCATGGGGTATAAATGATGGTGGGGGCTCTCTAGGGGGTAAGTTTTATCCAATGGGGTGGGGGAGGGTTGTCCAGGGGGTATACATGACGGTGAGGTCTCCAAGGGTGTGGGGGAGGGCTGTCCATGGGGTATAAATGATGGTGGAGGCTGTCTAGGGGGTATGTTTTATATGTTATCAATGTACATGCTTAATTTTGATCTACTTCTATTTTTTTGGTAAATATCTTGATTTTTTTTCTAGTTGATTCTAGTGGAGAGAAGATGACTGCATTCTATTTAAAAAAATTGGGTTTATTGAGTCGGTTATTAAATAACCGGCGTGATAAAAGGCATGGAGAATGGTTTATCACGTCAGTTATTAAATAACCGACGTGATAAAAGTCTTGGATAATGGTTCATCATGTCAATTATTTAATAACTGACGTGATAAAAGGCCTGGTCAATGGTTTATCACGTCAGTTATTGAATAACCGACGTGATAAAAGGCCTGGAAAATGGTTTATCACGTCAGTTATTCAATAACTGACGTGATAAACCGTCCTGGACAATGGTTTATCACGTCGGATATTCAACAACCGACGTGATAAACCGCCGCCCGCCGGTTTATCATGGTGGTTATATAATATCCACTGTGATAAACCCCCATCCCCCGGTTTTTCACGTCGGTTTTATAAGAACCGACGTGATAAACCCCGCTCACCCTAGTTTATCACGTCGGTTCCTCAGCCCGGTTTTTCACGTCGGTTCTATATGAACTATTGCGATAAACCCCCCTCACCCATGTTTATCACGTTGGTTTCTTAATAACCGACGTGATAAACAATTTTCCAGGCCTTTTATCACATCGGTTGTTAAATAACCGACGTGATAAACCATTTTCCAGGCCTTTTATCACGTCAGTTGTTAAATAACCGACGTGATAAACCCTTCCCATTTTCTTTATCACATCGGTTATTTTAGAACTGACGTGATAAACAACGCGATTTAATGTTTTTGACCTCAGTTTTTAAATAACCGACGTCAAAAACCTTATTTATAACATCGCATGTGTTAACGTCGCCTAGAAACCGACGTAAAAAATAAAAAATAACCGACGTAAAAAACGTTTTCTGCACTAGTGGTATTCAAACAAAAATCATCTTATATTTGTATAAAATAATCTTTTAATCATTTCTAATTGAAAATAAATTTAAAATGAATTAATATTTTGAGAGTTTCCTAAAGTGGCCCCTCCACTCTTAAAAAAGGGTACCTCCTCACTCTCCTTGTAACATCATATTGAGCCTTCAAAATTGGCTATTCTTACATTTATTATTTACATTATTGAGGTGATGGTATTATAAAAATACCAAATCTAGTTCTCTAAGAGAAAATTTAAATTAGGCACATCGAGGATGTTGAGTTTCGGACACAAACGAATGAAATCAGACCTAAGGTAAGGGATAATTTTCAAATATCATTTTTATCTAAGATTGTTTATATTTAAGTATATACTAGGGATATATATATCATCTATTTTCTTGTTTTCTAAATTAGTATCCTAAATTTTTTACAATTATTATATGTATGTTTAATATCATTTTCACCATTTTTGACTTTTACTACATAGAATGGAAAGAATTGTTTTTTATCAAACAAGGTATTTTTTTAATTTTTTAAAAAAAAGTAAGAGGAGAATGTTTTATTTAAATTAAATGAATGAATGGATTTTTAAATTATAATGATTCATTATTTCATTGAAGCTTCCTCTAGACTATATAAGTTTATAATCAACTAAATTAATTAATTTTAAATTTTCATGACATTTTGAGAAACAATAGTGTTTTTAAAAAAGGAATGGATATTTTCCTCAAGAATTAAGCTCAAGTGTCGTATAAAAATTATTTTCCATCTAATATTACATAAATTTATGTTTATATAGCTATTATTATTTTTATTTTATAGTATTTATGATGGAACTATTTTTATGAAATACGTTAAATTATATGGATTATGTTATGATGAAATTAGGTAAAAGAAACCCATTTTATTTCATGTGTTATGCTATAGTGAATGTTTTTATATTTTTTGGCACACATAAGAATGGTTTTATTATGAGATTGGTGGGACCTATATATCCCTGCAATGAATTGTGTAATGATTTATATCTCATGAGATATACATGACTAAAATGACCAGTAAATATGGTTGTGTAATGCATGGTTGGAACGAAAAGTAAACCTGGTTCAGTAATAAATTGCTGGAAGGGAAAGTAAACCTTGTTCAGTAATGTACTATGTCCACTATTATGGTCTTTGAATAAATTCCTTGGCTACTATTGAAATCATATTATGTGTTTATTAGTTTTCCACAATTAAATGTTTTATGCCAATGCTAGCCTATCATGTTTAAAGATCCTTTAGTAACCATGACTTACATAATACCATGATTTATTTCATAACTAATGATTTCTATATTTAAACATTTTTTTCATGTTTATACAATCAAATGTTTGTGGTTTGTTTTATGTTCTCCATTTTTATCCTTACTGAGCATTTAAGCTCACCCTTTTATGATTTATTTTCCCAGGATATAAAAAAAAGGTTTTAGGTAGGAAAACAAAATGGAATGGTCTTTATGTGATATATTTAATATCTTCCACCATGATTATATGATTTTTATGAGTTTCCTAACGCACTAAATTAATATGGTCTTTGGGCGTCCATTTTTGTAATGCATTAATAAATCTGAAAAAGAGGTGTAATGTCATTTTATGTAAAGATTGTGTCTCTACATCCTCACACTGTAATTTTTTGTTTTATTCAATGGGGAGAAAGATAAGAAACTTGGGTAACATTGAATTTGATAGACAATGTGCTAATGAGAATATAAATAAGATGAAAAATGGAGTAAATTATATTATTATTCTTCCAAAAAAGCTATCATGATGTATAATTATTAACCATAACCATAACCAACTCTTAGACTCAAAAAAATGGATAAAAAATGGTTTGATGAGATCTCGGTAGTGGAGAACGAGTAAATCTGATTCATTTTCAATATTTGAATAATGTTTCAATAAAAAATCATGTGAATTTATCAGAGGAATATGAAGATATTTTGAATATGGAAAAAAGTAAAAAAATCATGTAATTACAAAATAAAATTACTATTTTGGGCAATTTCAATAGACGTGTCTAATAGTTTCCCTAAGGAATCATAAATGGTTGAATGCTATAAATGTATAATTTATGAGATATTTTTTTTTCATAATTGGAATTCTTTTGAATATCATTTGTAAGATTAGATATGTAATGGTTATACATTAGATTATTAGAATTAAACAAATAACATATAAAAGGTATGAGATATTCTAATAGTATTTATTATGTGAAATATGAGAAGAATGATTAATTTTTGGTTAGTTAATGCTAAGACTTGATTCATAATTCATACTATAGGATAGTGGTATTAAGGAATGAGACATTAAATTATAATTAATGGTTTATGAATGAAATTAAATAATTGAAGTGTTTTGGTGTGGGAAATAATTTATTATGTTACATGAATCATTAATTATATATGGATTGTTTAGTAGAAGAATTTCATATAGAATTTTATAGAATATGTTCAATAGATGTAATGGCCATGAAATTTGATTTAATAAAAAGGTAATATTTTATGGAAAACACATGATTTTGGGATGATATCTCTTAATATTTCATTGATTTTTTAATAATTTGGTTCGTTTTAGATAAATAGGTAATTTAAATGGATAAATTAAATTGGACTTTATTGAATACATATGTAGTTTCCTAACCCATATTCCACTTAAATGGTGTCCTAAGCCGGTTGAAAATTAGTCATCATGCGTGCTTCCTCATATGCCATAGGTTGTCAACTTGTAGTGAGGGAGTAAAGGAAGAATGGTAGGGAGATTATACACATTGAATCAGTAATAAATATACATAATTGGTAATAAGTAATGGTAGTGTAACAAAAATAATCTAATAGGTAATAGTATATGAAGGAATGATTTATGCATGAAAATGGTACAATGTACAAATGGAAATACACAATGTATAAAGTAGATTTAAATACAGGTGAAGGAAATAAATAAATAAATTAAAATGAAGTTATCTCTAATAGATTTATGAGAACTAGCCCGGTCCTCTTCTTATGCACTTCATCCTAGCCCAAAATGATTATAAGAAGAAATAACAATATAGAAACCTGAACCTGCAACACGATAATCTATTCGGGTACACCAGTGAAAATATGGCCCGAACAGGGTGTGAGATATACTCAGTAGGTCACCACCAACCATGTCTAATTCAAAATCAAGTATGTGTATATAATGTAATGTAGTGTTTACATATGTCTAAAGTAAACCAGTGTTATAACAATAAATGTAAATCAGACGAGCAGAGTTTCTTCCGGGATACAAGGACGAATATAACTACATCTGCCTAAGATGAAATATCTATGAACAACATCCATCTTGTGTATATATGTATATGTTAGACAATCAAATAAAAGTACATTCACTTCGTGGTGTGTATATGTTTCTTGGTTCCAAGTTATAAAAATTGTATTACAATATACATATACATATATAAAGAGATGAGTAACACTAACTTGGAGGAAGGAATAAAACAAGATACTACATATCATCACACTATCATACTCATTAATACACTATATGACTTTAATAGATCAATTTAATAATATGACATCCCATAAAATAGTCTCATGGGGAACTAACAATGATAATCAGGTTCTTATAATAAATAGGTCATAGTCCCAATATCTTAAAAATGGGGTAAAAAATACATGTATGTCATCCTTCTTGTTGATGTCCAGCCATGATAAGCATCATTATGGTGGGTTAATGAGATTCATTTCAGAACAACCCAAGTTATATGAGACATAATGTCCACTATCAACAACATGGGGGGTGTGGGATTTCTTTCCCAACTACCCTAACCAATTTACCTACATCTATAAGAAAATATAACTTAAGAAATCATTCCTTTTGAGTCCTTATAAAAATGTTTTGTTTTGAGGTAACTGATATCACCAAATGAACAATGGACACTTCTTAGTATAATCTATTTAGCATTTCATATAATGGCCATATGGTTTTCCATGCCATAATAATTTCAATTATAACACAAGGACAACTTATTTATATGTCATAAGAGATCTATTATATTTACAAATATATAACTCCATGTAAATAATACTTGTCAACAATAAAAAAACACATCAACCATCAAATTAAATTTTCAGTAATAAATAAGTGATCCTAAATAGTGTGTTTTATTAGAAAACATGGATTTTCAATAAAAAATTCATGTGATTAAAATCAACCATTATATTTATAAATAAATTAATAAACTCACGCTTAAATGTGTTCTATGAATTCTAGTTATTTCAATAATTTTAATTAAAATGCTAACCCTAAATGGTGTTCCTCAATAAGTGGAATATAATTATACATGAATAGAAAAGGTGTTGATATCACCCTAATATGGTGATTTGGGTAGAGGTTATCACCTCCATCCATATAATTTTATTTACAATAGTCAATAAATGGTCTAACCATTTAATTCAAGGAATTAATTAATTTATGAATGAAACCCAAAAAAAATTCTATGACGCAAACCAATGAAAATATTATATAAACAACATGACTATTATGGAAACTAAACTAGACCACCAACACCATGCCTAAGATGACCCACACATATGGTATCGACATTTATTTCAATATGAAATAGAATAAAATGGAAGGATTTTCAATCACAATAAAAGTATATAAAAAGATCTTGCATGGATTTTACATTACATGAGGTGAGATAAATGATAATGAGATGATTTAGGAGTCCATAACATATAGATGTGGTTCTAATGCATTCTACGATGATAAAAAATTATACCAGATTAACATCATAGAATGTATACTAGGATATGACAAGTGGCAGACTCCCACGTTTCTGGCATGGTCTGCAGGATTGAGGAAGATGAGAGGGGAGAATCAAATAAGATAGATGTGAAAAAATAATTTTACCACCTCATAAAAGATACAAATTATTTTTAATGACCCGAAATTTTATCAATGAAATTTTCCTTATTATAATTATTTTAAATAGTATAAATGACATAAACAACCCATTGAGAAAAAAACACAAACATTATAAATGAATAATAAATGAAATAAGATGTATTTATAAAAATTGAAGAATCTACATTAATGAAATAGTAACATGACCTGGGAATAGTAATGTGTCCATTAAAAATAGTAACTGATCCCATATAATAGTTCCCTCACCTATGAGATTATAAATAACATTTTGGATTATTATAAATGAATATATGATATATTTATGTCAATGAATACGTAAATAAATGTATTAAAAATCATAAATTATGTTTTGTTATTTTTTTAAACATGAATATTTATTTAAAATTTTATTAATAATATAATGATTTAAAATAAATTTTATTGTTATAAAATATAGGCATTAATTAATATTTTATTTTCTTATGATTGAATATAATTATATTTATTTTAATTAAATTTTAAAAGAGTTATAAAATATTTTATAATTTTAAATTTATTATTTTTTGAATAAATTATGATTTTAATTAAAAAATAAATTTATCATATTTAGAAACAAATTTCATAAAATTGAGTTCATTTTTTATTTCTAAATGTTGAAATATTTTTAGGGTGATTATTTTGGGTGTTTTTCTAAAATATTTGAATTTATTATGCGTAGTGAAATATGGTAATTTATTTTATAATCTAAATACATTATTTTTGAGTCATCGATGATGTATAAAAGATATAAGAACCATTGGTTCAAACAAAAATGCACTATTTTCTACATGTAGTCAAAAATTACCAACTATTGATAGACTTTAGTGAAAATAAGAAAAACTAAATAAAATAGTATAAAAACAACTCTCTCCCCCATTATAATTATAACCCTCACCACATCTTCTTATCATACATCAAAAACCTTGAAGTTGGTCAAAAATTTTCCCAATTCACTTCCCAAGGATATACCCCACATCCATGATCCCTTTTTCTCGATAAAATACCACATTCACTTTCATAAAGGAGGTTCTCAAGGATTTGTTATTCAAGAGGTAAAATAATATATTGTTTTGATTTATTATATATTCATTTTATTTTCTTCAACTCTACTCAAATTATTTTATCCAAGTGACATGATAAATATATTGTAATTTATTTACTATAATTTTATTATGTTAATGAATATACCCTTCATCAATTCCCTTCCCCTCTCCATTTATTTGAAAAATGTCAACATCATCTATGCATTGGGGATTTATCGTATTCCAGGAAAATGAATTTGAAATTTACATTAACAACTTCAAATATTCGTCTAAAACCATTAAAAAGGATTAATTAGATATCAAAATATATTTTATAGCCTATTTTATCTTCTATAACTATCATATATAATAAATTTTTAATAATAGAACAAAACTAGTTTCTGACGATTGAAAACCTCAAAACTAATCTAAACGATTTTAATTATTGGTTTATCTAATGAACCATTATCATATTAAGAACAAAATATATCGATTTAAAATTATAAAATTTAATTAGTATCATATCATTTGAAATATGGAATACTATTTTCATTTTACATTATATTTCATAAATGTATACAAGTTAACCGATAATGAAAACCAAGAAACAAAAGGCTCCTGAAACGATGAAATCGAATATAATAACTCATCAAAAAGAAAAAAATTAACTTCATATAATTATACTAAATATATTAAATTTAAATGATGTTATGAATTATTTAATGTATCAATTTTTTTATCTAAATGATTATGTTCAACTGTAGAATAGGTTCAAATATAAGGTAAGGGATTCCATCTGAACATCTGTTCCCTTTAAGTTATGATTTCTCTCTCTTTACCCCAATTAATTTTTAATTTATTTCTATATAAATATTATAAAAAATAATAATATGTTCTTAACACATCTATGAAGATCATTTTATCCTTATTTGATGGTAACGTACATGATTTTTTAGGATTCCCTTCTCAATTCCTCCTGGTAAGAATATCTGATTAAATCTAACATCCCAATTTCTTAAACATTTTTAGGTATGATCCATAATTTTTTTAATCCCCATTATTCTTCTAAAATCAATCACTTTTTCAAGAAAATCTATCTTGATTCATTTTTGGTTTTATATAAACCATTTTTCCACTTTAAAGTCACTTTAATATTTTATTTTAACCACACTAAAATGATTCATTTATACTATTTATTAAAAACTATATTTAAATTGTCTTCAATTAATTTTGAAATCACACATCATTATATATGAATATTTTTCCTTATAAATGAAAAAATATGATCTTAATCTGCTCTTTCTTGGACACCATTCTTATATTTCATTTTGCTATTTCTTATGAAATAATCGCGATACCCAATGGGTAACTCTTATGCTTGATTCTTCATGTGCACACATATTCAAGAACATATTATGATGGGTGCACCTAGATAGTGATCCAATGCATTGTTTAATGTTTATTCTCATGATTAATCATGTTGGTATAATGAGTAAACTTGATTCCTTTATTTGATATAGTCCTATATGTGAAATGGTCTTGGAAGATAGCCTTGGAACATGCTTCCCCTTATGCAATGGTCATTGCAGTTATACTTAACTCATAATCATGTCGTTTTATGTTGTTTCCACATTTCTATTATTCAATTATTACAAGATCCCATGTTCTATATGTTATTCTTTCATTTGTCTATTCATGTTCCATGACTTCTTATGTCAGCCAGTTATGTCTCCCAACCCATGTTATGTTCATTATTTGTATGATTATTCTTTTACAAGGATTTTTAAATCATCCCTTCATTATTATATTTCTTAGGTTATCCTATATAGTTATAAGGGCTCAAAAGATGTTTGGAGCACAATATAAATATTATATTTAATTTTTTATTTTGGTTTCATGTTGGTTATTTATGTACCTAATCTTACAAAGATGATATAATTTACGATCTGTGTCTTTTATTGATGGTTAGTAGTGGTTTAAATCATTTAATAATTTGTGTAATGGTCTAGGGCCAATATAATTGTTATTAAAAAATGGTCTAGTTATTTTTATAGTCTGTGACTAGAAAAACATTATTAAGAACTCTAAAGATAATTATTTCGACATGGATAACATAGGATGAAGTTTAAGAATCACAAGTCAAGATATACATTTCATTTACTTGTTTATCCTTCTTTCTTAAAAAATACATTTTTATATTAATGTTAGATAAGTATTAAAGATACCGTAATGGTAATTTCTTTTTATTAGTTAGTGGATCAAAATAGGATAACATCTTCCAACAATCAATGTGATATGAAATGTGAACATAAACATAATTAAAGGCCAAATATGATCAGACAAAGTGCTCAAAACATCATGTTAATACTTTCATAACTATATCCAGTTATGAATAAGAACATGAATCATGTGGAACTTTATCTATATCTTAAGAAAAAGAAAGCTACATTCAAATACTTCATTCGTCAAAGGTCTCCTATAATTAGTGGATCTCATGATCCCCTAAATGTATAAAAATGAATTGAATACATTATGATGAAATTTTATGTCATAAAATTCTCAAGAGAAGAGAAATTTGGCTTGAAATTTATTAAATTGATGGGGAATCTAATAAGTCGTGTACACTAATCCAAAATAAGATATCGATGGAGGAAATTTATTCCATGTAATGGGAATATTTTAAGAAAATGTTTTTTAAAAATTATTTTCCCTAAACTCTATATCATAAGAAGAAGAGGGAGTTTTTCAGCCTCAATAAATTATAAGATTACTCAATCAGTGTGTATGAAGAAAACTTTTGAATAATTGTACTGTATGGATTTAGATTTTTCATTAACATTGAATGATAGGTGGATCACTTCATTAGTTAACTAATGATGTGTTTATTAAAAGTGTTGATGATTTTAGGCTTTGATAGCTATGGAGAGATTTTATATTGTTACCTTAAGGTTGAAATGGAGATCAAAGACTCTCATTGGTCTCATTGTACTGGAGATAAAATGATTACAATGGAGTTTAATATGGGATGAACAAGAGATAAATTCCATGATTGAATGATAACCCAACATCCCAAGTGTCAATGTTGTGGGAAGAAGCATCATGTGAAATATTTAAAGGGAACTAGGAGATGATTTAGATATAGAAGAGTGGGGATTCTAGATAATAAATGGTGATGTGATATGAAGAATCTCTCTATTATTGATAATTGAAAGAATTTTCAGATCAATACTCAACTAATAAGGCATTGTTTCAAATTAATGGTAGATGGGAATTGAGTGAAAAAATTTATAATCCAAGGGTTGTTGTAGGAAATCAACAACAACAACCTACAAGGAAGTAAATAAGGGAATATAATATCATGAATACTGAGGTGGATCCCAAAAATGATGTGGTGATAAGTACACTGGTTAATCATTCAAAAATAGTGAACATACTATTTGACTCTGGTTCAATGCATTCATTCATATGTTGTATGTTTAGTAGACTTATTAAAAAACAACTATAAAATATTGATGTTGAGTTATCTATAAGGACAATAAATGAGGGAATTATTTACATCAAATGTATATAACCACTCCCTGGTTAATGTTTGGGTATATAACCTCCCAAAAATATCATCTTAGTTACATTGGTGGTTGATGATATATTAGGTATAGACTATAAATCTTTTTAAAAATCCAACATCATCTATCGGGAAATGGATATCACTCTTCACATCCCAAGGAATCCACAAATTATATAAAAATGTTTGGAGGAGAATTAATCTCCATCATAATCATTATCTCAATTGAGAATATTATTGCATTATGAGAAATAATATCTCTCCCAGATGATTTAAACAAAGTATAGAATCATTCTAAAAGACAATCCCATAGTGAGAGACTATACAGATGTATCCCCTAAATAATTCCCTAGTCTTCCACCAAACTATGAAGTTTAGTTCCCAATTGATCATATTCATGTATATATACCTATATCAAATACACCATATAAAATTTCGACCATTGATTTGGAAGAGCTAAAGAAATAGTTTCATTAGAATTTGGCTAAGGATTTTAGATTATCTATTACTTCACCATAAGGTGCACCAATACTTTTAATAAAAAATAAAGAATTATTAATGAACCTATGCATTAATTAATGTGAGTTTAATAAAATCAATATAAAGAACAAGTATCCCCTACCATAGAAAGATGAGTTGTTTTGTAATCTACATTGGGTTATGTATTTCTATTAGGTGGACCATTGGTTAGGATATCAATAATTTATTGTAATGAAGGAAGATGTTCCCAAGAATAACATTAAAATGATGTATGTAAAGTATGATTTCATAGTGATTTTCTTTAGACTAACAAATTCTCCTCCAAATATCATGGATTTAATGAATAGTGTCATTAGAGATTACATCGAAAAAATTGGTTGTCTTTATTGATGATATTATGATATACTCCAAGAGCAATGTGGAAAAAAGTATCATATTAATATTCTTCTATCGACTTTGTGAAGGTAGAACATATATGAAAATTAAATGAAATGTGAGTTTTGGATGGAGTATATATCATTCATTGGTAATTTTATCACCAAATAAAGGATATATGTTGACCCCACAATGACATTTCCAACTAAGGTGCGATCTTGGAAAATGTATATAATTGATATACATATTTTCCTTGGTCTACGTGGGTATTAATAACAATATTTTGAAGATATCTTCATAATATTGAATCTCAATATCCAAGATGACACCGAAGGGTGTAAATTTGTTATGGAGTAGTGAATGTGAATTCTAGTTCAATGAAATCAGAAAGAGTATTATCACTAAACTAATTCTCACACTACTGACAAGAGGGAAACTATTGTTGGTATACAACGGTGTTTCAAAAAATGAAATTAATATGTGTACTAATGAAAAATGAAAAATTGATCACCTAAAACTCTTGGAATTTTAAAATTCATCAGAAAAACTATCCGACACATGATCTAGTGTAAGGCACTGTGATATTTCCAATCAAAATATGGAGGCATTATATGTACATGGAGTAGTGTAAGATATATACAAATAATAATAGACTAAAAAATATATTCACATAAAATATTCTTAATATGTTCTTTTTAAGGTCGTTAGATAACCTCAAGGAGTACAATTCATCAATGCACTACCATCCCAGTAAAGAAAATGCGGTAGAGGAAGCTCTAAGTAGAAATGATCCAACATCATTTTCAAATAAGAGAATTGAGAAGGATCAAATCTTCATATACCTAAATAAGGGTAAACATGGGAATTTTAAAGGAAGGAACATCATAATTTTTTTCTCATATTATTTATCAACCATACATTGGGGTTAAAATTAAGGATACTCACTGAAATTGTAAGTAAATTGCAAAAATTATTTAAGCTATTATAAATAGATAATCCTCACAATTAATAATTAATGAGCAATAGGGAATAATATTTTGGCCATGATTATATCCACCATCCAATCCAAATATAACTAATGTGATTCTAAATGATGCACATAGCTTAACATTATCAATTCACCTTTGAAGCACAAAAATGAATCTATATGTCTGAGAGAACTATTGGCGGGACAACATGAAGAGGTAGATCAGAAAATATAAATCAATGTTCCTATCATATTATATGGTGGTGACTAATTGTAAATAATATAAAGGGATGATTCAACTATTACCCACACCAACATATAAGAGGGAAACATCACCATGGACTTTGTCACCATACACCTAATGACAGCCACATGAAACTATGATATATGGGTTTTTTTGAATCATATTACAAATAAAAATCACTTTATCACAATTAAATATTACTTATCACTGAATAAACTTTCACAAATACACATCAAAGTAGTGGTGAGGCCTAATATAGTACCACTATCGGGTGTATCAGATCAAGATCCTATATTTACCTCCATGTTTTGGAAAAGAATCCAACATTCTCAAAAAAATGAGTTGAATATTTGTATGGATTATCATACTCAAAATGATGTCCAACCTTTGTGTAAAATTGAGAAACTAGAAAACATGTTGACATCATATCATATAGACTTCAATAGAGGATGGAACAAACATCTACTTCCGATCGATTAATTTTATTACAAGAATTTCCACTCAAGCATCAAAATTCCTCCATATGAATACCTTTATGAAAAAATATGGACAACACCATCATGATTTATGAAATATGTAAATGTAAGATATTAGGATAGGAAATAGTCAATGAAAGGATAATAAAGGTGAATTCCATTCTTAAAAACATCATGGAAGACTAATGTCCATTGATGTTCTACGTAGAAAATCAATTTGGGACCGGGTGTTTAAGGTTATAGACATTAAATTACTCTAAATATACCCATGGATGAGGATCATGAGATTTGTGAGGAAAAGAAATCTATATCTTATGTACGTCAATACCTTTAGGATTTTTTATCGTGTCATTGCTATGGCCTATCGACTAGCTTTTCCACCAACCATATGTCATGTACACAATATATTGCACATATCCCTCTTAATGAAGTACATAACAGATCTCTCACACGTACTAAATTTTTAATTGGTACATTTGGAAAATGATCTCCCTTATGAGGACTAGTCATTTAAATATTTGACTGTAGAGATAATGTTCTACACAAAAAAAAAATTCACCTGGTCAAAGTACAATGGCAGAACCATAAGTATAAAGATGAAACATTGGAACTGTATTAAGAGATAAAGGTGAAGTACCCCCATTTTCCTTCAATTAATATATAAATATAAATTTTGATGATGAAATTTCATAAGGGGGATGAATGGAATTGACAAAAAATTTATCAATAAAATTTCCCTTATTATAATTATGTAATATACTATAAATCACATAATCAACACATAAATAACACAATAAAAACAATATAATTAATCATAAATGAAATAATATGTATTTATATAAATTAATGAAACTAAACCAATAGAATAGTAACATGATCATTAACGTAGTAATGTGGCCAAAAAAATAGTAACCCAAACAATAGAGTAGTAACTTCACATATGAAAGTATTAATAAAATTTATAAGTATTATATATGAAAATTTGATATATTTATATAATTGAATATTTAAATAAAGGTTTTAAAAATGATAAATTAAGTATTGATACTTTTGAGAAATATAAATGATTATTTAATGTTTTATAATTATTATAATAGTTTTAAAAAATAAATTTCTGTAATATAGATTCATAAATTAATATTTGGTTCTCTTTAGATTATAATATAATTTTATGATACCTTAATTATTTTTTCAAAGTGTTATAAAACCAGTTATAATTTTAAAAATTATAATTTTCGAATAAATTATTATTTTTATTAATAATTAAATTTCTCATTATTAGAAAATTGTTTTCACAAAATGATTTCTATTTTTGAATTATTCATGTCAAAAAACTATTAGGGTGATTTTTTATGATTTTATTAAAATACTTCATTTCATTATGAATTGATAAATACAATAATTTACTATATAGGTTAAATACATGAATTATTTAGTCATTCATGATGTATGGAAGATTTAATTACATGGTTTTTGAACTCGCAAAAACTAGTTACTGTAGATAGTTATAATAATTCAGACTATTGGAATTCTGGATCCGAAATAACAAATTAGTGAACAAAATATTCAAAAATCACCGATCTCCTCCAATATAAACATCACCACTAACCTCCTCTCCTCTGCACACAAAAAAGACTCAAATTTTGTACAAATTCATCCCAATTTAAATCCCATGTATCTCTCCAATGTACATTATAATGTTATATTAATTAAAACCTAAATTCATGTGCTTTAAGGATGTTTTACAGGAGATGGAATTCTAGAGGCAAAATCCCATTTTGTTTTCATTTATTCTCTTTTCATTTTCATTTCATTTCCTTTCATAACCTCCCTTTATCCAAGTGACATGAAAATGAAAATATCACTTATATATTACTAATTTCATTATTTTAATGGATGAACCCATCATCTATTCTCTACCTCTATCCTTTTGTTATAAAAATGAAAACATCATAGTGATGTGTCAATTTATCACATTTATGAATAATGAGTTGTAAATTTCCATTATCACCATCAAGGATGTTAATAATATCATTATAATGGTTGAAAATATTTTAAAATTTAGGTTATGATCTATTTTATGATATGGAACTAACATATATTGATAATGATAAACAACAGAACAATACTAGTTCATGATGATTGACAAACTGATAAATAATCTAAATGATTATCATTGATGTTTTCTCTAATGAATCAACCTCATATATGAGGAAAAAAAATTAAATATATGACCATTTTCTATTATATAAGTTCATTAATAACATATAATTCCAAATCTGGATAACTATTCTCATTTTACAAGATCTGTCATACATGTATAAATGTAAACTGGTCATGAAAATAGAGGAAACAAACACTCTAATAAGAATAAAATTGAATCTCATTACTCCATAAAAAGGACATAAATGAAATTAATAATATTATTATAAGTAATATAAATGTATAATTGGTTCTTAATTAATTTATTAATGAAGATAATTTGATTATCTACATCATTAAGTGAAAGTGTACAATAGTTTTGGATATAAGGTAATGGATTCTATATGAAATTCTATTTTCTTATATGTTACGTGTTTTATCTCTTTACCCCCAATGTAATTCGTCTTCATTTTTATATAATTATTCTAATTTTTGTATATGTTACATAGTCATTTTTCAATATAATTTCATTCTTCTTTGATGGAGAAATATATGTTTTATAGGATTCCCTTCCCAATACCTCCTTATATGCAAGCCCAATTAAAGGGGAATTACCAACATCTTACCCATTTTAAATTACCATACATAATCTATTTTAACACCATTTATTATTCTAAAACCAATAATTTTATCATGAAAATTTATCTTGGTTTATTTATGATATAATTTAATATTATTATTCTTTTCTTATTTAAATGATATTTAATATTTTCTTTAAACTACAATAAAATATTTCCTTTCTAATGTTTCTTAATCAATATATTTACATGTTTTCAATTTACTTTGGCATCACATGTCATGAAAAATTTTTATTTTCCATTATTAATGTCCAAGGATGATTTAAATCCATTATTAAAGGGAAAAAATTATGATATTACTTTTCATTATTCCTTAAGTCAGGATTTTGAATCCCAATTCATTTAGTGGGTTACTCTTATGATTGAATCTTTGTGTGGCATACATATGAGTGAAAATTTTATGATGGGTTTTACTAGATATAACTCCAATTCATTAGGTAATGTTTGGTCTCATTAGACATCATATTTGGACAAGTAGTAAACCCAATTACATTATGGCACTTGGTTTTCACTATGTGATGATCTTGGGGGTTAGCCTTGACCCATGCTCATCAATGTGAGATGGTATTGGTGATTAGCCCTGAATCATTATTATGACCGGTTGTATATTATTCACACATTTATTTGATTTCAGGAATACATGATTCAATTTTATATATTTTATTCTTTCATATGTTTTCCTTATAATCCATTACTTCTTATTTCATCATGGTATTCCTTCTTACCCATGTTCTCCTCATTATTAATATGATTATTCGCTTATTGGTCTTTTAAGCTCATCCCTCTGTTCATGTTTTCCAAAGATTATCCTATGTATAAGTAAGGGATCAAATGAAGTTTGAAACTCATTATAAATATTAAATAAATGATATTTTTTATTTTTGTTTCATGGTGCTTAATTATATACAACATCTTCCTATGAAACTATAATTTATGATCCCAGTCTTGTAATTGATGGTTAGTTATGTTTAAATTCATATAATAATATTTGTAAAAGAGTTGGATGTTATATGGTTTGGCCGCCTAGTTTTTCTAACTGTAATATGATCATGGTGGAATCACTAAATAGATTTAAAACACTAAATTTTTAGATATCCTAGTTAGGCAAACCATGTGCCTAAACTTTGCATAACTATTTGATAAGTGGCATAGATGGTGTAGTCTTGGTGCCCGAGTTGGGAAGCCTATGAATAGCTCGTGCGATTCTCCCCTACAACCCTGAAATATATTTAATGCCTGCACCGAGAAGTTTACATGGTTTAATAAACTATTCCCCTTACGAAAAGGGGAAACAAGGTTGTCTTTCACGGTTAAAATAATTATGATCTAACCATGAACCTTACTATAATTATCCAAAATCGGTTCTTTGAAAGAACAATATTCCTAAAAATCAGTCAAACTCTTTGGAGACATCCTAATACATAATCCTCAAACAAAAACTTCACTATTTTGTGATCAAATTTCTATCATTTCATTTACAGGATCAAAAAAATATTCAGCCTATCCACTAGATGAATAGTGGAAAACTATTTAGAACTCAAACCCATTCAAAACCCTAGTATATTATAGTCTCCCAATAATAAAACATCTCAAACCAGATAGACTTGGGGGAAAAAGGAAACATCACCCAACATACTCGAGTGGGGAAAATCTATTGAAAAGGCTATGTTCGGTCTCAAAATTCCCAACACACCTCATAGATTCCTTTAATGGACACATTTATCTATCCTCTAAAACATGATCTAGTGCACATTAATAGAATTGAAATACTAATACGATGCTTTCCATAGATTGTCTAATATGAGGAGTGATCATGCACAACATCTTTTATCATGATGATTTTTTCACTCACAACCTTGTGTATTAAACTTCGATAGTACAAGTCTAAGTCACGATATCTAAATCGATGGAATTTCCTACCAAAGAACATGGGTCACATTCTAATAATTATTTTGGAAAATTTCTTTAGAAGTTACATTTGACTATTAGTGATAAAAAAGCGCCAAGTCCCCATTAAAATATATACGGTTAACTCCCAATGACTAGGTCTAAACCGGTAACATTGGTTTCCCTTGGAATGCTAAAACGATCCATTCCACAACACCAACCTAGACCAATGGCATGAAAGTAATGGTTAATGATTAACTATACAACTCCTTTCAATGATCTATCGTCAAAACAACTTCAGCTGACTATGTTCAGGAAACAAGACCTAGACTTCTAGAACCTTTCAAATTATAGATACCAAAGCCTTTAACTAAAGGATACTCAAGATCATATTAAGAGAATTCACAAAATCATGTTACTAACTTCTGATGATATCTATAAATTTAAAAATTATGGGTCTTCTATCAACATATCTGACATCCAATACAATTTTCCAACAACTTGTCCCAATAGACATGAACCTTCTCCAATGAGGGACATCGACAACAACCTATGGTAGAATAAACAAAAATAGTATTCCTCGAAATATTTCATAGAGAACGTTCCAAAAAATTCCATCTACCCAAATATAAAAGGGAATTGATTTGATTAACTCAAAGCATCACTAACGCTCTCTTAGTGTATTATAAAATAAGTCATGATGTGGGTCATTCTCATCACAAAATCACGAGTACACCAAGATGTTACAAAAGGTGTCTATTTATCCTCCTAGGAAACTATCACATTTTAAATTTGATATAACAGCCTTACCCAACAACTGATACCATATTTACTAACCATGAGTTCCCTAGTTCAACAATGGGTCAGCCATCTCACAGTTCCCAATATGATGTTTGGATATCCACCACCAAAGGAACCACCTCTAATTTACTTATTCTCTATGTCTCTAGGCCAAAAATAATAATAAAACACCATTACTTGACTCACATACAACCACTCAATGAATGGTTATTCAAAGAGTATCCCATGAAACTAGGGTATAAAAAACCCACATTACACAGTAGGTGTACATTCCACTTCCACCCAGTTTTATCCTAGAATCACACTTCCATAGGCCTTTCTCCATTAAATCCTATCAAACCATGCTAAACGGCATATCTTTCTTATTGGGAAATGGTTCCCTAGGGACTTTCCTTGAAAACATGCATTCACAAGTCATTTTTCACCAAACAAATTCCAGCCTCATGGAATCGTTTTATGATTTAGAATGAATAACATGCTCACTAGCCTTTAAAACTCTTATAAACATTTCCAAATTATCTTTTATGATAACATCCCTTCTACATATATGAAAACTAACTTCATGACCAATGTGATGCTCCCAACTATAGGGGTGTCCAAGTTGTCGCATTATAGAAAATAAAAAACAGTCAATGATACTAATTTTTATCACCATATATCCAACTTCCTGAATATGATAAAATGATTTTATGAAGAAGATTACATTAAGGAATGAAAATCAGCCACTCATAAGTGTACTAGATTAGATTGAACATTTAATATTTACCAGACACTCCTACCATGTCAAGTACATGTGCGACATTAGCATTAGACCTAGATGCCAATATAATATATATCATCGGCTACATAAAACCCTATACATTCAACAAAATTTTTCAATTTCACTAGTACAAATATATTATCAATTCATAGTTTAAAGTTATAATGATCATAATGAGACGTAGGACACTCTACTTGGCTGGTTAAACTATAAACGTAGCCCACATGAACCCACAACCAATCATCCAATCAGTTGGGTAAAAATAAATCGTAAGGTATTATGATACCATATATCTCAATACATAATAGTGTTAACACATCACTCTTAACTCAATATGAACATTGTGCTACAACACATGAGGCTACGATTGTAAGACATCATATTAGGCCCTAAACATTTTAGGAATGACATAACCCCCAAATGAAGAATAAGGTCACATGAACTATGATTTATTTGATCACAACTAAAGAATATATGACCTACTAAACTAGAACATAACACTATTCATTTAAATTTTAAAATGATCAAAACATCGGATGATCACCCATTTATTTTGGGTGTAACCTTATAAAAAGACTGCAACTCAATACAAAGAACACTCAAATAGTACCTCTCAATTAAAAACAGAATGTCTCATTCCAAAAATATTTAATGTCTGAAGGAACTACCATAACTAATATATATCCTTATATATACAAGGAATCGAATGTAAATGTGGTTATGCCTAAAAAGATCACTTGGCCTTACCGACTAACCCCTAGGTCCAACACCTTCTAAGAAGAAGTCAATTGGAGTCTATGGTAACATACATGTTCCTATTCCATGAAAATTTCTAGAACATACCCATTTAATTAGTGTTTCTACTTAATCACATATATGAAGTGACACTTTTATGGCATTTAAATGATGCACATTTATTAATGATTTAATCATCTATTATAAGGGTTTTATAAAACTATTTTTAATATTACTACACTACAGACATTATTTTTATTAAGTTATAAATCTTTAGGAATAAAATATAAAAATTCCAATGTTAACCATTTATTTGATCAAATAATCTCAAATCTATATAGTTTAAATAATGTTTTGATTTAAAACCTAAATAGGAAATAATTATTTTTATTGATGATTGATTTTTAATAAAATTATGAATCATAATAATAAAACTAAAAAAAGACATCCTTTGTTTTTATTAATTAATGGACATGGATAATAAATTTACACTGTATAAAAGATGTCCAGAACTTTAATACCATCCCCCATATCACTTAACTACCCCCACAGGGTATTGTACCAATGCATGTAAATGGATAAGGTGACCTTCTAGGGTCTAATTAGTTCATTCATATTTTTTAGAATTACCCATAATGGGTTAGAACATAATCATATATTGTAACGACTGACATACTTGGGTAGAGTCCAATTTTTCTCATAATAATTAACCCCAATTCACCTACTAGGGTCTTGTTTCAATGTTTCTTATTTCACATAATGGTCCAGTTATATGGATCTCAATTCCCCAATTTTTTAGGGATCATACAACTTACAAATTTTATCATTGGTTACCATTTAATTTTAACCAGATTACAAAAAATTAGTTTCAATGTAATTATATTAAATCTATGTGAGATGGATTTATTATATGTGTAACCATTCTCCAATTTATTGGGTGCCCATACACCTTATAAATATACAGTATCATAGCCATTTAATCGAAACAATTACATTTTCATATCATGGAACCAATGATTCAGGGGTAAAATAGAAAAAAAAATAGATTGATTAAATAATATTACAACATCATCATATATAGGAAATCACTGTTTAGGTTGACACAATCATTTTATTTAATCATCCATATATCATAATTATCATTAGGCATGCAATTACATGAAAAAATTAATGGAAAACACAAAAAATAACCTAAGAATGTTAAAAAAAATAAACAAGCTATGTGATCATAGAAGAATGGTATAAAACAAAGCATGCTGAGAAAATTTCATAAATAGGTACATTAGAAAGCATGCTAAATCATATGGAAAGGAACATTTATCATAAGTATTTTTCAGTCTATAATGCAACATAAATATAATGGAATTTTTATGGAACTAAAATATAATTATAAATATAATGATGCATGAATACACCTCTAATGCCATTCCATGTTGGTCTAAGATGTAAAATAACATCAAATGTCAAAATAATTAACCAACAGAAGTAAAATATTCAACTAATGTGAAATAAAAATAGATTCTAATATAGATCAGCAGTCACATTCCATGGAATCATGATACTTTCTTCATGTGTGAGTTTCCCAAACCACAAAAACCAATTTATGAAGTGTAGAAAGATTCATAGTATCCTTTATAGATTGTCAAACAATAATATAAATGGAAAAGAATGATATCATACTAGTTATTGCATCCTGACCCGGAATCCACTTAAACTGTTCCCCATGCTGGTTGGACACTAATCCTAAAAAACACCTCCTTATACACTAGAGGCATATGACTAACAACAAGGGTAATAATGTGTAATAATGGGTTAACCAAACCATCTAAATAATTAAGAAATAATATTGATGTGTTAATAATTTAATTATGTGGAACAAAAATAAAATTTAGGTAATATTAAATAAATAAATGAATCTTGCATTCATATGATACAAAGCACATATTGGAACATCAAGTTTGTTGTACGTTGAAGTACTATGAATGAAAAAAAAATTGAAAGACAGTAAAAATATCTACAATAGCATCACGGTCACCAGATTTGTCATCTACTCCTACACACCATCTTAGAACAAAATGTTAAAAGTAAGAAATCGTATTCCACGAACCTAAACATACAACATGATATTATATTAATGCACCCCCATTGAAATAGCAGCCCAAATAGGGTGTCAAATATACTCAGTAGTAAAACACTAATGGTGTCTAATTACTAATCCAGTAAATCTATATAAATTAATGCACTGTAAATTCATATCAAAATTAAAACAGAGCTAAATAATAAATCAAAATAGGTTGGGCTCAGGTTCCTTAAGGATTCCTAAAAGAATACACATGGTTCACCCTGTGTGAGTATATATCTACAAAATAACCATTATGTATATATATTCATGTGTTATAAAATCATTAATATAGATAAAAATTTCATTGAATGGACCGATGTCTTACTGCCCATACATCCATATAGTAAAATAATATATTTATATATGTAATGTTGTGAGTGGCACTAGCAGGACCAGAGGCATAATTTAATCACACACATATAATCATGGTTTCATACTCTGTAAGGGACACCATTTCCATAATAGCTTATTGAAGAAAAAGGAATCTCATCCAATAGTCTTATATGGGATTTCCTATGAGAAATTAATTTTTATAAAAATGGATCAGAAGCATGGTATATTGTTAAAATTATTTAGATGTCATGTCCATCCTACTGATCATTTGTGACTTCCATTCTCAATCTACAAAATATGATGGTGTAAGACACCCTTCCCAATAACCTAAGTTATGTTATATTCCATTCCAACCATCATAAACCTTGTCGTGCGAGAAATCATTATGAACTATCCCAGTCAATGTACACTCTTCAATAATAATATATAATGTAATCTGACAATCCATATGATCCATTAAACAAATGATCTATAACAATTAAACTGACATCACTCAAGGCTATGTGCACTCACCTTTGTAAAATCCAATTAACATTTTAAATACTGACCATATGGCCTTTCATGTAATCATCATTTCCATTACAACACTATGCCACTTTATTTATAAGTCACAAGAGGGCCATTGAAATTTCACAACTATAAGGTCCATGGAAAACACCCGTGACAAAAATAAAAACAAAACATCAATAATCAAATAACATTGTCATTTATAAGATAACACAAATCCACATATTTTATTTATTATAAAACATGAAATTTTAGTAATTAATTCATTTGAATCATTTCAACCATACTATTTTTAAATCAATAAATAAACTCACCCTAAAATGTTATATAGGAAATCCCCAAATTCCAATTAACATATCTAAACAGAACACCATATATGGTGTGTCCCAAAAAAAATATTAATAAACTTATAGGGAAAAAGTGTCAAAATCACCATATCATGGTTATCATAGGTGAGGCTATCACCTACATTCCTATAATAGAATATAAGGTATTAAAGGCATGTTATAACCTTTTAATTCAAGGAATTTAATAATTTAAGAGTGAGACACGCAAATATATGTTGTGGAAAACAATGAAAACATGATATAAACAACATTACTTTTAGGGAAATGCAACTAAAAGACCTATATCATTCTTAAGAAGGTGAAAAAATTTTAAATCACAATTTTATTTTTCCAAAATGAATGAAAAAGGAGAATCATCAAATTAGATGAAAATATAGAAAAAGAGATCTCTTGGATTATGAATTCTATGAGGTGAAATAAATGTATAAAATAAGCATGATGAGTTGAGTTCATAAATTTGTAGTTCCAATGAAACAGATATTTAGTGTAATAGGAACCACATGGTGAACCAAGCTCAAAAACTAAGAGAGGATGGGAGAGAAGCTCTCACAAGTATCCACTAGATCACAAGAGTGAGTAAGAAGAAAGGGGGAAATGAAATAAGAATGAGGGAAAAAGGTAATTTCCCATTTCATTAAAGACCCATTCGGTTAGGTCACATGGTTTTTTTTTCATTTTTATAACCATTATATATTCAATTTATAGAATATTCAACTCGTATAGTTATCTTTCATGGTTTGGAAAGGCATGTGACTAAACCATGAATCACTACTGGTTAACTAAAACTAAGGTTGCAGGTTAGGCGTATGGTTTGGGAATACCATGAGTGGCCCATGCGGGTCTTCTCCGCACACCTGCAACAGGGCACACAACTTCACCTAAAAGGATTCATGGTTTAACAAACCATTTACCTTAAGAAAAGCATCTTTATAGTTGACCTTCATTATAAAATTTCCTACTTGAAAACCCTGTGCCTTAATATAAATATCCAAACACATTTTTTTTCGTAACCCAACACACTTGAGACTCAACCAGACTTCAAGGACTCCTTATGATAATTAAACCTCAACTAATAAAACTCTTTAATGTGATCAAACACTTGTATTTTTGTTTCATGTATAAAAAAAAATTTCACCCAATCCACCAGTTGAGAATTTTAAAAATATCTGAGAACTCCGATCCATTAGAAAACCTGGGACATTACAAACTTAGAACCAAATAAGGATTTTTGAAAAGTTTTTTTTATCAGTGGTGGAGTTGAAATCATATTTATATTTATGTTATATATTCAATAACATGTGGCTTTATTTATTTATCGTGAAATTGTTCATGTTTTTATTTATCTGTTAGGGTAATTTTGGTTATTATCATTCTTTAAGAGAATCTATGGCCAAGTTATATACATAGTTAGAATGTTACAATTAAAACTTAAATAATTATATTTTGGGGAATAAAACATAGTTTATTTAGGGAAATTTAGAAAACATTATTATAAATATTGAATTTTGGAAGGGTCAGGATGATAAAAATTTGTGGAATGGATTATGATGAACCATGGATGAGGTTTTAGAAACGAATTTATAACCAAAATATATAAATAATTATACAGATTTAATAACTTGTGCTGTTTTTTTTATTATAACTGAAAATAGAATGAATAACTTATCATTGAATTATGATTTTTATGATCCGTTGGTGCATCAGGCATAACACAATTCATCACCATTTCTTATAGTAAGATATGAGTTAGTAATTAATTGAATAACAACCAAAATATGATATTTCTATCATGATATAATGGAAATATAAGACCTATGTGTATAGTTTCATTTGATATTCTTGATCATATCATTATGGAAACCTATTGAAGGTCGCTTAAAAAAAACTCTCTCAAGACCATGAAGTGTTCAATGTATCATTACAAAGGATTTTTGTATATAATACATCCCCTAGACTAAACTCAGAGGTCATATGATAATATAATGATAATTCAAATAAAGAATATTTTATTGCGATTCAATATCATATAGAGAAATTGTTATGAATCATGACCCATATCGTAGTAAATATTATGTGGAAAGACTAAAATCTTGTATAATCAATATTGGAACTGATGATTTAATGAGGTATAAGTCTCCAATATTTTTTCTACCGAAGTGATAATTTAAACTAGAAAAATTCATTTTATTGGGGATAAAATATAACACCCCAATATTTAATGAAAAATTTTATTTAGTTAAATTTAATTTTAATTTATATATTACTTTACATAAGACTTCATTTTTTGTAACACCCCAAGAATTCATAATGTGTTATTTCTTCAAAATAATTCAATAACTTGCACTACACGCAAAACCGAGTTCACTTGCACAATGACTTACCAAAAAGCCATACAAAAGAGGTTATGAATAGTATTAAATAAATTTTAAACTTTATATAATCCTTATAATGTTTCCATATTATGAGTATCTTAGACATAATGCAAGAACAAATTCATTTTCAGTATTGCACTTTTATAAACTTTTAATAGTGAACCCTTTTTAAATACAATATTTTAAACTTTTTGACTAAATGGGGACATCAAAAATTTAAAATGAAATATCCCAAGCTTCCACGGTACGTTTTCTTTGAATAATACAGTAGCGTGTGTTGTACGCAACCTTGAGTTTTACCACACACCACAACCAATCAAACTAGCCGTTATGAATAGTAATACATAATCTTTGAAATTATATATATTTTATATTTCAAAATGGACTTCATTTTTGGATTCAGAATATCGAATTTAGCCTAAGGTGAAATTTTAGTACATTTTGGATAACTTTCATATTTTGATGAATAGTGAAAATTACTAAATTTTAATTAAAAACAACTTTTTTAATCAAAATAATTAATAGTGATAAATTATGAATTTGAGTGGTTTTAAAGTATATTTAGAATATATTTTTACCATTTAATATAATGTTGGTCATTGGACATAATTTTACAATTAAACCGAACATAAACAAGTGTCAATCTTTTGATAGTTATTATCTCTTAAAAACACGCTTTTTGTTTTGATAGCGGGAATTAATTTTAAATTAATTTCTACCACTTCTGTGTTTTGAATATATGAAAATGGATTCCATATTTGGAATCAGGATGTTCAAATTGTGTAAATAGGTAACTTTTATTTTTAGACATTTTGAATAATTACTGCGGTAAATATTTTATTTACCATGGTTAAGGGTAAATCCGGTAAATAAGGGTTAAAAAATAATATTATAATAATACTAAATTACCCTAATACATGTCATAACCCTATTGGATGATACATGGTCGACCATGGGAATCTTTGGGTCGATTTTGGGACCCCATGGATCCACTTGTAAGTGATAATGACACTTTATTTTAATTAAGTTAAAATGAATACAAAAATGACACAAGCATATATCTTTTAGAAAAACAATTGTTACATAGGGTTATATATGTTGGCTTTTAGATTATAAATATTCATTAGAAAGATAAAACAATGTCCTACATAATTATATTTTATTTATAATTTTTAGACATTAAATAATTCATTTTATTTATGACACAATGATGATGTAGTAATTAATATAATAGTGAGAAATTAAAATAATTGATATTATAAATACCCAAATAAATATAATATGAAACTTTTAATGAATTAAAAAAATTTCTAGGATAATATTATATATTGGTATTGATTTAATTGACTTTTTGCGAAGTAATAAATAAGTTATGAGTTTCACAAAAATCAACTATTGAATATTGTCAAAATTGACATAAAAGAGTTCTTAAAAAAATATTATATTATTAATTAATATTAAATTCCTAAAAATCTAAGGTTCGGACAAGAGACTTATATCATGATAGGTTCATCATTAATGAACCACTTGGTTGTCACTTGGATGTATATAGTATGTTTATTAACCATATTATATAAAAATACAAAGAGACATTGTAAAAGTGAAACTAATTAACTTAGAGTTAATACTTAATGATAAGGTTAATATAAGTACCCAAACCTGTCTAAATTATATTGGTTGAGTGGTTTTCGACCTATCCCCACCTTAACCTTTGAATAATCAACTTTGGAGCCATTAGAAACCGAATATGAATTTATTATAAATTAATATTTCTAGCTTTTCCAAAGGTGCCCCTCACCCCTCTTATAAAAGGGAACTCCTCCTTCTCATTTCTTCACACCTTAAAAGCCTTTTGGTTCGGCCAAACTCTTCCAAATACCCTCCCAAAATCCCTCACTAAAACCTATAGGCTTTAGTTTGATCATAAAGCCAACCTAAGGAGCCCTTTTGATCAAATCAAAAGAAAGAACCCGAAGAAGAGGTAATGTTTTCACCACACCTTTTCAAGTTCCTTTCTTCTTCCACTTCTTCTTTATTTGTTCTTACCATTCTAAAATAATAACTCCAGTATCTTACATATACTGTGATGTTATTATAAATATGGTACAACCATATTCAGTATTCTATCCACCCTTTGAATAACATTTCACCATACGTGCGTACGTACGGGTTACCGTCTCCACGTCGTGGTGTAATTGTTATTCAATATATTATTATTTGGATGGGTATAATAATGATGTGTAACTCATGTAAATAATAAATATAACATGTTAATTATTCTGTATATATGATATACCATCCATTTATATATTATTTTAATATCAAAAGAATGATATTGTCGCCCGTGCGTACGTACGGACTACCGTCTCCACGAACGCGATGAGATTCATTCTCCATCGTATCCATTCAAGTATAATTATCATTTGATGATTTAAAAATGATGTTTAAGGACTTGATATCATTCTTGATATGAATAATATACAACCTATCCATTACAAACTTGTCTTATATAACAAAACATATAAAAGAAAACGAGAACGTTAACACCCGAAACGACGATAATTCTAAGATATTATTAACAAATCAATTTCAAAAGATCATATATGATATCATATATATATATATATATGATTCATGTATAATATAATAACAATTATTTCACCATTATACAGGAGGTTAACCTACCCCATCCAAGGAAAAGTACAAGGTAAGGGGTTTTCATCTCACTCCTTATTCCCGTGAGATTCATGTCATATTGCCACCATCACCTTTTGTGTGGTGTATATACAGCCCATAATTATATTCTTTGTGTAATACACTCTAATTTATGTGTATTTACATATTCATTGTATGATACCTCTTTCATGGGTTATATGTTTCATAAGTTACCAAATTGGTAAGGGTTATTTCACAATCTCTTCATTATCTGAGGTTGTTTATACGTAATAATCTACTGGGATTTCATTATCATCCACATCCATGTTTCTTCGAAATGTATTTCAAAACATATTTATTATTTGAAAGAATATGGGTTAATGTCATTTATACCCTTGGTTGACTTCTTATAAGAGGTTTATAAAGGAATCTTTCCGTCTTCTTCAAAACAAGGTCCTTTTTAATCTTTGATGGATTTTAAGATTATTTGAAGTTGATTTATTATGATACAAAACTTCTATATTATATTGAAGGTTTTGTGATATGTTTAACTCTGAATGTGCTATTTTTATACCATTCATAGTTTATGGTGAAATTATTGACGTTTCGTATGCTAGTTTTAATACGAATGTTTATGTTATGTTTAAACCTTTTCATATGGGAATGTATTGGACTTAGTAAGTGACGGGTGGAGCCCCCTATAGCTCCTCGATGCATCGGTAGGTCTCATGAGACAAACTAGTGTTTTGGAACAAGGCCTTGACAAAATCTTATTTGTAGTCTTGGCACGAGGCCTTGGCTATGTGGTTATGATAGTCTGGCATTATGCATTCCATCATTATGAAAGTGGTTATTGATTTTGCATGTGATTATTCGATTAGTAGAATAACCATGTGAATTAGTAAATGGAATTATCTCATTTTATTTATGCCATACTATGTTAAAAGTTCAAATTTAAAAGGCTTTTGTTTTAGTTATACATTTCCTTAAATGTTTATTCTTATTTATGAATGTTTCTGTTATATTGTTATCCTTACTGGGCATTTGAGCTCACCCATTTTCTATGTTTTATTTTTCCCAGGAAGTGAAGAAGTAAATTATGAATGACCTGTAGGGATATTATGTGGGGATATGAGTGTGGATTATGGAGACAATATATTGTTGTAGTAGTTTTTCATTTTATGATGTAATGTAAGACTTATGAATATATCTAGTGTTTTCAAGACTTCTAATCCAATCGGTCTTTCGAGATTTGATCTTTCTTGTGATCATACCAATGTTATGTAATAATGCACCGACTCTAGGTAACTGGGGTCGGGGAGTTACAATGGTATCAGAGAAAGTTTAGTACAAACCTTGGAAGCTAGATTTAGATAAACTCTGATTAGAGCACGTAGACCTAAGATGAACTTTGAGGATTAGTATAGAAGAACTTCCTAGAATTTTGGTATTGTAGAGATTTTGTGAGTTTTCCGAGCAATACATCCCTGTCTGGATACGAGCAGGTAGAGGCGGCTCTAGCACAGATGTGCCTAGGGTTAAAACCCGAAAACACCACATTGAGCTAGACTCGAACGGGAACTGGTGCACGACAACGGACTTTGCTGCACTCTTGGTTACGACACTCCCGGGGGATATGCTTCGGATAACTCTCATTTTCCTTACAAATAATTATGAAGGGTTTATGAGTATATAATTCCTCAAAGGGGACATTTTTATGATTATGGATTATATCCATAAATAGTTCAATTTATGTTAAGTGTTTTATAAGTATGGGATTATGTATTTTGATTCATAAACTGATCTAGTGTATGCCATTGTTTAGAAATGGCGCCCAGTTGAAGGAATGAGATCTCCAGAAATGCACATGATCCAAAGAGAAGGATGGATCATATCTTTAATGGTCTTAAGCTAGAATTTATAAGAGAAATAGTCTCCCATGTATTATCATCATATGAAGAAATAATATCATGTGTTGATAAGATAAGTAAAGAGTTTACTGAGTCCTATGACTTTGAAGGGAAGCAAGAGAAGAAAAGGATGGAAGAGAGATAGATAGATAAAGGGAAGAGGGAAAAGAAGAATTTTCCCATATGTGGTAACTGTGGAAAGAAACACCATAGAACTTGACTAAAAGGAATGGGAGTTTGTTATAAGTGTGGAGGAAAAGGGCACAAATTACGTGACTGCAAGGGTAAGAAAATGGTTTTAAATGTACAATGCTTCATTTGCAAGGAGTTTGGACACTACGTGAACCTATGTCCCAGTCATCAGACTATGCCGCAAATGATGTTATTGGATAATTATCATGTTATGATACTACCACAGATGAAGAGGAATGATTAGAGTTCTTATGTTGATTATGTCAATTGAGTGTTGTATCAACAATGTACTTGTTATAATAATTATGGAGTATATAAGGATTGTACTGCAGTACTATTTCATTAAGGACTTGAGATCGTGTGGAACAAAGAAAAGTGACTCAATAGCAGGATATATTTTTGGAAAATATATGGTTGAGAGAATGAGAAATCATAATATAGTTATGATACTGAGGTAGTGATTTTGGAATAATATGTGATTGTTTTGGATAAATTATATTGGATATTCTTGACTACCTTGGAACTGATTAATGATTTGTATATTCCATCATTGTTGGGGTTTAAAACATTTTTGGATTAATGAAGTATATCCAGCATTCTATATGGAATAAGGGAGCATGAATGAAATCAAGGAATATGGTAATTCAGGATGTTTCAGTGTATTAAAAGAATACATGATGAAGGTATTCATATGCTATTACGGGGTAAAAAAGATCTACATTATGTTTACCTTCCTTATAAATGTTGGACTGTGAGTTTGGACAGAAGTATTTTGGATAGTTCTAGTTTGGATTATTTTGGATTGCCATAAAAGGACAACCCGGAGGTCGGGCGGCAACCCGTCGTGTCCGACAAGGCTGCGAGACTTGAACCCGCAACCGAAGGGCGACAAGGGTGTATCACCTACCACTTTCCCATGAGATATCCTGGATTAAATAATGTTGTTTTTATTGAAAGATCTTTTAGATTAATTATATATTCGTTTATTTTGGAACCCTATACGAATAGTGTAAATAGAATTTTTTACATTCTATTATCTTTTAGAGTGAAAGATGAGTTTGTGGTAGAAATTTATTAATGGATAAAACTCTAATTATAAAGTAAGTATATCTCCTTATGATCTTAGCCAATCTCATAAATAAATTCCTCAACATTAAGAAAAGAAACTTATAACAAAAATGTTTTCCCATATGGTACCTTAAATCATCACTAATTTATGGCTTTGGGATTGTTGGACTTTTCATATCCATGTTCTCTACCACTCTCCATCAGATAATTGATGGTTAGATTTTTCTTCCATATCCATATTTTCCTACATGGAACCCTAGTATGTGTTATTTTCGGTAATCTTCATACTTTCGACTCTTTATTTTAAATAGAGGCCTCATTAATTAATTTTTCGATGTGGGATTTCAACTAAGATATTTTGAAACGTCAAAAATGTGTTATCCTAATACCCTATGTTTTGTTGAACCGATGGTATTTCAAATCATCATAGATTGATGAATTTAAGGACCTCAATTTTACACTTTTTTGTGATTGATGACCTCAATCACTACCTATAAATATTTACGTTTTCCCTCCAATTATATGTCTCTAATTGCCACCAATGTTCTCCTAATCGAGATCATAATTTGGTGGTGACCCTTTGATTTCTCTTTTCCTCATATTAAGACTAAATTTTAGTAACCCAATTTCCAATGTGGGTTTTCCCACAAATATATTTTCTACTTTCAACCTTTTATTTTCTAAGAACAATTTCAAATTGCGAGGATGCAATTTATTGAAGCAGGGGAGAATGTAACACCCCAAGAATTCATAATGTGTTATTTCTTCAAAATAATTCAATAACTTGCACTACACGCAACACCGAGTTCACTTGCACAATGACTTGCCAAAAATCCATTCAAAAGAGGTTATGAATAGTATTAAATAAATTTTAAACTTTATATAATCCTTATAATTTTTCCATATTATCAGTATCTTAGACATAATGCAAGAACAAATTCATTTTCAGTGTTGCACTTTTATCAACTTTTAATAGTGAACCCTTTTTAAATACAATATTTTAAACTTTTTGACTAAATGGGTACATAGAAAATTTAAAATGAAACATCCCAAGCTTCCACGGTACGTTTTCTTTGAATAATACAGTAGCGTGTGTTGTACGCAACCTTGAGTTTTACCACACACCACAACCAATCAAACTAGCCGTTATGAATAGTAATACCTAATTTTTGAAATTATATATATTTTATATTTCAAAATGGACTTAATTTTTGGATTCGGAATATCGAATTGAGCCTAAGGTGAAATTTTGGTACATTTCGGATAACTTTTATATTTTGATGAATAGTGAAAATTACTAAATTTAAATTAAAAACAACTTTTTTAATCAAAATAATTAATAGTGATAAATTATTAATTTGATTGGTTTTAAAGTATATTTATAATATATTTTTACCATTTAATATAATGTTGGTCATTGGACATAATTTTACAATTAAACCGAACATAAACAAGTGTCAATCTTTTGATAGTTATTATCTCTTAAAAACACGCTTTTTGTTTTGACAGCGGGAATTAATTTTAAATTAATTTGTGCCACTTCTGTGTTTTGAATTTAGGAAAATGGATTCCATATTTGGAATCAGGATGTTCAAATTGTTTAAATAGGTAACTTTTATTTTTAGACATTTTGAATAATTACTGCGGTAAATATTTTATTTACCATGGTTAAGGGTAAATCCGGTAAAGAAGGGTTAAAAAATAATTTTATAATAATACTAAATTACCCTAAAACGTGTCGTAACCCTATTGGTTGATACATGTTCGACCATGGGCATCTTTGGGTCGATTTTGGGACCCCATGGATCCACTTGTAAGTGATAATGACACTTTATTTTTATTAAGTTAAAATGAATACAAAAATGACACAAGCATATATCTTTTTGAAAAACAATTGTTACATAGGGTTATATATGTTTTATTTTAGATTATAAATATTAATTAGAAAGATAAAAAGATTTACTACATAATTATATTTTATTTATAATTTTTAGACATTAAATAATTTATTTTATTTATGACACAATGATGATGCAGTAATTACTATAATAGTGAAAAATTAAAATAATTGATATTATAAATACCCAAATAAATATAATATGAAACTTTTAATGAATTAAACTAATTTCATAAGATAATATGATATATTAGGATTGATTTAATTGACTTTTTTCGAAGTAATCAATCTGTTATGAGTTTCACAAAAATCAACTATTGAATAGTGTCAAAATTGACATAAAAGAGTTCTTAAAACATATATTATATTATTAATTGATATTAAATTCCTAAATATCTAAGGTTCGGAAAAGAGACTTATATCATGATAGTTCCATCATTAATGGACCACTTGGTGGTCTCTGGGATGTATATAGTATGTTTATTAACCATATTATATAAAAATACAAAGAGACATTGTAAAAGTGAAACTAATTAACTTAGAGTTAATACTTAAAGATAAGGTTAATATAAGTACCCAAACCTGTCTAAATTCTATTGGTTGAGTGGTTTTCGACCTATCCCCATCTTAAACTTTGAATTATCAACATTGGAGCCATTATAAACCGAATATGAATTTATTATAAATTAATATTTCTAGCTTTTCCAAAGGTGCCCCTCACCCCTCTTATAAAAGGGCACTCCTCCTTCTCATTTGTTCACACCTTCAAAGACTTTCGATTCTTCCAAACTCTGCCCAAATACTCTCCCAACATCCCTCACTACAACCTAGAGGCTTTAGTTTGATCAGAAAGCCAACCTATGGAGCCTTTTTGATCCAATCAAAAGAAAGAACCCGAAGAAGAGGTAATGTTTTCACCACCCCTTTTCAAGTTCCTTTCTTCTTCCACTTCTTCTTTCTTTGTTCTTACCATTCTAAAATAATAACTCCAGTATCATACATATAATTTGATTTTATTATAAATATGGTACAACCATATTCAGTATTCTATCCACCGTTTGAATAACATGTCACCATACGTGCGTACGTACGGCTTACCGTCTCCACGTCGTGGTGTAATTGTTATTCAATATATTATTATTTGGATGGGTATAATAATGATGTGTAACTCATGTAAATAATAAATATAACATGTTAATGATTCTTCATATATGATATACCATCCATTTATATATTATTTTAATATAAAAAGAATGATATTGTCGCTCGTGCGTACGTACGGACTACCGTCTCCACGAACGCGATGAGATTCATTCTCCATCGTATCCATTCAAGTATAATTATCATTTGATGATTTAAAAATGATGTTTAAGGACTTGATATCATTCTGTATATGAATAATATACAACCTATCCATTACAAACATGTCTTATATAAAAAAACATATAAAAGAAAATGAGAACGTTAACACCCGAAACGACGATAATTCTAAGATATTATTAACTAATCAATGTTAAAGGATCATATATGATATCATATATATATATATGATTCTTGTATAATTTAAAAACAATTATTTCACCATTATACAGGAGGTTAACCTACCCCATCCAAGGGAATGTACTAGGTAAGGGGTTTTCATCTCACTCCTTATTCCCGTGAGATTCATGTCATATTTCCACTATCACCTTTTGTGTGGTGTATGTACTGCCCATAATTATATTCTTTGTGTAATACACTCTAATTTATGTGTATTTACATATTCATTGTATGATACCTCTTTCATGGGTTATATGTTTCATAAGTTACCAAATTGGTAAGGGTTATTTCACAATCTCTTCATTATCCGAGGTTGTTTATATGTAATAATCTACTGGGATTTCTTTATCATCCACATCCATGTTTATTTGAAATGTATTTAAAAACATATTTATTATTTAAAAGAATATGGGTTAAAGTCATTTATACCCTTGGTTGACTTGTTATAAGAGGTTTATAAAGGAATCTTTCCGTCGTTTTCAAAACAAGGTCTTTTTTAATCTTTTCAACAGAATTAAGGTAAGAATGTTTTTTTTAACTTATACGGCGGGTGCGGCTATTTTCCGCCGTTATAAAATCTTTAAAGCTTCCCTTACAAGCTTATAAGAATATTTTCAATGAAAATGTTTTATTTTATATGGATCGTAAATGATTTCAAAATAAAAGGAGATATTTCTTTAAAAAGAATTTTTATTTCATCTATGTCAACATCCTTTGATGGATTTTAAGATTATTTGAAGTTGATTTATTATGATACAAAACTTCTATATTATATTGAAGGTTTTGTGATATGTTTAACTGTGAATGTTCTATTTTTATACCATTCATAGTTTATGGTGAAATTATTGACATTTCGTATGCTAGTTTTAATATGAATGTTTATGTTATGTTTAAAACTTTTCATATGGGAATGCATTGGACTTAGTAAGTGAAGGGTGGAGCCCGCTATAGCGCCTCGATGCATCGGTAGGTCTCATGAGACAAACTAGTGTCTTGGCACAAGGCCTTGACAAAATCTTTTTTGTAGTCTTGGCACGAGGCCTTGGCTATGTGGTTATGATAGTCTGGCATTATGCATTCCATCATTATGAAAGTGGTTATTGATTTTGCATGTGATTATTCGATTAGTAGAATAACCATGTGAATAAGTAAATGGCATTATCTCATTTTATTTATGCCATACTATGTAAAAAGTTCAAATTTAAAAGGATTTTGTTTTAGTTATACATTGCCTTAAATGTTTATTCTTATTTATGAAAGTTTCCGTTATATTGTTATCCTTACTGGGTATTTGAGCTCACCCCTTTTCTATGTTTTATTTTTCCCAGGAAGTGAAGAAGTAAATTATGAATGACCTGTAGGGATATTATGTGGGGATATGAGTGTGGATTATGGAGACAATATGTTGTTGTAGTAGTTTTTCATTTTATGATGTAATGTAAGACTTATGAATATATCTAGTGTTTCGAAGGCTACTAAACCAATCGGTCTTTCGATATTTGATCTTTCTTGTGATCATACCAATGTTATGTAATAATGCACCGACTCTGGGTAACTAGGGTCGGGGCGTTACATTTTTAGCTATCATTATATGTAACATTGAGTTTATATTATGTTAAACTAAAAAAATAATGTAACATAATATGTAACACCTGAATATTATATGGTACGCTTCACTTTGAATAATACAGTAGCGTGTGTTGTACAGAACTTTGAGTTATAACAGACCACAACCAATCAAACTAGACGTTATTAATATTAATACCCACTTTTTGAAATTTTATGAATTTTATCATTCAAAATGGAAGTCATTTTATTGATTCGTAATATCAAAATAAGCTTATGGTGAAATTTTGGTGCTTTTGGATAACATTCATACTTTGATGAATAGTGAAAATTACTTAATTTTAACTAAAAACAACTTTTTTAATCAAAATAATTTATAGTAATAAATTATGAATTTGAGTGGTTTTAATGTATATTTAGAATATATTTTTACAATTTAATATAATGTTGTTAATTGTATGTAATTTCACATTTAAACCACACATCAACAAGTGTCAATCATTTGATAGTTATTATTTCTTAAAAACACGCCATTTGTTTTGACAACAAGAATTAATTTTTAAATTACATCATGCAACTTATATTTTTTTGGAATTTGGTAAAATAGATATAATTTTTGAATTAATTATATCAAATATAGCTTATACCAATTTTTTGCTATTTTTTGAGAAACATCAATTTTTCATGAATAGTGAAAAACACTGAGTTATTGGTTAAAACTGATTTTTTTTAAATAATTATTTATTTTATTTAAATTAATTTATGTCAAAATAGATACATAATACTTATATAAGTTCATTTTAATTCATTGGAGTCAGTTTTTAATAATTTTACATATATAAAAATTTTATTGAACTTTTCACTGTCTTTTACCCACCTCCTTGGAGAATTTGAAAATTCACAAAAAAACGTAATTTTACTACTTCTGTGATTTGAATTTTGAAAATAAGAGAGACATAGTTAATATCAAGGAGTAAAATGTGGTTCAATAAGATAAAAATAATTTTTGGTGAATAGTGACTTTTTTACTTTTTTTACCACAGTGAAAAGTAAATAGGGTAATTCCAGGTAAAAAGAATATGGTAATAATTCAAAATTACCTTAACACATGTCCTAACCTTATTGGATGAGTAATGGCGGACCATGGGCATCTTTGGGGCGATTTTGGGACCCCATGGAGCCAGTTATGAATGATAATGACACTTTAGATTAATTGATTTAATGTAAAGGAAAAATTGACATAATCAAAAACCTTTTAGTAATTAATTTTTATATGGTGTTATATAGGTTATATGTTTGACTATAAATCTTCACTGGAAATCTAAAAATATTTTCTACATCATGGTAGTTTTTTAATAATTTTTATACATCAAATGAATTAAATTATTAAGGAAAATATAATGATGCAGTATTTACCTAATTAATAAATGATTTAAATAAATTTGATTATAAATATTACAATAATATCCAAAACATGTCCAATTATTATTGGATGATTTTATTTCTTCCATGAGTCATCTTAGTTTCGACTCTAATTATTTTTGGACCATAAGAAATCGAATATAATTATATAATAAAATAATATTTGCACACTTTCCTAAAGATCCCCTCCTCCCCCTTATAAAAAGTGACCACTTCTAAACAATTACTCACACATCTCAAGATTTTATGCCCATCCAAACTCTTCAAATTAGTTTCTTCACATCCCTCTACAACTCCTAGAAGCCTTACCATAGGCAGAAGGCACTTCAAGGAGTCCTTTTGGTTCAAACAAAAAGAAGTTACCCAAATTAACGGTAATAATATTTCTTAATTGTGTTTCATTTATTTTACTTATCCAACCCCTAAACTCTTTTTATAACATTCATTTTTAACAAAAACAGTATACTAAATATACTAGGATGTTTTTATGAGATATATTTTAATTACACATACACACACCTTTATCTAATTGGTGAAGAACATAACGTTTCTGTGGATGGCAAACTAACGCCTCACTAAATGATGTTTTTTAAATTACATCATAACACCTATCATGGTGGACATTATGATGGAAATGAATTTATATATGATATATATTATGTTTTTGGTTTCTTAATTATTCATTATTTTTATTTTATAGTATACCTTAATGGTTTCCATTATTAGTAAATTTGATTATTTCATTTGAGGAAGTGCGGACTACCGCCCCCTTAAAATGATATGACTCATTAATACCATTTGTGGGACATATAAATAATAGAGTTAATGATATTAAATATTATATTATATTGTAATTATAATATACTTATATATCATTATGTTTTAATTCCATTAAAATAATAAATAGAGATGAATTTAGCATTCATGCGTACGTGCGGCTTACCGTCTCCATAAACGGTACATTTCATTCCTACCCCAAAATGATATTTACTATTATAAATACATGTATATATATGATATATATGATATATATGATATCTAAATCATGAATATCATTCTGGATATAATGATCCTTTGACCATGTGAATAACTTGTTACTATAAGGTGTTCATTTTTGACTCAAGTGCCAAATATTGACAAAACGAAAATTTTTAAAATAAATGATTACATAATGTTTATAATATGGTAATAAGAGATATAAAAGGAATAATAAACCTGAATAATGTTCTTAAGAAAGTATAAATTATCTTTACTTTATTATTTAGGATGTTAAATAACAAACGGGTCAAGTCAGACACAAGGTAAGGGGCTTTCATCCCACTCCTTATTCACGTGAGATGCATGCCATACTGCCACTATTAGATTTTGTGTGGTGTAAGTACTTCCCATAATTGTATTATTTGTGTAATAAACTTTAATTTATGTGTATTTACATATTCCTTGTATGATACCTCTTTAATGGGTTGTATGTTTCATATGTTACAAAATTTGTAAGGGTTAATTTCCCAATCTCATTATTTTTCGAGGATGTTTTTACGTAAGTATCTACTAGGAAATATTTGTTATCCATGTCCATGTTTTATGAAAGAGTTTTCAAATGGACTATTTTAAAGGACTTTTTTTTACTAAAACATCATTTCAAATGTTTTAAATATTTATTCTTCTAAATATTCCCCATTAATGTCCATGTATTCAAAATGGGTTTTAAGGATTTATTTATATAGAATTGAATGTTTTTAAAATGATAATTCCTTTCAAAATATTCAATGTGGTATGTGACACTTTGATTCATAAATGTTTTTAAATGAATTCTTTTCAAAATTGTGTGACATTTAAATGTTTTCCTGAAAAAGGTGAATTTCTCTCAACGATTTTTACAAATCATGTTCATCCATGTCAAAATCCTTTTATATATTTTAAACTTGTTTCGAAGTTGATTTATCCTGATACAAATCTTCCATATTGTGTTAAAGGTTTTGTGATATGTTTGATTGTGGACGTGTTATTCTTATACCATTTATGGTTTATGGGTAACGTATTGACATTTCATATGCTAGTTTGAATATGAATGATTATATTATATTTCATCCTCTTCTTAAGATGAATGTGTTGGACTATTATGTTCTGGGTTGGGTTCTGGTTACAGTAGACCGTCTAGGTTGGTGTCCGGCTATTAGAGGCACTCCATGTTTGTGTCCGGTTATTAGAGGAACTCTAGGTTGGTTTCCGGTTGTTAGTGTCACTCCGGGTTAGTGTCCGGTTAGTAGAGGCACTCCGGGTTGGTGTCTGGTTATTAGAGGCTATCCGAGTTGGGATCCGGTTACAGTTAGCCCATAGGTATTGGCACGAGGCCTTGACAAAGAATTAAATGTTTAGCATTATGAATTCCATCATTATGAAAGCTGTAACACCCCGTGATTTATGAAAAATATTATTTTTAATTTTATTGATGTCTTGTGTTGTACCCTACAAAAAAGCAGTCTTGCACAACACACAACCCTAACTTGGCTGCATTACATGTAGTCATGACCTTCCTCGATAGCATGTGTTGTACGCAATACCGAGTTTCACTAAACAAAAATATGCTATTAAAATATTATTAAAACTAGAAGTTATGAATAGTAATAACAACTTTTTGAAAATTTCATCTTTCAAAATGGACTTCATTTTTGGATTTGGAATATTGAAATTATCCTAGGGTGAAATTTTGGTATTTTTCTGAAAACTTTCAATTTTTGATGAATACTGAAAACACTAGGTTACTATTTAAAAACAGAATTTTAATTTAAATAATTATTTATTCTATTTAAATTTATTTTAGGTCAAAATTGAAACATAATACCTATATATGTTCAATGTAATTCACTAGATTCATTTTATAAAAAATTTAGATATATAAAAATTTTATTGAACATTTGACCGTCTTTTACCCACCTCCTAGGAGAATTTCCAAATTCATATAAAACATAATTTTACCACTTATGTGAGTGTAATTTTAAAATTCCGAGAGATACAGTTGATGTCAGTAAGTAAAATGTTGTTCAATGAGATGAAAATAATTTTTGGTGAATAGTATCTTCTTACTTTTTTTACCACGGTTAAAAGTAAATATGGTAATTAAGGTTAAAAATGATATTATTATTACCTAAAAACATGTAATAATTCTATTGGAAAAGTGATATTTAACCAAAAACAACCTTATAAATAACATATGACCACTTAGGCCCACTTGGACTAGATTAGAACATTTATTATTAATATATTTAAAGAAGGGTTAAAATAGTAAAAATCAAAGTTTAATAAGTAAATAATTTTTAATATAGGGCTATACATAAGATAAATTCGACTATAAATATTCTTTAAAAATATTAAAAGATTTATTACATAATGGTAATTTATTTATAATTTTTAGACATTAAATAGTTTAACATATTTCTGACACAAAGATGATGCAGTAATTACCTTATTAATGAAATATTGACATAATTGATGTTATAAATAACCAAATAAATGTAATTTGAGACATTATATGAATTCCAATAATTTTATAGGTAAATATGACATGTTATTGTCGATATAATTAACTTTTTTATAATGAAACATTCTGTTATGAGTTGTACAAAAATCAATTAATAAATCGTGTCAAAATTGACATAAAATAGTTTTTAACACAAATATTATATTATTAATTTTTATTTTATTCCTAAAATCTAAGGTTCGGCCAAATGACATAGATAAAGTTATATATATTAATAATAATCAACTTGGGATTTTTTGGGAATGTTATTGTAAGTTTATTAACCTTATAGTTTAAGAAAACAAGAAGACACGGTAAAAGTTAAATTATCTAACTTAAAGATAAATCTAAATGATAAGGATAAAATGGATACCTAAACTTGTATAAATTCTATTGGATGAGAGTATTTCGACCCATCCCAACATTATCATAGAAATAAATCAATTTGAAGCTATATACAACCGAATATGACTTTATAAAAAAATAATATGTTTAGTTTTCTCCAAAGGTGCCCCTCTCCTCCCTTATAAAAGTGCACCTCCTCCCACTCTTCCTCAGACCACTTTGAGCCTTCATGCTCGGCCAACCCCTGAAAAATAATCTTCTCAACTTCCCTAGAATAATCCTAGAAGTAATGGTCTTCTTTAATGACCAATTTTGGTGCTCTAAGTGGAGATCTCAAAGAGGCGCTTCAAAGAAGAGGTAATATCCGTTACCGATTCTTTCTACTTTATTTTTTCTTCCACTTCTTCTTCTTGAGTTGTTTCATTATGAAGTAATAACATCAGTATCACTCATATAAGGATATGCTATTATATGTATTAAACAACCCTATTTCACCATCTATCCATCCTATGGTAAACAAAATCACCGCGCGTGCGTACATACGGAATACAGTCTCCATGGCGTGGTGTAATCTATTTTCCACCACCACCTTACCTGGATGGGTATAATGGTGTAAATAATAACTATATATGATTATTGTAAAGTGATATAGATTATGATATAGTATACATACACACCAATACAATTCCATGATCATGAGAATGATATCATCGCTCGTGCGTACGTACGGACTACCGTCTCCACGACGCGATGAGATTCATTCTCCATGTTAACCGTTCATGATTGATAATAAGGTATATATAATAAGTAATCATTAAATATATGACATAATAATGATACTATATTTATCTGTATATATATTTATGTCATCTACTTAATTTCATTCAATTCAATAAGGAAATGAAAACAATGTTCATGCGTACGTACGACCTACCGTCTCTATGAACGGTGTATTTAATTTCAATTAATCGATCTATCATATATATGTATATACTGAAATATATATTATATGTAAATCATTTTTTACATTCTGGAATTATTTAAATCAGGATATAAGTAATAATATCAAGAACAAAAAGTCCAAACACGTACGATAAATAAAACGATTTAACCCAAAACGTTGTTTTACCATGGAACATAAAAAAGAACGTGTAATATAAAGTCATATGTGAACCATATATGATATCATAACAATGAATATGATTCTGTAATAAGTCAATGACATTATTTAAATCATTATAGATGAGGTTTGGAAACGTACGAAGCATATCAGACCTAAGGTAAGGGATAATTTTGCAAATCTCATTTTTATCCAAGATTACTTATTCGTAAGTATTTATTGGGGTTATATTTATCATCAATGTCCAAGTTTTATAAATTTTTTTCATGTATGTATAAAGTCCTTTTTAACCTTTTTTGACTTTTACCACGTGTTATGGAAGGAATCTTTCTTTTTTTACCATACAATGAACTTTTTGACTTTTCTGACAAAAGTACGAGGAGAATGTTATTTTTAACTTATACGGCGTGAACAGATTTTTATAGTTTCATAAAGCCTCTTTTTAATAAATCTTCCTCTACAAGATTTCATGATTATTTTCAAAAAAACGTTTTCTTTTAAAATTGCATGACATTTTGTGAAAATAAAATGATTTTGAAGAAAAAAGGATATTTTCCTCAATAATTCATTTCAACTGTTTTTATTAAAACTATTTTCCATCTAAACTGACATTTTTTAATATTTTTATGTTTCAAGTATAATTTCTCCATTATTTACATGGTTTTATTCTTATTATGATGAAAATATATCCATTTCTCTATATGGATTATGTTATGATGTCATGATGATTAAGAATATCATTGTATTACATGGTTTATGCTATGATGTATGATGTATGATTTTGTGGCACATGAAAGAATGATTTCATTATGAGATGTGCGGGACCTATATCTCCCTCTAATGCATTGGGTAAAAATTTATATCTCATGAGATAGACATGACTAGAATGGTAAGTTAATCCAGTTCAGTGTTACGGGACTGAAACGAGGAGTGAACTCGATTCAGAAAGGGACTTTGTCCACATAGATGGTCTTGGCATTAATGCCTTGGCTACATTGGAAATCATAACATGTGCTGAATGGTTTCCACAATTAGATGTTTTATTCCCATTATATTTTATCATGTTTTATGTTATATTTTGATATATTCCTTACGTACTTCTACGATTTTTGTCTTTTCTGAAGATTTTGATGTTTAAATTTCATGTTCATGTTTTTGCATCCAAATGTTTATGGATTGTTTTACGTTATCTATGATTTCCCTTACTGAGCATTTGAGTTCACACTTTTTATGTTTTATTTTCCCCAGGAAATAAAGAAAGGTTTTAGGTAAGGAAACAAAAAAGGGAAGATCGTTACGGGAGTTGTTTAAGATATTTCAAAATGATTAGAAGATTATATTCCTAGTGTCCAAAGACACTAAACTATTACGGTCCTTGTGTGTCTGTTTTTCTTATGTATTAAGTATTCCGGAAAAGTAATGTAATGTCCATGTACGTCACGCTTAGGGCCTCTACAGTTGGTATCAGAGGAAAGTTTTAGTCAACCTTTGGAAACTGGGATGCGATAACTTTAGTGAGATCCCTAGAGATATTTCTAAGGTATGTCTAGGGATGTCCCTAAGGTTAAGTGTAAGTATAGGTTATAGTCCTAGAATTACGGTAACGATCATAGTATTTAACCTAAGATGATAGATATTTAAGGTACTCCACCATTATTATGTTGTTTTCCCTATCATGATTTTTGCCTCTCACACTATTCTTTTTGGGTTTTAGATGATGGATGGAACCTGAAAGAACTGTGTTGATCAATGTAATGGAAAATGAAATGAGTGTCCTACTGAACAAACAAATGTTATTGGAGATGGAGTGCAAAATCTTATTGCTATACCTACAAAAGCTATTAATCATTCTGGACTTCCAAATGAGCGGAGAAGGGAACAATATTCTGTTGAGTCCTTCATTAGGCAGCACCGACCTTCTTTCAGTGGGTATTCTGATCCTCATGTTGCTGAACAATGGATCAGTACCACTGAAAAGATATCTTCAGTTCTTCAATGTTCTAAACATGATAAAGTCATCTTAGCAGTATATCATTTGGAAGTTGAAGCTGATCAATGGTGGAATCTTATCAAGAATACGAGGCCAAGAGATGAAATTGAGTCTATTGAATTGGATGAGTTCAAGAACATATTTTTAAATAAGTACTTCCGTTTTATTCTTCAAAAAAAGATGTAGAAGGAGTTTCTTGAACTAAAGAAAAAGGATGAGGAATCTGTTGGTATATATGAAGTGAATTTTACAAGGCTTGCAAGGTATGCATCTGGCTTTATCATCCAACCTGAAAGTAAAGTTGATCGATTATTCAGTGTCCTAAAACCAAATATTTGAAGGGAATTAGTTATAAGAGACTATAGTAGCTATGAAGAAATTGTGCATTATGCTATCAAGATAGAAATGGAAGTTGGTGTTATATATCCATCTCATGGTTTTGGCAAGAAATGAATGATGGAGTTTAAGGAGAAATCTCAAAATAATGGTGAAAAGAAGATGAATATATCCTTATGCTCAAAGTGTGGAAAGAAGCATGGTGGAGATTATCTTAAAGGGACTAGAAAATGTTTTAAGTGTGGAAAAGAAGGTCATCAAGCAGTTGAGTGTTGAAGTAATGGAAAAAGGGTTGCTAATGGTGTGAATAAAGAAAATACTGTAGAGAACCCACCACCAACACTTCAATGCTTCAAGTGCAATGAAATGGGGCATTATGCTAATCAATGCCCTAATACAAGGGTTAATGATGATCGACATGAGAAACCACTTAAGGAAAAGGACAAAGGGAAGTCACGTGCGATCACTATTGGCGATGTTGAATATGACAATGATGTGTTGGAATGATTAAGTGTTTATGTAATGGGATACCAAAATAATATTGTATATAGTATCATGGAATATTGGAATATTTATGTATTGGTCTATTGTAATTTTCCATAATTTTATGGTATCGGTAACCATGGAAAGTGATTGAGATATTTTTGGATAGAAGATTATGTGCGCATAATGAAGGGATAAGGAGAATATGAAATGTTTGATAGTATTCATGGGCTCATGACTGATATAAGGTAATAGTTATATAATGGTTTGAGTATATAGAATTTTGGGGTTATTGGTATGTGGAAAGAGTTAAATTTTGACAGCACCCATGTTTTCACTAAGATTCAATGGGTATTAATTTTTCATGGGCATACATGATTAAGGCCTTCGAATGTTTGGAATGTGACCAACAAGAAATACATTATGAAATATGGGGATCAACGATGGTATTAACATGCTTGTTATATGAAATCTCTGGTAATCGTTTTCACTATAATTTGAGAATGTACAGTAATATTATGGATAAGACTAAAGATTGGAACATATTATGTTGTACATATGTTAGTAAAAAAAAGCACAACCTGCTGAACGAGCGACAACCCATCACGTCGGACAAGGATGTGGGAATCGAACCCACAACAGAAATGCGACTGGCCTTTATCACCTACCACTGGCTTACAGTAAGACCCTGGTTAGTATAAACTAGTTTTATTTTATTAAGCGGTGTGATATATGAAGTATATGTTAATTTTTGGAACCATGTACGATTAATATAACCATAAGATAGACTTATAACTTCTGATAACCGTTTGTTTGAAACAGATGGAATGACCCATCATTCTATCACATGATCTGATAACACATCACGAATAACAAATTCAACTTCATTTCTTTAAGGGATGAAGTAGAAATTCTACAATTCACGAACAACAGTGAAATTTTACCAAAATCATACAAGTATTTCTTTTAATTCATCATCATGTGGGAAATGATCTTGAAAACCCAAAATTATGTCCTAGTTCCCTTATATCTGATAGATCAGATGGTACCTTAGATCATCACAAATCTATGCCTTTGTGATTGTTGTCTTTTTCATAGCCATGTTCTCTACCACTCTCCATCAGAAATGATGGTTAGGTTTCTCATCCATATCCATATTTTCACCTATGTTCTTTTATGTGGAAACCCAGTGATTAGTTAATTTGGGTAACCGTTATGTTTCATACTTTAGTTTTTAATGATTGGTTTTGGTATTCCTTTTCACGATGTGGGTTTCTATTAAAGAAACTTTCGAGTAGTAAACCATTTATAACCCCGACGAATTTCGAGGGAGAAATTCAATTTAAGGGGGGTAGAATGTAACACCCCGAGATTTATGAAATTGTTTTCTTAACTTTAATGATGTCTTCTGTTTTATGCTACAACAAATGAGTCTTGCACAACACACAAACCTAACTTTTCTGTATTACACGGAGTCGCGAACTTCCTCGATAACGTGTGTTGTACGCAATACCGAGTTTCATTAGACAACGATATGCTATTAAAATATTATTAAAACTAGCAGTTATGAATAGTAATAACAAATTTTTAAAAATTTCATATTTCAAAATGGACATCATTTTTGGATTAGGAATATTGAAATTAGCCTAGGGTGAAAATTTGGTATTTTTCTGAAAACATTCAATTTATGATGAATAGTGAAAACAATGCGTTACTATTTAAAAACCGACTTTTTATATAAATAAATTTTCATTCTATTTCAAATTATTTATGTTCAATATTTACACATAATATCTATATAAGTTTAATGTAATTCATTATATTAATTTTATAATAATTTTAGATATATAAAATTTTTATTGAACTTTTGACCATCTTTTTCCCACCTCCTAGGAGAATTTCAAAATTCACATAAAACATAATTTTACCACTTATGTGAGTGGAATTTCAAAAATCCGAGATACACAGGTCATTTCACTAAGTAAAATGTGGTTCGATTAGATGAAAATAATTTTTGGTGAGTAGTAACTTTTTACTTTTGTTTACCACGATTAACAGTAATTAGGGTAATTAAGGATAAAAATGATATTATTATTACCCTAACACATTTCCTAATTCTATTTTCTAAGTGTTATTTGACCGTAAACAACCTTAGGAATAAAATATGACCATTTAGGCCCACTTGGATTAGATTAGGACATTTATTATTAATTTATTTAAAGAAGGGTTAAAATAGTTAAAATCAAAGTTCAATAAGTAAATAATTTGTAATATAGGACGATACATAATATAAATTCGACTATAAATATTCATTATAAAAATAAAAAGATTTCCTACATAATGGTTTTTTATTTATAATTTTTATACATTAAATAATTTAATTTATTTATGAAATAATGATGATGCAGTAATTATATTATTAATGAAATATTGACATAATTGATGTTATAAATAACCAAATAAATGTAATATGAAACTTTTTATGAATGACAATAATTTTATAGGTTTACATGACATGTTATTATTGATTTAATTTACTTTTTTTGAACAAAAAATTCTGTTATGATTTTCAGAAAAATCAATTACTAAATAGTGTCAAAATTGACATAAAATAGTTTTTAAAACAAATATTATATTATTAATTGTTATATTATTACTAAAAATATATGGTTCAGACAAATGACTTATATAAGGTTACATATATTAATAATAAACAACTTGTGGTTCGTTTGGATTGTTATAGTATGTTTATTAACATTATATTTTATGAAAATAAGAAGACACTGTAAAAGTTAAATTATCTAACTTAAAGTTAAATCTAAATTATAAGGATAAAATATATACCTAAACTTGTCTAAATTATATTGGATGAGAGTATTTCGACCCATCCCTACCTTAACTTCGAAATAAATCAATTTGGAGCTATATAAAACCGAATATGACTTTATAATAAAATAATATTTTAAGTTTTTTTTCAAATGTGCCCCTCTCCTCCCTTATAAAAGGGCACCTCCCCCCTCTCATCCTCACACCACATTGAGCCTTCAAGCTCAGAAAAACCCTGAAAAATTCTCTTCTACACTTCACTTGAAACATCATAGATGTCATGGACTTCTTCAAAGAACAATTTTGGTGCATTAAGAGGAGATCTCAAAGAGGCACTTCAATGAAGAGGTAATATCTGTTACCGATTTTTCAACTTTATTTATTCTTCGACATATTCTTCATTAGTTTTCTCATTATGATGTAATAACATCATTATCACCCATATACTGATATGTTATTATATTTATTAAACAACCCTATTTCACCATCTATCCATCCTATGGAAAATGAAATCATCTCGCGTGCATACGTACAGAATACCTTCTCCACGCCGTGGTGTAATCTATTTTCCTCTACCACCTTAATTGTATGGGTATAATGGTGTAAATAATAACTATATATGATTATTGTAAATTGATATTGATTATTAAATAGTACACATACACTCCAATACAATTCCATGATCATGAATATGATATCATCGCTCGTGCATACATATGGACTACAGTCTCCACGACGCGATGAGATTCATTTTCCATGATAACCATTCATTAATGATTACAAAGTATATATAATAAGTAATCATGAAATATATGACATAATAATAATACTGGATTTATGTGTATATATATGTATGTCATCTACTTAATTTCATTCAATTCAATAAGGAAACGAAAACTACGTTCATGCGTACATACAGCCTACCGTCTCCATGAACGGTGTATTTCATTTCATTTAATCGATATAACATATATATATGTATATACTGAAATATATATTATATTTAAATCATGTTTTACTTTCTGTAATTAATTAAATAAATATATATGTAATAATATCAAGAACAAAAAGTCCAAACACGTACGATAAATAAAACGATTTAACCCAAAACATTGTTTTAACATGGAACTTACAAATGAACGAGTAATATAAAGTCATAAGTGAACCATATATGATATCATAACAATGAATATGACTCCGTAATAATTCAATGACATTATTTAAATCATTATACAGGGCGTTTGGAAACGTACGAAGCATATCGGATCTAAGGTAAGGGATAATTTTTCAAATCTCATTTTTATCCGAGATTGCTTGTTCGTAAGTATTTACTAGGGTTGTATTTATCATCCTTGCCCAAGATTTATAAAAATGTTTTCACGTATGTATACAGTCCTTTTTACCCTTTTTTTACTTTTACCACATGGTATGGAATAATCTTTCTTTTGTTTACCATAAAAGGAACTTTTTGACTTTTCTGACAAAAGTACGAGGAGAATGTTATTTTTAACTTATACGGCGTGAACAGAATTTTATGGTTTCATAAAGCCTCATTTTAATGAATCATATTCTACGAGATTGCATGATTATTTTCAATAAAACCCTTTTAAAATATCTTGACATTTTGTGAAAAGAAAATGATTTTGAAGAAGAAAGGATATTTTCATCAAGAATTCATTTCAAGTATTGTTATCAAAACTATTTTCCATCTAAAATGACATTATTTAATATGTTTATGATTCAAGTATAATGTCTCCATTATTTACATGGTTTGAGTATTATTATGATGAAATGACATCCATTTCTTTATACGGATAATGATATGATGGCATGATGTTTAAGAATGTCATTCTATTACGTGGGTTATGCTATGATGTATGATTTATGATTTTGTGGAACACGAAAGAATGATTTCATTATGAGATGGGTGGGACCTATATCTCCATCAAATGCATTGGGTAAAGATTTATATCTAATGAGATTGACATGGCTGGAATTGTAAGTGAATCTGGTTCAGTGTTACCGGACTGAAACGAGGAGTGAACTCGATTCAGAAAGGGACTTTGTCCACTAAGATGGTCTTGGCAGTAATGCCTTGGCTACCATGGAAATCATAACATGTGCTGAATGGTTTCCACAATTACATATTTTATTCCCATTATATTTTATCATGGTTTATGTTCTATTAGGATATATTCCTTACGTACATCCACGATTTATGTCTTTGATCAAGATTTTGATGTTTATATTCCATGTTCAAGTTTTTGCCTCCAAATGTTTATAGATTGTTTTACTTTATCTATGTTTTCCCTTGCTAAGAATTTGAGATAAAACATTTTATGTTTTTTCCCAAAGAAATAAAGAAAGGTTTTAGGTAAGGAAACAAGGCGATGATCGTTATGGGAGTTGTTGAAGATATTTCAACATGATTAGAAGTTTATATTCTGAGTTTCCAAAGACACTAAACTATTACGTTCCTTGTGTGTATGTTTTTGTTATGTATTACATATTCTGCAAAAGTAATGTAATGTCCATGTACGTTAAGATTTGGGCCTCTACAAAAGTGGTTAGTGATATTTCATGTGATTATTCTACTAGTATAATGTCCATGTGAATAAGCAAATTACATTATTTAATTTTATTTCTGCCATATTATGTTGAGGTTCATGTTTAAAAGGCTTTTGTTTTAGTTTTACATTTCATTAAATGTTTATGATTATTTAGGAATGCTTCAGCTGTATTATTATCCTTACTGAGCATCTGGCTCATCCCTTTCTATGTTTTATTTTTCCTAGGATTCCAAGAAGTGTATTGTGATTGATATGCTGGGTTAGGACAAGAAAATAATGTCATCCATAAAGAATTATTTATGTTGTTTTGTATTTTATGAAGTTTAATGTAACATTCATATATGTAATATATTTTCCAAGACTTTTAAACTGATCGTTCCTTCAGGACATGATTCCTTGTAATTATTCCAATGTATTAAAATAATGCACCAACTCTGGGTAACTGGGGTCGGGGCGTTATAGTTGGTATCAGAGGAATTATAGCAATAACCATTGAAACTTGATTTATATAAACTCTTATTAGAGAACACTACCATAAGATAGAATTTGTGGATTACTATAGAAGAACATCATTGAATTTTGGTATTGTACAGATTTTTTGAGTTTTACGAGCAATACATCCCTGTTTGGATACGAGCAGGTAGAGGCGGCTCTGGAACGTATATACCTAGGGGTAAAACCGGAAAACACCACTTTGAGATTGACTCAAATGGGAACTGGTGCATGAAAACGGGCCTTTCTGCACTCTTGGTTACGACACTCCCGGTGGATATGCTTCGGATAATTCTAATTTTCCTTACAAACTGTTATGAAGGGTTTATGAGTATATACCACCTCAATGAAAACATTTTTTTTGATTATGGATTATATCCACATACTATTAAATTTATGTTAGGTATTTTACATGTTTGGAATTATTAATTGTGATTCATAAACTGACTTACTGTATTCCATTGTTTAGAAATGGCACCTAGTAGAAGGAATGGGAACTCGAGGAATACGTATGATCCAAAGAGTAATAAGGGTCATATTATTAATGGAATTAAGAAAAAAATTAGAGTGGAAATATCTCCCATGTATTATCATCATATGAAAAAATAGTATCAAAATATCATTAAAGAACACTCTGAATCCTATAGCTTTGAAGGGAATCTATAGAAGAAATGGATGGTAGAAAGAAATATGGATAAAGGGAATAAGGGGAAGAAGGATTTTCTAATATGTGATAAATGTAGAATGAATCACCTTGGTAAATTATTGAAGGGAATGTGAGTTTGTTATAAGTTTGAAGAAAAAGGACACCGAGTACGTGATTGTAAGGGTAAGAAACCATTTTAAAATGTACAATGCTTCATCTTCAAAGAGTTAGGACACTACGCAAACCAATGTCCAAATCATCAGCGTACGCACCAAATGATGATATTAGATAATAATAATGTTATGATACTACCACAGATGAAGAGGAATGACTAGTTTTCTTATGTTGTTATTAAAAAATTATTTCATTTGAGTGTTGCATCAATGATGTGGTGGTTATATGAATTATGGAGATAAATAAGGATTGTAATGAAGTACTATTTCATTGAGGATTTTAGATTATATGGTACTATGAAAAGTGACTCAACAACAAGTTAAACTTTTTTTTGAAAATACATGGTTGAAGGAAAGGTAATACCTAATATGGTATTGATACAAAGGTAGTAATTTTGGAATAAGAGATGGTTTATTTGGATGAATTATATTGGATATTCTTGACTACCTTGGAACTGATTAATGGTTTGTTTATTTCATCATAGTTGGAATATTAAAAGTGTTTGGATATAAAAAATATAACAAATATTTTATAGTGAATAAGGTAGCATGAATGTAATCAATAAAGTGTTATGGTAATTCAGGGTATTAACATATTTTAAAGGAATAAATGATGAAGGTGTTCACATGCTATTATGTGGAAAAAAAGGATCTTCATTGTGTATACCTACCAAATAAATTTTGGACAGTGAGTTTAGGCTGAAGTATTTTGGATAAGTCATGTTTGATATTATTTATCGATTTCCATAAAAAGGAAAACCCAGAGGTCAGGCGTCAACCCGTCGCGTCTGGCAAGTCTGGAAGTCTTGAACCCACAACCGAAGGGAGACAAGGGTGTATAACCTACCACTAGCCCACGTGATGTCCTGGATTGAATAATGTAGTTTTTTAAAATTCCTTTTATGTGAAATATAAATTCATTGTTTTTGGAACCATATACGATTAGGATAAATTGAATATATGTATATATATTTTAAATCATTTAGAGAGAATGAAAAGTTTTTAGTAGAAATTAGTTGAAGGATGAAACTATTCTTGTCAAGTATATATACATACATACATATATATAAATATATTTACTCATATTTTATGGATAAATAAATTATTAAACATTAGGGAAGGTATCTTAAAACCAAAAATTTGTTATCCTAATACCTTAAATTTTTTTGAACCGATGATATTTTAAATCATCATAGATTGGTGGATTTGAGGTGCACAATTCTAAATTTTTTTGTGACTGATGACCTCCATCACTCCCTCTAAATATTTACTTTTTTCCTCCAATTACATGTCTCTAATTTCCACCAATGTTCTCCTAATAATGATCATTATTTGGTGGTGACCATTTCATTCCTCTTTTCCACTTATAAAGACTAAATTTTATTAAACAAATTTCTGATGTAGATTTTCGAACCAAGATATTTTCTATTTTCGCCCTTTTATTTTCGAAGAAGAATTTCAAATTGCGAGGAAGCAATTTATTGAAGGAGGGGAGAATGTAACACCCCAAGCATCCACGATATGCTTCACTTTGAATAATACAGTAGCATGTTTTTTACTCAACTTCGAGTTGTAACACACCACAACAAATCAAACTAGCTGTTATGAATAGTAATACGCACTTTTTGAAATTTTATAAATTTTCTCATTCAATATGGACTTTATTTTTGGATTAGTAATTTTGAAATAAGCTTAGGGTGAAATTTTGGTGCTTTTTGGATAACTTTCATCTTTTGATGAATAGTAAAATTTACTAAATTTTAATTAAAAACAACTTTTTTAATCAAAATAATTGATAGTGATAAATTATGAATTTGAGTGGTTTTATGGTATATTTAGAATATTTTTTCACCATTTAATATGATGTTGTTCATTATATGTAATTTCACATTTAATTTATACATAAACAAGTGTTAATCATTTGATAGTTATTATTTCTTAAAAACATGATATTTGTTTTGAGAACGAGAATTAATTTTTAAATTAAGTAATGAAACTTATATGTTTTGAATTTTGTAAAATAGATATCATTTTTTAATTCATAATATCAAATATATCTTATGCCAAATTTTTGGTATTTTTCTAAGAAACATAAATTTTTCATGAATAGTGAAAAACACTGAGTTATTGGTTAAAACTGATTATTTCTATTTAAATAATTATTTATTTTATTTAAATTAATTTATTTCAAAATATATACATAATACATATATAAGTTTATTTTAATTCATTGGAGTTTTATTATAATAATTTTAGATATATAAAAAATTTATTGAACTTTTCACTATCTTTTACCCACCTCCTAAGAGAATTTAAAAATTCACATAAAACATAATTTTACCGCTTCTGTGAGTTGAATTTTTAAAATCCAAGAGACACAGTTAATATGAAGGAGTAAAATTTCATTCAATAAGATAAAAATAATTTTTTGTGAATAGTAACATTTTACTTTTATTTACCACGGTTAATAGTAAATAGGGTATTTCACGGTAAAAAGAATATTGTAATAATTCAAAATTACCATAACACGTTTCCTAAACTTATTTCATGAGTAATTTCCAACTGTGACCATCTTTGGGTCGATTTTGGGACCCCATGGAGCAACTTATTAATGATAATGACACTTTAGAATAATTAATTTAATGTAATGGAAAAATTGACATAAGCAAAAACATATTAGTAATTAATTTTTATATGTTGTTATATATGTACTATGATTGACTATAAATATTAATTGGAAATCTAAACAATTTCCTACATCATGGTATTTCTTGTATAATTTTTAAACATCGAATAAATTAAATTATTAAGGGCAATATAATGATGCAGTATTTACCTCATTAATAAATGATTTTAATAAATTAGATTATAAATATTAAAATAATATCCAAAACATGTCCAATTTTTATTGGATGATTTTATATTGAGCATGAGTAATCTAATCTTCTACTATAATTATTTTGGGAACTTTAGAAACCGAATATCATTATATAATAAAGTAGTATTTTCACAGTTTCTTAAAGAGCCCCTCCTCCCCCTTATAAAAAGAGACCACTTCTAACCAATTCCTCACACATCTCAAGCCTTTAGGATCGTCCAATATCTTCCAAATTATGTTCCCTACACTCCTCTCCTCCTCATAGAAGCATTACCTTAGGCACAAGGCACTTCAAGGAGTCATTTTGGTTCAAACCAAATGATGTTACCCAAATTAAAGGTAACAATTTCTCTTAATTTTGTTTATATTATTTTACTTTTCCAACCCATAAAATATTTTTATTACTTTATTTTGTAAAAAACCCAGTATACTCAATATACTAGGTTGTTGTTATCAGACATGCTTTAATTACACTTACACACACCTCTATTTAATGGGTGAAGAATATAATGTTTCTGAGGATGGCAAACTAACGCCACACGAAACGATGATTGTTCAATTACCTCCTACAACCTATAATGGTGTCCATTAGATGGAACTGTATTTATATATGATATATATTATGTTTTTGGTTTCTTCATGCTTCTGTATTTTTCTTTTATAGCATACCTTAATGGTTTCTATTATGATTAAATGGGATAATTTCATTTCAGGAGGTGCGGACTACCGCCCCCTCAAAATGATATGACTCTTTAATACCATTTTTGGGATATATAAAGATGGAAATAAGGATATTATATATGATATTATACTGTAAGTATAATATAACTATGTTTCATTATGTTTTAAGTCAAGTAAAATATGAAATAGAGATGAATGTAGCGTTCATGCGTACGTACGGCTTACCGTCTCCATGAACGGTACATTTCATTCTTATCCCAAAATGATATTCACTATTATAAATACATGTATATATATGATATATATGATATATATGATATCTACATCATGAATATCATTCTGGATATAATGATATTTTGACCATGTGAACAACTTGTTACTATAAGGTGTTCATTTTTGACTCAAGGTCCAAAAATTGACAAACGAACTTTATTAACATAAATGATTACATAATGTTTATAACATGGTAATAAGTGATATAAAATTAATAATAAACAGTAAAACGGTTCTTAAGAAAGTTGAAATTAACTTTATTTTATTTTTCAGGATGGTAAACAATGAACGGGTCAAGTCAGACCCAAGATAAGGGGTTTTCATCTCACTCTTTATTCACATGAGATTCATACTATATTGCCACTAATACCTTTTGTGTGTTGTATGTACTGACCCTAATTGTATTCTTTGTGTAATAAACTTTAATTTATGTGTATTTACATATTTATTGTATGATATATCTTACATGGGTTTTATGTTTCATAAGTTACCAAATTGGTAAGGGTTAATTTTACAATCTCTTTTTTATCAGAGGATGTTTTTATGTAAGTATCTACTGGGACATATTTATTATCCATGTCTATGATTAATGAAAGAGTTTTAAAAGGTATTATTTTAAGGGAATTTTTTTTACTAAAACATCATTTCAAATGTTTTAAATATTTATTCTTCAAAATATTCATCATTAATGTCCATGTATTCAAAATGTTTTTAAGGATTTATTTATATAGAATTGAATGTTTTTAAAACAATAATTCCTCTAAAATGTTTCAAAGTGGTATGGGACAGTTTGATTCAAAAATGTCATTAAATGATTTATTTTCAAAATTGTGCAACTTTTAATTGTTTTCATTAAAAAGGTGAATTTATCTCAAAATGTTTTACATATCATTTTCATCCAAGTCAAGATCATTTAATAGATTTTAAACATGTTTTGAAGTTGATTTATCATTATAGAAATATTCCATATTGTGTTAAAGGTTTTGTGATATGATTGGTTGTGGATGTGTTATTCTTATACCAATCATGGTTTATGGGTAAATTATTGACATTTTGAATGCTAGTTTTAATACGAATGTTTATGTGATATTTCATCCACTTCTTAAGATGAATTTGTTGGACTAGTTTGTTCTGGGTTGGGGTCCGGTAACGGCAGACCCTCTGGGTTGGTTTCCGGATATTAGAGGCACTATTGGGGTGTGTCCATTTATTAGAGGCACTTCGGTTTGGTGTCCGGTTATTAGAGGCACTCCGGGTTGGGTTCCAGTTACAGTTATACCCTAGGTCTTGGAATGAGGCCGTGACAAAGAAATTAAAGTTCAGCATTACGCATTCCATCATTATGAAAGGGGTTAGTGATATTTCATGGGATTATTCTACTAGTATAATTTCCATGGGAATATGTAAATGAAATTATTTAATTTTATTTCTGTCGTATTATGCTAAAGGTCAAGTTTAAAAGGCTTTTGTTCTAGTTATACATTTCCTTAAATGTTTATGCTTATTTTTGAATGTTTCCAATGTATTATTATCCTTACTGAGCATCTTCCTCATCCCTTTCAATGATTTATTTTTCCCCGGATTCCAAGAAGTGTATTGTGATTGATATGCATGGTTATGACAAGGGAATACTGGTGTTCATAATTGATTATTTATGTTGTTTTGTATGTAATAAATATTAATGTAATATTCATGTATGTAATCTATTTTCCAAGACTTCTAAACTGATCGGTCCTTCGGGAATTGATTCCTTGTAATCATGCCAATGTATTAAAATAATGCACTGAATCTGGGTTACTGGGGTCGGGGCGTTACAGAATATGACACAAAATTCTAATATTATTATTTAATATGATAGATAACACCAACAGAATATAATGGTAGGAATGTATAGGATTAAATAAATTATTTAAATATATAGTTTACATATGTATATTTAATGAATATTTTTTTATACCAGCTAATTAAAAATTAAAATAAAAACCTATTGAACATGATAGAAATCTGTTTTTGTAAAACAATTTTTATGCATATAATCGTGTTGTACCTCAATAAATTATAAATATAAATTTTGGTGAATTATTTTAAGAAATTTTAATTTTTATATGTTTAAAAAGATTTTAATATTTTTTATTACATGTTTCCAATTTAATGGAAAAGAAAAAATCTAGTTTCATACAAAAAATATATATTTTTCTAAGAATACTTTTTCTTTTTTTCCTAAATTTATTTAAGAAAAAAACATTTACAAAAGTTTTTTTAGAAAATAAATTTATTTTTTTGAAATATCAATTTACAAATTATCATATATTTTATATTTTATAATCTTCCAAAAATATTTATTTAATTAACAGTGTAAAATAATTTATTTCATTATGATTTGTAATTTATATTAATGTATTTAGAACACTAAAAAGTGTTATAAAATTGTTTTAAAACTAATTTTTCTGAATTTATATATCTATTAATCCATTAATTTCGTCTTAATAAATTTCATATTTATAAATTATATGAAATTTTTTTAATATTTTGAAATTTTCTATTTGAAAAATTGCATTTTTATCGTACATATGGAAATAATTTTAAATTTAATTTTTTCACATATGTGAATGTTATTTGGAAAATTGGTTTCAATACATGTAATATTAAATATTTATATTATATAATATATTTAACTAAATTTTTGTCCATAATAAATAATAAGGACATTAAAAATTCTTTAACACATTTAAGGTTAAAATGGATTTACCAGTGGTTAAACTAATATGATAAAGGGTAAGATATACTAGAATCTTTCCAACTCAAATATTCTAACCATTAATAGTCTTTATCACTTATATTGTTTTATATTTGTTCGTTTTTAATACTTTATTATTGTAAAAAGTTTGGTTAATCGTTTTCCCTTTCAAAATTACAAGTGTTCCACTCACATCACTTATAAAAGGTGTCCCACTCTTCTCTTATATAATGAATTCAAAAACCATTTGGATTAGAAAATAACTAATAAAATAAATTACATAAATCCATCATTGCTTACTAGAACATTTTTTGGGCCATCAATCTATCCATGGATGGAATTATTTCAAACCATAATATTTTTTCTTAAGAAGAGGTAACATCCCAAACGAAGAGTTTCATTTTATTTATTCTCACACATCCTTAAGATGTAATTAATACATGATGGAAAAAAATAAGTATATTAAATATAATTATGGTTTTTATGTTTCAGTAATTACTTTAAACCATATATACTTGAATCAAATAGGATAAAAATTAATAATTCATCAATATAGAGGAATTCCACCTCACGGACCGATGTTATCCATTTTCCTCACCACCTATCACTATTTCGATATAATGATTTATTTAATATTTATATTTTTTATTTATAATATCATTATACCTATATAATTATAAATCCATATATATATTCTTACCTCATAACATGTCAGAAAATAATAACTCTACTTGTGTGTACGATGGGCTACCACCTCGTGAACTGATGTGATGTATTTTTTATTTTTCACAAGGTTGTTAATAAGGGGATGTTAAATTAATAAATATAATATTTCTAATATAATTATACATAGATATTTAGTATTTATGATATACCATATTACATTCCATTTTTGTGGGTGATGCATTAATATCATTCATTTGTACGACGGAGTACCAACTCACGACGTGATGCAATTAATTTCTCACATAATCATTACATGGAAGGAAATATGGAAATATTTACATTGAAATAGGTTATATATATGAAATTAAAATAATTATATTGTTTTAATAGTTCAATTATCCTTTTATGTTTTCCTTCATTGGGATAATTAATACAACGCTCATGTGTATGTACGACACACTATCTCAATGAATGATGCATTTTATTATAAATATCTCTCTTTTAAGGATAATGCTAAATAAATATATAAGAAATATATAATATATTTATATCATTTAAAAACATAGATATTAATCTTGATCAATGTAATAATACCGAAAATGAAAAACCAAAACATATGTGGGAAACAAAGTAGTAATTACCCAAAATTAAATTTACACAAGAAATTTTCAACAAATGAATAATTAGAAGTCAAAATTAAATAATACATGGTTACATACATATGATTATGGTTCTATAATAGACTTATAATTAACTTATATATTTTATATAAGAGTTGTTTACTTGTAAAAATGATGTTTATATATAAGGTAAGAGATTCTTATCTCACTTTTTTACTTCCACGAGACACATGCCTTTTTCACCACCTATTTATTTTATTAGGGATATATACTACAGATGAATATAATTTAATATTATTACCACAAAAATTATTAGTATTTTCATATCTATTTTGGTATTTGTCATTAATTTGGTTTAAAATTTTAATATTTCCAACATGGTAAATGGGGTTTTTATCAATTTCGATCCTTCTGGGACATATCATATTTAATTCACCAATATTATTATATGTGGTGTATGTATAATGAACCAGTATGCATTATTTAATTCATGTGGGATGCAGTCATATTATTTTTGATTGTTTCAAAAAATTCACTTGTTGCTGAGACATTCTAGGGTGATATTGTGAGGTCGATCCCATAGGGAAATTGGGATGGTGATGGAATCATTTAGCTTAGAACCATTAGGGAATCCGTTCTCATGAGTTGTTTTAGTTTGGTAAAACTATTTATACAGACATAAGGATTGGAATTTGAGATAGAAACTAGATCAGGTGGGAATTAAAGGGTTTATTCTAAAATTTAATCTATATCTTAACCATGTATGGTATTAAGATTTACGCTTAGAAGAAAGTAGAGGTTGCTGGTTGACAATGGTCAGAGCACCTAGATATACCTAGGATGTATCTATTCATTAGTCTAGAAATTACAACAACCTAAGAACGTTAATCATAACTTATAAGGTAAGAATGTTTCATAAGCTATTAGTCCCAACCTATTCTACTCTAACCAGGATAAGATCCTTTAATCAAATATCCCATGGTAAGGGATATTCTAATGGATTTGATTGAAATATTTTATTTTCTTCGATTACTAATATTTTAAGGCTACCATGTTAATAATTATATATTTATTTATTTAATATACACCTACTCTTGACTATTATTCTAAGAGGATGATTGACTCATTATAAAATTGATTATAGATAGATAGTAAATGGATATAATCCTTAATATGCTAACATATATTGAAATAAAAGAATTGAATAATATGAAATGATTAAAATTGATATTTAAATTAATAACAAGAAATTATAATCATGAATCAAACACAAATCCTATCATATAATTAGTTGAAATTGGAATGATAATAAGTATACAAAAAGATTCATTTAAGATCATTGCTCAAAAAAAGGATTTTGTAAAAATGAATGAAAAAAACTCAAAAAATTACATTATTCTTTTATTAATGTAAAACAATGATAGATAGTTTAAATAATTCACAATTGTACAGAAATATTTGATAAAAATGAAAAAAGATTAAAATAAGTAATGTTTTTCACCCATAAGACTTGAAATCAGGTGCCCTATTTATATATATATTGACCAAATATTGCATTATGTATAATAGTAATTCACATCTTTTAATGATGATCCATGGTTCTCCCTATGGATATTGAATCTATATAGATCCTGCACATATATCATTCGAGACCTGGATGTTTGACTCTTTTCACTATGTATAACTAGATATCAAGATGTGAATATTATTTCATCTAGAAGGGAAATATGTTTTGAATGCTTAATGTTGTGTGTTGGTGATTAACATTTTATAAGGAAGGTTCACATCATGTAATGATGATTCCAATTTTGTAATGAGTGTTTTGGCATGAAACATTTCATGGATTGCAGTATGTGGTGAAACGCTACTACACGTAGTGTAATTTAGTTTCCTGATGTGTAATATCTGAAATTTACTCATATTCTACATTTTTCCATTGAAACCTTGAAATCCTAATTCCTATAATAATCAAAACATTCCAGGTTCCTTATTTGTAAAATCATTGAAAATACATATTGAAATGAAAAATAACGTATATATGATTTAATCTTATCAAATTCCACTACACATGAAAAAATTATTTTCCTCATGAAAAAAAGTTCTCAAAAGGGATTTCAAAGGTGTATTACATTTCTCAAATAAGAAACAATCATTACATCTTTTTATATAGAAAATAAGTGTACATAAAAAAAGGTTAGTCTGTAGAACCATCCCTACATAGAAAATAAGCCTTGCCTCATAGATCATTTCCTTAAACAATTTCTTAATCTTTTAATTAAAATTTAATAATTGTTTATTTAAATATATACCCATTTTCAATTTACCTCATAATGAATTTTATCTCATCACATAGGGTGAAATAAAACTAGAATTATTCTCATACCCTGAGTATATAATCATAACAATAGTCTTGGATTTCTTATATGATCTCCTCTTTGTAAAAAAAATAAGAAATCAACCAAGGGGGCTTAAAAAAATAAGTTCTAATGACTATGAGGCTATGGGAAGTTAGGTAAATTATTAATAATTTAATAAAAAAGTAGGGTAGGCTATGTTATTATAGTTCATTAATTTCATGACAATTGTGATGAAATGACTCCTCAATAGCTGATTAATTCCACACTCCCAGCTGCTCAAGTTATATCCATCTACATATATCATGTGAGTGGAATAATTGTAACATATTCCATTCGATTTATTTTGTATTTTTATTTTTTGAATTTCTATCCTAGTCCAGATATCACATCCATCCCCTAACCACATATGTTATTTCAAGGGATTCATCTATAAGGAAATTGTAAATTTTAATCATCCAAATACATAACCCAAATCTCTTTCTTATCTTTTTTATATGTTATTTAGAAGAAAAATGTATATGTGAAATAATAAAAAGTATAGAAAGTTCATAATCAATTGGTCCGGTAGGATGCATAATACATATTCTTAGTAAGACTGTTCTGTGATAATATTTGAAAAAATCCGCCACACTTGTTTAATTTAAATTCGTGCATACCAAGAGTAGGGTAAGAAAGGATAGTCGGATTGGAATAGCGTTATCGTATAAGGTTATTCATGGAAAATACAGGATTAATGGGATAAATTTATAAGTTAATTATTAGAAAAATGTTTCTGAACAACGATTACCTCAATCATTTGTAAATTGTATTTGTTCTGTCAAAGCCTCAATAAGATCTCAATTGACGTTCTTATTGGTTTAGATGTCGTCGGTTTCACTTAAGAAATGTGCTCATAAATGAATATGAAATTGTAGGCTTAGAATCCTTTAAAAATAGAAATGACTAAATACCTAGAAATTACTAAAGGTATAAAAACTATTAATAAGTCAATTAATAAAAAATTTGAAAATTTAGAATTTAAATTAAATTACTAAGATAAATTACCCTTCTAGAAATATGAACATGTACCAAACATGGATTTTTAAAAATTAGCAAATTAATATTTGTTTTATTTAAATGTTTATAATGAGTCTCTAGATTAAATCACACTTCCAAATTGAATAATTTATCATAGATAGATAATAATATGAAAAATTTAATGTTTATTGAAACTGAAATCAGGAAAAGCTACCCCAAACATAGTAGGAGATAGAGTTCTCACTATCCATGGATGTATTATGGGTGGGGTATGGAAGTTAAATATTATAAAAATAAACATGAAACTTAAAATTTAAAAACAATGTTATTCAAGAGGTCCCTATAAGAAGAGGAATTCCATCCGGGAACGTGGACTGTCCTGATTTTGAATTTGAGATACCTAAAAAATGGCTGAGAAACACAAATAATGCACTTTATAAAGCATTAGTTCACATGTTTGATACATTTTTAAAGATAAAATAATGGAAGGTGAAAAATATAATGAGAAATAGAACCCAATATTATTTAAATATTGTCTTGTAGCTACAATAAAACAAAAAGTGACTCATGATAAAATGTAAAAATACTCTAGAAGTACAATCAACATAAATACATAACTGATAATACTGATCAAATATGGGATCCCTCACATAATGTGCTAAGAAATTACATTTTCATCCAGACAAATGGAGCAATGTATTATGCATTTTCAAACATCGGCTCAGTTTCTCGTCTATCACATGTTATTACACATGAAACTATCTTATATCTCTGAGTGTTTGTGAAAGGATTGATGAATTCAGAAGAAAAGAGAGCATGGATTTGATGTGGAAGGAAGGGTATCTTTGCTCACGGTGGTAGCTGTTGAGCATGAATCTCTAGTGAAATCTCCTGGATCTAATGTTCGATCTCAGCCATGTTCCGAGTCACTCATCGTACCAAGACAAATAGTGGTAAAGGTTAATCAACAACCATAGATGAAATAGATGAGATAGACATGTCAACTACAAAATTAAAAAAAACTCTAGTAATAGTAGAGAAAAATCATCTCCCATATATATAGATATGTTAAGTAGTATAAAATGAAAGGATGCATAGAATAAATATAAATAAAAATATCCTTAATAGATATGTTTAATTCAAAGATGATAATGGGGGTCAACAAAAACAAGACAAAAGAATCAAAATGCTCCTCCGATGTCCACTCTTGATCGACTGGTTGCATTAGATGTCTATCCTATTTAGTGGGAGTGATGGTAGTAGGGTAAAATGGTTAATCTATGGAGTGTGGAGTCATGGTACTGGAAATATGTGTAGGGGTATGTGGAGGGGAGGTTTTGATCCTTAGTGGGGTATTTTTTCTAGAATCTGGATTAAAAAATGGTACCTCGGTGGATGGGGTAGTGGCTGACCACATTCCCCATCTATCCTAATCTAAAATTCACTCTTACTGAGAAGTCAAATAAAATTTATCTGATAGAATGTTGTTCTAGGTTGTGGGTGGGGTCGGATTGGTAGAATAGGAGAGGCCAACAGGTGTTAGTGGTGGGTGAGAGCTTGAGGGAGATGAGGATTGTAGAGAGGTGTTTAAATTGAAAAGCTCCACATATGGAATGTGAAGGTCAGAAGATATCTGTATCATATTATCTGGGATAAAAAAATTTATGGCCTAGATATAATTTATGGTGAGGTTGGTGTGAGGTGTAGTTTTGGATTCATTGATGGTAGAGGCATGTATAATGGTGGGAGGTGCTAGAGGTGAAGTGGTTGGGCATCAGATGTTGGGTCTACTATATAATGGTTTGGGGGATCATCCACTATTGCATGGACTCCTAGAACTCATCATTATGTCTCATCATCCCTAACCAGTAGCTACATCTTGTGAAGAACTAGAAAAGCGATGGAATCCATCAGTCCAGGGTATGTGAGTAGAAGAGCTACATCAAATACAATAAGATGATGGGCTATGTGAGTGATGTATACGCCTCCCATCAATGTTTTTCTGGTTCTATACATGTGATTCTATTTGTAATAGGAGAATTGAGCATCCATGTTAATGGAAGGGCCACCCATGGATTCTTCAAAGATAAGGGCGTCTAACTATCTCACAATACCATGAAATTATGTGCTGGAAAACCACGTATGGGGAAAGGCTCTCTGAATTATATGTAGTGTTGGATTGTGGATCTAGGTCGACTAGGTGTTCTGAGGATCACACAATGTCTGAGCATCTCGTTTTATCATCCTCAACAATCACCTCTATTTTGACCTAGGTGGATAATGATAAAGGGTTGGAAAAGTCTCAGAGATAGAAAATACCTCTGTAAATAATGACGCCTATTAGGAATTTAGATAACTATATATCCTTAGGCCATCTTCCTAGTCTGAAGGAATTTCTCTCCACTACGACCTTGAATGTTGATAAAAACTCTATGAATGTATATGAATACATCACATCACGTACATAAATGATGTATTTTAATGTTGGGTCCCTTAAGGAGTTGTAGGATTTCATCGATGATATGATGGTGGGTAAGAATACACAGGTGGATGATTTTGTTTCTTGAAAATGGATTCTCCCACAATCAGTTGGGGCGATGTGATTCATTGGATCAAAAAAGTGTAGGATCAGTTGTCAATGGTGTTTGAAATCCCAATACGATTTTGCATAGATGGACTAGGATTCTTCCTGAGTAGTGGGCTCATCATGGGTTGCAGTAGGAGGTTGGGGAGATTCTTCCTGAGGTGGAGAGGGTCTGAGAGATGCAATTCCCCATAGATGATTTGCGGGTGGTGGATCTTCATGATCTTATACTGAATTTATAAGTACATAAAGCATAATTTTTATGTGCCATTCTAAGAGTAGCGATGAGGGAATACTACAGGGGGGTCATGATCGGGAAAGGAGGGGGAAGGGGGTTCAGGTGACACTTTGGGAGGGAGGATAGGGAATGGGAGTCATGACCATGTGGAAGGGAAGGTGATGGGGGTTTGGTTTCCATGTCCATAAGGTAGGTAATTAGAGGGTCGTTCAGTCATGAGGGAGGGAAGGAATGGTGGGTGTCGCGACTGTGAGAGAGGGAAGTGGAAGGGGGTTCGGGTGTCGTTGGTGGGAGGATGGTGTTGGTCCATGAACCTACGATTCATATCCTATATTTTCTAAAAACATACTTTATGGGTTAGTAAACATGTAACTAGGATTTTTATCACATAACTATGATTATAATTATTTTTTATCCTAAAAAGTACACCTTTTGAAACTGGGTTACATGATTTAAAAATTGAACGTTTTGCTAATTTTTTGTCATAACCCTGGTCTAATTCCCTCTGCATGTATTGTGATATCCAAAGGTTTATTCCAAGATAATGTAACCTAAGATGGATTATCTAGGGTATCCTTAGAGTTAATTCTTTTTTTAACATCAACATATTGACGATTTAAGGGTCAAAAAATTTTAGGTTGACGACACATCCTTCACACAATGGTTCTTGATAGATTTATAATCATTGACTACAAGCTCTAAATGTTGGTCTATATTTTCTATGAATTTCAGTGGTCTCAAAAGGGAAAACATGAATAAATTTTTTGGGTCTGGATAATTTAGATTTCATATTCCATGGGAATAAGTTTAACCTCAAATGGAATAATAAAACCTTATTTCCTCTGACAAAGTTGTGTCTTACAATGAGTTGGTGATTTCATTTCTCCGTATTTCTTTTGAATATTGTGAAGTTGTTATAAGAATATTTTTTGATTTATTTCAATTCATCTAATTATAGTATCTAATATTCTCTTGCATTTTGAAAATCCAAATACAACTTCTTAATTCTCCAGTGTGAGTGATTCTCTAATTTAACTGGCCGATGACAAGATTGTCTATAAAAAATTCAGATATTTCTTTTACCAATATGTGCTTTACATAGTGTGGTAAGCCTATAGGGAATCATCCAATTTCTATCTCCAATAACATTGAATTATATTCACTTCATTCTCTTGGATTTTCTTGATTTCCCTATTTTACAATTCAATATAATCGCTTGTTTGCGGGTTGTAGGGATTTCGTGTGTTGCACTGAATTCAATATTTTTCCCAAAAAACATTAACAGATAGATTTTTAATAGGTGTTTAGGATCACTAATTATTAATCTAGGTAATAAATTTTTTTAAATAACATTCCATTCCATGAAAATCATGAACACATTTTTTGTGTCATGTGCTGTAGATCCAGCTTCTACCCATTTCGAGATGAAGTCAACACCGATGAGTATAGAGGATTTCCAATGTGAATTGTGAAATGATCCCATGAAATTTTTCATCCGTACGTCAAAGATTTATACTTATAGTATTGGGGTTTCAGGCATTTATATTCTTCTCTAAATGGTAACAGTTCGTTAGCACCTATCACTTTCTTTAAAATAACTCCTTGCATCTTGGTGTAGAGTAGGCCAGAAAAGACCAAATTGTAGGAGCTTTTTCTATGGTGTGTTCGGGTCCATGAATATCTCTAGTAGGTTATGTATGACACTAGTCTATCACAATTGGGATTTAAATTTCAGGAATTTATTGTCACAAGAAGCCGTCAGTGTAGTACTTGAACTAGAATGGTTCATCCCAGTACTATTGTTTATCTTTAGCTAAAAATATATTTCATTGCTGGTAGGAGAGGACTTTGTGTAAAAACAATATGGAGATACAATTAAAAATATCAAAAAACCATTGTTGTACCATTATGATGAAATGTGTTTCATAAGGAACATAAAATTTGATGATGATATTGTCATCATCATTGATGAGTGGAAGAAGAAGTCGGGATAGATGATCAGTGATCACATTTTCTATGACAATGGTATCTTTGATGATAATATCAAATTCTTGGAGCAGAAGGATCCACCTTATTTTCCTTGTATTGGCATCCTTTTTCTTAAAATACATTAGTGATGCATGATTGATGTGCACAATCACCTTGGACCAAACCAAATAGGAACATAATTTCTCAAAATCACACATAAAATATAAAATATATTTTTCTATAGTTTTGTCATAGACTTGAGCTACATTTTGTGTGTGGATGAATAATGACATAGGATAGAAGATGATACCAACTCATTTTCCAAAAACAACACCAACAACAATGTCGCTGATGTCACACATTAATTCAAATTCTGTGTCCCAGTCAGGTGAAATAATTAAATGGGCTGTTATCAGGCATTTCATTAAATTATTGAAATCCTATTAACATTATTCAGTGAATTAAAATGAAAAATCCTTTTAAAACATGTTAATCAGAGGTCAGGAATCCTTTTAAATGTTTTTTAAAAATCGCGTATAGAATATAGGATGGCCCAGAAATCTTCTTTTACCCTTTATAGTTTAATTTGCAAGTAATTATTCAATAACCATTATCATGGGGGAATCTAAATCTATGACATATTTATAAACTTTATGTCTATGTAATCTGCCTCCTCGAACTATAAAATGACATTTTTACCCTTTTAAAATGACCCATTTATCTACACAACGTGAGAATACTAATTCAATATTTCCTATGTATAACTCATAAGGTCTTCCATAAATTAAAAATTCTTCCATGAATATTTCTATGAATTTATCCTATATATCATAGAATATATGTGTCATTCATATTTGATGTGATATTTTTCATTAAACATATCAACTGACATGAGACAATAGGTTAAGGTACAAAATGGACATGTGAATGTGGTTTTGGAGTAATCTGTTGGGTCGAATTCAATCTAATTGTATCCAAAATATCCATCTATAAAACAATAAAATTCAAGTTATTATAGTATCCCTATTATTTAATCTACAAATGGATAGGGTAAATGATCTTTTTAGGTTTCCTAGTTTTAGTTTTTTTAATCCATGAAAATTCTCTACCCAATAATGGGGTGTGTTTATATTAATTCAACTCCATCAGTTCTTACCAATATGAGCCCAAGTTTCATGGGAATTAATTTATATGGACACACCCACTCACCATAAATAATTTAAATGATTATTCCATAATCTCGATGTTTCAAAACATATTTTTTAAGAACACCATTCATTAGTGGTGTTAGTCACCTCTAATTTTTTTAATTTTTTTGCACCTTTTTCATGTAGAATTTTGTGGGTGCATAATGTATCACTGATTTTTATGATGTCATCCACTCCCCAGAAAATTGACTACTTGTTTCTTTTTAATACTTCAACCAATTTTTCTTCCTACAACTAAGATAGTTCAAGAATTAATTAGTAGTTTTATAGAGGATTATGTTCATATGTTTGAATAACTAAGAGTACGAGGTAGAGGATTATACTATGGTGCTGGTGGTTGAATGATTGAGTTTATCAATGGTGGTGAATTTTTCCATTTTAGAGGTTTATTAAATCCAATTTCCTGAAAATCATACTCTTCTTATGCATATGGGAGTGACTCCTCACATTCTTCTTCTATGGGAATTTATTTATTTTTCTCTTGGGTGGGATATATGTCATTGCAATTAAATGAATATTCTAATTGTTTATCATAATTTATGATGTTGAAGAATATATATTATTATATGACTCGAAAGATTAAACACACTTGATTTGCATATATGTGAGTCGTTCCTGGGGACATGAGTGGTCTTCCACAAATAATAGGGATGTCACATTCTTCTTCCATGTCTAAAACAAGGATGTTAACTAGAATGATGAACTTTACCGCTTCAAATAATACATCCTAAATAGTGAATCAATGGTACATTACTAATTAGTATAAAAAATTTACCCATACTTGAGTTGTTTTAAACTCATGATGTCCTAAATTATGGAATACGCTCATCGACATGTGGTTAATAATTTCTCAAATATCACACAGAGCTATTCCAAATATACATTATCCAATAACACATGGAATAGAAAAAATTATAGGTCCTATAATTTTAGATTAAATTTTATGTTGAAAAATAGTAGAACATTCATAATTTAGTTGGATGAATTCAAGGCCTTTTGTTATTCAATTATTGAAAATAATATGTTTTAATAATTAGGCATAAATTAGAATTTGATTAAATTCCTCTGAAAAGGGTATGTTTATATGAAATTCCTTGAACATTCCCATAAATTCTTGTATTCTACCGCCTTTATTCCATGTCATTCTCTTCATATAAAAGGATTTGGTGGCTGGTATGGTGGTTTGGAATCATAAACTGGCTCTTTTGGTTTCTTAGTTGTCTGGGTGTTTGTGGTTGGTGATACCTCTTAGGCTTTTACTTGAGTGGTCCAATAAACTACATCTTCTTATAATAGTCAATGTTTCTTAGGTTAATAAGAATTTCTTTCATCTATTCTTCATTTTTTTGTTAAAATCCAAATATATTCCACTTCTCAGCACTACAGAATTAGCTTCTTCCGTCTCGTATGACCCTGTATTACAAAGTAGAGTACTATGTAATATATCCTAGAGAGTCATTGAGATCTATCACATATGAATTTTGAGATTACATAAGGATGATCATGGATTCTATATCGTTGTCTATTGAGTATTCATTAATTGGTCTTCTTTTTGAACAAAAGTTTCCAGGAGGTTCACTATGTTACTCTTGAGAGAAGCAGTTTGCTGCTAAGGTATGGGTTTAGCTGGTTGAAACTATTGTTGGGATCTCTAAGTAAATTGTTTTTATTGTACATGTTATTATGGTCTTGGAACATGGTGCGTAGGTGGGAACCATGGTTGTAAGTGTGTAAAAAGTGGTTTCTGATCACTTATCTATTGATAATATCCCACGTTGTTTTGAATTCAATGTTAATCCAAGATTTATTTGTAATACTACTACTGTTATTTTAGTTGTTGATTCTACTGATTATAATTGAATTTATTAAAATATTGAGTTGTTTTTTCATCAAAATATATTGTTTAGTATTGATAGAGATGTGGTCCACCATAAATTTTGCATGACTATACATCCACTATCATTACAAGTGGGGGTGGAGGTGTCGTAGTTATTTGAATGGATTCAAGCTTCTTAGTTAAGGATTCGACTTGTGTAGATCATCGAGTATTCTCTTCTTCATGGTGAACACTCTACCGAGGTGGTCCGTAGTCACTCTTCCAAAGGAAGACTTTAAGAGTGACTTCATCCAAAATAGATCTTTGGGATTCATGTGTCTTGAACAGAATCTTGCCATCAACTACATCATCAACAACTGTGCATGTTGCTGCTTGTAGGACTTTGTAGAATGTTTGGAGCTGGGTCCACATGTCTAGTCCATGGTGTGATCTCTTTGTAATCAACTTGATAAATCTATACTAATATTTATATATGGATTCTCACTTAGTCTACGAAACTTTATATACATCGATCCACAATTTCAATGTTTGGATGGGTGGAAAATATTTTTCTAGGAACGTTGTGGCTAGATCATCCCATGTTAGGATTGAATCATTAGATTGAATCATGATATAATCTTTAGATTTGTCACATTGGGAGAAGGGAATGAATCAAATCAACATTACATCAGAAGGAAATCTATAGATGAAAAAGGTATCATGCACTTATTGGTAGTTTGAAATGTGGTCATGGGTATCTTCAATTTGAAGCCCACAGAACATGCCCATGTTTTGGATCACATGAATGAGTCTAGGGTTTACATAAGAGGTGTTTTCCTATATATAAGTACACACAATGCTCAGCATAACACCATGGATTGAGGTAAATATATAATCCATTATGGTTCACTTTTTTTGTAATAGATGCTCCCTATAATATAATGGTAGCATGTATGGTGAGTTAGGTGGGTGTAGACCTACAATATTTATATATTCTTTATTGTCTAACTAGTAGTTTTCACAGAGATATCATTCAATTTAAGGATTTCTGATATGTTTTTATTTTGTGTCAAGGATCCTTGAATATGTTTAAGGGCTATGATGCATGCCCAATTCCACAAGAACTAGGAATGTAATGGCATCATAAAGAATAGAAAAATGGAAAGAAAAGATAAATTATGAAAGGGAGAGGTAATCCTAGGTACATTGGTTGTAAGTTACCATGTACGGAACAACAAAACAAATCCTTGGAAAAGGTGCCCAAAATTAAATGTTCCCACACCCACCAATTAATTGACGTAGGTTACGATCAAATTATATTTGATTGTTTCCCAAATATCACATTTTAATGAGACATAGTAGATTGATAGTTCATGGATGATCCCATGGGGATATTGGGTTACGATTGAAACATTATTATTGAAACCATTTTGGGTTGGATTCTTCATGAGTTTGGTTTGGTTTGGGAAAGCTTTTACTAAAGGAATTAGGTATGAAATAAGAGATAAAAAATGGATCGGGGATAATTTCAGGGTTTTTGGTAAAAGATAATAATTATCCTAACATGGTATGATATTAATATTAATGTTTTAAAGAAGGTTAAGGTTTCTAGGTAACTATTTTAAGACTACCTAGTTCTACCAAGGAGGCATCGATTCCTTTGTATTGAAAAAACTACATCCTAAATCCATCAATAATAGTTTCTAAATCAAAAAGTATCATAGAGTATTGGTCGTAACCTATTCTAATCCAACTAATATAAGGTCCTTCATTCAAATATCTTATAGTAAGGGATGTTTTATTGAATTGGAGAAATAGTTGTAATTTATCCTGATTACAAATCATTAAGGTTAACTTGTTAACAATTATTGATTTAATTAATTCATATACCCCAACTCTCAACCCTTTTCCTAGATGGTTTATCCACTCATGATAAAGTTGATGAAAAATAGACAACGAAGTGAAATTATTATTAACATGATAACATAGATTGAAATTAAATAGTTGAAAAAAGTTTAATGATTCAGATTAAGAATACAATTAAGAAAAACCGATTATAATCTTGATTCAAACAAAAATTCAACAATCTACTAACTTGAAATATGAATGATAATGAGCGTATAAAATGTTCATTGATGATTTATTCACAAAAAAATGGATGTATGAAATGTAATGGTGAATGTATCAAATACAATCCATGATGATTTTATTAATGTAAAGAAATTAAGAAGACATTAAAGAGTTCATGTTTGGTGAGATGTAGTCAAAGGTATTGAGAGAAGAATAAAGGAGAGAATGTTATTTCCACTCTCAAGCTCTGAAATATGGTGCATTGATACTATATATATAGATGAAATATTGTAAAATATGTAATAGGAATTCATGTCCTATAATGCAAATCCACAATATTCTCCATAGATTTTGAATCTACATGTATCTCCTTCATATCTCGTATGATATTTGGACGTGTGACTCCATTCACAATGTCTAACTAGATTTCACATCATGAATACTCGTTTTTATAGAAGAAAATATTTTTTGAGCACTTCATGTTATAAGATGGAAATTCAAACATTTTAGGGAATGTCAACCTCATATTATAAAAATTTACATATTTTAATGAGATTTATGGCCTGGATTTTTTCACAAAATGCATCATAGATTGCACCATGTGGTGAAAAGACACTACACATCATGTAATGAAATTTAATGATGTGTAATAGATTAATTTTATACTTTTTACATTTATACTTTTAAACCATGAAATCCTATTTCCTATAATAAATAACATATACCATGTGAATTATCGAGTAAATTATTTAAAATCTGTAATGAAATGTCAATAAAAAGTGTATATGACTTTAGATTATCATTTTACCACCCTATTGACATATAATATCCTTAATTTATCTATTATGATGATATTGCTTTTAATTTAATTCTATTTATTCATGGGGATTCTGATTCAATGATAGGAATATGTTTATGGTATTATAACACAATATCAGTGTTTATTGGGATTATATTATAATTTTGTTTTAAATGATGAAATATTATTATACATCTCACACGAAACCCATGAAGTTTCATCTACATTGGTTTTGTTATGCGATTACATGTTTTCCCTTAATTTTCATATCATTATATAAACATGAGGTCAACATAAAGTTTTTAAGAGAAGCCATATTTATTTCAAACTTTTATTGAATAACATTTTTCTTCCAATACCATGATTAAAAAAATTTAAAAAAAATTATTCAATTGATTTGGTGAACATATTTTGAAACATCTTTTAATTTTTCCAAAAAAAAAATGATATGAATCATCATGTCTTTTTCATTGAAGGAATGTTTTCCATTTACTGAAAATGTGAAATAAATCAATTTTTTAAAGAGTAAAACGTGAATTATATTTTGATACATGATAACCAGAAATTTTTTTAGAGATTCCTTTATAAGATTAAATGTTTATTTGAAATAAAAAATTTTCTGAAAATGTTTTATATTTTAAAAACATTCAGATTATGAATGTTATTTTACTCATCAAATTTTTAAATGTTTTTTTTTAATATTCCATTATATGTTTTCAAGTGTATATTAAAACAGATGGATTTAAAAAAATATTTAATGTATTTTTGGTTTTAAATATTCAGTGTCAGTTATATGTTATTTTCAATAACAAATTTTACTTCCGATCTTTCAAAATTATTTTACAACAGAGGTAAAATAATATGATGATTCTTATCCCTTACTGGGAGTATAATTCAAGGAAACCATTGTTATTATTTTTCTGTATGGGTTATCATTATGATGAGATTATATTTATGAAACTCATTTCCCTTTCAAGACTTATACCATGAAAAAATGATTATGGGACCATATTATTTTATAATGGTTTAAGCTATTATGAAATGATGAAATGATTTTGAAACCTATTTTTCTTCCATATATTATAATATAATGAAATTTGAATGAATCCCATTTATTTTTATGGGTTATGATATGATTAATGTTTATGTTCATTATCCACACATATTAATGATTTCAATAGTTGATGATGGTTACATTATAAATAAGGATGTTCGTTACGTTATAGCCATGGATGGTGATCAAAGTTTCACCAAGAACATGAGGGGATTATATCCCACTTCAATGCATTGTGTAAAGATTGATATATAATGAGATAAAAAGGATTTGAATGGTGGTTGACCCAGTTCATTTGGGGAATCCATCCACTATGAGAGTCATGGGAGTAAACCTATACTACAATGATGAGTTCGGGATTGAACCAATTACTCTATTCCAATCTTTGAAATCAGAGTTAATCTACTAATGACATTATTTAATATTCTTATCTTTATTCCATAATTACATGTTTATTTTAATATTTTTCAATCATAGCTCGTAATCATTTATATCCTTAGGATTCATGTCTTATGAATATATTATTTTTATTAAATAATTCATTTTTATGTCCATTTATATTTAGGTTATAGTTATTAAATGTTTTTCACATGTTCTTATGCCCTTATTCCCATGATATGTTGTTAGCTTCTGGGATACCCTAACCAATCAGCTGACCTCAGCTTTTTTTATGTTTCTTTTAACCATTTTATGATAAAAGGTATTATATTTGACAATTATAGGAAGGTTTATAGTTATTATGAACAAAGTGCGAGATGATGTAGCTCACTTATTGAATAGTTTTTTATGTGTCCATCTTTCCACGTGTAATATACTAAAATTATTCTAGTTTAGTTCATTATGTAATGTAATGAATATTCAACTATCATGATTTAAAATTAATGTACGAGAAGTTTTCATATTTGAAATACCATTATTGTTGATACTACCCTCATATTTATAATTATTTTTCCTTTAATATCACATGACATTGACTCGATGTAAGCCAAAATTTGACCCTTTTGGGATTTTTTCCTTAGAAATCATGTAGTTTTTCATGTATAGATACTAATAGATAAGGTTTGGACAATGAATATATGTACATAACACCTATCCATAATCCCCAAAACATTCACATTTGATATTCCACCCTTATATCTCTCATTAATGATCCATACATATCTTCAAACTCCATCAAATCTGTTTGAAAAAAAATCATACACTCTTCTATTTAGTCACTAACAGACATGGTATACTAGAAAGGGAAACTAATACTTAATTACTAATCCAAGAACTATCGGAATAATTCATCTACATGTATTATATGTATCAATATAAAATTCATATCATATATTACATTCTGTATGATAGTAAACTCATCATAATATATAAATATTATGTAACCATATACTACATGATGTCATAACATTGGACAAATGACCATAAAATGAATATCATTTTCCGATAGATAAAAGAACATAAAATAATTGACAATTTTAATTGTAATATGACCTCAAATGTTATTTTGTTTCTAATTAAGTCTCACTAGACTATGTGGTTTCTAATTCAATTCATCAATATTTATACAAATCATTATTAATGGGATTCATCTTAACTCCATAACAATAAATTTCTACTTTGATGAATAAAAATTCTCAAGTTTCCAGCTATGTGGCTTAAGAAATTGGAATATGAAACTAGTAAATGGGATAATGATGAGAAATCAAACATAAAAATTATCACATCAGTCCATGATATTGATTGATTAGTCACAAATATATGGTCAGCAGTTTATGTATTGGGAAAAAATTTATAAATGTGTCATAAGTCTATGTTAGGGTCCTAATTTTTTTATAATAACTCTAAAGTGAAGAGTTGGTCCACATCCTTTTAACCAATGAAAAAAATGCATCACTAGTATCTCACATCAATTACATACCATTGAAAAATATATTTCATTGACCCAATAGAAGTGGTTTTCAGAGAATGTTCCGAATAGTATCTCATGTGCGAAGATGGATGAGCATAAAACAATATAGTATAGGTCTCCATAGAAAATTGAGAGCTAGAGATGAATGAAGCACATAAGTATTACTCTATATAACTGGGGTACATAATCAATTCATTTAAAACAATTAATAACATGTGGTAAACGGATAAAACTGACGATTTTATATTGAATTTTATTTCAATATGTGATATGGTTTATTAATTAAAAAACGCGATATAAATTTTCACAACATTATAATGATAAATCATATTTTTTTAATTAATTATTGAAAACATTGTATTAAAATTCCAAGTAAATTTTAACCAATTTGAATATAAGTCATTAATATGGACACAAAACTTCTAATTTTCTGTTTATTGATGCTTAGATGGTCTAGATATGACCATAAAAATATTGATATATATTTTTATTATCAATAATTTATAATGAAAATTATATCTAATGAAATTGGGATTGAAATGTCAGGTGTGTGGGTCACACATCCATGAATGGTGGCTACTCTATTCCAAGGGATTTGGTTTGAATAATCAAATGAATGGTAACAAATTTATATGTCATATAAATTTTATAGAAAATATTTACAAATAAATTAATAAATATATATATATATATATATTAAAGCTAGTAGATTGTCTTATCAGAATTATTTCTTAAACCACCTGATTACTCTTAGAGTGGAGGGGACCTTTGTAAACTTCAATGAAAATATTGGCCTAGGTATTTATAGTTTTTTATACTTCTAGGATATCATATGTAAGGAACATTTCCCCAAAAACAATTGGTTTTGTCCAACTGTTACCATTTCACAATCACTTACTACCCCACCTGTAGAAATTTATATGTTGACCCTCTATTGGTGCGGTCCGTTGCAACCCTGGCCATATAACTGTGCCAAAAACCCCTTTTGATTTTTTTTAAATATTTTTCATATCATGGTAAATATTAAGGGAATTATTAAAACTATTTTTTTTCTCTATATGATATTAAATATCAACTTTTTAACATTGATAGATGTGATGAAAAATAAATAATGATATTCTAATAGAGGTTTTAAATTTTTAAAAATTCCCCAAAATACAATTTAAAAAAATATATATATTTTTAAAATATTTATGCCTTTAAATTGTTCATGATCTATGAATATACATTTTATATTTTGAAATTTATTTATATATTTAATTTTTTTCTTTTTATTGAAAATATGCAATAACTTATTATTTAACATTATTATTTAATATTATGTCACTTATACCTCTCTCTTTAAAAGTATAGAGGTTTTGGTTTCATCATTTAAAAGAGTAATTGTAGTACTTATATTTTGAGTTCTAGTCACCTATTAGTGACTGTATATTGATATAATTAGAGTTTTATCGTAAAAAAACTCTAGTAAAGAGTTGGTGTGAAAAAAACAATACAAATTTCGGTATGTTTTAAAAACATTAAAATTGGATTTAGGATATGACTCAAGAAATTACCCTAGAGTCTGAGTTGGTATATCATTTTATCATTAGATAGTCAGTTAGATAACACACCATGTTCATGTCATTGTATATTTATCATGTAATGTTTGGTTAATTATTTATATATGTTATGAGATTATTTTATCACATGGGATTGTTAAGGAAAATGGATTGATAAATGTAATAAAAATGAGTGATTAATAATTTCTTTTTTATTTACTATTACGGATTTCAGCAATATCACATACTATAAAACATGATAAATAGAATCATATTTCATTCTCTAGGATGTAAATGAAACATAAAAAATACATTACAGAATATATAATATTAAAAACACATTCCACCACTCACGTTAGTTTGAAACCAATGATTAGGTTGATCAAAAGTAATAGTAGAGGGTTTGTCATTCTATTAGGGTGTTTTAACAGGGGTCGTCCAATAAATTTAATAAAATTCGTATTATTGAAAACATTTCTTCCAAGATATATCTTTTAATCGTTTTTATGAACCATATATTACTATTGTGTAGCACTCAAAGAATAAAATAAAAAACATCAAAATTTTAAATCAATGATATATTTGAAGATGGTTAAGGAAAACATAATGAAATTAAACCCATGAACATTGTTTATACCACAATCCTTAAATGGTGTTATCTAGTAAAGTTCCCCATGAATGAAATCCTTGAATAGGAACACCATATATTCCCTTTTTATGATATACTATTTCATATTAACCCACACTTCATTAATTCCATAAAGTAAAATCAGTAATTGATATGTGATCCATTATGCATGTAAATAATATTATTTGACATGAATCACTTTAAGAAACATACCATTTCCTCATTATTTTGAATCATTAAAAACAAAAATACATTTCTATTGTATCTTACATAGATTTTATTATAAGTAACATATTTCTATTAATGATTCATTATTCTTCATACTTCCTTTATAAACTCCCTTCACATTTTAATTTCTACAAATCATTAAATGATATTATTTGATCATTCATATTATTATGAATTCCATTATTGAATGATTAGAAGTAAAATAATTCATCCTCAACATGGATTAACGAAAAAACCCCACCGTATATCATTGATTCGAATCATCTAGATAATAATTAATTTCATGTTATTTCATATTGAATTATTATATTAGATCAAATTTTCACTGTCCAAATTTCTTAAGACTCTTATTGTACCAAATAGACTAGGATTATCTTAAATTATGGAGAGTATAATATACTCTAATTCAATGGAGAATGATGTAATTCTTGTTTTTTTGTCACCTTAGGATTAGGAAATATGGTGTAATCATTTTCCCCTCTGGTTTTCATTTTCTTTATAATTATGTAATATCGATATTCATAAATGTTTTTATGCATGATTTTAGATTTTGAATGATATATATAAACAGAATTAATTCTCTATGAAAAATAAACTGAAACTAAATAAGTTTATTCCTCATATGATCAATCCACCATGATTTATTTAGATCCTAGTGCGAGAAACCCACTTGACTGTACTATACCTCATAGATGGACTGTATGACAATTATATCAATTTATAGAGAAAAATTATTCTTTTCCATGTAAATACAACATTCAAATACCCAATTCCATATTAAAAGAATTTTATACCTTTATAATGGTTACTCAACTATAGTATAAGAAGACATTCATCGTATTTCATCCATTTTGAGAATGTAACCTTACATTACATCCTTAAAAAATGAGATAAGGGAAAGTGTAAATCCATTGAAACATTAATACCAAATTACACAATAATTTTATGATATTTTTATATTAATAAGACACACATATAGATGTTATAGAGGATTTTTTTACACATATCAACAAAGAAATTCCTTTTATTAAAATATAAGGATAGCATGTCACCGACCAGATGTCTCCAACAACCAAACTAGAGAACCCTTTTTCATTCCACAACAATGATACCCCAATTAATTCATTATAAAATATAGTTTTGTCATAGTAAATCCATACTTGAATACATATATTTTTCGGAAATTTGTAATGTCGACATAAATGTTGTGTTTTGACCATCCATTTATAGTAAAAACTATAATCAAGATTGAATTATCTAAATATCCATATATAGCATTGTGGAATTATATAAAAACGATTTGAGAGGATTCATATAATTTATTCACTATATATGATGCTAAACACAAAAGATTTTTAGGTTATTAGTTAATGTCCTTTACCTACATTTTACTCTCATCATAGTGAAAATGGTATAACATGAGTTTTAGATAATTGTGTAAGAGTCTATTACAAATATAATACACCCTGGACTGGGTATTCTAGATGTATTTGTTGAGTAATACATCGATTTGAATAATATAGGTTGTTTAATTTATGTTGATCATAATAATAATTTCTTGAATTTTTTTAACAATATAAAATTACTTATCTTCTAATTTTATATTATTTCAATAATGGAATGGAATATCATTGAATTGCTAATTTCTTTTGAACAATGAACATTTCCCACCATACTTTTTTTTAATATTTTTATAGATGCAAGTAAATAACATTATTTAATGAAAATATGTATTATGTGTAGGTATCCCCACTACTAGATGATACCCCTCAAGAAGAAAGTGTGGGTGAAAAGGATTTTACAACATAGACATGTATTATAAAATTTATGTTTACACATTAATTTAATCATCAATGTCCAATGAAATATGTCTAAAAAATTATTATACTATTACATATCATCTATAAGATTTTTATGAGGAAACATTTTTAATGACCCATTATTTTAATTAGATAAAAATCCAAATGAATTTGAATTTTCTGTTTGGTGGAACATATGTTTTGAAAACCGATCTTCATAATGTAATTATGAAGTTTTTAACACTTAAATGAGTTTTTTTTCTGACTTGGGGGAAGTAATCAGGGGTTCCCTGTGTGCTCTATTTAGTTTTGGGAGTGATATACCCCATAAATAAATGGTATGGGTTGTCATATATAGTAACACAGTTTGCCTTAAACAATGTGGAACTCAACAACAAATCGTATGACTTATAATAGGTGGGTAGAGGTTGTGTGTATGAGATTTTAATTTATTCCAAATACGTTCTCTTATACATCATGGTTAGTGTAAATTATGTAGTACAATCTCACAATTAAATGAATGGTTGGAACAGGGTTATGAAAACAATGTGGCCCAACCATGCATGGTGGTTTCTTTATGTAGTGGGAGATGCGTGGTTGTTGTATAGTTTGGCCAAAACATGTTTCCAAACCATGTGACATAGTTTTTGAAGTTTATATGATAATAATTACATAAATTATTTTCAAAATTCATTTATTATTTTTCTATATTCATGGAATCTGTGTGATGCTCCTCTCTTTCATGGGTTTCTCCTCCTCAACCCTAATATCAGTTTCTCAATATCTTCTCCATCTGTGGATGGATTTGATCATTATTGCTATATATTGATCCAAATAAATAAGATATATATTAATTTTGTTTCATTAGTCATTTATTTTGGTATTGGATGCACAATTTTGGTGTGATCCCATTTTACCTAATGTCAGGGAAGATGTAGGTTTCTCATATTTCATCCAAACCAGACTGAATCAGATCCTAATAATAAAAGTACAGATTGAATTATGTATGATTTAGGTGGTATATGATTTTTTCAAAGAATTTAAATTGTTTTATTACTATTTCCATTGTGCCACATGTCGACCTTCGTTGAGCAGAACCTCTTAATTGAGTTTTCAATATCAAATTTATCAACGCACCTAGATACACTCCCCATGATCCTTGTTTAGTATATAAAGAATTTTGAACATGAAAAGGAAAAAACCATATGTGTATCTACGTAAAAAGAAATATTTAAATTAAATGAATTATGTATTAGAATGATTTTTAAGTGTTCTATATTCTTTAATAAGGTAATTTTACAATTTATTAATGCATGAACTAAGTGAAATAATGATCAATGTACTTTTGTTTCCATGTTAGGAAGCTCGCAAAATCATTACATTTTTTTAATTATGTTATGAATAATGAAATTATTTTCAATTATATTTAATTAATTGTTTATAATTAGTTGTAGGATTTAATATTAAAACCCCTCGGATGAGGGGAAGTGTCTTCAAAATTACAAAGTGATGTGTAGTTGTTTATAAAGTACTTGGATTAATGATTTATACCTTATTATATTCTTATTTTTATTTCTACTATATTTCATGTTTAGGATAAGACCTATAATGTCATTGGAAAATGGATTTTCACCAATATAAATGTTCATAAATTCATTACACCTTCTAATTGGTTGGATTAGACCATTGCCTAAAGAAATGGCTTTTGAGTCAAGCTCTAACTAAGGGATTGAATGACTTATAAATGAATTTTCACAACTAGGTAAATTCCCATTTGTTCATGGAGCCTTCTAAGTGCCTTATAGGTCAATTAAATTGAATATCCATATGTTTTTAAGTTAAATTGAATGTATTAAATGGAATGGAATTCAATGAAGGAACTAACTACATAAATGATTCTTGATGTTTTAATGATATGGCTTGATTATATTAAGTTGTTTCATTGAAATGGAATAGTAATGGGTGGAAATGACACTTTATTTGGTGTATTAATAAATACATAACTGTTTCTTATTATTATAAATGAAATTAACTTAGTTATGCATAGGATTATTAAATTATAAGAATGAGTGGTAATGCCTCATGCTTATTTTGTTATAAATATTATTATTCCTTATAAATAGGTTGAGGAATATTGTTTGGGTTCCATTATTAATGGTGGAATAATTCTCCCTTACATTGAGTGTTGAGTTAATGGTTCCTTTCACTATTTACATTATTAGAATGGTGGTCCTGACACACTTTGTTCTCGAGAGAGTGTTGTCATGGTAGCACAATAATCACATTCCTAAGTGTTGAAATAAAGAAACAATCACCATTTCAAGTGACCTGAATGGTTTCTACCACTCATTATGAGATATAGATCATGTACCCTCTATTGGTTCTTATATGATTTTTTATATAGCCTATAGATGGCTATGTTATGCTTGGTACATCTAGTAATTAGTATTCCAAGTAAATGTCCACTTACGTCCGCACGTACTTGATTCATATATGTGGATGAAATATATAACTATACTATATATATTGTAACAATATATATAGTTATAGATCATAATCCGTATTCTGACCACGAGATGAAGTAGGTAGAGACACCATGTTTAATTTAGGAACCTAAGCGGACAATTGTTTATTTGTTTTGTTCTGTTTATTATTACATATATATACACACTTCCTTAAATATTATTAATGGATTCAATTTATTTTTAGACATCATGGGTGATATCCTATTATTATTTATATCTCACACCCTATATGGGATACCATTGTACCAGGGTAACCAAGTGGGCCTTATGTAGATAAGACCGTGGATTGTTTCATGTACTCTCCTGCTTATACCTAAGAGTTAGAAGCACATGACTGAGTTGAAGCTCAGGATGCTCTTAGATATCAAACATTTCCATTATATGTTATTTCATTACATTGAATTTTTATGTATCTTCTAGCATGTTATATTTATATTGGTCTAGATTATGTATCAAAATCAATAAATGTATGCATTTTTTTTTATGGGTGTTGTCCATCTTTTGTAAAAAAATTATATTATTATTTAGATTCATTAAAATTTATTTATTATTTATTTTGTTTTTTTAGTTATTTATTATCTGTTATACCTTTGTGATAATATGATATTAGGGTATAGTCTCCACAAAATCACCTCCTATGACCCTCACTGTTAGTCAGAAGCCTCTTGCACAGGGGGAGACACCCTTGAGGCCATGTGACCTATCCGTCTGTCCACTTCCGTATTGATGAGCTGGGTCAAGAAAATAAAATGTGGAATTAAATGCATTTTTTAAATTTATCTAACTATTTTGGGATGGTAGGTTTGAGACAATGAATGTATTGGCACTTAGTATATATTCATTCTGTGGAGTGATAAACACATGTATGGGGAACTGTCCAAATGTGTAGGGCTAGGATTAGTGATTATACTGTTCAATGATAATATTGATTATGATTTCTCTATGAGTGATTTCTGCACTTTCAGCTTTTTATTTATTTATGATATTTAAATTTATATACCCATGGCATGGTATGGTAAGGGTGAAGCATTTCATGCATCATTATAGGCACATAGAAATTCACATATGATTCATATTAAATTACATGTAGTTGAATTTTAGACATACTATATATTTTATTTTTATCCTTGAGTGTATGCAATTATTTTGATTTAATTAACATGATTACTTATATAACATGCTTAGTTGAATTATATTCCTCACTACCAACTTTTTTAGAATGTGATTCCTTGTATCGGGATTTTTTTATATAGAATTTTCTTATATGATCACTACCTATAATGTCATTCTAGATATGTTTTTGCATAAATGGTTGCATGGGATGAATTTTTTTGGTTTTGATTAAATGGTAACAAATTTTTTGTTGTATGGTGTATGTCTACATTATAATAGGGAAAAGATAACCTATATACTTGAACAATCTCTTGATCCTTGTTTATAGATTACAAATATTTTTATGTGAAAGGATAGTAAATTTTAAATTTTAATGTCTTTTGGATTTGATTAATGGGAGGAAAATTAAAAATGTAAAGTGTATTGGTGGTTAATGTATTTGTAGATTTCCTCCCATATAACTAAACAATTTTGTTTTTGATCATGAAATATTTTATAATTGTAAATGGGAAAGATGTTTAAATTTGAAGTAAAATGATTTATCTATCTTACGATGTCTTGTACCAATATTAAATTGGGAATAATGTCCAGCATGGATAAATACATAAATTAAAAAATTTACACAAGTAGTTCAATTGGGGTATGAATCTTCTAACATAACCTTATGTGGTTGTTTTGAAATTTTTTATAAATTATTCATCCACTATTGGGTTTCATTTTGATGAACACAGACTGACATAGAAGGACCCTTACATTTATCCTTATCTATTATGTCTAATATTGAATATAAATCATAAATGTATTTATTATGAAGGGATTCTAATAAATGGTTAATGTCTAAAGAAAAAATTTGATAATAATTTATTGTTTTCATTTGATTTTTTATAAGTATTATTAATTATTATATATTGATTTGAATTGATACGATGACTTGAAAATGGAACCTTAAGTGGTGACCATTGTTTAAACCCTTATGTATGCATAATTTTGTATCTATTTGATTTTCTATGAAATAGAAAAATTGGTATTTTCAATCAGACATTAGTTTTAATGTGTGCATTTAATGATATGCTCTTGAACTAGGTGGATTTATGTTTTGTGTGAACTAGTTTTAGGTTCGACATATATGATTTTTGAAGGTCTATCATGTGGTAGGTATCACCCCTAGAGCATAAATTTCAAAAACAATGATGTGATCTTTCTGACATTTTGGTGATATTATGGTGTCATTGTCCATAGTGGTATTTTTAAAATCAAAATGAAAACCTTTTTCTAATGGTTATTAATTGTATTATTATATTTTCATTTGGTAATGAGCATCGAGTAATGCTCGGTTTCAGTAAGTTAGACATGCCAATGGAATGTTTGAACCTTTCTTATATCTCATAAACATTTTTTATTTCATTGAGAGACTCTGTTGGTAATTATTATGTTTTATATATTTATGGAATAATTCATGTTTGATATAGGTTTTGTTTGGGAAATAAGATACTTGAATGAATATGGCTCACCACCCTATTGGTAGTATCATAGATGGGTTTTTTTCATATAATATCTGCATAGTATACATTGAAATATGTGGTAGCCATCATGTTTCTAAATGGTTTAATGAACCATTTGAGTAAAATGGAATTGTTAATCCTTGGGTTGTTGATTACGGTCTTGGGTTATCTCTATAGTAGAGTGTCATGTTCAGTATTGGAATCAAATTCATCCCAATTATTTGGACAGAGTTTTTAGAGGATAATATTTTTTGACATGCTGGATAGTTGTGTCTTGGGTTCCATGACAAATGTTCAGATATTTTGAAAAGGTGATCATGAATCAAAGTAGAAACACATGTATGTTTAATGTGTTTTAGATCTAATACACTAGTAATGTAACGTCCCGGGTCCAGGTGCAACCGAGAGGTACCCCATACCCAGTTGCTCACATGGCCTCAAGCGCATTTCCTCGGGTGCTAGAGGTTGCCGACTTGCTGTGAGGGCCTTAGATCTGATAGGGGGAAACAATTCCCTTATTGGAAGAGTGACACATCATATGTAAATTTGATAACATTAGTATAAGAATTAATAATACCATACAAACGTAAACAACAGGTGACTGGATGAAATAAACTGGAGAACATATATAAATAATGCATGATAAATATTTATGGGAAAACATCCAAAAAAATCACAATGCTGGAATACATTACTAAATCAAAGTAAAAAAGAAAAGAAAGTTAACATATCCTTAGCATCGCAAGCCTCAGCTTGGTCTCACTCTCTCCATATCCAAAACAGTAAAGTTCCTGATGTATAAGGGCGCTTTCCCTTATCTAGATATGCAATGATATAATCTGTTTGGGCTCAAAAGCATTACCCAAAGAGGGTGTGAGACGAATCTGAGTAGGAAACCACCCAAAGAACTATGTCTAATTGTTAGTGAAAATATATGGTAGTAATAATAAAATATTAGAAATAAACAAGGAATTACTCATAATTACACAATCCTAATGTTTCCTTTACAATCATTTACATTTAATTATTTAATCATCCAAAAAAATACAAGCAACCCTATGGGTGGTTGTTAGAGCCTAACTCCTCTAGTTCACCATACAAGAAAAGATATATCAATGACTCTCTGAGGAAGCACTGACCATCAATTCCCCCTATATTCATGTGTCAACAAAGACTCTCTAAGGAAGAACTCACTTTCAATTCCTCCTATAGTCTTTTAATGGTAAACTACTAATGCTCTGGTGAAGAACTCAATGCCAATTCCTCCTATGGACTCATAATGAAACTATAGAAACTCTGAGGGAGCACTCTACATCAATCCCCAAAATAGTATAGTCATGTGATAATCCTAACAGACACTCTGGTAATGGCCTCAATGTCAATTTCCCTTATGGTCTCACTACACCAGGTTCCCATAGCCCCTTGTAAAGCAATAATGCAAAAACTAAAATTAGCATCAAAGTTAATCCTCAATAACTACTTATCTAATAAAACTACAACATATCATAGCATGTTAGATAATTATCACTCCATCCTAACAAAACTAGGCATGTAAAGAAAGAAGCATCTTAAGAGGTAAGGCTAGACCAAATGGCCAAAAATTAGAAAACATGATAAAAACATCTATAGCTTGGAAAAGATAACCCTTTTCTCAAAAATTAACCTCTACCAATAAAACAAGGCTTAACAGGCATAAAAAAGGGCTAAAACCAAAAACACACAATACCCTGAGTAAATTTATTGGGAACATTTTCACATATAACTCAAGGAATAACTACGGAAAGGCACAAAACACCTACCTTGTCATCGTGAAATTGATAAACGTGAACCTCAGGACTTGAATTGCCCTAGAATTCCATAGATATATAAAAATGCTAAAAAATTTCAACATAGGATTTCACATTAAAGAGAAGAAATCAGGATATGAATTTCAATAGCAAAGGATTACTCACCGATGTGATTCCAACGTAATCGACAGTAGTCGATTCGGGAACAGATGGGGAGTCGGGTGCTCTGAGTAGATTTGCAAATGTACGAATGCTCATGGATGAAATATGTTAAGAATAAGTGTGTTCTGTCCATCAGATGTGACCCTAGTCTTTTTCATAAAATAAAAATAAAATGCAAGTAATGTTCATTAGAAGCACACATCATGAGCTTTCCATTTCCGGCCACAACATTCGGGAGTCTCCATGCCACTGCACACGACCATTCACTCGGTAGTTACCCGGCCAATACATGGTCACCCTCAGTAACTGAGTACATAGTATGTACTCCTAAAATATCTAGAAACTCCTCTATCCTCAATAACAACTAGAAGGAATGGTTCATACCTAAAAATAATATCCAGGTTCTCACAAACATCCCCCCTTAATGAAATTCATCCCCAAATTTACCTAGCCATGTGGTGTGGAAGAAGAATCCTCGAACATCTCCACCCACTACGATCGTACATCGGCCTCCCTATCCCATGTCTCATCCTTTAGTCACCTATGATACCAAAGAAATTGTACCAGAGGAACAGAATGGCCATGGAGAACCTTCACACATTGATCAAAAATCCGGATCATATGCTCTTCAAATGATGTGTCAAACTCTAGCTCAACTACCTCTGGTAGAAATTCATGAGAGAAGTCTGAGAAGTAATGCCATAGCTGTGAAACGTTGAAGATGTTGTGCATAGCTTAGTAACTCTGAGGTAACTGCAGCTGATAGGCATCCAGCCCAACCCTTTACAAAACCTCAAACGGCCTGACGTATCTCAGCAAAAGATTTCCCTTTCTTCAACTCATCCTATGTCCCAATATTGTTTTGACATGTAGAAAAACCTAATATCTGACCTCGAACACAAGTAGTTGTCTTGGTGGACCATCAAAAAAATTCTGTTGTAACTATGCAGTAGCCATCCTCTTCCGAATCAACTCTATCTGAAATGTGGTCTCTGGGACAAGATGAGTTCTAGCATAGCTGCCTCTACTTCCCTTAGAAATCATAAGGGAGATCAACATGGTTTACCAAAAAAATCATTATAAGGGGCCATCTGAATAGTTTCTTGGAAATAATTATTGTATAAAAGCTCTACACGAGGTATGTGGTTCTCCCAAGAACCTCCAAAATTCAGGACGCATGCTCGAAACATTTCCTCAAGTACTAGAATCGTATGCTGGTACTAGACATCTATCTGGGGGTGGTATGTTGTACTCCGGAGTACCTGTATACCTAAATCCCTCTGTAATCCTTTCCTGACCCAAGATGTAAAACGTGTGTCCCTATCTGAAATAATGGAGTGCAGAAATCCATGTAAACGTGCAATCTCCTAGATGTACAGCCTTCCAAACACTTCAACACTAAAGTTCTCCTTAATCGGCATGATGTGAGAATCCATCACAAGTTTTTAAATGACATCCGATACTCCATCATTCCGTAAAGGTGACCTCAATTAACCTATCACGAATCCCATCATGACATCCTTCCACTTCCATTTTGGAATGGTTAACTACTAAAAAATCCCTACTAGTTACCGATGCATCACCTTTACCGGCTAACAGGTGGAACACCTCATGAAGAAACCAGCAATATCTCTCTTCATACCTGGCCACCAATACTGATGATGTATATTACGATACATCTTGGTAACACTAGGTTGAACTGCCCAAACTGAGGAATGAAAGTCCTATATCAGCTCCTCACGTATGTCTATAGACACCCATACCGACCATTAAAACACAATATATCATCATTGACTATGGTCAATCTAGGAATATGGTCCTCTCCTAACACACTCTATCATAGTTGTAGGCCATCGGAATTTGATAGATGCATCATTCTAATTGGATCATGAATAGTAGAGGTAATAGATACAGAAGAAAGAATGGTCTTCCCATGTCTATCACACACCTCCAAATGCATCTCAAAGAACAGACCCAAAAGTTTCCACTCACTATTTTCCTCCTGACCTATAGGTATTTGAGTCCTCCTGCTCACCACATCTGCCACAACATTTCCTTTCCCATGCATGTAAGCAAGTATAAAGTCGAAGGACTGAATTTACTCATCCCACCTTCCTTGTCTCAGATTTTGATCGCACTGAGTGATGATATACTTAAGTCTTTTTTGGTTGGTTAAATCCACCAAATGATCTCCTAGATGATAAAGTCTCCAAAATCATAAATTGTGGACAGACAGAGAAAAGTCAAGATTTTGCATTGGGTAGTTCCTCTCATGTGGCCTCAACAGCCGATACCCGTCTGAAATGACCCCTTCTCCATATATAAGCACTTCCCCTAGACCGATTCCTAATTCATCACAGCATAAAATATAGCTCTTTTCATGCTCTGGAAATACTAGTATCAATGACAAAGTCAACCTCCTTTTAATATTATGAATGGATGGCTCACAATAATATGACCACAAGTACGTCACACCCTTCTTATTAAAGCTCGTTAGTGGCTCTTCTAATCATGAAATGTCTTGAATGATATGTCTGTAGTGACCAGCCAGCCCTATAAAACCTCTCACCTCATAGACGTTCTTTGTCTGCTCCATAAAAACTAATTCTCTAAATTTCTCTGGGACTATTGGTACTCCCTTGTCTGAGATAACATGACCAAAGAAGTGAATTTGTTTCATCCAAAAGTGGTATTTTGAGAGTATAAAATATAATTGATGCTCTCTCAGTGTACATAAAATGATCATTAGATTGGTGGAATTGTGGTGTAGTGTGTGGGAGTACTCCAAGATATCATCCATAAAGAATACCATGAATGAATCCATGTATGGATGGAACACTCAGTTCATCAGTGCCATGAAGACAACAAGTGCATTTGTGAGACAGAACGACATAACCACATAGTCGTATGGACCATACCTTCTCCTAAAGGCTATAAAGGGTATATCATATGGTGTAACCCGCAAAGAATGATACCCATAACTCAATTCACTCTTCGAGAACACCCAGGATCCTCATAGATGAACAAAGAGATCATAAATCCTAGGAAAATGATATATGTTCTTGACCATCAACTAATTTAACTTCTGATAACCCACACAATGTTTGAGGGTACCATCCTCCATCTACACAAACAGGAACAGAGAATCCCATGGAGAAGTAGTAGGTCAAATGAATCCTTTTTCCGGCAACACCTCCAACTGCTTCTTGAGATCCTGCAACTCTGGTGTTGCTATCTTATAAAGAGGAATGGACATCGGTGCCACTCCTGGAACAAGCTAAATAGAAAATTCCACCTCTTACTCTGGAGGAATAATATAAAATTCCTATGAAAATAAATCCCTAAAATGATCCACCACAAGAGGAAAGTACTTATCTAAAGTCCCTTGGTCATCCAGATATAGACTAGAAACCTTGGGTGTAACTCTACCCAACCCAGGATGCTCGGGTCCCGCTCTACTCTCCTGAACATCCAATTTTACGTTATGAAGAAATGATCATCCATTTAGTTATGTGAAACTCACCCTATGATGATAGTAGTTAACAAAAATATGGAATGGAAGAAACCAGTCCATTCTGAGAATGACATCATAACCGGTCATCTCTAGGACCTAAAGGACTCATAAGATGTGACACCCACCAACCTCGAGAGCGAACTAATTTCACTAACGTACAATAGTCATTCTTTTGCCCAACCAAGTGTCTAGTATCAAGATATCTACAGAGGAAAGGATAAAGATATCCAGGATCTCCACAATAGTAATAGATATAAAGCTATCGGAATCCCCTATATTGAAAATAGCAGAATCTAAGACTAAGGAAACTAGGATCGTACCTAGAAATTTATAGGGTCCAAAGTGCATCTCCTATTGGGTCTACTCCACTATATAATAGGTTTACTATTTATGAAACCAATGGAATCACCTTGGTTCATGGATGGAATCTAGTGGGAAATCATGAACAACCAAGGAAGTGCTTTAGTGGTAAAGGATTCAGATCAGTTAATGATGATGCATCAGTAAATGAATATGGTATTCATTCTAGTAGTAAACCAATAGTGGTTTGATTTTTCTTATATTGGTTTTAATGTTTCTTATAAACCATTAAAATACGCTTAGTTTACTCTCATGAAAGTGACAAGAATTCCCCCACTCATGACTTCTCCATGAAGTACTAAGAGAGCATTGATCATAAACTATAATGATGTTTTAAAGGATATGGGATTGATAAATAATATTTATCTATGTTTAATGATGGATGCATGATTTTATTCAATTCATGGTTAGTCTCGATTGATACATAGGTTATATGTGTAGACATTCCTTGGAAAAACCCTTGGAAACCAGATTTTTTCCATTGTCTTGATCGTCACACGGATTCCCTTCTAGGCTCAGTCAATTATCAAATGTGGACGTAATTCTCTTGTACTAGTGGATCACTTGTAAACATGAAGTGTGGAATATATTGGATTGTTATTTTGACTCTATTTTAATGACTCGGAAGTTATCCCGATCTTGTGTTTGGCCTCTTTGGTTTTTTTGGGAGTGGATGACAATTGTAGTTTATTGGATTTGGTTCACATCCTTGATCATGATGAGACATGAAACATAAATTACTAGTATATGGTTTGATCATTGAAAATCATTGAAAGACTGTTATGGACCTTGGTGAACATTGTTGTGGAGGATACAAGATTCCTTGGAAGAGTCCATCACAGTTCCCTTGGATGTGTGCCAGCTGCCTAAGACGATCATTTTTTGAATGTTCATATAGAGTTCATCAACATGTAATTATCCATGTTCATGGTGTGTGGTTATATGGAACCTATATAAAGCACAACATCGAGTTAACGGTGAGTGTGGTTTAGGGTCAAAATGTTTTTTCATAGAAGGATTGTGCGACCAGATTCAATTTGGCCTATTGAGATTCAACCATTTATTTACAGTGAGTTTTCAATTAGGAGTTAGAATAATTAGGCTATCCCAGTAACAAAAATCATTCCTTGATCATCACTAGAATTCTTAGAGTTGTGCTTTGTAAGACAGTTCTGATGGTGGTGGTACAATGGATTATAATGGGATCTTTCCCATGTGAAATGCTAAGGTGGGGAGCACCATTGGCTATATGTTTAATGAAATTATTTCGTTATCATGTATCTGGATAAATGTGATTGATTAAGCTCCATTTTAGTGTTTCAGTTTAAAATTAACATTGGATTGGGTTTTTGTGGCTTATGCTCATTATGCTTGTTGTGTTCCTCAGAGGTGGATTGGGAATTTTGAAATGAAATGTTAGAGTTTAAAAAAGGCTTCATTAACCTTATAGGTTGATTGATGTTCTTGTTAGTCCCAAAGGAAACTTAGTGATATAGAGTTAAAAGGAAAGAAGGTTCTAATGACTCGTATTTTTAATCTGGATGAATATCCAAAGTAATTTTTTTTTTCATTTAGTATAATTTATGTTATGAAAATAGAGATTCAAAACATTATTCCAAGAGTTAAAATACTTGAATGTAATACTTTTAGTCTTTGATAAAGGACAGCGTAGTTCCTTGGGTGCTCTATTGAGTTATGGGAGAGCTAGATCCCCAAAATAAAAGGTTTTGGTGGTTTGATAGAGGCACATGGTTTGTCTGAATCTGTGCGGCCCGCAGTAGTAAACAGTATGACCTACAATAGGTGGACAAAGGAGGTGCGCATGACCTATGCATGGTTTACCAAAACTATGTTCATATCCCACGTTGGTATTTCCACTTAGGTAGTACCCTCACAATGGTCACCACATGGTTTGAACATGGTTAGAAAAATATTGTGAGGTGGGTTACATAAGCAGTCATATTTGCACATTTGGTGCATAGTTTGGCCAAACCATGCAGTGAAACAATGTGACCCAATTTTTCAGGTTGAAATGACTAAACATTTCTTAATGTGTTTATGAACGAATTTATTCTTTTCTTCTCCTATTATATGTTTTGTGGACCTCCTATCGTTCGTGGGTTTCACCTCCTCAAGCCTAATATAGGAATCTTTATATCTCCTATGTTTATTTCCTAATTTGATTGTTATTGGTATATATATATCCAAATCAGTAATCACTCGAATCATTTTATGTCATTCCTCATTCATTTTGGTTTCTATTGTAATATTTTGGTGCAATCTCAGTTGCTCTATTTTCTGGGTGGATGTATGTTTAATAGATTTATTCAAAATTATACTAAATTGGACAGTGAGATTATATATTTTCAGCATCCTTTGTAAAAAATATGTGGTCTAAGGATTTTCCATGAACGTATTTCCTTTCATGAATAATATTTTTTTTCCAATGCAATGCACTTTCCCCCAAGAATCACCATTTCATTGAGTTATTCATATCAAATTGATCAACACATTGAGAAAAACATCCTATGATCCTTTTCAATTAGATAGAGGATGTCAAATTAAACCACTTTCACCCATAGATGTGCCTTATTAAAAATACAATATGTAATTAAAACAATTAATGAATTTAATGCCTTTAAAGAGTTTGTATTTCTGTAATAATGCTATTTCTAAAATAATTAACGTACCTCTTAAATTCCATGATTATTCATGTACTTTTCTGTCCATATTTGGTTGCTCTCTTAAATAATTATATTTCTGAATTTGATTTATGATTTTTTAAATGACTTTTAAATATTTTAAATTAATTATTTATAATCAATGTCAAATTTTTATAATAAAACCCCTTGGATGAGTTGCACTATCTTCGAAATCAAAAAATGATGTGCGGTGTTTTATGATTTGAATGGATTAATGAAATGGTCCTTCTTTTTTTCTTGATGTTATAGCTGATATACAGAAATTTTAGTGCATGACCTCTAATGGAAATAGGAAATTGATTTTATTCCTTTATAAATGTTTATAGAACCATAGATCCTTCTATGTTCAATGTTTGTACCATTTCCTATCGAAATGACTATTAAAACAATATCATACTAAGGGTTTTTCTATAATTATAAATGGATTTTACAAAGTAGGTAAATTACTATTTTTTCATAGTGCCTTATATGTGCCTTATTGAGCTTTTAAATTTAATTTCCATGTGTTTATAACTTAAATTTAATGTATTAAAGGGTATGGAATATCATGATGGAATGACTTACTTAAATGATTCTGAATGTTTTAATGATATGGTGTGAGTAAATTGTTTTTTTCATTGAAATTGAATTCAAAATGGTGGAATGGCCATTCCATTTAGTGAATTAGTAAGTAATTTCTAGTTGTAACTATTATAAATGAAATAACCTTAGTTATGAATGGTCTAATTAAATGAAAAGAATGAGAGGTAATGCCTCATGGATATTTTTTATAAATATTATTACTCTTTATAAGTAGTAAATGGATGATGGTAAGGGTTATATTGAGCATAGAGGGATCACTCTCTATTACATCATGTGTTGATTTCTGGGAACCTCACACCATTGAAATCATTGAAATGGTGGGCATGATAAGACTCGTTATTGAATGAGTATTGGCATACATGGACACTCACCTCATTCCCAAGTGATTGACATGACATCACAGTAACTATATATAGAAATGGGCATGATGTACCCCACTAATTATCAGATTTAGGGCATGTTCCCTATGGTGGATATTATAGGATCAGTTAGACTAGTTGTGGATGGCTGAGTTACGCCTGGTCCATCTAGAAACAACTATTCATGTTATATATAAACTCATATCCTCGTGTTCATGGTTCATTTAGTTGGATGAAATATATAACTATATGTTATATACACACACACACACACAGATATATAGATATTTATACTATATATATAGTTACATATCAGAAAGCTTATTCCAAACCTTATCCAAAGAAATTAGAGTTTCGAGGTGTCCTTTGAGAACCGTAGCAGGATGTTGTTTTTTTATTCAATTATGTTTATAATTCTATATACCTGCACACTACCATGCTTAATATTCATGTAATAGATTTAGTTATATACCATGGGTGGTATCATATTGGGATTTATATATCATACACTTTTTAGGACACCATTACACTAGGGTAAATGAGTGGAACATATGATTGTAGGACCATGGATGGTTTCTTGTAATTTCTTTATTATACATGGGAGTTAGGAGCACAATCCTGAGATAGAGATCAATATTCTCATGGAGATCACCCATGGGGTTTTCTTGTATTTATCTTCATTTTAATGTAATATATCTTGTATCATCCTATACATTTATTGTTTTAGGTTACATATTATCACCTTTACATGCATGTATTATCGTATATTGGCATGGGCCATATTTTATACATAGTTTATATTATTAATATGTGAATCTATTATTTATTTGTTATTTCTTCAGCTAGTTTCTATTATTTTTTATAGGTTATACCTATTTTATACTCCGATATGTGGTTATAGTCTCCAAAATAACAACTTCTTAGATCATTTCAACTAGTCAGTAGCCTATGGCATATGGGTAGGCACAAGTGAGAAAATTTGACCTACTACTCTGACCACCAAATTAGTAGTGACCAAGGTCTGAATGTTACAAAAGTGTATCTATAAAGATATACGATTATAAATATGTTATGAATGTGTATTTTAGAATATGAAATATATGTTATTCATTGGGTATTATGAAAATAAATTATATTGAATAACTATAATAGTTTGGTTCAAGATGGTTAATTTCACCCCTAGTTTCAAAAAACTAAACCTTTCATGATTTTTTATGTAAAAATAGTGTTTTGGTGAGGTTTTGGAGATGTTTGGAATTCTGGGGGGGGGTCTAATGGTTAACGGTTGGTTAACAATTAGTGGAAAACATTAAACTACTACAAGAAACTATGCATAATGAGTTAAAGGATAAGGGCTAGCCACATTATAAGGTGAAAATTTTTTCTGAACCGTACGACAACCCAATTGAAAACATGAAAAATTGGATAGTCGAATTTTTCGTGGTTAGTTCATAGATCATCTAATAGTGGGGTCCAATAGTGTCATGCGGTCATTGAGGTAGAGTGTAATGACCCAAACTTTTTGAATAACAATTGTTTCAAGAAAATGTTTTTTTACTGAAAAATGCATCACATTGATAATGTAGAGAGTATAATTGAAATAAGACCATTGGGTTTCAACTATAGCATGACTGTTGTCCAATATGACCATGGGAAACTATCATCTTAATGTTAAGATTAGTGATTATAAATGGAAATGATAATGGGTATTATTGTAGAAAGAAGAGTTGATGGCCTCATCTAGTAGACACAGGCCATAAAAAGCCCATTTATCGGATCTTGGGAAGGATTTTGTGTCATTGGTCTTCGATTTATACCATGACCGTGTTGAACTTCAACACATTAATCTTGAACGAAATCTCTTATAGGATTAGTAAAATTTTATAGAAATAAAAATTTCATAAATGTAATTGGAGCCACCCTCAGATTCTATGAAGCGACCCCCAAAATCGGGGTGCTTAATGAGACATGATATACTTAACATTACATCATTACAAGATTAAATATCATGTCTCATCACAACAGAGGATCGCGAGGCTCGGGATTCTTGGAAACCAGCTGCTTCTGATTAGCTTCATTAATATCAACCGTGCCTGAAAAATTTTAAACAAAACGTAGGGTGATCAAAAATGCCCAGTAAGGGGTTTTAAAACATTTTATGAAAGTCCTTTTCTTATGTCCTTTTGAAACGAATAAATCGTACTTTGCTAAAACAAAACATTGTCATTTCTTAAAACATGAAAACCATCTGTGTTTGAAAACCACTTGCACAAAGAAGCACGTACTTGAATTAAGCTCTAATGTAAACATGGTCAGAGTGCACAATATAAGCAGAGTAGGAAATGCATAAATTTTAAAACAAGGTTACTTTAATTCCAAGGGAATTTCTATGGCTAAGTAGGAAAACATGCATATCATGGTTCGTGAGTAGGATGCAGTTCATTTAACAGTTTACCATATGAAAAACAGTTCTTGTCACATTAAGTACGGTTTCATGATCATGGGAGCTTTCAACTAGGGGTTGTCCTGTTAGTTGAACAAACCCCTGATTAACCTTTATCATTACATGTAGAGGGAAAGTATAATCCTGGACTTTGTCATGACTTTTCATCATGACCGTAAAACATACATAACGGGTCAAGGCTCACTGCCCACCCCGTTTCCTTTGCTCAAGCCAAGGCTAACTTGCCAGGACCGTCGCACATGATCGTCTCATGAGACTCTTGCTTTACCCAATGCATTGGAGCTCTATATAATTCTGGGTGCACCCGTCACATGTAAGTCCTATACATCCCTTACATATCTTGACATGGCCATTCGTTCATAGGGTTCCATGCATTCTTAATTAAACCCCATTTTCACATACTTGTTCATTATGTGAAGACCATTTAAACATTAAGAACCCGATGACATGCATTCTAAAACTTCATTCACATAACAAGTTACCTTGCATTTGAAAGCATGGGTTTCAAGAGAACGAACATATTACTTAACATTACATAACATAATAGTATCCAATTTAAAACATAGTCGTTTACACATATACTAATAAATGGATTTTGAGGGTTTTCACCCAGAACTATCTTATAAGAACTCTTTTATTATCACTTTAAGCAGACATAGGTACACATTTATGAATACATGTATATATTTGAAAAAAAGAAAATTCAAGGAGTCCATTTTCACAAAAATCCCCATTTACCCCAAGTAGTGATAAATGAATGTTCTCGGTTTCACGAGTTGAAAATACTTTCAATAAATAACATTTTTAAAATAGTTTTAAATTACTTACTATATCATTTTATAAAATAACTACGTTCAAAATTTCATAAAAATAAACCAGTGTCTGTGAAAGTAATACGCAAGCTTTTAAAATTAAAACATCATGCTGAGGTCGCTTGAAATCATTGAAGGCTGTCTGGGCCTACCCACTTAACGAAGCATGGGTTCACTCCCCAATTCCTTCCTGTTTACAACGGTGAAGCACCGAATTTTCCAAAACATTTTAAGCTTTCCTTAATTACATATATATTTTCTCTGGAGTTTTCTATCTTGAAAACATGTCGTTGCTTTAAAATTCAATTTCATAATGATTTATATGTAAATACATATTTATATAACAACCGATTCTTGAAAAAACTCAACCGAAATTAAAACAGGACCCTTTCCTTGCTTGGAGTGGGGATGCAGTCGAGGCAAAAGGATCCGAGGGTATAAACATAGAAGATATGCACATATATATATATATCCCGAATATGCTTATATACATATGAAAACCGAGGTATAACAAAAAATTATGAGAACAAGGTTCCACCCTCACCAGTACGGAGAGGAGAAGATGCAGCAGTGAAATCCGGTGCATAACCCTAAGATGTATATACATATATATATACATAACATCTATATATATATATATATAAAACAAAATACAAACATGAACCCAAACCGAGCTTCAAAATATCACCATTACCAGCACAGAGAGGAGGAGAGGATAACGAGGAATCGGGTGAAAAACCATAGAATGTTCTCCCATACACATAACACATATATATGGGTGTATATATATACAATACCGAAACTGTAACAGAAAAAGAAACCAGCAAAACCTTCTCCCTTACCTTAGCTCGACGAGGAGGAGGAGGAGGAGGAGTAGGGTGCAACTGCGGAACCCAGAAGCCAAAGGTATAAACAAAGAATATATGTATATATATAACAAGTATAAACGTGTATATAACCATATGCAAAGCCCGGTTGTTTTTACACAAACTGAAAAAAAGCAAACGACCCTTACCAGTTCGTCGAGGAGGAGGAAGGCCGGAGCTGTGTCTGCGTCGCCTGAAGGTCGGAGAGATCAAGAGCCGATCCTTCGGTCCTTGGTGCAACAGGGGGTTTAAAAAAAAGAAAATGAAGAAGAGGAAGAGGGAGACCTTGGGCGGGGCGAGGGGTCGGTGTCGACCTGTGGAAAGGAGGAGGCAGCCCGGTCTTCTTCGCCGGCCTAGAGAAGAATGCAACACCCTATGCTACTGGTACAGCGACAGAAAGAAGAAGAAGAGAAAACCGCGGGGAAGAAGAAGAAGCAGGGAAGAAAACACGAAAGGAAATGGACGGCCGAGATTAGGGGGAAGTGAATCGGGCTGCTGGGGTTGCGCCGCGGTTTTAAAAACATGGCTCTCACAGTAAAAAAAGAAAAGTTGTTTTTAATATTTTATTTTTATAGTATTAAACATTTTTTCCAGTTTTTATTATTATTGTCATAAAAAAATACCAATAATTCATAATATGCTATCTTTATTATTATTAAACCATTTTTATTATTTTAGTAAGAACATTGGTCAAATAAATTTATAAATTGATCAAAACATCTCATTATATGTACATACTTATATTTTTTTTGAATTTTTTTTATTTTAACAAAAAACGCAAATTTTAATTTTATTATCATTATTGTTAAACCCTATTCATTAACTTCATAGTATTTCATTATGATAAATAATGATCGAGAAAAATGAATAATAAAAACATAACACTAGTATATATATTTTAATTTCCCTTGCTAGCTATCTACCCTAATTTTCTTAATTAGATGATATCATTTAATGCAACTATATTTTATCACACAAACAAGTGTGTTGATGAAAATATTATTACCACGAAACACACAAGTGAAAGAAACCATAATTTGACGTAGTTTCTAAAATAGTTAATAAAAGGTTTAATCGTACGAGAAATAATACATCTAATTTGATGCAATAAGAATATATAACTTACAAAAAGTTTAATTGTTCAGATCAAAATGTAGTGGAAGAAGACAATAATATTAATTTTTCTCCATTTCAAACATAAAATAAAATTATTATTTTGGAAAACAAAAGTTAATTAACGTTGGTGTCATTTTAAAAATTAAGGAAAAACTACCCACTTATCATTCCGATCATTTTACACCCAACGGTCAAAATGAACATGGGATTCGTTGGGAACCAACGGTCGGATTTATGGTCGTTTGAGGTCCAACGGTCATCATTGGTGCTTATAAAAGGGTTTGGTCTCAGGTGTCCCTTACTCCAAGTGACCAAAGAAGAACGGAAGATGGTTCGTGTGATCCCCTTGGTGTTGAGCACGGTCGCGGTGGTGTCAGCCATACTTATGTTCCTTATGATGGATGCTCGAAATCCCTATCGCATCCTCGGGCTCCTAGTAGTTCTAAGCAGTCTTCCTGTCGTTGTAATTGGGTTCTTGGTTGGGATCTTTGGTTAGTGATGCTTTGATCGTGGAAAGTTGTAATCGTCAAGGTGTTTCTTAATAAAGGAGTACTTCATTCATGCTTGTTGTTATGGGTTTTCATTTATCTTCATTTTCTTTTTAGAGAACGATGGTCCAATTAATGGGAAACATATCATTACACGAAACTTGAATTCTCGGGTTGTTACATTATCCCCCCCTTAAAAGAATTGCGTCCTCGCAATTCTATTCGTAAAAAGACAAGAAAAAGACTCCGGTCGCACAACATTACCAAAACTGAAGGCCTGGATCGGTTAACGGAACCCCTAAACTGGTACACAACTCTGCTGTTTCCCTGACCCAGATACACTTTGAGCAATAAGACTTGTACTCCTTCTCATGGGCACTACACACAGGCTTCCACAGGGAGGCCCGTGCAATAAACAGCTCTGAGACGTCTGAGCGGACGAATCCCCTAGTAACCCTTCGAACATCATCACGCTCGAGGTAGTTGAGGGGGACGACGCGATTGAGAAGGCTGACGTTCAGGATCTGGAACATGTAGGCGGCTTTGAGGTTGTCGTCCTGAGCTGCTATGAGAAAGCAGGCTCTGGAGGAGAAGTTTCGTGCCATAGAGAAACACTGAAAAAGCCCTTCATGGTATCTCCCCCTTCGCCTATAGTAGAGAAGCTGGGTGGTGGCAAGGAGGTGGATCACATGTTCATTCTCCTGACATGCGCGGAGAATTTCCGGACTATTCGCTATGTCCAGTAGACGTTGACAGGACCCTCGTAAGTGGAGAAAAGAGGGAAAGTCCACCATACAAGTTCTGATCAAGATAACCTCTATTAACTCGTCAGGCAGAGACGAGAGGTTCATCTGACTTGCCATCTGGAAGAAAAGGTAAACAAGAGAGGTCACTTAACAACACTAAGAAGAAAGAGATCATAAACTTTTTAATTAAGAAGGTTTATACATTAAAGTCTGATTTTTCCAGACGGACACCACAAAGAGAGGCGAAACTCTCTAACTCCACAAACCATACACAAGATGAACATACAGGACTAAACTCATGGGAACATTTATAACGCCTCTTGAGTTTCGCGTGAGGGGTGTGGAGTTGGAAAACATCGGTGTACACCTCTTGCCTAAGAGACACACGTGTGGAATCATTCTCCAACGCTCTGATGTCCATTAACTGGCCCCAGAAACCATGGTGCAGGACCTGACACAGATAAGCCGCTCGGAGGTCCCCGGCAGCAGCAGCTTCTTGGAAAGGGTTATCTAGCATTATGCAAAATTCCTTGCCAGCTGTAAACACTCGGAAGAGTCCTTCGTGATACCTTCCCCGATGCGCATAAGAGGGAAACTGGGTCATCATCATCAGGAGATAATCCATCCCCATTCCCCGGTGGAGACTAAGCACCCTAGATGAGTTCGACACATCGTACAAGCGCTTACACGTCATGCGAATGTGTGCATAGTTCAGGAAGTTTTCACGGCTAACTAGAGACATAATATTCTCCAGAGCCTCGGTGGGGAGTGAAAAAAGGTCAGTAGGTACATCAGCCATATGAAAATCATAACGTTTTTACTTAATTAGTCTTAGCAATATATTTATATCACCTGGTTTTCCAGAGTTTCCTGAACCCATCCTCTGATACCAACTGAAGCGACCCCCAAAACCGGGGTGCTTAATGAGACATGATATACTTAACATTACATCATTACAACATTAAATATCATGTCTCATCACAACAGAGGATCGCGAGGCTCGGGATTCTGGGAAACCAGCTGCTTCTGATTAGCTTCATTAATATCAACCGTGCCTGAAAAATTTTAAACAAAACGTAGGGTGAGAAAAAATGCCCAGTAAGGGGTTTTAAAACATTTTATGAAAGTCCTTTCTTAAGTCCTTTTGAAAAGAATAAATTGTACTTTGCTAAAACAAAACATTGTCATTTCTTAATACATGAAAACCATCTGTGTTTGAAAACCACTTGCACAAAGAAGCACGTACTTCAATTAAGCTCTAATGTAAACATGGTCAGAGTGCGCAATATAAGCAGAGTAGGCAATGCATAAATTTTAAAACAAGGTTACTTTAATTCCAAGGGAATTTCTATGTCTAAGTAGGAAAACATGCATATCATGGTTCGTGAGTAGGATGCAGTTCATTTAACAGTTTACCATATGAAAAATAGTTCTTGTCACATTAAGTACGGTTTCATGATCATGGGAGCTTTCAACTATGGGTTGTCCTGTTAGTTGAACAAACCCCTGATTAACCTTTATCATTACATGCAGAGGGAAAGTATAATCCTGGAGTTTGTCATGACTTTTCATCATGACCATAAAACATACTTAACGGGTCAAGGCTCACTGCCCACCCCGTTTCCTTTGCTCAAGCCAAGGCTAACTTGCCAAGACCGTCGCACATGATCGTCTCATGAGACTCTTGCTTTACCCAATGCATTGGAGCGCTATATAATTCCGGGCGCACCCGTCACATGTAAGTCCCATACATCCCTTACATATCTTGACATGGCCATTCGTTCATAGGGTTCCATGCATTCTTAATTAAAACCCATTTTCACATACTTGTTCATTACGTGAAGACCATTTAAACATTAAGAACCTGATGACATGCATGCTAAAACTTCGTTCACATAACAAGTTACCTTGCATTTAAAAGCATGGGTTTCAAGAGAACAAACATATTACTTAACATTACATAACATCATAGTATCCAATTTAAAACATAGTCGTTTACACATATACTGATAAATGGATTTTGAGGGTTTTCACCCAAAACTGTTTTATAAGAACTCTTTTATTAGCACTTTAAGCAGACATAGGTACACATTTATGAATACATGTATATATTTGAAAAAAAGAAAATTCAACGAGTCCATTTTCACAAAAATCCTCATTTACCCCAAGCAGTGATAAATGAAAGTTCTCGGTTTCACGAGTTGAAAATACTTTCAATAAATATCATTTTTAAAACAGTTTTAAATTACTTACTATATCATTTTATAAAATAATTACGTTCAAAATTTCATAAAAATAATCCAGTCTCTGTGAAAGTAATACGAAAGCTTTTAAAATTAAAACATCATACTGAGGTCGCTTGAAATCGTTGAAGGCTGTCTGGGCCTACCCACTTAACGAAGGACTGGTTCACTCCCCAATTCCTTCCTGTTTACAACGGTCAAGCACCGAATTTTCCAAAAAAATTTAAGCTTTCCTTAATTACATATATATTTTTACTGGAGTTTTCTATCATGAAAACATGTGTTGCTTTAAAATTCACTTTCATAATGATTTATATGTATATACATATTTATATAACAACCGATTGTTGTAAAAACTCAACCGAAATTAAAACAGGACCCTTTCCTTGCTTGGAGTGGGGATGCAGTCGAGGAAAAAGGATTCGAGGGTATAAACATAGAAGATATGCACACATATATATATATATCCCAAATATGCTTATATACATATGAAAACCGAGGTATAACACAAAATTTTGAGAACAAGGTTCCACCCTCACCAGTACGGAGAGGAGAAGATGCAGCAGTGAAATCCGGTGCATAACCCTAAGATGTATATACATATATATATACATAACATATATATATATATATATAAATAAAAAAAACGAAATACAAACATGAACCCAAACCGAGCTTCAAAATATCACCATTACCAGCACGGAGAAGAGGAGAGGATAACGAGGAATCGGGTGCAAAACCATAGAATGTGCTCCCATACACATAACACATATATATGGGTGTATATATATACAAAACCGAAACTGTAATAGAAAAAGAAACCAGCAAAACCTTCTCCCTTACCTTAGCTCGACGAGGAGGAGGAGGAGGAGGAGTAGGGTGCAACTGCGGAACCCATAAGCCGAAGGTATAAACAAAAAATATATGTATATATATAACAAGTATAAATGTGTATATAACCATATGCAAAGCCCGGTTTTTTTTACACAAACTAAAAAAAAAGCAAACGACCCTTACCAGTTCGTCGAGGAGGAGGAAGGTCGGAGCTGTGTCTGCGTCGCCTGAAGGTCGGAGAGATCAAGAGCCGATCCTTCAGTCCTCGGTGCAACATGGGGGTTAAAAAAAGAAAACGAAGAAGAGGAAGAGGGAGACCTCGGGCGGGGCGAGGGGTCGGTGTTGACCGGTGGAAAGGAGGAGGCAGCCCTGTCTTCTTCGCCGGCCTAGAGAAGGAAGCAACACCCTATGCTACTGGTACAACGACAGAAAGAAGAAGAAGAGAAAACCGCGGGGAAGAAGAAGAAGCAGGGAAGAAAACGCGAAAGGAAATGGACGGCCTTGATTAGGGGGAAATGAATCGGGCGGCTGGGGTTGCGTCGTGGTTTTAAAAACGCGGCTCCCGCAGTAAAAAAAGAAAAGTTGTTTTTAATATTTTATTTTTATAGTATTAAACATTTATTCCAGTTTTTATTATTATTGTCATAAAAAAATACCAATAATTCATAATATGCTATCTTTATTATTATTAAACCATTTTTATTATTTTAGTAAGAACATTGGTCAAATAAATTTATAAATTGATCAAAACATCTCATTATATGTACATACTTATATTTTTTTCATTTTTTTTTATTTTAACAAAAAACGCAAATTTTAATTTTATTATCATTATTGTTAAACCCTATTTATTAACTACATAGTATTTCATTATGAGAAATAATGATCGAGAACATTGAATAATAAAAACATAACACAAGTATATATATTTTAATTTCCCTTGCTAGCTATCTACCCTAATTTTCTTAATTAGATGATATCATTTAATGCAACTATATTTTATCACACAAACAAGTGTGTTGATGGAAATATTATTAACACGAAACACACAAGTGAAAGAAACCATAATTTGACGTAGTTTCTAAAATAGTTAATAAAAGGTTTAATCATATGAGAAATAATACATCTAATTTGATGCAATATGAATATATAACTTACAAAAAGTTTAATTGTTCAGATCAAAATGTAGTGGAAGAAGACAATAATATTAATTTTTCTCCATTTCAAACATAAAATAAAATTCTTATTTTGGAAAACAGAAGGTAATTAACGTTGGTGTCATTTTATAAATTAAAGAAAAACTACCCACTTATCATTCCGATCATTTTATCCCCAACGGTCAAAATGAACATGGGATTCGTTGGGAACCAACGGTCGGATTTATGGCCGTTTGAGGTCCAACGGTCATCTTTGGTGCTTATAAAAGGGTTTGGTCTCGGGTGTCCCTTACTCCAAGTGACCAAAGAAGAACGGAAGATGGTTCGTGTGATCCCCTTGGTGTTGAGCACGGTCGCGGTGCGGTGGTGTCAGCCATACTTATGTTCCTTATGATGGATGCTCGAAATCCCTATCGCATCCTCGGGCTCCTAGTAGTTCTAAGCAGTCTTCCTGTCGTTGTAATTGGGGTCTTGGTTGGGATCTTTGGTTAGTGATGCTTTGATCGTGGAAAGTTGTAATCGTCAAGGTGTTTCTTAATAAAGGAGTACTTCATTCATGCTTGTTGTTATGGGTTTTCATTTATCTTCATTTTCATTTTAGAGAAAGATGGTCCAATTAAAGGGAAACATATCATTACACGAAACTTGAATTCTCGGGTTGTTACATTCTATCTCCATTTCATAGCTTTCTCTTAGGTCATTTGCATGTGTTATAAGGGGTTATGTAATTAGGCCTTAGTTACTTTGTTTAATCCCTTGGTATAAATAAAATTTGTATTTCATAATTTCTATATTAGGAATAACTTTTCTTAACAATGAATATTTTTAATCAAGAAAAATTTGATAAATTTATTTTAGAAGTTAAATTGTAATTTTTATAATTTTATTTATATATTGAGAATTTGTACGGTTAAATAAAAATAAATTCTGAATTTCAAATGTCTAAATTAAACTTTGAAGAATTTATAATTTTTTTCTATGAAGATTCAATTTTATGAATAGTATTCTTTGTATAGTGTTCTTAAGGAATATTATAAAATATTTTATTATTACAGATTTTTACTGTGAAAAGATTTTCAAAATTATGACACACACGGTTGTAATTAGGGTTAAAAATGTGGTCACATAAATTTTTTCTAGTGAATAGTAAAATTACCATATACAATAGTAACTTTACCCTTATGAATTGTTATTTTAAAAATGGAATATTAACATCAACAAAATAAGTATAAATATGTTTCAATCATCTTAAGTAGAAATGTGAGATAGTTATATCCATATTTATGTAAATAAATGTTTTCAAAATTATTACTCTAGTATTAGTATTATATATATATATAATTTAATTTATAATTAAATTAATTGTTATAAAATGGATTTCACTTTTTGATTTTACCTGTTGAAAAATGGATAGGGTGAATTTTTGGGATTTTTATGAAAATTGAATTTTTGGTGAAATGTAAAAATACAATATTGAGTTTTCGGTAGGTTTAATGAAATCAACAATGATGTAATAGAGTTTTATTAATTCTTATCAAATAATGAAGAATAATATATGTTATGAGGTATCCCATGTTTCCAATAAAGCCCATAGTTTTTTAAATAACACTAATAAGGTGTCTCATGGATAATAATAAAATAATCCCTCACCTTTTCTGTAATTATGTACCCATTCCTTCATTACAGTCATTCAAAATCTCCCCTCAACTATGCTATGGTCATTTTACCTCCCAAGGAGTCCTCCCATGGTTCCCTCATCAAATTATTATCTTAATTTTTTAGCAATGCTCTTAGGATGCCAAATTTTCGTAAGGGAACTCACAACTTCCCTTTTTTCTTTCTAGTTCTCTTACATGTGGTATGTCGATGAGGTTTCCATACTGTTTCATTTTATCCAATTTATTAGATCTCTATGCATTAATATGAGTCATTTATGGATGATAGACCCCTTTCCCCTCTCATTTTAATGTTTTATAAATCCATTTTGAATAGTCGTTATGCTACACAATTTTCGTCTCAATGTCTCTCTCCTTTTTCTCATGAAATTCGCTTATTTTATTTATGAGGATAGAAAAACATATTTTATATATAATTTTATATAACAATATATAAAAATGATATATTTTATTCTCAAATCAACATACATAAACCCATCATCCACTTTTCACGGGTTATAAACAACATAATGATTTTGTCTTTAAGTACGTTTTAAAACATCGAAATTTTGATCTGAAACCCATTTTCTTTTGTTCACTTTGGGTTATTTCTAAAATATTTGATTATTATAAATATGGATCAAATTAAAATAAATATATATTAATGGTATATCATGATAGAGATCCATTGCACTAGGTAAATGAAAAAATCATTAGAGATGACTACTTTTATAATACCCGGGTGAAGAACCTTGGTAATTTTTATGACACCTTAGGGATGGACCCAGGTGATATGATTATGAATGCATAAATAAAATGTTATATACACATTTTCCAGTAATGTTTCAATTATTAATATTATAATATGCCTATTTACCATGACTTTATGATATTTCCCATGTTCTTATCAATATTTCACTAGTTGATATGAAAACTATTTCACTTGTTTTTATTTACTGGGCCTTTTACTAACCCATTACCTTGATGTATATCCCCTGGTTATGAGATGCAATAATTGTAGATATTATGATAATTTCAATAATCATTTCAAGTGTATTAAAATAATGTTAAATTATTTATATATGATGAATTTTTTTTATAAAACACTAAAGTTTAATTATCCTTTGTATGTTATGTAATGAAAAGGTATGTAATAAGAACAACGATTTACATAGTTGGTATGAAAGGATAGTTTAGTTATTTGTGGAATTTAGGCTCAGAAAACATTAGGACGAATCCTATTGAAAAGTATAAATATTGTAAAACATCCATGTATTTTTGGAAATATTAATTATGTGGTTTCCAAAAAAATAAATCCCTCTCTGGATACAAACAAGTGGATGTGGCTGTGGCACAAATGTTTCTATGGGTAAAATTAAAAAAACCACTTTGATCTAGACTCAAACGGGGACTGGTGCAAGAAAATGGATCTTGTTGAAATCCTTTTTTGAAACTCCTGGGGTATATGATTGGCTAATCAAAATATTTTTATGATTCAATATGAATTATTTTTAGAGAAATGGAATTTCTGTTAAAGAGTAATATGTTTTAGCATTAAGTTATACGATATAAAAATCCATTACAAATAAAAGATTCGTAAATGAAATAAGATTCTCACTATGGTTTTATTCTTTTATAAAGAGGAGGGAAATAGTAGGAATCATGAAAATGGTGACGGCAATAGACAATTTAATGAAGGCCCTCTATTGGAAGGCTAAATTAAGGCATTCATGAGAATGATTAACCAAATAACTCAAGTTATGGGAAATTACTTGAATCAAGATGAGCGACCAATGTCACTTTGAAGGGAACAAGTTTTTGATGAGTCGTTTACGTGTTAATGATCACCAACATTTAGTGGATATACCAACCCATTGATTTGTGAATAGTGGATTGGCTCTATCAAAATGAAATTTTTTGTGCTCTGCTATTCCGAATGATAGAAGGTCAACATTGATATTTACCACTTAGACGGTGAAGAGGATCAATGGTAGGAACTAATTAAAAACATGAGTCCAAAAGTTGATGTAAAATCTATGGAGTGGGAAATGTTCATAGGGATCTTCTTCAATAATTTTTTCCCTTGTTCGATGATAAAAAATGGGGGAGTATCTCGAGCTAATGTAGAAGGATAATAAATAGGTTTGAAGATATGAGATGAACTTTATAAGACATTATCGTTACACAACAATAATTTTCATGGATCCTAATGGAAAGGTTGATAGATTATTTGGTTTACTAAGACCTCAGGTTTAAAATAATCAAGCCAACCAGGTCTATGATAGCTAAGCATAGATCATGAAGAGTGATATGAAAGTCGAACTAGAGTTCGGTGAGACAAAGTGGTCTAATAAAGTCAATGAAAATAATAGATAAATGGAGCTAATCAAAGGGATGATCTTTTATCAGTAAAGAGAAGGAAATCTTGTTCAATGTCCCATGTGTAATAAATATGGAATGAGTCATTCGAGGAACAACCTTCTTAGGATAGGGATGTGCTAAAAGTGTGGAAGATATGTCCATATCACGTGGAATTGTCATAGTGAGGTGAACAATAAATTTCCCAACACTATTGAAAAATGTAAGATGGTGTATTCCATGCCTAAATTTCAATTATAATAGTGTGGATAGCTAGGGAACTTTTCCAATCAGGGTCCAAATCAAAGGGCATCGTAGGGGAATCACAATCAGCCTTAACAAAGGCCAAGGGAGTGAGGTCATTATTTTTCTATAATGACAGATGATGTTGATGATCCAAATGATGTGGTTGAAGTTACTCTTATTGTTATTTAAAATATAGCAAGTACATTGATAGATTCTTGTTCTATGCATTCATTCATTTTCTCCATGTTTGCAAAGAATTTATAATCTACCCTTTAATTTGTAAAAGTAGAGTTATCACTCAAGACTCCTAGTGGGATTATCCAAGAATCAACATTATTTTGAATATCTATTATTGTCTTCAGTGAGAACAATATTATCAAAAATCTAGTAGAACTTCCCATGTAGGAATTAAACATTATAATAGGGATGGACTGGCTCACAAAATAGAATGCTAAAATCAAATGTAAAAGTTATGAAATCTGAGTAGCCTTGAATAGGAAAACTATAGTTATCTTCTACGGAGAGATATATCAACCTGATACTTGTCTAGAAGAACCTCATATATCCTTCTTTATGGATTTTATTGGGGATTAAAAATAATGAAATGATATTATAATGATAGAAAATGTCCCCATCATCTATGAATACATTGATATATTTCTTTAGGAGTTACCCGATCCTCCATCGAAAAGGGAGGCAGTGTTATCTATTGAGCTTATACATGGATCTCATCGGATATAAAAGACCCCATATAAGATGAAATTGTGGATCCAAATGTATTAAAGAATAAACTATAAGATCATTTAGAGAAGGGATTTATGTGACCAAGTGTGTCTCCATGGGGAGAACCTATTATCTTTTTGAATAAGAAGGATGGATCATTGCGGCTTTACATTCACTATAGAGAACTAAACATGATAATAGTAAAGAAAAAATACCATCTTGTAATAATTGATGACTTATATGAAGAACTTTGTGGGTATCCATTCTTCCTTAGGATTTATCTTCGATCTGGTTATCATTTATTGAGGGTGAATAAAAAATATATTAAAAAATACCTTCCAATCAAGATATGGGCATTATAATTTTTTTGTTATTCCATTTTCCTTGAATAATTCTCATTATATTGTTATGGACATGATGAATAGAGTTTTTAAGCACTACCTTGATAAATTTTTGGTAGTTTTTATTGATGATATTCTAATATATTCAAAAACTCCTGAAGAGCATGAGGATCTTCTAAGAGATATTTTCAAAACTCTATAGTATGATATGCTTTTTGGAATGTTCAGAATATATGAATTTAGGTAGGAAACGGTTTAGTTCATGGGTAACATTTTAACTGATGAAAGAATCATATTTGAGCCTACAAAGAAAAACATTATATTGGAGTGGGCTCATCCAAAAAAATAACTGAGATATGTAGTTTCCTTTGATTAACAAGATAATATAGGAGGTTTGTGAAAAACATTTAATGCATTTCTAATCCAAAGTCAATGTTAAGTAAAAAGGATTTAAATTCATCTAGACAAAGTACTATGAGGAATGTATCCATGAGATGAAGAAGAGATTGGTTACTACATCAATCGTAACTCTTCCCTCAAACAAATAAGATTCCTTTATTTTTAGCGATGCATCTCAGAAAGATCTTGGGTTCATCCTTATGAAAAATGAAAAGATGATTTCTTATGCATCTCTACAATTGAATAATAATGAGACAAAATATCCTATGTATGATCTTGATATGGCTGTGGTTTTTTATCACTGAGGATATGTATGCACTCTCTTTATGGGGAGAAATGTGATATATACAAATATCATCAATGTTTGTTGTCTTTTTTCACACAAAAGTAGTTCAACATGAGTCCAAATAGATGGTTGAAACTTATTAAAGATAATGAATATTAAATTAATTATCATCCTAGAAGTGAAAACAAAGTCATTGATGCATTAATTATGAAAGACCATGTTTTTCTGACATTGATGTGGATACAAAGTGATCCTTTGATAAATGACCTAGTAATGTTGGACATGGGATTTGTAAGGGAAGTAAAATCATACACCCTAACCCAAATTATTTCCCAACTGTCATTACTAGATAATATTATGAAATATTAGAAAGAAGTTCCTTTATTATAGAATATGTTTAGGGCCATGAAGGATGGGATGTTTCATGAGTTCAATATTGATCAAGAAGGTGTACTATAATTTTGTACAAGACTATATATTCCATCTGTTCTGGAAGTAAAGATTTAGTTAATTGAAAATGATCATATCCCTACTTTCTCTTTACATCCTGAAAGAACAAAAAATACATAGGGACCTTTGTGATCATTCTTGGTGGGCTAATATGATAATGGAGATAGCTGAATACACTACCAAGTTCCTGGTATGCCAGTATGTTATGGTAGAGTGAAAACTTCCTAAAGGGGTATTTCAACCATTACCCATACTAGCATAGAAGTGGGACAATATCACAATGGGCTTTTTCACTAGTCTCCTGAGAAATTTTAGGGGCAACGATGCAATATGGGTTATAGTGGACCATCTCACCAAGACTTCCCAATTATCTCTATTCAGGATGATTTCTCCCCTGAGAAACATCCAAGGATTTATGTGATTGAAGTGGTAAATATGTATGGAGATCCACCTTTTATCATATATGATCATGATATAAGGTTCACATCTAATTTCACAAGACTTATTCAATATAATCAGTGTAACAAATTCATTTTTAGTATGACCTATCACCCCCATACTGAGGACAAACCTGAAAAAACTATACAAACACTCGAGGCCATGATCAGAACGTGATCAATGAAATTTAAATGTGGATGGTTTCAACATCTCCCATTAGTTTAGTTATTTTAAAACAATAGTTTCTTCTTAGGCATTAAAATGGGACCCTATGAAGCTCAATATGGAATGTGATGATGAACATCTAATCATTGGGATGGAGTTGGTGAGAGAAAGATTCTTTGGACTGATCAATTGAACGAGACCAAATAAAAGGTTCATTCTATCCAACAACACATTAAGTCATCTCAGTGTTTGAACAAGATATATGATGGAATCCGTCAATGGGACATGGATTTTGATGTTAGTGAAAAATTATTTCTTATATTTTCAACTGGGAGAGAGTCATTATTTTTTTGGAAGAAATTGCTGCTCAACACTAGGTATATTGTCCCCTATGAAATCCTTCATTGCATATGGGAAATGGCCAATCATCTTGTAATTCCATCAAATCTAGAACATGTTCATGATGTCTACCACATATTCCTCTTGAGGAAATACTTACATGACCCTTCACATGTACTAAATCTGGAGGTGGTACAATTAGAACATGACCTCTCTTATGAGGAGCAGTCAGTGGAGATCTTGGATTTTTGAGACAATGTTCTATGCATCAAGACTACACACCCTGTGAAAGTGTTGTAGAGGAACTGTAATTATGAAGAGGCCATATGGGAACTATAAGAGTCTATGAGGCAGAAGTACCCACACTATTTATCTTCTAAAGGTGAGAATTGAAATTTTGGGGATGAAATTTCTTTAGTGGGGGTAATTAAACGATATGAAATTTTTGAATAATTTTTTTTAATGAAAATGTATTTTTTCACTCAACAAAAATATATCACTTAATTAATAAAGTGTGTATAATGGAATTAATACCATTGGGTTTTTACTTTTATAAGACCGTTGGTCAATATGAAGTTGGAAACTATACTCTTAATGTTATGATTATTGATAATAAATGGAAATGACAATGGTTATTATTGTAGAAAGAAGAGTTTATGGCCATATCTAGTCGACTTGAGTCATACGAAGACCATTTTTTAGAGCATGGGAAGGAGGTGGCGGCACTGGGATTTTCTATAAACCAAGCCCAACCTGAATATCAACACATTAAACTTGAACAAAAGTTCTTACAAGAGAAGTACTTGTTGATAGATAGAAGTACTCGGGAAATGTTTTTTGAGCCACCCAAGAATTCCATCACCATTTCACACCTTACTATTAAGTCCTGTGTAGGAGTTATAATGGTTTATGTAATGAGGACATGGTTAAATTTTGTAATACCTTAGTATAAATAAAATTGTTATTTCATCATTCCTATTTTAGATATATTTCTTCTTAATAAAGTATATTAATAATTATGAAAAAATTTATAAATTGATTTTAAAAGTAATATTTTACTTATAATATATTTTCTCTTACAAAAATAATTATTATGGTAAAAGAAACATCATTTTTTATTTAAAAATGTAAAAATTAAATTTGGAAGATTTTTTAGAATTTTTTTATGAAGTTTCAATTTGAGGAGTATTATTTTTTGAATAGTTTTTTTATTAATAAAAAAGACATTTTTAAATAAATTTATCTATAAATTGATTTTAAAAAATTTGACATACACTGTTGTAATCTGGGTGAAAAATGGTGCTCAATAAGATCAAAATATTTTTGTGGTCAATAATAACAATACCCATTATTATAGAAATTTTACCCTTATGAATGTTAATTTTACCAATAGAATATTAACATCACCTAATGAGGTATAAATATGTTTTAGTCATCTAAAGTGGTAATGTGATAAAATCATATCATAGAATATGTAAATAAATGATTTAGAAATTATTCATCAAGTATCATTCTTTTATATGTTTAATTAATTTTAAATTATATTATTATTTATAAAATGGAGTTCACTTTTAAATTCTACATGTTGAAAAATGGTTAGGGTGATTTTTTGGGATTTTTCAGAAATAGTGTAATTTTAGGTTAATAGAAAACATTTAGTTTTGAGTTTTTGGTATGTTTAATGACATCATTTATGATTTAATAATGATGTAATAATTCTTGTAGACTCTTTAGGATTAAAATATTTTATAAGGTGTCCCATGTGAACAATACGATGGTCAAATACCATGGGCATGCCCATGGTTTGGAAAATATCACTAATGAGGTGGCCCTTGGAAATTTATAAAATATTCCCTCATTTGTTGCTATAAATACCAACCCAAACTTCATTACATTCATTCCAACAACTCCATAATCATATTATTAGGGTTAAGTAAACTACATATTTACACATCTTCAAATAGGAGATCCCACAATGATAATGAATGTGGATAAATTTATAAATTTAGATTTATTCGAATGTGAGGTTGCTGCAAGTGCATTCTTGAAGGAACACACTTTGGAATCGGGGCTAAGAAAGAAAATTCACTAAATTATTTTCACAAAATGTATAATAGATTATAAAAAAGATTTAAATAGATTAATTGTGGAATAAAGTGGCATCTCAGGAGGAATGAAAGGTTAGATAATGTTGATATGTATGAGAAACAATGGTAAAAATAATGTTGTGATCAAGAGAAAGAGGGACATAAATTGACAAGGTGGAAGTATGGATTATAATTACACAACTAGATATTCAAATATACCTCTAATACCCAGGTGAAAAAATGGGTGTTTCCACTGTGGATCAATCAGCGACATGATGAGAGAGTGTACCAAACCACCTAGATCATGCCATAATTGAAAACACATGGTCCATATTTAGCTCTATTGTCAGAATGCTCGGAGGTTGGGTGTTGAAGACACTTTTTAAGTGTCACAATCGTCACATTCATAGAGGGGATAAAGGGAGTAGGAGAATTATGATATGTAAATACATGAATTCCATAGTGATTCCAAGCATACAATGACTCAAAAAGAAGTTAAATATTAAAAGGGTAATAAGGATCAATGTGCAGTGAGTAAGAAATTATATCGACCCGAGTAAGTTATTATTGAAGATAAATATAGACCATTAACAGTGTATGGAATGATTATTTTAAATTCCATGCATATTGAAGATTAATTTTATATGGTCACATCTTATTCCTTTATTTCTTCACATGATGTTGATTTTATAATTTTAAATTTTGAGATGATGTCTTCAATATTGAAACATCAAAATCCTCTTGGTCGAATAGAATGTCGAGACTCCATGTGTAGATCATGTTCTATAACTATCAATGGACATGACCTAATAAAAGATATATCTATGATTGAGAGGGATGTCTATGATATAATCATGTGTATATATTGCTTTAAAATGATCAAGGTTAACCTAAAATATTATATCATAAGGGTCAAATTTATTATGGAAGATGGCATTGAGAAACTATTTATAGGAGAATGTAATGTTAAAGAATAAAAATAGGATTCTAGGAACCAGAGGTGGGAATGATATCATACTAGTTGGTAACATATAAATTGGAATCAATGGATGATGTTGAGAATAAAAATTTTATGGAAACAATTGATAAATTTATGGATTTTGTTCAGAAGAATTTATCAATTTTTTCAGAAAAAATAGAATAATAATTTGTTATAGATCGTCATCTGGGGAATAATCATATTTTCATTCTATCTTATTAGATATAACCACTACAAATAAGATAATTTAAATTGCAGTTGGAAGAATTGGAACACAAATTGTTCATTCGGCCTAGCATGGCCTTTTGGGAAGAACTGGCCCTATTTTTTAAAAATGTAGGTGGAACTCTTTGGTTGTGTGTCAATCATCATATGATTAACCATGCCATGATAATGATTCGGTAACCACTTCCAAAACATTGTGTACTATTTGATCAATTGAGAGGATATCGGTGGTTCCCTAAGATCCACGTGCACTTAGAATATCTCTAATTATGAAATCAGATGGCTTATATTATGATGACAATATTCTTGAGTCAATATACCCATTATCAGTATGTTTTAATTACTTTATGTGTTATGAATTCACTAGTGGTATTTATGGTTTTAATGTATCAGATACTATTGAGTAATATAAATTTTATTGATGTGTTTTTTGGATGAAATATTGGTGTATTAAATGACATCGGATGAGCATGATCATTATTTGGTTATAATATTGGGAATTATTAGGGGATTTCATTTCTATACAAAACAATAAAACTATATTTTCTAGATACTAGAAGGATGTTTCCTTTTCCGTGCAATCTCTGGTAAAGGTGTTTATGTGTATTCAGAAAATATAAAGACTTTTATCTCATGGAAACCACTAATGACTGACTTCGATATACATAGCTTCCTTAGATGATTATCTTTTTATTGATGATATTTAGTGATTTCCCATGTCTATCATCACCCATGATTGATTAAAAAAGGGAAGGTGTTCTATTCCAGTTGAATGAGGAATGTAAAAAATTTGTTTCAAGAGATTAATGTTTTCTGTACATCAACCCCAAAACTGATTTTATCAGAATGAAGATAATGGTACATGATGTGTTGTGATACTTAGGGATCAGGGTTGGGATGTATTCCCAGAAAGCTTACCGTGTTATTTATTATGGATCAAGGTAGTTATGGGTTCATGATCAGAATTACCCATCACAAAATCTCTATTTGGCAGCCATAGAACATGATATAAAGAATTGGCATCATTACATCTTTGGTAAAAAAAAATTAGTGTTTATAGATCCTAAGATCACAAAAAATATTCTTTTACAATGATATTTGAGCCTTACACAATGGTTATGGATGTATTATCACCAAATGATTGACATGTAATTGATGTATAAATTGGATAAATGTAAAATAAGGGCTAATGAATTGAGAAAAAAGTCTTATGCACCTTTGGAAAAAGAAGCTTCTGATGAATTTTAGTTAATTTCAATCCATGAATACATGCTCATGGATTTTAAAGATCAAGGTAGAGCATCAATTTTATTTCCAGTTTTTTTGCTTCATGATTCCATAAATATAGTTAAAGCGACACAAACATATGGTTCAGAATTTGTTGTGATTGGATAAAAACTCAATGGTAGTGAGACAATTGAGGGATGTATGCTAGGTGGGAGTATAATGTTATGGTTCAGAAATTAGATGGCTGTACATATGGATTTTCAGGAATAAATCTTTCATCTTTACCACCATTCAAGATGGGATGTTTATCCTAGAAAACAGAAAATGTATTATGAGTTGGAATAATAATTTTGGTGGGTTAGTATGAAGAGGGGGTGTATGAGATTGTTTCGAGATGTTTAACTTGTTAATAGGTTAAAAAATAACATTAGTGAATAGTAGGTATGTTGTATTATTTATCTATTCATATTAAGAAATGGGATCAGATAGCCATTTATTTTATTATAGGCCATTGATGAATGGTTTGAAAACCTGATGTGATGCATGTTATAGTAGATCTTCTCACAAAATTGACTCATTTGTCACAATTCATGAATATGATACATTGGGGGGCCTTTAAAAAAATATATATCAAATAAGTGAGGATGAGTCATGACATTGCATTTTCGATAGTATTAGAAAAATTCCCTATGATTATGTCTCATTTATGGAATTATCTATGTCAAGCCCTAGGACTCAATATATATAGATCCTTTTATTGAATTGTATGGGTGTCCATATCCATCTCTACATTGTTGGGTGATAAAGGGTTAAAATCATTATATGGACTGAGCCTTCACCAGGAGACAATAGATAATATTATGTCGATTAGGAAATGGATAGAGACAACTCAATGTTATCAAAATTCCTTTTAATAACATAGTCGATGGTGGTTGCCATTTATACTGAGTGATAATATTTTTTAGGTTTTCTCTATGGCTTAGACAACATCAATTCAAGTATTTGAGAAAGACATACCCTTGATACATTTTCCCTTTTGAGATACATGCATGTGTTGGTGATAAGGTATTTATATGGGATTTTCTACAATGGATCTGCGTTATGCATAATTTTTTTATGTAACTCAATGAAAAAAGTAACATCATGACTGTGACTATGTGATTTTATGGGATCATGTAGACCTAGAGTTGGATGCTTCCTGGGTTCATGTGATAGTGTGCATTGTAGATAAACAAGAGAAATTCTAGAATGGTAACATTTTTAACCTAGTGTGGGTTCTGTGAACAAATGGTTAGATTAAAGAAGTGACATTAGAGTGGGTGAAGAAAATGGTTGTGTAATGGGTAGAGCTCTCTCAATAAATTTATTGTTTCAAAATTTTTGGGATGGAAAGACCAATGATGGGGAGAATTTAGAACCCTTATTTTAAAGTAAATAACCTTTTCATTATCATTTTATGTATTTAAACTTTTCGGGTGATGTTTAGTAGTATTTATTTCTTCTGTCATTTTTGTTTGTGGATTTTCTAATGTAAAATGGTTGGGGGAAAGTAAGTGTAAACCGTGAAACTCCTACCGGAATAAATGAACTTTAATACATGTGCTAAAAAAAGGCACACTGTTAGGTATATGTTTCTTCAAAACTGTGTGACCACCTAGGAGAAAAAGTGTAAACTGGAACTATGGTATTTTTCATAGTTGGTGCATGGAATGTCTAACATTTGGTCTAAACATGTGAGGTTCTATTTGAGGTAGAGGCTACTGCACGGTTTGTTCATGGTTTTCCTAACTGTGAGACTAACATTGCACAATTTAAGAACAAGATTAAAAAAACGTGTATCTGGGTCGAGATTATCATTTAGCCTCTATTTTTTACTCATTTTTATCCCTAAATAAAAACGTATTCCACCCAAAGGCTATAGAAACATTCCCCATTTATTTAGTAGTGATCCAGAGTAGTTTTTTAGTGCAATGAATCTGGATTTCCTTGGTAAGTATCATTTTGTGGTAGTTTTTATTGGTTATAATTACATATACATTCTTCACTCTACCAGATTCATAGATCCAATTATCTATAAATAGATATAAGGTGGATGATGCCAATTGTGGTTAGTTTTTACCTTTTCAATATTAGGAGATGATATCTAAGGTATGTTTTTGGAGATTCAACTCAGTTTTGTGGGTATATTTCATTCCATTACTTTTTTTCTTCATAATTATTAAGGTATGTGGATTCACTATTGAATTATCTTCATATAAAATTTTCTAATAGATTAAAAGTTTATAAATTGATATAAATTTTATGTGTTGTTTTTATGAAAATTATAGTAGAAATCCTCATTAGTGATGGTTCGATGAATATTTGTGGAATTTCCGTGAAAAGTGATTATATAAATGATTCCAAAATGATTGTTTTAAAATAGATTATTTGTATGATTCATTGGAAAATCGTTATTGAATTTATTTAATAAAAATATTGTTTTATTGAAATAGTTTTTCATGATTACATTGTCATGATTTTTGGTAATTCTTACTGTTGTGTTCATGTTTCATTTTATGAGGCCCTGTTGTAATATGACTTTGTTCTCGATACTAAAGGTATAATAGAACATATAATTTTTTTTACCTTGTAATGACTTGGTAGATTAATGATAGAACACTAATGACTATGGAACTATCACATAGTCTTCCACATGTGGATGTGTGTATGTGTGGATGGGAATGGGTTACACTAATTTTATTGAGAAATGGTTTGCAAAACATTCTTGGTGTAATTTCATAGAAAATGTGTTTTGAATGAAAAAATGTTTTTGTTTGGAAAATGATTTTTTCTTATAAATAATTTTGATTTTTTGAATAATTAGTTTAAAATTTTTTCTATAATTTTTTTACATTAATGTGCTATCTTGTTCTATCCTAGTGGCTTGAGTAGGGAACTCATTTGGGGAATTCATGATGAGTTTCATTACTCAATCTTTCTTTGGAACATTCATGATTTTTCATATATTGTTTAATGGGACAATGAAAATGGTAAAGTATCACATTTATTTAGCGATGTTTCGTGATACATTGGCTATTTTGTGGTGTTTGATCCTGGAGAATATTGGGTGTTGTGGAGTTATTCCTCCGTTTCTTTGAGATTTTGTGATTTTTTCTTCCATTGTATAATTTTATGTTTTGAAGTATTCCACCGTACTACACTATAATATCTTGGTTTAGATATAAATTATATTGGTTGTAGTTGTTTCGGATTGTTATCAAACATCGTGTATTGGTTTATCTTGTTATGGAATGTTTTGTACGATTGTTTATTTCATCAATGGAAAATCATCCCCTAATTGTATTGAGGGCCGTAACATTTATTTTAAGCCTTTGGCACCTTGTTTATTTCCATTGAGTAAAAGTTTAAATTCCTCCTCAAATCAATCCAATGAGTAGGGATTGGATGTAACAGTTATGATCGTTCAAGGAATTTCATTTCTTATTCCTTTACAAAATTTGAATATAGGTTTATTAGAACTGTATAATGAACATATTGGATAAATTTGAAAAATATCATTTAGACAGGTTACAAAATAGGATATGGGAAAAAATAATAATTTATATATTCTTTTGTAGATATATAATGATTAATAGTTTAAATGTATAATAAAAAGTATACTTCCAAATTAACCTCTACAAATTTCTTCAATAGAAATTAGTGAAAATTAAGGTGAGCATCATGAAATATGTGATTTTATTTTCATGTGGAACGAATAGCCATTTTAAATGTAATTAATAAGAATTATGAAACAATAAGAAACTAGAAGCCTTGAATTGATTTATATTCGTTATTTCATGAAATAGTATTACTTTACTTATTGTGAATTACATATTATATGTTACCTACACATTTGTAAACAAATACAACAACCAATGATGTGGGGGATTATTATATGAATTATGTAGATCTTTATGTTATCGATAGATATTGACATCTATATCAACATGAGAACATTATATCATCATATCACCAACATTAAAATTATTGTATGTAAAAAAATTGTAATGTATTATGTGTAAAAATTATATTTTAATTAACATGTTTAGAAATAATGATATATTACTTCAAATTCTAAATAAAATTTAATATGGTAAAAAATTAGTATTTAGTACTTAATTTATACATATATCAACGGTTTCTTATATAATTAATTAATGAGGATTATAAAATATATGGTTGAAATAATACCAAACCAGGAAAATATAATACATAGTTAAGTAAAATAAATTAATGTCCATGACATACCAACTAGGTTGGTAGGAATCATTTCAGAAAAAATACAACACCTCATATAAAAATCAACATTAAATACATGTGTTATAGAATGTATTTCCTCAATTAAATTCTATAAACCTATTAAGAATAGATATTTATAAAATTATGGGAAATAATGTATATCCAAGTGTACAACTACACATTTTGTAAATTGTTCTCCATATAAATAGAATCTAAATTTTACACATTGGGTTCATTCTAGGAACATTTATATCATTTATGATGGTTCATCATAGTGAAAATATTGAACATTGTATAGTTACTACTAATCATTAGAAACCATGGAAAATAGTTTAAAAATTTAGATGATAAATAAATTATTTGTATGTTATTTAAAAAAAAGAATATAAACCAATTAGTCTATTTGGAATTCATAAAAAATTATTATTTTCTATTATTATATATTATAAATTATGTTCAAAAAATTGTATATATTAAATAAAAAATATTTCTGAATTAATTTCATAAATCATATAACCAGTGAGTGTGAGGGAAAAATAATAATCATGATGGTTTCATAGAAAATATGAGAAATAATAAACACTTTTCTTTTATAAAAAAATCGTTCACCATTAAGGATCACAATCTATTATTTAGTTCAATGTTCATTCGAATACATCATGAAATGAAAATATTTTCAATAAATCACAATTATTTCATTATAATAAATATTGTAATATTGGAAAATTATCATTATATCATCATTACAAGAACCCTTAAACAAACCATTAAAAAATAATTACTTAAGCAGTCAATTATATTGTTTCTCTCTAATGACCAAATAATTATAAAATGTATTAGTGTTCTATATAAGACCAACATGTGATCATATATAATATACAATAACCGAAACATGAATAAAGCACATAAAATCATAAGCACTATTTATTATACTAAAAAATAATTTTAACCTTGATTCATAAAATCATATTGTTTTTTAAAAATTTTAAATGAATATATAAATTTCATTGAAAAAACATAAAAGAAAAAATTCACCAAAAAATAGAGAATTAATTTAAATTAGAAAAAAATGAAAACATAAATTGATGAATTTATAACAATGAATGGTTATGATAGCAGGAAATTGTAGTCAAGTGGAAAACCTAAAAAATGTTTCATTATAGATATTTTTAATGAATATAAAAAATGGCATGTACCGAAAACATTAATAGACTTCTCCTAAACACATTGTAATGAAATTAATTGATTAGTCAAAATGAAATAAAAGAATCAATGTATTACATAAAAGAACATTAATTTTATTTAATATAAAAAATGTCTCATTAATATAAGTTTGGTACAAAAGGAAACGTTTCTAGTATTATATATGTTTTATTATAATAAAAAGTTAATATAATATGTTTTATTATTTAGAAACACTATTTCATAATTTAATATATCGTACCACATTTTACAAATTACCCATGGTGACTCACTTATTTATCATCGTTATATATGTTAATGACCAAAAATGTCAGCGACCTCATTATCAAAATTTTACATGCTCGTCCAAAATATATATTCCATTTTTTGTGATAAATATTTTTCTAATAAGAATTACATTTTAAAAAATGAATGTATATTAATTTTTTAAATTAATTATATTCTTATAACAATGATTTTAAAGCATGAATGAGACACACTGCTTCACTAAATGGTAGTTTGTCCCACACATGAGTGATATTATCATATTCTAAAATAATGTAATGTTTGATATAATAATCCCAAAATTATAATAATACCATTACTATCATATTCACATATTTAATAAATCATTACAAAAATCCTTTAAAGGTAGTAATGGAAAACAAGGAATTTTGTTCATAATGAGACATTCTATCATAAAAAATAATGATGATTTCATTAGACATGTGATTAATGTGGAGATAGGTGTAGGAAATTAAATTAAGATTATAATATCATAGTATATGGAAGATATAGAGTTTATCATTTCATAATGGAATGATAATAAATTATGGAGGAGCATAAATAATTAAAAAATGCACATTGATTAATATTACATCTTCTTCACGTATCCTCCTTAGGTTTGAACCAAGGTAGTTATGGGTTCAAAAAGTGATTTTGTATATCAAATTAATTTTATTAAATTATTAATATTTATTTTTATTAAGGTTCACAAAAATAAACAAAAATCATTTTCTCGAGAATATAGAATTTTGGATACAAATGGAGTCTTTACTAAAAATTTAGCATGTATTATATTAATATGATTAATATATATAAAAACTTTGTAATTTATATTTTAAAATAGTTTTTGATATTCATATATATATGTTAAAAATATTATATACAACTTTCATATTTGAATTTAATAATATATTATGGGGTAAAACTCATAGTTTTGTGTAACAAAAGAAAACCCAATGTTCCAAGTTGGGGATGATTATATTTGTATAGAACATAAAAAATTATATCATTTAAAATTAAATTATTTTAATCATATAAATAAAAACAATTGGGGGTGTTATAGACAAATATTTAGTATAATTAATCAATCGGTCACATAGAACATTTCAAATTACATAAGCTGAAATAGATTAAAAATATCAAATAGAAAAACCCTTGTTAGAAATTTTTTCAATTAAACGTGGAATAAATCTATCCAAGAATACATGCATAACACATAAAGAGAAATTAAAATGTTGATTATAAGTCCATTTTACTTTGGTATATGATTTATCAAGTATGCATTTTTATGTAATATATTGGAAATTTATAATTAATAAATTATAGAGGTAAAATATCAAACAAATCATATATTGATATATAATTAAATATTCATAAATATTAATATCAAAATTTAGAAGAAAATGGTAAAATTTTTTGGTATAAGAAGACAAAAGAATAATAATTTACAAGAGGAATAATAAATATTATTCTCAAAGATTTAATTCGATATATTATTAGAGTATACTATGAAGATGTAAAATCTAAGAATATTTGATCCTAAAATATAATAATAAAAAATTAACGTATACAAGATTTGGTATAAAAATAGATTTTTTATAAAACAATAATGAACCAGCAATTTCATGTCATTATTCACCAATTCATTACAATAATCATGGTCTTTGAATTCCCACATCATAAATTCATCCACGAGCACCTTATTTTCCAAATAATTTTCCACCTTATCATATTATCATTATGATTATGAGGAAATAATATTGGTATGAGTAATGTCATTGACATAATCAATCTAGTGGGGTAGAAGTATCAATGGGACATTTTTAGTTTTCAATTTAAAAGAAAAGATTTTGGTTTTATAGTCCGATTCAAGACACATTGAATTCACTTGTGTTGGAATGCATTTTTTATGGCATAATTCATCTCTAATAATTTATATTCATATATAGTTACAATACCTATTTAATTCTGAATGAATCCATTGATAATCCCTCAATGGGTTTGAAATACACCTACACAACCTGAAGGTATTATAATTCCATAGGCCACATCATCAACAATGGACTTTATCAACAAACTAGTATGGGTAATTATCCTCGCCGATTTATGAACCAATGGCTGCTTTGATCTTCCAAAAACTCTAGAAAGTCAAATAATTCTCAGATCAGTCATGCTTTTATGCATTTTCCCCATTTACAACCATTATATAGTGTGTACCACTATGTGTCTTCCCAATGTAAAAGCATATATAGAGGGTTCCTGGTCTTCAAAAAACATTCCATTTGGTACCATAAAAATTAATGAAATGATGGATTTCATTGATGTCAGCATGAGGTGCTGAATCTGGTTACTCTATCTAGTGTTTCTAATGAAATCCATGTACTCGTCCAGGTACCAGCCAGCATTTATCTCAAGGAAGATAACTTGTGCTACATAATTACATATCTCCTTTAAATATTAAAAATTTATAAAGAGATTCAAATAATTTTCTCCAATATAGAAACATATATAGAAGGCCAAAAAAAATATTTTTGGCCATTATCATTTGGGCATAAATTAGAAACATATATAACGAGAGTATATTGATTATTTTAATGAAATTACATAATCTATATAAATATGTTACTATTATTTATGATTTTTTTAATTGCATTAATATATTTGATTATTTTCATAATTTATTATGTGATAATATTAAAATGATGACAATCACTGTGATTTCAAGATTTATGTTTCTATTTTATTTTAAATAATTATAATATATAATTACTTGGGTTCATTATAATTAATTATATGGTGATTTAGATGGAATAACTACTGTAAAGAAAACATGTATTGGATGATGACTAATGTTGTAACTCATAAGATTCATGATTAATCACAATAGAGAAAAAAGATCATGTTTCCTTTTTTTAACTAGTTTAATTGAGATTTTTATAAAAGTGGGTTCTAGAGACCCAACATGAATAAAACTTTTCAATTAAAATATATAATATATATTCAATTATGAATGATTTATAATTATAATATTAGTGTCCTAGATTCAAATAACACTACATAAGTTAAAATGTAATTTGATTATTTTTCATTTTAAAGGGTTATATCAATTTCCAACAAAAATGAGAATCTTATAATATTATGAATCTAATATTATATGTATGTCATTTGAATATATACATAATCATAAGGTGGTAGATGTGATTTCTAACTCTAAATTATTGGGGGATCATAAGGATTAAACATTATTTTAATTATTTTGACAATTGGTAATCTTGTGTTCAATAGGTTTTGTGGTCTTACATCCCAATAATAACGTCACATGATTTGGGTGTCACTAAACGTTCTTCTCTAAAATCAGATATACTTGTACATTCAATTGAAATCATTATTAATTTGTATCATTATATCAGATATATTAATTCCTAAAAAAATAAATTACAATTTAGGTTTTGGTAATATGTCTTGTCTCAAATGTGTTATTGCTATTACTACATTAATTAAATGAGCAGGATAACAATTTTCAATTCTAATAATAAATAAGATAATATTACAATAATTAATAAATAATATATTTAGATAAATTAATGATAATATTATATAGTAATTAAATATAAATAAAACATCAAATTACGAGGATATAATGTATTATTCTAGTAATTTGTTACATCAAGAGGCAAATTGAATATATTATATAGAAAATGTTCATAGAAGAATGTTTTAGCTATCTATTTTTCATCATTACTTATGGGAAATGATATGAATATATATAATCCTCATGGTCAATGAATACTTCTCAATGAAATCAATATAATATTATAATGTTTCATTAAAAATATGTATTTAGAAGTTTCTCCAATTTGGTCAAATTTGAAATTTGTATAATGTTGGTCACATGGGTATCAGATACTGAACATGAATATATAAATGATTAAAATTAAATCATTTAAATTACATCATAAGGTATAGAAATAATATTATTATTATTTACATCACATCATCTAGAGGATCCCATAGGTAATAGATTTTTGATATATTGGGTGGACCTCCATGACATCATACTATCATTACACATTTAGGGAAAAAATTCTCATTGATATACTATGTAGTTCTGTAAAAGAATGTGATTTTAGTTCCATAAAACTATCTATATTTAATGATGTATATATATAGGTCATATAATTATTTCTTTTTATTAGTAACCCACAATCAGAGAAAAAACAAAACTATAATTTCATCATCAAATAACATGATCCATTGAAGTAGAAGAATATTTATTTATTAAATATTTTAATGATTTTATATAAATGATGTAGTCTTTTTATTGGAAGAAATATTCTCAAAAATATTAATCCACTAATACATTTAGTGTTTTACCATTCCGTAACAGCTGTTCTATATAATAAAATTGAACGAGTAGCATTGTTAGATTATGATTCCATATTAATTATTTGGTTCACTTTAATATCATGTTTATACAGTATATTCAATAATATCAATACAAGTGTAATTTTATAAATGTGGACCATCCTTATTGATCACATTATCTTTATCACACATAGATGTAGAGGGATTTTCAATTTGGAAGATTAAAAATTATTCTAACACCATGTGTATTATATCATAATTTATATTTGGGAATTTGGGATCCTTATCAAGATTTGAATTATTTTTCAAGAAGATCAACATTGTTACCCTTACTTCCTTGTTTTGTGGTGTGATGTATGGATATTAATCTCTTATAATATTTCTTCTTTAAAATTCTTAATATTCTTTAATATATAATAGTATCTTACCTATGAAAGTTGGTCTTATGTGAATATTCATGATAATCCAGTAATCATGAACAAGGAAGTAGGATATGTTCTTTGGAACTATGTGTGTGTTCACTGAAAATGTGGACATCGAAATAAATATTGATTAAAAAAAACATTATAAATATATGAATATACTTACCAATGGTGAATCTAATAGTTATTGGGATAAAAAATCTCCTAAACATATGGGTTATGATTATCCTTGGGATGTTCTTGTTCGTACAATTATGTTTATTTCCTCAAGAGAAGTAATCTAGTATATGTTTTGTATGGAATATAAATGTTTATAAGAAACATGTAGATTTATAAACTTATATTTTGGAAATATTATATAGGAGTGGTCCTTCCATAATGAACATCACAATTTTTGATTGGATATCACTATAGTTACATGAAAAATTTATGGATAAGCTGGAAAGGTAATGGAATAGTATCATCAATATGAAATTTAATATTTAATTGAAATATCTATATATATATGTAAAAAAAATCTGATAATAAATAGTTTCTATTCTACCATTTACATAAATACATTATATATAAATTATAAAAATTCCCCATAAAATTAAAAATATTAAAGTGGGATGAAGAACACAAGAAAATTAAAAAACTAAAAGATCTAATTATGGTGCATTGGAGTCTCTTAGAACTACAAAACATGTGAAATTGTGTTAAGGATAAAGAAACTATTATAAATATTATTTCATTTTTTAAAATAAAATATGAATCAATTCAATACAATATTGAAAAATGAAACAAATATAGAAAAGAAAGAAATTTTTAAAAAATGTTTAATTATACGACTATTAGAAATATGATTTTTGAAATTTTAGCCTGAGAATAAGAATATTAATTTAACAATTTGAATAAAAAAATCATTATTATTATGAATAATTAATTGAATTGATGAATAATTTTTAATATTAGTTGTATATATAAACATAACTTTCCTGTTATAATGAAATAAAAACTAAATATATGTAGTATATATTTTTCTGTAAAACTAAAAATTTATCTTAAATCATCAATAAATTATTCAATTAAAAATTATTCTTTTATAAATAAGAAATTGTTAAATTTTATAATTGAAATATTTATCCTGTAAAAATTGATAGTCTTTGGAATCATTACTTCCTACTTCTTTATGGGTGATGTTTTTTTTATTTTTTTCATATATTTTAATACATTTGATAATAATATAACAACATATAAAAAATATATTTTTTATAGTATGTAAGAATGAATTTTTAAGGATTCATGAATTTATTTTAATATTTGAATATCCAATTTATTATTTGAAAAAAGTCCCCTTTCAATTTTATCAAATGTTTGATCACTATTATGTGAAATAATAATGCATTCTAAAGAATTTCTATCTTCCCCTTAAATGTTGTTCCATACATGAACACATTTATCATAACTTATAATGCATGAAAATGAGAAATACCTACATATATGACTTCAAAACTTCACTATAGATGTTTTAGAGTTTATTACATTCACAAAACAAAATTCTTTATGCCCAATTAGCACAGTGAAGGTGGGTATCCAATAGATAATCTAATCAATATCAACCATACTATATTGTGTTTTTATTTTCTTCCATCTTCTCTAATTCTCTTCTATCCAATATTAATAATTTTAAAGAATATAAACATTAAAAATAAATGTTGTTATATTAATGAAATATCAATTATTTTATTGTGACGTTTTTTTCAACAATGATGTTTTTCCCATATTATTTTCCATCAACCAATATAAAAATATATATTCCATTTTTCATGTAAACCACTATGTACAAAGGTACCATTTTATTCATGTACAACTATTATATATATTACAAAATTAGATAATTATTAGCTTTTTTTGGTTTCAAAATAATGAAATGAACCTTATGACTATTTTTCAAAATATTAATATATATATTACTTGATTAAATAGTCACTATTATATATATAATTTTTAAATAACTATCACCTATAATATGATGGTTATAATAAAATTATTATATTATTTAATATGAAAATAATTAATATATTAAAATATAATCCTCATTGAAAAATATTTTATTAATAAGAAAAATTTAATAATTTAATGTATGTTGATAATGGTCAGTAAACAATATATTTGGACACATAATTATAAAACAAAATTTATAGTAATGTTATATTTCATACTCTATAAATTTTCATTATTTTTTTACATTTTATTATTTGGTAGAGACATCAAATCCAAGATATTACACTTCTACTATAACAATATCATTAAAAATTATCTTTGAATATTTCAAAATAAAAGTGAGACTGTAGATATATGAACCAAAATCCCAATGACATTATAAATGAAATTTTTTTTAGATAATATTATCAAAAAGTAAAAATGAATAAAAATAAATTAAAGAAAATTATAATTGGTTTTGAACTACATATATAATAAAATTTATTTTGTTGTTCATGATGTTTGGTAAATATACTATGCCCAGTAAAAACTTATGGTAATGATTTCCTTTATCTCAATAACGTTGTTGGTTATTAAATATCTCTCTCCCACAACCCCATTTCTTTCTCTCTTTGTCAAAAATATTTTCACACATCATTGTTAAATATTATATATATCTATTTCCTCTATTTAAATACTGTTTTTTTCATTTTTGTTCTCAGGATATTCTATTTTTTCATGTTTCCTCCACAATATCATATTTAAATTATTCCATATTAATGGGAATATTATTTTTTCTTATTTATGTTATTGTATATTTTCTTAATGAATTTATTTTTTTATATTTATAAAAATATACATTATTTAATAGAAAACCATTCTTTTTCAATTGTGCATGTTTAAAAATTCTTGTGATTTTATTAATATCAAAGGCTATTTAATATTAATTAAAGAATTCATTTTGTGTTGATTACCACACATACTCCATCAATAAAATCTTATTATTATCTCATTAAATGATCAATAAATTTTTTAATTATTCTTTTTAATTCAATCATGAATGTAGAAAAATCATTAATCCCATTTTTCATTGAAATATCTATACACTTCCCATTTCATTATCTTATATTTTTCTTATATTTTTTATTCAATTATGATTTCATTATATGTAGAACAAATATAAAAATAAATATTATTCTATGATTCATGGGGATGGAATTATACATCCCCTAATGAAATGGGTTCTATTTTTATCATGTGAGTAACAAAATATAGTGCACATTAAATAAACATATCACACTATGTTATGTTCCCTTTTTGGGAGAGAAGGATTGAATGATGATGTCATGTTCTATGTTGTTTCCACTTAACCATGTTTTAGGCTCCTTTATTTCATGATTTTATGGTTTGATATTACATTATTATTATGATTTAAATATATAATATGTAATGTCTTGTTTATCCCAATATGATTCTACTCACCATATAATAATATTATAGTTTACTATCTTGGATTTATAACACATACTATTAAAATTTTAATATCCCCACAGAATTCCATATAGTTATTTATGTATGATGAGTTCTATGATAGTATATGAGTATTGGAAAATGAATAATTTAGATAAATTTTATGGAAATATATTAAATATATAATTTCAAAAAGACAATTAAATTAAATATTAATAGGATTATTTTTAGAGATATATGTTAAATATTATTTAAAAAATATAAAATATATTCTAGTCATTTTATTCTATTTTTTAATATAAGAGATGATGCGTATTTGATTTCTGGGAGAAGGTGTAGTGTTGTTGAGTAAACTGATGGGTCTTTTCGATGGTTTTTGAGGATCCTTGAAAAGTAAATCATTTTGATCCCACTCAATTATTTTATCCAATGGTTTTATAGTGAATGATCCTGGGTGTTTCCTTGATGTAAATTTAGGAAGAAATTTTAATATTTTATTTACTGTACAAGTAAAGTAATTAATAGTGTTTGGGAATGGAATTACATTTTTTAATTCCCCTAAATGATGTTTTAGATATTAAATATGGGTTGGTTTATAACGTAGTGGGTTTAGGAGAATATTTGGGGTTTGGTACCGAAATTACATGTTTTGGGAAATGTGAAACAAATGGTGCATTGTTTGCAAAAGGTTAGTGTCAATCGTGCGACTAAACCAGAAGACCTGGTTTATATAAACCCATGGGACACCAAAACCTTGTTTATGGACTAATATAATGGAGTAGGTTTTTATAATTTATTATAGTCATGATTAAAATCTGGAACATTTTTCGTTAGACCATTCTTTATGCCATTGTGTGTATTTGGTGCTTGAATAGGGCCAACCACACAGTTGGCACATGGTTTTAAAAACCGTGATGCCAAACTATCCATCCATTGAAAATGATGAAGATTATATTTTTCCCCTATGGTCATTAAGACGGTAGACCATCTTTTTCATCATTCTCCTCCCAGACATGCACACCTCTCTACCACATTTTCTCTATAGTGTTTATCCTAGATTCATAGTTCTTACAGATCACCATCCGGTGCTTTATAATTGTTGATGTAATTCTTCAAATCTTTAAGTATATGTCGTGTTATTTTACTTTATACTCAAACCTAGGTTCCTATTGTATTGTATTTATTCTTCATTACACTAATTCATTTTTGAATTGAATAATAATGTTACAGTTTTCACTCGTCCAATTATGTGTGTAAAAAGAAATTCCATATATACTTCAGCATAAGGTGATTCATTGAGGTATGTCACCATGGAAATTTTTTAATGATTAAAAGATTATAATTAAATTGTTTTTTTGTTTATTTATTCAATTTCATTGGTATTTTACTTAACATGTGTTTTTTTGTTTACCTCATATTTTTTTGTGAGAATTAAATCACTATTACAATGTGACGTGATGGGGTAGTGAGCTTCTAATCATTATTCACATTTAAATAATGTGGTTTTACTATTTTTTTTTATTTTTATGTTATTATAATTTATTATAGTGATATAATTCATTAATTATGATTATATAATTATTAGATATATCTAGTCTAACTTATTTTAGCATGAAAAATAATTGGATAATTCTTCGAAAAATTGAAAAACAAATGGTTTAATGCTTCATAATGGTTGGTGGATTGGCATACATTTCCTAGAGTACATAGGCATTTTTATTGTAGTGTTTTAATTATGGGGATTTCTTCTATGGTTGATTCACCAAATCAATAGTAGTATAATGAAAATCCTAATTAATTATTTTTAATTTTACAATTTAATTGAGGTGAACTATATATCGGTAACAATGCTAGTGTTTTAGCTTTATCTTTGACTTACCATAAAGGTCGATTGTCCCTTTTGGGTGGACACTACGTAATATATCGATGAGAGGATCCCATGTAGTATTCGTATATCTACATAATTCTTATCAGAATCCCAATATATTTTACCTTACATATGTGTGACTTTGAGGATTCAATAAGGAAGCCCCTATTTACCTGAGATCCATAAGATTCAAAGGTGGATTCCTCTCATATGAACTGACCTCGAGACCCAGTGGGTGACTCATGTATTGATTGAACTATATCTAATATTTCATGGTTTGGGGTTGATTTTGTAGATGTTTTTAACTAAAATATCTAAAAATTTTGAACCCTAATAGTCTATGATGGTAGTACTTGGTCTATGTATTTAGCCACCATCAGAATTTTGTTGGTTATTTACATAGATACTGTCGATGAATCTATGAATTGCATAGGTGCTTCCTGGTCAATGGATATTGTGTCAGATATGATATATCATTTCTCTATTGAATTTCCAAAAGTACATATTCAGATCAATATAAATCATTTATTGGGATTCTCAGTCATATTTTATAGGATATATATTCTGAGCCTTATTTATCTCTATGGATCTCATAGTATAGAACCAATGGGGGACATTGATGTATAAAACCAACAATGCCTAATGGTATGAATCCAATTATGGTATTTTTTTGGCGATTGAATATATATAATTGACGAGGATACAATATTAAAAAGTCTTTAGATCATATCCCATGTTGTTCTATATTATATTGTTTTTTAAATAGATATGATCTATGGACACAAGGAGGGAGGCTTGTCCAAATGGAATTGGGAAGTAGCACATGAATTTATATATTATACTTATTTTTCTATAGTTTACATAAATGTACTTGAATCTCATTCATTGGTAAATGGATCTAGGTATTGGCCCTCATTGTTCTGATAACTGATTATCTGGCATATTCTGTTGTAGTTTTTTTCATTACAGTATGACTTCTAATATAAGAATTTCCTATTGACTGGGGCCCATGAATATTAAATCATAATGTATTATTCTTGAATCGAGTGTTATAGAATTTATATCAGTTCTACATCTTTGTGGGATTAGTTTTTAGTGCATAGAATCCATCACTTTAGTGATTAGAGTTGAGTATGGGTGAACCTTATGTAAAACATCAACGCCCCTATAGTGATGTATCATGATCAAATATTCCTTTGGAACTTGTTGATGCATGTATCATTTATCTGGAATAAAAATAGAAGGAGCAACATAATTATTCAATGATTGAGTGGTTCAATATATCGAACTTGTGTTTTCATGATATTAAGTTGACTAGATCATGGATTGATGGAAATGTTATTGATTATGATATTAATTATTAATTTAATTACATATATAATTTAATATTTAAGAACATGTATATATATGTAGATATATAAATATACATGAATATATATAATTATAAAAGATGAAATCGCATCCATATGATTGGGATCACATACTTTAGGATTAGTTATGGACTAGATTTTATTATTTACATTTTTAGTATTTCATTTATTAATATTGTTATCCAATGAAGTAGATCAATTTTTCATTCCTTATATATAAAGTTCTATGTATGGTATCATGTTGTTCATTCATTAACTATTTTTGTATTCACACCCTTCTTGGGAAACCATTGAATTGGGGTACCTGAGCGTATGTTCACTTCGTTGTGGGAATATGAAGGAATGAGGCCCAGGAATAATCAATAAATATGGATTAGATACATATATAGAGATCATATGTGTAAACAAAAATGAAATACTGTATAATTAACCTTTTATCTTAGTTTATTTCATTTAATCCTTTTTATAAGTTTGTCTTAAGGGGAGATCATTGTTGAATGTAGGACATGGTTGTTTGAGCTTTTATATAATTTCATTAATTATTTTATCATGAAGCATTTAATTAATTATATTTCTTATAAACTATTTTTATTTAATTCATGTATTATAACTATTTTTTTCAATTTTTAACTCTGATATTAATGCATAGCCTCTCAAAAGACTCACCATATGCCCCCACTACTAGTTGAAAGACTATGGTGTATGTAGAAAAGAACATGATGTCTTGTGGTATACTGGATTGGGGATTAAAATTAGTTGAATATAGAACATCATGTAAAAAAAATTTATAAGTCTTTTTTGGTTTTATATTTTATTACTATTTGGTTTATTGTTGAAAGGTGTATTAATAATTCTCCACACTTGTAATGGATACTATATGGCTGCGTTATGGAAACATTCTCCAATATGAAGTCCGAATTTTTTAGGTTTTTTGATTATTGTTCTAATCAATAATGTAACAATTATATACGATATACACATTGAGTGATGCATATATTATGTATGGTTTATGATTTATTTTGAATTTCATATCTTCTCCTATTGGAAAAATTCCATGGATTGATTCTGAATTATGTTTAGAATTAGAAAGTGGCATCCCCAGAATCATATTTTGAACATTGGATTCCCATGTTATTGTCATGATGGTATTCTATATTACTGATGATAGAGGATAATTGATTATTTTTTTTAGAAAAACACATAATTGTGGAATCTTGTACATATTGTGTGTATAATTATACTAATTTTTTACAAATTGTGTATATATATTTCACTTAGATAGATGGTGATATTGACATATGGTGAGACATTTGATGTTGAGTATAATGACTCAGCCCCCATACATGAGAGGTTAATAAAACTGAATTGGACAATAGGGCACATGATTCCAATGTGTTATACCCCCAATAGGTGTTTGTATGTTAGGTTTTTCATTTATTGTGTTTGAAAAAAACTATATAGTTTTCTCTTGCATATCTTGAAATGCTTTTCAACCTAATTGGACCATGTGATAATGGTACTGACCCATATAGGTCTGTATGAGCAGTTGATACTGTTTTAGTAAACCATTTATGGTTATATTCCATTATATAGGTGATCATGTTAGGTTCCTTTTTATGATGTCGATAGACACCTAAATGACAATTTGGAACTGAATCCTCAAGGCTGTATTACTATATATTGATGCCCAGTTAGTGCCATCTCATTGTTCGTTTTTACATTATACCATTATACTCCTGTGGGATGTCCTTTATAAGGATATTCGATGAGAATCATAGACCTAATAAGCTAATTCTTGATAGATTTTTCCCTTAATGGTTGATGTTCTTGTTACCACCAATTGAGAGGGTCGATAGGCATATTATATGCCTTGTACTGAGATGTATGCATGGGTGATTCTTATGACATGTGATATTAGATAGGTTTCTCCATTGGGATAGGTGGTCAAACAATGATTACCTATTATAAGACATGACATAATTAATAATTTCAGAGTGGTTATAAAAGATTTATGGATTTGTTTTATGTAAATATATTTTTTGTATGCTTGTTCTGAGACCAATGATTTGTTTATGCTCAACTTTTGTGATATAGATATAGTGATGCCTTCTGTTTCCGAGGAACTAACTAGGGTACTTTTTTTTTTGTGAATAGATTCAATCTTAAGGATTTTCTATGTGCCCAGTGTAGTGATCTCTAAACTAATATCCTAGAGTTGGTGAGAACATTAATACATTGGAATAATAAGGAAGGAATTTCATCTTGATAGAGAAAATATTTCAGTAGACCTTCTAAACTAGATAAATACATGAGTCATATTACATAGGAAAACACACAATAAAACATAAATATTTTAGAATACAACTATTATTTATAGAATATAGTTCAATATCTAATGTTTTACACTTCATGTATTATTGATATTGGATACACAATAAGGATGATCTCAACATATCATTTAGGGTTATGTAAAATGGTATCTAAAATGAATAAATAATAAAAATTAACATGTAAAGTAAAATAACTGAACACACATGCCATGTAATCAGTAAATATAGAAGGAAGTGTATATATATATATAGAATCAATGTGAAATTATCATGGATAATAATAAATATGGAAATGTAGATAACTGATAGTACATTCCATTTAGTTAATAAAAAACTACCATAGATTGATAATGCATAATATATTAGACCATGTAAATAACTAAAAACCCATTCCATTTATTCAATAACAATTAATTAAATGCATCCATAGAAAATATCATTTTGAAAATATCATGGATATGAATAATTGTATTATGAATAATATTAATTCTTAATTTTTGGATTTCATGATTCTCTATAATCGTGGTCCCTCTATAGTGAAGACATTTCACAGGAAAGAATAAATCTACAGGTAAAACCCCATTTTATAATGGACAATAGATTTTCTATATGAGACCTATTGATTCGTCAATGGGATATATAATATTTTTCCTCACATTTTACTACAGGTCCAAATCATCATTCCTATATCAAATAATCTATCTCACTGAAGAATAGATATTCCATAAAATCAAATATTCATAATTAGTAAATGATATAGAATATTGAATATTTCCCAAGTATGTAAAATAACTATTATGGTAAAACAACATATATAAAAAGGAGATAAGGTTTAAGAAATAATTATATCTATAATATATAATATGGTTATTTAGCTAAAATTTAATTTCTTATAATCGCAAAAAATAAAATATTTCAGGGGGAAGTGAATGTCTATAAAAATAAACCAAGGAAATATATTACAAGACCTTCTTTAAAAAAATAATCAGAACCTCTCAAAATGAAGAATATGGTTTGTATTAATTCAATTTATACCTAGTTTATTATATTTAAAATAAATGGTTGTTATAATTAATTTATACAATTCCAATAAATTGTTCTAAAAAAACATTTTTGAGGAAAATTTACATGTCATTTGAGAAGTCACTATTAAAATTAAAATTTTGATAATATATTTTGAAAATAAATATCAATGAAAATAATTTTCAAAATATATAAATGAATATTTAAAACATTTTATTGGTCTATATGTATCGAAATTTTATTAATTTCATACACATTAAATCAAATATTCCTCAATCTTTTTCAATAAATACCAAACTGTCCTTATATTGAAAAAATCATGATGTTTCCTTTCAAAACCATTATTGATAAATAATGAAGAGTTAAAAATTATTTTAACAAATAAATATTAAATAAAGAAATTAAAATTTTAAACTATTTATAATAATCATAGTATTGTAAGAAAACATTTATTCGATTGAAGAGATATATGATCTCATGTTTTTTAAAAAATATTATCATTTATTTTATGTACCAATGAGTTGTAAATGGTAAAATTACATTAATGTCATGAAAAACAGAGGATATGAAAATTATCATTTTTTTTAATAGTGACTACAAAAATTCATTCAGCTGAAAATAAAGAATAAGCAATCTTGATGAGAATAAGATTGTGAAATAAACTCTTTCAAAGATGACAATTTTGAAGTGATAATAATTGAATGAATAATATATCTGCATCTAATGTATTTAAAATTAATAAAACTATAAATAAAACATATTATAGTTAAAATTTATTACACAAAAAATCATAGATTATCAATGATGATGAATAATTAATATATCCTAATGAACTGAAATTTAGTTATGAAATTCATTATATCATAGTTAATTTTAAATCAAATCCCCATGTGTAAAATAAAAAATACTAATACCTAAAATACCATGATTTATTATGGTAATATGATATAATAAGTAAAATGTTCATTATATAGACTATATAAAATAAATTGATACCAATTAAACAGAGTTTTCTCAATGAAAGGAAATTGTGACAAAACCCCTTTCCTTATGCTTCCTTTTGGTTGAACATGATACAACCTATATTATAGTGGTTTTTAAAATTTTATTATAATTAAAAATAACAATATTAATATTTATAATATCATATATGATCCATTTATAACAAATTATCACCGTTCTGTTAATAATATTTCATTATTTTTATTTTTAAAGGGTTAGATTCCTTATTTTCTAAAAAGTTTTCCTTCAGGAAATATCTGGTTCATGACAACATTATATAGTTAAACAAAATTCAAAATAATCATATGGAAATAAGTATCAGTTTTACATCATTTATACAATTAAACCCAATCATGAAATACTGTAATGAATGATAGACTATGTGACTATCATGAAGATGGTAAGCTATACATATGCATGAGTGACATTTCCATTTATTAATGATCATTATGATGAGGTGTTATGTTTTCAATTAACATTATAGAATAATAATAATAATAATTTATATTTCATATTATTTCCCTAAATATAGTTATATATAAAATAATTGGGGTGTGGGGTTGAAAAGAGTGTAATGTCTTGTTGGTAAGGTAATAATTCACACGTCTATGAACGATGTTATCATCTTTAAGTGTTAGATAAAACATGATATATTATCATTTCAGAATGATACATAAGTCATGAATATAATAAATATTTTATTTATAACACATATATTTATTAATATTATCATTATTATGTTCTATATTAGGTGTTAGTGAAAGATGAATCACATCTATTTATGATTATGCAGTCTATTGTACACACGAGCAATGTTACGGTATCCCCTACATAATGGAATGTAAAAAAAATATGTGAGTTAAGGACTCCATTGGTAAAATTAATATATAAATATCATATATATTATTAATATCCATCATCATACCCAAGCATGAGCTCTACTAATGGAATAAAAAATTACATCTTCTCTAGAGGTTGTAATCCACCGTACACACAAATGATGATTTCGTAACAAATTTCATGAAATTGGAGAGGGTTGTAAGTCATGAAAATAGTATAAATGAATACCATTATCTCAATTATATTATATATATTATTATAATTGTTTCATAATAATTCATGTAGGGGGATAATGAAATAATATTATAATTTTCATTGAATAATGTTACCACTTCTCCAGGTGGCCCCCTTAGAATTTCCCCCCAAAACCTTAGTATGACAGATTTATACCCAATATATGGATTCATGGATGAGGGGTGTTGATTTTTAGAAATTATTTGTGTAGTTTTTGGATTAAGTAAATGGTATTGTCGGTGTGATATGGAGAAAAGTGTGGGAGTCCTTTTACAAGAGAGTTGAGTGGAACACACATAATTTTTTGAAAATATTCAATCACACCCATGTTTTTATCATACCAAAAACCTAAATAATATGACATTAAAGAAAATAAAATATATAAGGTCAATTTATGGCCATACAATTTGTGATTTAATTGTTCTATGGTAATTTTAAACTCTTATCATCTTAGTTTTACTCTCCATAAAACCATTTTACCTTAACAACGATAATTAGTTTTTAATATATTCACTATTTATTTTGGTAAAAAATTATGTTGAGATTTTTGGAAAATATTAATTATATAGATTAAATATATGGATAAATTATTTTTTAAATTAAATATTATATCATGAAAAAATTGATTTTTAATTTTTCATACATACGTGAAGACTAAATATGTTTCAAAAGAGAAAATATTCAAAATTTTACATGGTTTTTATATAAAAATGTTTTGAAATTAATTAAAATTTAATAAAATAGATTAATTAATATAAAATTGACTAATTAAACTTTTAGAAAAACTCAAAATATAATTCAACTTAAATTTTTTTTAATGTAATGGTTCTTTCTAATTAAAATACCATTTTTTCACTATTCTTCAAGAAATGAAATATTTTAGAAAAAATCCCAAACAATCACCCTAATATAATATTAATATTCAAATTTAAAAATTAAATTTTATTTAAACAAATATTTTTCTAAATTTTAAAAAAATATTAAATTATGTGTTCAAAGTGTGACTAAACTGTCTTTTAGCAAAAAAAACACTTTTCTTAGAAAATAGTTACTCTTCTCTTGTATGATTCTTATTTTATTTATAATAATATAATAAAAAATGAACGTGTGTAAACTATTTATTTAACCAATTTATTTTACTGAGATTCATACCTTCCATTCCAATGGCTAGTTGATAACTATCATATTAGATAATAATTTTTTAATAATATTTTATGTCTCACATAAACATTATGTTATATGTATTGTATGCTAGGCTCAGTGTTTCATGAAAAACAATATAAACTCATTGTTGCATGTTACACAAGCTAGGTATGTGATTTAATTTATTTAAAAGAAAATATATCATAATATGTTTTGGTGTTTTTTCTTCTACGAATGGTGTTTTATGTCATACACTCTAGAGAATAAATTTTTCTTACTTCAGAATTTCTGGGTATTACATTCTCCCCACCTTATATAAACCGCATCATAAAAATTTAATCTTTATCATAGTAACAAAGAGTTATTATATATTGTAATTCCATTTTTGAAAAACCCAAAACATAAATGGTTTAATAAAATATCCTCTTAATAAGATATATAGGAATGTACAATGTCCACATATGATAACATGTATCTGGTTTTATAAGTAGAGGAAAATTGTTAGAAATTGAATATGGGGACACAAATGAAAATAGAAAATAATTATAGTGAATGATATATGTCATTTATCACATAAAAATAAAATAAAAATGTCATTTTAATGACTTAAAAAACATAAATCAAATTGGTTTGAATAAGGTTATTGATATCATTATAAATGATGGTAGTGTATTAAAATTTTATTTCATGATCCTTCTTACTAAAGATTATGCACCCTTTTATTATAGTGGAATATACAAAAATTTATTTAATTTATATATTTTTATTTCATAATTTCAATTTCATATTCTATTTAGGATTTTATAAATTTAGAATTCATTTATTACTCTAAGAAATGAATATCTAATGATAATGTTTTAATTATTTAATATCTTAAATTCCATCTACATGTATATATGATTCATAAAATACTAGAATTTCATTGTGCATGTTTTAATCTATTTTCTATGTTGAATATGTCATGAACAATTTATCTAATTTAATACATTAATTTATAAACATTAAAAGTAACACCACTGGTTTATCATTACCATTTACATTTTAAATAGTTTAACTAAAAATGAGGTCACATTAACCAATATATTATAAAGGCTAATGGTGGGCCCTAAATCATTATCCTTATTTGGTCATGGGATTTGGACCTATTTCCATATCATTCATGATGAGTTTTTACCAAACGTGTGGGATTTCCTTTTTCTAAAACTATATTAATATACATGCAATAATGTTCCCATTAAATATTTTAAATAATTTTAACAATTAAATAACATTTTGAGTATGGAATTAAATACAATATTTTTCGTAATGTTTCATAAAATATTTTTACTAATATTTTGTTTTCATTATGTTTCATATCAACCCTATAGGGTAGAAATAAAATTAATCTTAAATATATAAAATTTAATGGAATTTTTATTCAACTAACATTTTCACTTGAACATATACTAAAATAATGGGTTTTATAAAAATACATATCTACAAAAAATATAATTAATATTTGTAGAATCACATCAAAAAAACATTAAAATGTTCTTTATGATATCAATCCTTTTATAAAACTTAAAATAATCACCCATTATGGTACCCATAAATCTTATGTTAATGAAAACATATATGCTTATAAATTTTAATAGAATCCTTAAATGTTTCATAACTATTTTAAAAAATACCATTTTTCAATAACCATCTAAAATATTGTACAATAATCCCAATAATCACTTCGACCATTTTATTTCAATAGAGGCCATTAGTTGGTTTAGAATTTAACCTTTCCTATTAATTTTCATCACTATTTTGAATCCATCGTAGTGGTTTGTAATAAACATATTAAGTATACTCAGGATATATCTAAAATGTTTCAAACTAGGTGTGATGTTACACTTATTTTTGTACACTAGGTGAAAATTTGGTGAATACCAACGAACGATTTTTGGTTTTATAACCTTGTGGTACCTATATTACTGAACAATTTTCTCTTGTAGAATTTCAATAATGATGCATTTTCATGAAATACCACATAGTCTCTACATTATAAAAAATATAATTTTATTCCATAACTATCCAATGATTCTATCATAGTTCTTTGATCCACAATCTATTATTTTCCTAAAATTCACAAGGTTTATACTAATTATTCTCCAATAAAAAATATAGTGACCCTAGATCGAGTATCCCAGTTCAAGTGTCTACTTTAATACATTAGAATAAAATGCATATATTTTCATCCCGATGGACAGAATGGTTTAATAGTCATAGGAAACCATATAAGTACTTAAATCATATATTACATTTAAAAATACAAATAGAAACTTATGATTTATTTGAGAATAAAAATTTTCTCACAAGAATATCCTTTCATATAATGCATAGTGCGATTCAGGGATTCATGTTAAAGAAATAAGAATAAGGGTTATCTTATATGATCATTATTAGTAATGTTTAAAAGAAAATAACGTGAATCAAAATGCATAATCAATATGAAATAGTTAATAAAAGAAAAAACATGTCTTGTAATCTGTAAAATGGATGGATTTTAATTTAGAGATAATACGAATGAGAATGTCTCATTTATAGAAATCAATATGGAAAGGTAAAAAATTGAAAAAATGAACATTATTAGCACCTCTACCCTTAAGATAATTAACAATATTTTTAAAACTATTGGAAAAACATCATTAATTATAGATTAATTATTCATATCAGGATACATAATGATGCATTTACATTCTGTATAGTAATGAGGCCCTCCCTCCTCTATAGGTCCATGTCATTCCACATATATTGAATAATCGATTTAATTCTTAAATCAGTATTCCAAAACATCAAATTTCATTATTTAGTAATGGATATAGATTTAAAAAAAATTCCAAAGTAAATAAAATAACATTCAATATAAAACATCTTGTTTATAAATATTACACATCTGAGGAAATAAAATATTCATGATAAATAAAATGGAAATTGAAGGGATATTTAATGTATAATGATCACAAAAATTTAATATTTTAAGAGTATGTTAATCAAATCCAAAATAAAAATAGTGAAGTGAATATAAATATCTCTATAGTCAATGTAATTATTAACCATCATGAAGAATAAAATTTATGGATTAAATAAATCATAGACATAATGGGATAAAGTAAAAATAAATGGTTGTTGTTATTAACTAATAGAGTTATAATAATCATATCCTAAAAAACAATTATTCATGAAAATATCATTTTAATTTTTAATGTAACATTCAAAAATAGATGTATACCAATTTTTTTTATTAATTTTTGTTGAAAATAAACATTGATACTTATAATGGATTAATTAAAATATTTTATTTTTCTTGACTGCTGTAAATTCTCGTCATGTTGTATGCATTCAAATAAATATCTTATCATTTTTAGGATAAATAGAAAAAATAAATTATTTAAATTATGACATGAAAATGAATTTAAATAAAATTATTTACGAAAAATGTGTAAATGTGTGTTTAATACATCATTTCAAAAACATTGAAAATATTTTTGAAACCATTTTTAGAGAACATGGTTTTGGAAGAAATCATTTTTCCCAGAGAAGCGAGTAATGAAGTCCGACTGTCTTATATAATTATCACCTATTTGAAGTAAAAATGGGTGGAAAATTGGTACTATTACATGAAAATATCATGAATAACTAGAGGATAGTAAAATTAAATTATTCTATTCGGCAATGATTAAATAATTTCCATCAACTGAAATTCATGAATAAACAATATCAATGGGAACGATATTGTGGTATAAAACCTTAAATTGTATGTATTATTGATGTGAAAAGTAGTCATTAAATATATTATAATATTCATAAAATATCCAATAAATCAATTGGAAATATAAAATGAGATAATTAGTTGTCATTAAAAACCTAATTTTAGGATATAAAATATGAATAATAAGTAATATAACCCAATAAAAATATATTAAGTTATAAAATTAATTACTACATGGTAAGTTTAAATGAAATTTATGTGTTGTAAATAATTGAAATTTAAACCAAATATACAGTGAATTATTAATGAATAATAATATTATAAGTGAACTGGGATGTATATACACCATATAAAATATAATTTTGTACAATACACAAATGTGCCGTAATTAAAAGAAAATTAATATAGTCCCCTTACATCACGCTTCCTTTTGTTTAAAATTATTCATAATATTTTATTTTTTGTTTAACCATTTCATTAAATTATTCAAATTCCATATAAATATTTATAAAATCAAATATTATCATTTAATAATATCTTATCACTATTCTATTATTAATAATTCATTATTTTAATTATTTTTTATGTGACTTTCCTTATTTTATCTTGAATATTTCATCATGAACAATCCAGTTGAGTGAAATATTAAATAGTCATATTATTTCAATAATAATAATCTTGTAATAATTATAATATCATTATGTTAATAATCAAATTCATATTAGTTATGAATGATGATTATTAAAAAATCAACATGTTACAATCATGGAGACTATAGGTCATACTAGATCATGAGTGATATTTCCATTTTTAAATGTTATTTATAGAAATGTGATAAGTTTTTATATATAATTAACTAATAATAATATCATATTTATATCAAATAATTTATAGAAATATACATATATTTATCATATATGTGTTGTAGTGATGAATAGAGTGTCACTTAGCTTTGTGAAGGCGGTAGTCCACTGGTCTATGAATGATGAAATCATATTTCAGTTTAAGAAAAAAATGGAATATTAAATTATTATAAGGATAAATATGACATAAATATAATAATTATTTCATTTAGATAAAATTTATTAATTATCTTTATCCTTATTATGTTCTATATAAATAGTTATTGAAAGAATAATCACATCGCTCTGTATGGTGGTTGTTCATCGTACACAAAAGTAACATTATTGTATCACCTACAGAATAGAATTTAATATATATTTATATATTATAATGTCTTAAAAGGTATAATTATGTTGTAAAGATCATATATATATTTTATATTTTCTATCATACCCAACCTATATGGGTGGTCAGGGAAAAATGATTAACCTCAGTTCACATGGAGGTTGTCCTTCGTACTAAAGAATGATGATTTTATATCCCTTTTGGTTTAATTGGAGATGGTTTTATTTCATTGAATATTTATAAAATGAAAAATTATAATGAATAGACTATGTTCATTATATCACAATGTTTTAATAATAATTAAAGGATATTGTGAATGAAATAATATAAATATCATTGTTGAAGAATATTATCTCTTTTTCAGGTATCCTCCTTAAGATTATACCTACTTCCATCACAAGATGGATTAACCAAAATAGGGATCCTATGTTGAGATAATTTATTTTTCGAATTGATTTTATCAGGTATTGGTTGAAAAAAAATTGTATGATGGTGTGAAGTGAACAGGATAATGGAGGATGTTTATATGTGAGGTAAGAGGCACAATTTAATTTTTATGAAAATAATCAATTATACCATCATTTCATCTATTTCATCTGACTAAAAATCTAGACTACTGATATTATAATATATACGGTCAAAATACCTCAAGGAAAAAATTAATTTCAATTTTTATTGACTTTTATAAATATTATCTTCTTAGTTTAATATTAGGTAAATCCATTTTAACCATAACCGGGATAATTATTTTTTATTATTTTAATTCTTTATTTGAGTAAAAAAATATTTTGACCATATTATAAATTTTATTATTTATATACATAATATGGAATCCATTTTTTTCATATTCAAAAAAATATATGATGAAAATTATAATTAAAAATGATCCACGATTACATAATGAGACATGTGTTTTATAAAGAAAAAATGATAAAAATAAAAATGGTTTTTATATATAAATAAAATATGAAATGATATAAATAAATAAAATAATTAAATTATCTAAAATAGAAATAAATTTACATGAAAAAAAATTACAAATAAAATTAATCCTTATAAATTATTTAAATGAAAAATTTGTTTCCTATTAAAATTAAGTATTTTTCACAGTATGATAATTTTAATATGATGATTTAAAAAATAATTTTATTTCCTAAAACTTATATTCTATATGATTAAATAATTAATGTATAATTATTTATTCAAATCGCGACTAAACAATCATTTAAATAATTTTTTTTAGAAATCATTTCTTATCCATTTATATTATTCTTATATTATTTTTAATCAATAAATATCGAATGATAATGGGTAAAATATATATTTCCATAATATAATTAATCATATTAATACCTACCAATATAATGGCTATGTGAAAAATATAATATTAAATAATAATATTTAATAATTAGTCATGTTTTGTTTAAACATGGTGTTCTGTGTAACAAAATATAATCACAGTCTTGCATGTAACACAATCGAAAATCATTGTTGTGTATCCTGAATGGCCCAATGGTATTCTTTTTATTGACTTTTGATAACCCCCCTTTAATGATATGAGGGTAACACCTTACATGGATTATAGGGTTAGATAATACATGAACTGTATTTTATTGATGAAATATCAAGAATGAAACTATATAAAATTTCTTCTCTCCAACGTCTACATCGTGATATCAGCTCTCCACCTTTGCATGGATGTTCATATAGGCTTCTCATGCATGAAAATGTTGTTCCTGATGGCAATTCTATATCCTCCCTTTCATATGCTCCTGTTAGTTTTTCTATGGGGAATATTCCAGCTCTAAATCCTCATATGAAATTTAATCCCTATAAAGTCTACCTGGTATATGAAGCACAATTTCAAGTGGCATGAAATCGTTGAGGTAGACCAAAAGACTCGCGGTGGCCCAAAGGCATTGAGGTGGCATAAATACATTGAGGTGTCTTGGAATCCTTACTTGCCCAAAAGCCTTGGGTGGCCTGAACGCCTTAAAGGACTGATGGACCAAATCAGTGGCCCGAACGCCAAAACAGATGAATAGTTCCAGCTACTACAGTACAAAACAGTACCTGATACAGTACTTTCTACAGTACTAATACATTACCACTACAGTACTTCAATAGTACTTCTATAGTACTATGAAATACGTCTCTCCTAGTATTTGAACATGACTCTCATGGATGCATTTGATGATTCCTCACCAATTGGGTTGAGGCTATTCTTCACTATGCATTGTATGTATTTCACGATATTTAAGAGATTTATTTTGTTTAAATATATATATAGGTATATATAGATATCATATTATTTGTGGGATTTATGTTTTCATCAAATAATTATGACGTATTTCAAACTTGATATTGAATACTATTTAGATATTTCTTAATTTAAGGGTGTTAAATTCTCCCCACTATAAATAAATTGAATCCTCAAAATTTAAACTTCATCTAAGCAATCAGGGGTTAGACATATCGACATACAATTGTTGAAAACCCAACACTATAATGGGGTTAATAAAATATCCTCTAAATTATACGTAAAGTAAGTCTAAAGGAAATATATAATAACACATAAATAGGATCCTATATAGAAGATCATTGGTGGGGTTCCAATATGTGGACATGATAGAAAAAAATAAAAAATTATAGATAATGATTGTGGTTATTAATCCAAGAAATTGATCAATACAATGTCAAGAAACTCACTACCATAAATCTAATATCCTTAAAAAATATAATTGATATCATCATAGATAATGGAAATAGTATAAAATAATATTTCAATATCTCTTTTACTAAAGTTGATTATTTATTTAACTACATAAGAATATATAGAAATATTATAATTGTTATTTTTTTCATTCATAATTACAATTACATTCATTTTTATTACTTTGATCAATTTCAAATTCATCTCTAAATATATGAAATTAATTTAAATTTTTTTTATTAATACCTGAATAAATAAAAATGACTTTTGGTGGATCATAAGATCCCTAAAAGGGTGAGATGTCATTATATATATCTCTAACTATTTTCCAAAACAATTATGGTTAACACAATATTTTGAATGTTGTACAATAATCTCTAAACCATAAATGTAACAATACTTGTGCAACATTAGTATTTACTTTTGAAATAATGTATGAAAAAATGAAGCCATATTTACTAGGATATCATGTAAAGTAGTTGTTGAAGCTAAATTCTCATCATCCTTCGATCATAGGTTCATTCCTCCATGACCGTTTTGGATATGATAGGATGTCACCCAACATGTGGTTTTTCCTTTTTATAAAACCATATTAATATAATAAATATAATTTTTTTAGAGAATATGATGGAAATTCTAAAATTAAATTAATCGTTAAATACAATTTTTATAATGGGTTTTAATATTACATATTTCATTGAAAATGCTTTATAATATTATTTGAATACTATTATAATTTCATTAATGATTGAATTAAACATAGATGTTATAAATACATTTAATCTTATAATTTTAAAATATAAAGGCATTATTCATCAAAAATGTTTTTTCACTAAAAAATATAATAAACAAATGGGTTGTATTGTTGTAAATTTCTCCAAAAATAACATTAATTTCTGTAAACTACCATAAAATAATACATAAAAATGACGTTTAAGATATTCAACTTATAATAATCCCTAAACTCATAACACGTGATGGTATCTACAAATCATATCTTAATGAAGTCATATATACATATGATTTTTTTAGAATTCATAAATGATTCATGATTCTTATAGAAATAAAATATTTGTAAAAATAAATGTATTATATTATTCTGGAATCCCAAAAACTACTTATACTATTTTATAGAAACATAGGTCCTTATTTGGTATCAGTTTTAACGTTGGCCATAGATTTTCATCATCTGTTCGAATTCTTCATAATTATTTTGGATGAAAAGGTGACTTATCCTATGTATTTTCCCTTGGAGTGTCCAACCATGTGCAAAAAAATCCTGGTTTCATCAAAAATGTGATGATCCGGTCAATCCCAATACAAACTTTTCAGAGTTATTAACCCTACATACCACTGAGATAGAACCTCATGCACATATAATATCCATACTAAGATGTATTACTAGAAAACCCAGATAATATATACATTATCAAAAATTTAGTTTGTAATTCTTTAATTCTCCTCAAATTAAATGAAATGGACATTATCCCTAATCTATGTTCTCTTAAATATATTTCTTAAGGATTATACTAATAATCATTTGATGCCAAATATAGTGACATATAACCTAGAAACCTGGAGTTGATAACTATTTTAATGAATTGGAAAAATATATAAGGATTCCAAACCACATTGAATGAATAGTATTATAGTCTTGGTAAACTAGATACAAACTTGATTCACACATAAAAATTTAAAAACAGATATTAATACATATTCTTTTTCGACAGTTAATTATCCCCTCCATCATATCCAGGTATATCAAACAAAGTACACGTCAAGAATTTCTTTGGAAGGTAAATGAATAACAGTGATGAAAAATGATTACTAAGGGTTAGGTAATTAGGAAGCTACCATGATTAAATAATAAAAATAAATATTGAAATTTTGATAATATAACAAAAATTTCATGTAATCAATAAACTGAGAATGAAGTGAATCTAGATATTGTATCTATGCATAACACATATGGATAAAAATCAATATGTAAATATAAATACGTAAAAACACATGACATTGATTAAATAGCACACATAAGTTAACATGATAAGGACTACTCAATATGGTAATTTAAATAACTAAAAACTTGTTATTAAAAAAATACTGATAATGAAATGCATCCACATATAATATCATTGAGAAAATATCCAGGATAATAATAACTATGTTTCTAATGAATATAATTCTTAATTATAGGATACCTTGATATTAGGAATCAGTGAACCTCTACCATCAATACAATTCTTAATAAGACTTAAAACAATAGGTAAAAACCAATTTCATGATACCTGACTAATTTTTATCATGATATATTCTAATGCATAATAGTTATATATGTTTCTAGCCCCCACCCATCACTAAAGGCCTCTGGTATTCCTCATATATCTAATATTCAAGTTAATACATGAATCAATATTTCTTAACATCAAATATTCACATTGATTAAATGATACATATTTAAAAAAATTTGTCAAATGAATAAATGAAAGATAAAAATAAAACATTGTAGTTACAAATAATATATGTTTTATGAAATAATAACATATATTATAAATAAAATGGATATTTAGGGGATATTTAACATGTAATGATCACATGAAAGTTAATATTTCAATGGGAAGTTAATGGACACAGAAATAAAATAAGGATACGAATGTTAATACAATCCTTGGAAAAAATAATCATAAACCAACCAGAGGAAGAACAATAATGGTATGAATTTGAAATATCCATAGTTTATTATTTCTAAAATAAAGGATTTTTTCATTAATGAATATAAGTACTATAAAAATATATCTAATATTGTCATTGAGGAAAATAGAATTTTCATTTTGAAAATAAAATGTAAACATTAATGTTCAGAAAATTATTTTTTTATAATTTTATTTCAAAAAATATTTCTTATCATACAAATAAATCATAAAAACATTATATTGGTAATTATTTGTTTAAATTTCATTCTGGATGAACACATATAATCAATAAATCCATTTATTTTTTGATAAATACGAGAAAAATATTATCTGGAAAACAACATGTATATAAAATTCGAAAAATTTAATAAAAATATATTATTGGGTAAATTTATATTTAAAAATCTTTTCATAATTTTTTTTAAAAATTGAAATCATTATTTGTAGAAATTGTTTTGGAATAAAACAGTTATCTAATCGAAGGGATAAATGATGTCATGTTTTCATAAAAACATTCTTTCAATTACTTTAAATTCCAATGAGTTGGAAATTATTTATATTTCATAAAAATATAATAAATAAATTGATTAAAATAAAGGTTAATGGTCTTACTTTAAAATGATTAAATAACTTACTAAAACATAAAATCAATAGTAAACAATCCCGATTTGAATGATATTGTAAAATAACTATTGCAATAATCATAACATGAAAATGGGATTTATTCAATAAATAAAATATGTGCAACATATATGAGACAAAATAAAAATTAGAATTAAAATATAATATAATTTAAAATCATTAAACACATAATTTTAAAATATCAAATATGATGAAGAACTAATATAACCCAACTAAAAGAAATTGCGTAATGAAATTCACTACAAATCGAAAAATTATTAATAAAAAAATTTTAGATGAAATATTTAAATTTTTTAAGAAAATTTACCATGAATTATTAATGAATAATTATATTGAAGGAAAAAGGGTTTTTATGTATACCATACTTTACAAATTTGTGTATAACCAACAAATAAATCTCACTGAATGGAAATTGAGATAAAATCCATAACTTCATGCTTCCTTTTAGTTGTACATGACCTAACCTTCTATATAGTGATATTATAAAACTTTAACATATTTAATGACTATTTAAATATTTATAATATATTATATTATTTTTTTATAAAATAACCATTTAATTAACAATCATTTGTTATTTTCATTTTTTGGGTGTTTGTTTTCTTATTTTTTCTTACACGTTTCATCACGAAATATTTGTTTCATTGGAATATTATAAAGATATATATTATAAATAATAATTATCAGTAAACTATTATCATATTTTTAAATAAATAATTACATTAATACCATTCTTGTAAGGTGTTTATGAAAAATTCTCAATGTTACAGTCATTGAGACGACATACTATACGTATGCATGAGTAACATTCCCATTTTTTGATTATATTTATTTAATGATTTGATATTTATAATTTATCATTAATATTAATAATATAATATATATATTTCTTAGGTTTTATAGTGATGAAAATAGAGATGTGTCACATTGTGAACGCGATTTTCCACACAAATAGAAATGATGTTATCATTTGTCAGTGTAAGAAAAAAAATGATGTATTATATTTTTAAAATGATAAAATTTACATGAATATAATAATTATTTATGTTATATAACTTATATTTTCTATCTTTACCTTTACGATATTGCATGTAAATCATTATTGAAAGACTGATTAGATCTCTTTGCAATGTGTTAGTTTTTCGTACACACGAGTGGTGTTATTGTATCCCATAAGGAATATAAAGAAAAAATGTAAAATATGGTATAATGAATAAATAGATGTAATTATTCTTTAAATATAATATATATATTTTTGATCTATTACCAAACCAAACCATTAGAGGTGGAAATTAAATAATTAATGACATCAGATCGTGTGGGGGTAGTTTGACAGACACCTAAATTGTAAATTTGTAACCAATTTAATGGATAGAGATGGTAGTATGTAATTAAAATTTTGAAAAAAATAAATTTATATATATGATAATAAAGATATTATATCATCATGTTTTAATAATAATATCAGGATTTGGAGAGAGAAATAAAATAAAAACACTAATTGAAGAATGCTATATAGACTTCAAGTATCCACCTTATTATTGCACCTAAAGACTTCCTAGGATATATTTCATACAGTAATAAGTCTTATAAATTTATGGGAGTAAATATGGTAAGGTATTTTGTTAGGTATTGGTTGATATGAAGGTTTTATGGTGTGAAGTGGATATTATTGGTGGGGTAACCATTTATATGTGAGGTGAGTGGCACACTTTTAATTTTTTGAAAATAATCAAATATATCAACCTTTTTTACTGTAAAAAAATCCTCTAAAATGAGAAATTATCATCAATATAAGATATATAGTCAATATATGTCTATAAAATGGATGTTGGACCAATTTTAATGTCATTTTTAGACAATATATTTTAATTTTAATCCTTAGATAAATCCATTTTTTAAATTAACCTTGAAAATTAATTATTTATGTTTTCATTATATATTTTGGTAAAAAATTATGTCTAAGTGATTAGAAAGTAAAAATTATTTTCATCCAAAATATGGTATCTATTGTTACAATTTATATTCATATATTTGTAAAAATGAAATTTTAAATTTCTATCAAAGAGTGATGAGAAAGAGGGTTTCTAAAGATACAATGTTCAAAAGTTGATAAGGGTTTTATATAAAAAATCATTAACAAATGAGTCAAAAGAACTAAATTGGATTAATCGATATAAAATTTAAATTATTTTATATTGAGAAAATAAAATAAAATATATCCTTATAAATTATTTAAATGAAAAAACAATTTTAAATCAAAATTCATTAATTTTCACTATTCATCAAAAAAGAAATATTTCAAAAAAACACCAATAATTAACCCTATGTAAATTTTGATATTAAATTTTAAAAAATGAAGATTATTTTATAGAATAAAAATTTGGTATATGTTGAATATAAATTATAAATTATGTGCACATAACATAACTGAACCGTCTTTTAAAAAAATTACAGTTTATTTAGAAAACATTTCATTTTATTTTAAATGATTAATAATTTATTTATAACAAATAAAATTAAAAATGAACATGTTTAACCAATATTATTTATTTATTTAGTTAATACTATTCAAATCCATCATTCTAACTTCTAAATGGTAAAAACCATATTAAATAATAATATTTTAATAATTGTCACATTTCATTTCAATAAGGTGTTGTGGTTAAAGTACGATAAACACAATTTTTTAGTGAAAAAATATAAAATGTTTTTTTACATAATTTAATATATCAAAGAGTTAATGTTTATTTAAAATTAAATATATTTTACGGTCTTTAGGTTTTATATTTTCTTATATTCATGTTGTTGCCTGTCACTCAAGTTAGTAAATAGAATGCCCTTATTTAAGGATTCCAGGGTGTTACACTAATAAATATTGACCAGTAAATTCATGTTTGACACATAGATATCCAAAATAGATCCTTGTGGAAGGATGTTAGAGAAATAATTTGGGGCATAGGTGAAGTTCCATTTTTGAATAAATTAAATGGAGCTTATTTCTTATTTGGACTAACATTTTATGTCACATTCATATCATGATTTTACTCATCTGAGGATCAATGGGGTATGATTTTGGAGATAATGGTTAATTCGGGTTGGGAAAGGTTCTATTTTAAAAATAAACCAGTGAGTGGATGTTTGTGACTTAAGGATACATGGTTTAAAAAACTTTTCATGGGCCTAGTTTCCCAGGATTTGTAGTTGAAATAATTATTGTACAACTGTGGTCGAAGTTGCATTAAGTATAAATCATGTATCATGAGAACATTAAACTATGAATAGTGTTAAAATTTAATTTTTGGTAGATTTGGTGTTAGGAATTGGATAAAGTAATGTGAATTATTACATTATGTGAGTGTTTCTTGGGAGATCTATACAGACCGTTTTATGGAATGTAATTATAATCCTAGTTCAATAATTTCAATATCTATATAATGAAAAATTAATAACTATGTTGTTAAAATTTACATTATTCTCTGAGCTAAAGAAAATTATTTTTTTGAGAGAGGCACTCTTATGTATTTTCTCTCTTGGAATAGTAAAATGGAAAGACATTTGAAGCCTAGTACATCATTAGTCATTTAAGGATTGTAACCCTAATTGGGTTTTCAAATTTTTATCTTTTCTATGTGTACCATGTCTGTGGAATAGGAATGGGAGATGGATGAAATTTTCATTTATTATCAGGTGTGAGAATTTTTCTAGTCATATTAAAAATTGTTTCTTAAAGTAGGAGCGACATCGACTATAGAGATTGGAATTTTATTTCATCGATGTGATTAATATGATGGTCATATGGTTGGTACTGGGATATCTGTCATAGGAGGGAGACACTCAATTGTGAAGCATCATAGAACTATAAGACTTATCTTATAATGGTGGTTTCAGAACATTTATGTCATTTTGCAAATAAAACATGTTTTGTAGGAAATCATAGTAAATTCTTAATAAAGGTTTAATTATGGATTTGGGTGATATCTAAATATGTGCATTAAGAGCATTTTCTCATTTCCAATCCATGGATTTTGGATCTTATTTTAGTTTATTGTAATGTAATAGCTTGACTATAATTTTTATTAGGATATAGTTCTAACATGATTCATCATCATACGTTTGGTATGATCATTGGTGAGTTTTTTCAAAAAAAAATCTTGATTCACCTTGAGATAAGGATATTAATTTATTTTTTTAATGTTTTGTCACCCATGTGTATTAAAAGATCATGATATTAGTCAACCTAGAGATTTCCAACATGGTTTTAATCTAATGTTTTGATGTGTTTAGTAGTCTATCAAAATTAGTTCTCCTTCTAAATGAGATAGGTGTTGTTCGGTGGCCAAATGATACAATTCATAGAGAATTCATCCTGACCCCGCATATCATGGTTGAAGAGAGTATGTCTATTTCGATAAAATTATGTTACAGTGGTAGTCCCCATTTGTGTAGTTTGGAAAATTCCTTCGAGGAATTTCTAGGACACAAGGAACATGTTTTGTAATCATAGTAGACAGTGGGATTACATTGGAATGATTTTGGTAGTAGCAGTCTTGTACCCATGGCTAGAAGCTCTGTAGGCCTGCTATTAGAATATATGAAGATGTGATCATGTATCAGATTACTAAATGTCATGTATGTGTCATGTTAGTGTTTTAATGATGGTAATGGTTGTTTAATCATTTTTTTGATGTCTTATGTACTCTATGTTTGAAATGACTCTTGGAAGAATGTTAGGTGTTTTGGATCAAAACACATCGATTTATGAATATAATAACCAACCCATATAAGTTAGGTGATGTTTCTATTGTGCACCTAGGATTCATGGGGACGATAATTTCTTTGGTGGGGAGGCCAAATAATCCTGTGTTTTTTGTAGATGTAAATTTAAAATGGAATTTAAATATTCGGTTTACTAGATTGGTAAAATATTGATTAGTGGTTTAGAATTAAATTATGATGTTGCAGTGAATGTTAATGATGTTTCTAGATATAAAAATATTTTTTGGTTATATATTGGAGGTCATTATAGAATCCATAGGTTCTGATATCCAAACCCCAATTTTTGGGAAAATTGCAATACTGGTAGCTTGGATGGTGAATATTTAGTGTTAACCTTATATAGAAACATGGTTTCACAATTTATATAGGTGAAAAAACTATAAAACATAAATGGTATTACAGGGGAAACCATCTTAGTGGCTAAAATTTATTAAATAGAAGTTTTGTGGCTATAAAATTATTGGTTAAACTACACTCCAATCTCGTTCATGGGGTTGGTTCCTGGATAGTTCCATCCAAAGTGATGGTGCACGGTTCGACCAACCGTGTGGATAAAATCTGAAACTTATTACAATGTAAAATATTTCTCTTTTCCCCTTCAATATTTAAGATGGAGACCCCTATGTATCTTCATTATCCTGCCCCAGATACTAGTATACACCTCCTTTTTCCTTGGGTAGTTCAACATCATTCTTGGCCCATTTTGATCATCATTAGGTGTGTTTCAAATCGTGAGGTAATTATTCACATTCATTACACTCCGTTGTGTTTTTTATATTCTTCCTCTATGATATGTTTCTATTATTATAGATTTAGGTTTTGAATCCCCCAAGTCAATGTACAATCAGAAACCAATGTTGGGGATTTCTCTCTGCACAAGAATATGGTATCCAAAAATGTTGTCTAAAAATTTCAATGTGGTGATTAAAAGAGGAAAGTAGCAATGGTGAATTTATAAAGAATAAATGATTATAATTAAAAAAAATTGTGGTAATTTCATGCCCTTTCATAGTTATTTTACCATATTTAAGGTTGTTTGTGTAATTCATTTATTTGTGATAACTAAGTCATCATTTTGATGTGATGAGATCTACCAGTTAACATTTGATCGTTATTCCATTTTTATGTTAAGTGGGTTGATATTTTATATATAATATTTGTTTTAATATGTAATTAAAATATTATTCTTATCTAATTGAAATTCTATGTTTGTGAGTTATGTCTAGTATAAATCAATTTAGTTTGGACTGTTCTTGGTAACTGTTTACAACCTTTGTAAAATAAATGGTTTAAATATTTCTAAAGGTAGATGGTTTTTCATACCTTCCATTGTGTACATATTCTTGTTTATGGTAGTATTTTCAAGAATGGGCTCACCCACAAGAATGATGTCTCTAAATTATTTCATTCTAATGAATTGATTAATTTAATTATTTAGTTTGGTAATTGAATCGATGCACTTGAGGGTTCATTAAAAATCCCTATGATTTTCTTTTTTCTTGAACATTCAATCATATTGAGTGTCCCCTTTTGGATTAATCCACATTTGATATGTATGAGGTGATCCAATATATGATTCCTCACTCCACGTACTCCATGTGAGGACCCCAAGAGGGATTCCCTTACCTATGGATTGACCTAGAGGATCCAATAGGGATGCCTCTATTAACATGTGATCCCCCAGCATCTCTGGTAGCATTCCATACATATGCATAGACCACTGGAACCTTATGGTTTCATGGAATTTTCAAATACACTAAAATAATAAATCATTGGATTATGTATAGATTGTAATGGTTTCCACCAAGATCCCATAATTATCATTCATGACATAGATTATGTCACAGTAGTAGTGGGTTTTGGTGTTGAACCACTCCAACTTTTTAATTATAAATTACTTAGCTACTATCTATGTTTATAGGATTTATAAAGGTGATTCCTATTTTGTGGCGATTGAGCATGATGTGATGTTTTAATAATCATTGGGATGACCAGAAATATATCCTTTGATACATATTATTCAATTATTGGTATACCAAGATATATTTCTTGATATCAATCTTCTGAGCCTTAATTAAGTATACAGATATGACGATATGAAATTTTGAGAGGCATTGTGGTATAACACCTAAAATTCCTAGAGATATGTCCCCATTTACTAATTATTTTTTCGATGAGCATTTCAAACCAAAGGGGGAATCCTTAGTCAAATTTATTTGGTTCATGTCCCATATAAGTCGTCATTATACAGAGTTTTATATGGATTAAAACAATAGAGTCGAGGAGTAAAACTTGGTTAAGTGGCCACAATTACTAGCACATGAAGGCATATATTATGTTATGTCTGTTATGGAGGATATCTGTGGACTCAAATAGGATTCCGGGGATAATGGACCTTGGACCTGACCCTCATAGGTCTCATACATGATTATCTTCCATATGATGTAGATATTTTATTGGTGATCATCTCAACTATAATGTAAAAGTTTCCACCAGGCCATGATTTAAGAATATGATTTTAACTAGATCACATAGATTTTGAGTGGTATTACGCCCATATCATTTCCATTACTTTACAATATTTTCCATTATTACATGAAATCCTTCATTATAGTGATTGTATGTGAGTACATGTGAACATAGGGTTAGGTCATGTATCCCCCATGCGGTGATGTATCTTCATTAGAGATATTTATGGTGACGGAAAAAAGAATGTATTATTGATTTGGATTATGGAACCATTGTTCCAATTAATTAAACATTGTTTGAATGGAACGATGTCAATGTTAATGCTTTTTAGGATTCCCAGATGACTGGATCAGGGATCTAGATACCTATTATAGGTTCAGATATTTATATTATACTGCCAGGACTATATAAATATATATGTGAGAACTTGTGTGTATATATATATATATATATTTATGGGGATATATAAATATGCATATATATGTATACTTATATTATATGGAACTGCTTCTAGGCGATCGAGATTATTATCCCAATGATCAAATATGGACTAGTTTGATATATTTTTAGTTGTTAGTTTTGAATTTATTATTATATCTATTATGATGAGAAGATATCATTGAATTATGATGCATATTGTTGGCTATATTAGGAATGTTTTTGGTTTTTCCCTACTATGATTTGTACTGATACACTTTTTGGGTCACCATTTCACTAGGGTACCTAAGAAGATATTTACTTGGTTGCTCTATAGTTAGGGTCGAGAGCTAGGACCAATTGAGTAGGATAGATCACATCTATATTTTTAAGTCACCCAGACGGTTCATATCTGATATAGTTTTAGTAAATTATACATGTATTTTAGATTATTTCATGTACTCAAATATGTATGGTCATCCTTGTGGGAGATCAGTGTTTTATGTATTACAAGGTTATTTGATATTTTAAATAATTTAATTTATTATTATTGAATGCTCTATTTAAGTTTTTCTATTATTTACTTCCTCGGTTTATATAATTCTTGAATAATATCTATTTATGTACAGTAATTTTTTGTAACATCCCTTATAAATAAATAATATGAAACTTTTTATATTTATTAATATTTTTGAATTAAATATTAAAATTACATTAATGGGGATTCTATGTTTGATAGCGTATCCAATACGCAACAACGAGTTTCTTTGAAATCGTATGTTGCACACTAATAATATAATATTATTATTTTAAGTGGTAGTTATCTCCAAGCCATTGTATTGGCAAGAATGAACAAAACTAACTAAAATATGATTATACATGTCTGTTAAATCTATTTTCATTTATCCAATAAATGTTAGAGTCCTAAAATGTGAATGAATCTAATTTTAAGTGTAATTTACATTAAAAGGCCGATCTAGCACCTTTTAATGGACAAACCTATTTAAATTTAAGTTTGGTCTCTCTATTACATTCTATTTGGAAAAAAAACCTTCTTTAGAATGGGGGCATCAAAATTTACTTTGTGTAAATTTTTAGAATTTTTCTGATAATGTTCATTTTTTAATGAATAGTATATATATTGTATTTTAATTCAAAACTATGTTTTAATCTAATTAATTTATATGGTTATATTATATTTTTAATTGGTTTTAAAGTGAAATTGAATTATATTTTTACCATTTAATCCAATTTTTGTCATTGGATTTAATTTCACATTGAAATTGGACATAAACAAGTGTCAATCTTTTGATAGTTATTGTTTCTTAAAAACACACTATTTGTTTTAACAACGGGAATTAATTTTAAAATTAAATAATGACACGTTTATATTTTTAATTTTGTAAAATAGACATCATTTGTGAATTTTGAATATCAAATATAGCTTAGGCTGACTTTTTGGTATTTTTCTGAAAAACATCAATTTTTGATTAATAGTGAAACCACTTAGTGGTAGTAAAAAAACTTACTTTTTCATTTAAATGAAATTATACCACTTCTGTGAGTTGAATTTAAAAATTCTTACCTACATGGTTGTTATCAAGAAGTAAAATTTGGTTCATTAAGGTGAAAATTATTTTTGGTGTATAGTAACTTTTGACTTTTATTTACCATAGTTAAAGGTAAATATGGTAATTAAATGATAAAATAATATTATAATAATTTCAAATTATGTCACCACTTGTCCAAATATTATTATTTGAGTCATATACAACCATGGGAATCTTTGGGTCTATTTTGGGACCCCAATGAGCCACTTGGGACTGATAATGACAACTTACATTAATTAACATAAAGTAAAGGCAAAAATGTCAAAAGAAACTATCTTTTAGAAAACTAAATTTTAGAAGGGGTTATAGAAATTATCATTTTGACTATAAAAATTCAATAGAATGATAAAATGATTTCCTACATAATTGGTAAATTTTTTATATTTTTTAGACATCAAATAAATTAAATTATTTATGACACAATAATGATGTCGTATTTACCTCAAGAATAAATGATTTAAAAAATAAAATTATAATGATTCAAATATTATCCAAAAAATGGCTAATTCTAATTGGACAATTTTATTTCGAATTTGAGTGATATTAGCTTCGACTATAATGATTTTTGGACCATTATAAATTGAATATCATTATATAATAAAAAATGCTTTCACACTTTCCTAAAGATGCGTCCCCCCTTATAAAAAAAGACCATTTCTATCCAATTCCTGACACCTCTCAAGCCATTTGGCCCTTCAAACTCTTCCTATTTAGGCTCCCTACATCTGTCTCCTCCACCAAGAAACCTAACAATAGGCAGAAGGCGCATCAAGAAGTCCTTCGGTTCAAACCAAAGGGAGTTACCCAAATTACAAGTAACAGTTTCTCTTAAATTGTTTTCTTTTATTTTACTTCTCCAACCCCTAAAATATTTTTATTCATTTCTTTTGAAACAAAAACAGTATCCTCAGTAGACTAGGCTATTTTTATGAGATGTATTAGAGCTACACTTACACACACCTACATCTAATGGGTGAAGAACATAATGTTTCTTTGGATAGCCAATTAACGCCTAACGAGACGATGATTGTTCAATTACCACTTACAACCTCTCATGGAATCCATTGTGATGGAAATGTATTAATATATGATATATATTGTGTTTATGTTTTTCTTATGCTTCTATACTTTACATTTATAGCGCACCTTTTTCTTTCCATTCTGGGTAAATACGATAGTCTAATCTGAGGAAGTGCGGACTACCGTACCCTCAAAGTGATGTGACTCGTAAATGCCTTATGTGGGATGTATCAAGGATGGAGTTAATGAAATTATATATGATATTATACTGTAATTATAATATAACTATTTATCATTATGTTTTTAATACCATTAAAATATGGAATGGAAATAGAAGTAGTGTTCATGCGTACATACGGCTTACCGTCTCCATGAACAGTGCATTTCATTTCTTACCTCTATATGTTATGTACTATTACAAATACATTTATATAATGGATATATATGATATATATGATATCTAAATCATGAATATCATTCAGGATATAATTGAATATTGACCACATGGACCACTTGTAAATTTATGTTGTTCATTTTTTACTTAAGTACCAAATATCGAAAAAATGGACATTATTAACTTGAAATGATTTCATAATGTTTATAATGTGGTAATAAGTGATATAAAAGGAATAATAAACATTAAAAATTGTATTAAGAAAGTATAAATTAACTTTATTTTATTATTTTGGATATTAAATATTGATCGATTCATGTCGGACACGAGGTAAGTGATTTGAGTTCTCTCATTCTTTTCAAGTACACTCTTTTATATCATTTATTTTATGTTCCATGTTCTTATGTTGTAGGATGTTATTTTATATTCACCATACTGTAATTTTTATTTTAATATGATTAGAGAACCCCTCTTAATCTCATCAACTCTTTTTAATAATTATTATGTGGTGACATTAGGCTGCCAAATTTTTGTAAGGGATTTCTTATCTCACTTTCAATTCCATGAGATTTCCATTGTTCGACACTTATTTATTGCATGTGGTGTAATTTGAATTACCATTGATATATATTATGATTATTATCTTTATATTCATGGTATTATGTGATTAATTTTGTGTTCATTAACTTTTGGTCATACGACTCGATTTGATTTCAATGAAGTAAGAGTTTTTCATCTCACTTTTTATTCCTGCGAGATTCATGCTATATTTTCCACTATTTACTTTTGTGTGGTGTATGTAATACCCATTATTTTACTCTTTGTGTAATATAATTTCATTTATTAGTATTTACATCTTCATTTTATGATCCTTCTTCATGTGGCGTATGTTTTGTACGTTACCAAATCGGTAAGGGAACCTTTCACCCACCTCTATTTAAAAGACTTATTATTATTATGTCTTTTATTTTACATATTATTATGTTGTGATATGTTCTTTTATATCCCCATTGATGTAAAATTTATGTCCAAGTGATCAGATACCATTTTTATCTTATCAACTCATTTTCTGAATTTTAAAGTGACGTCGTTTGGATGCCAAATTTTTATAAGGGAACTTCTTAACCGAATTTTATTTCATTGGGTTCAACTTGTAATTATTGAATATGTCATCCAATGAATATGTGTGAATGACCTATAATTTTTTTAAACTTATTATCCACTTATATTTGGTATATTTATATTTTTCACACATAATTATGTGATTTATTTATCCTTAATTTAATGATACCATGTTTATAAGGGATTTCATATCAATTTAAACTTCCCTTGAGACTTTATTGATGTTGTGCCCCAATTCACTCTTATATTGTTTATATAAAGTACTTTGAAATATTATATCATGAATCACATTATTCCCATGATATTATAATGTTCTTGATTAAATGTTATTCCTTAATTATTTGTATTCAAGTGTCTCTCTTCTTGTTAAAAAAACTAAATAGGTGAGGTTCCATTTTTGAATAAATTAAATGGAGATTATTTCTTATTTGGACTAACATTTTATGTCACATTCATATCATGATTTTACTCATCTGAGGATCAATGGGGTATGATTTTGGAGATAATGGTTAATTCGGGTTGGGAAAGGTTCTATTTTAAAAATAAACCAGTGAGTGGATGTTTGTGACTTAAGGATACATGGTTTAGAAAACTTTTCTTGGGCCTAGTTTCTCAGGAGTTGTAGTTGAAATAATTATTGTACAACTGTGGTCGAAGATGCATTAAGAATAAATCATGTATCATGAGAACATTAAACTATGAATAGTGTAAAAATTTAATTTTTGGTACATTTGGTGTTAGGAATTGGATAAAGTAATGTGAATTATTAAATTATGTGAGTGTGTCTTGGGAGATCTATACAGACCGTTTTATGGAATGTAATTATAATCCTAGTTCAATAATTTCAATATCTATATAATTAAAAATTAATAACTATGTTGTTAAAATTTACATTATTCTCTGAGCTAAAGAAAATTATTTTTTTGAGAGAGGTACACTTATGTATTTTCTCTCTTGGAATAGTAAAATGGAAAGACATTTGAAGCCTAGTACATCATTAGTCATTTAAGGATTGTAACCCTAATTGGGTTTTCAAATTTTTATCTTTTCTATGTGTACCATGTCTGTGGAATAGGAATGGGAGATGGATGAAATTTTCATTGATTATCAGGTGTGATAATTTTTCTAGTCATATTAAAAATTGTTTCTCAAAGTAGAAGCGACATCGACTATAGAGATTGGAATTTTATTTCATCGATGTGATTAATATGATGGTCATATGGTTGGTACTGGGATATCCGTCATAGGAGGGAGACACTCAATTGTGAAGCATCATAGAACTATAAGACTTATCTTATAATGGTGGTTTCAGAACATTTATGTAATTTTGTAAATAAAACATGTTTTGTAGGAAATCATAGTAAATTCTTAATAAAGGTTTAATTATGGATTTGGGTGATATCTAAATATGTGCATTAAGAGCATTTTCTCATTGCCAATCCATGGATTTTGGATCTTATTTTAGTTTATTGTAATGTAATAGCATGACTATAATTTTTATTAGGATATAGTTCTAACATGATTCATCATCATACGTTTGGTATGATCATTGGTGAGTTTTTTCAAAAAAAAATCTTGATTCACCTTGAGATAAGGATATTAATTTATTTTTTTAAAGTTTTGTCACCCATGTGTATTAAAAGATCATGATATTAGTCAACCTAGATATTTCCAACATGGTTTTAAGCTAAGTTTTTGATGTGTTTAGTAGTCTATCAAAATTAGTTCTCCTTATAAATGAGATAGGTGTTGTTTGGTGGCCAAATGATACAATTCATAGAGAATTCATCCTGACCCCGCATATCATGGTTGAAGAGAGTATGTCTATTTCGATAAAATTATGTTACAGTGGTAGTCCCCATTTGTGTAGTTTGGAAAATTCCTTTGAGGAATTTCTAGGACACAAGGAACATGATTTTGTAATCATAGTAGACAGTGGGATTACATTGGAATGATTTTGGTAGTAGCAGTCTTGTACCCATGGCTAGAAGCTCCATAGGCCTGCTATTAGAAGATATGAAGATGTGATCATGTATCAGATTACTAAATGGCATGTATGTGTCATGTTAGTGTTTTAATGATGGTAATGGTTGTTTAATCATTTTTTTGATGTCTTATGTACTCTATGTTTGAAATGACTCTTGGAAGAATGTTAGGTGTTTTGGATCAAAACACATCGATTTACGAATATAATAACCAACCCATATAAGTTAGGTGATGTTTCTATTGTGCATCTAGGATTCATGGGGACGATAATTTCTTTGGTGGGGAGGCCAAATAATCCTGTGTTTTTTGTAGATGTAAATTTAAAATGGAATTTAAATATTCGGTTTACTAGATGGGTAAAATATTGATTAGTGGTTAAGAATTAAATTATGATGTTGCAGTGAATGTTAATGATGTTTCTAGATATAAAAATATTTTTTGGTTATATATTGGAGGTCATTATAGAATCCATAGGTTCTGATATCCAAACCCCAGTTATTGGGAAAATTGCAATACTGGTAGCTTGGATGGTGAATATTTAGTGTTAACCTTACATAGAAACATGGTTTCACAATTTATATAGGTGAAAAAACTATAAAACATAAATGGTATTACAGGGGAAACCATCTTAGTGGCTAAAATTTATTAAATACAATTTTTGTGGCTATAAAATTATTGGTTAAACTACACTCCAATCTCGTTCATGGGGTTGGTTCCTGGATAGTTCCATCCAAAGTGATGGTGCACGGTTCGACCAACCGTGTGGATAAAATCTGAAACTTATTACAATGTAAAATATTTCTCTTTTCCCCTTCAATATTTAAGATGGAGACCCCTATGTTTCTTCATTATCCTGCCCCAGATACTAGTATACACCTGCTTTTTCCTTGGGTAGTTCAACCTCTTTCTTGGCCCATTTTGATCATCATTAGGTGTGTTTCAAATCATGAGGTAATTATTCACATTCATTACACTCCGTTGTGTTTTTTATATTCTTCCTCTAAGACATGTTTCTATTATTATAGATTTAGGTTTTGAATCCCCCAAGTCAATTTACAATCAGAAACCAATGTTGGGGTTTTCTCTCTGCACAAGAATATGGTATCCAAATATGTTGTCTAAAAATTTCAATGTGGTGATTAAAAGAGGAAAGTAGCAATGGTGAATTTATAAAGAATAAATGATTATAATTAAAAAAATTGTGGTAATTTCATGCCCTTTCATAGTTATTTTACCATATTTACGGTTGTTTGTGTAATGCATTTATTTGTGATAACTAAGTCATCATTTTGATGTGATGAGATCTACCAGTTAACATTTGATCGTTATTCCATTTTTATTTTAAGTGGGTTGATATTTTATATATAATATTTGTTTTAATATGTAATTAAAATATTATTCTTATCTAATTGAAATTATATGTTTGTGAGTTATGTCTAGTATAAATCAATTTAGTTTGGACTGTTCTTGGTAGGTGTTTACAACCTTTGTAAAATAAATGGTTTAAATATTTCTAAAGGTAGATGGTTTTTCATAACTTCCATTGTGTACATATTCATGATTATGGTAGTATTTTCAAGAATGGGCTCACCCACAATAATGATGTCTCTAAATTATTTCATTCTAATGAATTGATTAATTTAATTATTTAGTTTGGTAATTGAATCGATGCACATGAGGGTTCATTAAAAATCCCTATGATTTTCTTTTTTCTTGAACATTCAATCATATTGAGTGTCCCCTATTGGATTAATCCACATTTGATATGTATGAGGTGATCCAATATATGATTCCTCACTCCACGTACTCCATGTGAGGACCCCAAGAGGGATTCCCTTACTTATGGATTGACCAAGAGGATCCAATAGGGATGCCTATATAAACATGTGATCCCCCAGCATCTCTGGTAGCATTCCATACATATGCATAGACCACTGGAACCTTATGGTTTCATGGAATTTTCAAATACACTGAAATAATAAATCATTGGATTATGTACAGATTGTAATGGTTTCCACCAAGATCCCATAATTATCTTTCATGACATAGATTATGTGATAGTAGTAGTGGGTTTTGGTGTTGAACCACTCCCACTTTTTAATTATAAATTACTTAGCAACTATCTATGTTTATAGGATTTATAAAGGTGATTCCTATTTTGTGGCGATTGAGCATGATGTGATGTTTTAATAATCATTGGGATGACCAGAAATATATCCTTTGATACATATTATTCAATTATTGGTATACCAAGATATATTTCTTGATATCAATCTTCTGAGCCTTAATTAAGTATACAGATATGACGATATGGAATTTTGAGAGGCATTGTGGTATAACACCTAAAATTCCAAGAGATATGTCCCCATTTACTAATTATTTTTTCGATGAGCATTTCAAACCAAAGGGGGAAGCCTTAGTCAAATTTATTTGGTTCATGTCCCATATAAGTCGTCATTATACAGAGTTTTATATGGATTAAAACAATAGAGTCGAGGAGTAAAAGTTGGTTAAGTGGCCACAATTACTAGCACATGAAGGCGTATATTATGTTATGTCTGTTATGGAGGATATCTGTGGACTCAAATAGGATTCCGTGGATAATGGACCTTGGACCTGACCCTCATAGGTCTCAAACATGATTATCTTCCATATGATGTAGATATTTTATTGGTGATCATCTCAACTATAATGTAAAATTTTCCACCAGGCCTTGATTTAGGAAAATGATTTTAACTAGATCACATAGATTTTGAGTGGTATTACGCCCATATCATTTCCATTACTTTACAATATTTTCCATTATTACATGAAATCCTTCATTATAGTGATTTTATGTGAGTACATGTGAACATATGATTAGGTCATGTATCCCCCATGCGGTGATGTATCTTGATTAGAGATATTTATGGTGATGGAAAAAAGAATGTATTATTGATTTGGATTATGGAACCATTGATCCAATTAATTAAACATTGTTTGAATGGAACGATGTCAATGTTAATGCTTTTTAGGATTCCCAGATGACTGGATCAGGGATCTAGATACCTATTATAGGTTCAGATATTTATATTATACTGCCAGGACTATATAAATATATATGTGAGAACTTGTGTGTATATATATATATATTTATGGGGATATATAAATATGCATATATATGTATACTTATATTATATGGAACTGCTTCTAGGAGATCGAGATTATTATCCCAATGATCAAATATGGACTAGTTTGATATATTTTTTGTTGTTAGTTTTGAATTTATTATTATATCTATTATGATGAGAAGATATCATTAAATTATGATGCATATTGTTGGATATATTAGGAATGTTTTTGGTTTTTCCCTACTATGATTTGTACTGATACACTTTTTGGGTCACCATTTCACTAGGGTACCTAAGAAGATATTCACTTGGTTGCTCTATAGTTAGGGTCGAGAGCTAGGACCAATTGAGTAGGATAGATCACATCTATATTTGTAAGTCACCCAGACGGTTCATATCTGATATAGTTTTAGTAAATTATACATGTATTTTAGTTTATTTCATGTACTCAAATATGTATGGTCATCCTTGTGGGAGATCAGTGTTTTATGTATTACAAGGTTATTTGAAATTTTAGATAATTTAATTTATTATTATTGAATGCTCTATTTAAGTTTTTCTATTATTTACTTCCTCGGTTTATATAATTCTTGAATAATATCTATTTATGTACAATAATCTTTTGTAACATCCCATATAAATAAATAATATGAAACTTTTTATATTTATTAATATTTTTGAATTAAATATTAAAATTACATTAATAGGGATTCTATGTTTGATAGCGTATCCAATACGCAACAACAAGTTTCTTTGAAATCGTATGTTGCACACTAATAATATAATATTATTATTTTAAGTGGTTGTTATCTCCAAGACATTGTATTGGCAAAGAATGAACAAAACTAACTAAAATATGATTATACATGTCTGTTAAATCTATTTTCATTTATCCAATAAATGTTAGAGTCCTAAAATGTGAATGAATCTAATTTTAAGTGTAATTTACATTAAAAGGCCGATCTAGAACCTTTTAATGGAAAAACCTATTTAAATATAAGTTTGGTCTCTCTAATACATTCTATTTGAAAAAAAACCTTCTTTAGAATGGGGGCATCAAAATTTACTTTGTGTAAATTTTTAGAATTTTTCTGATAATGTTCATTTTTTAATGAATAGTATATATATTGTATTTTAATTCAAAACTATGTTTTAATCTAATTAATTTATATGGTTATATTATATTTTTAATTGGTTTTAAAGTTAAATTGAATTATATTTTTACCATTTAATCCAATTTTTGTCATTGGATTTAATTTCACATTGAAATTGGACATAAACAAGTGTCAATCTTTTGATAGTTATTGTTTCTTAAAAACACACTATTTGTTTTAACAACGGGAATTAATTTTAAAATTAAATAATGAAACTTTTATATTTTTAATTTTGTAAAATAGACATCATTTGTGAATTTTGAATATCAAATATAGCTTAGGCTGACTTTTTGGTATTTTTCTGAAAAACATCAATTTTTGATTAATAGTGAAACCACTTAGTGGTAGTAAAAAAACTCACTTTTTCATTTAAATGAAATTATACCACTTCTGTGAATTGAATTTAAAAATTCTTACCTACATGGTTGATATCAAGAAGTAAAATTTGGTTCATTAAGGTGAAAATTATTTTTGGTGTATAGTAACTTTTGACTTTTATTTACCATAGTTAAAGGTAAATATGGTAATTAAATGATAAAATAATATTATAATAATTGCAAATTACGTCACCACTTGTCCAAATCTTATTATTTGAGTCATATAAAACCATGGGAATCTTTGGGTCTATTTTGGGACCCCAATGAGCCACTTGGGACTGATAATGACAACTTACATTAATTAACATAAAGTAAAGGCAAAAATGTCAAAAGAAACTATCTTTTAGAAAAATATATTTTAGAAGGGGTTATAGAAATTATCATTTTGACTAAAAAAATTCAATAGAATGATAAAATGATTTCATACATAATTGGTAAATTTTTTATATTTTTTAGACATCAAATAAATTAAATTATTTATGACACAATAATGATGTCGTATTTACCTCAAGAATAAATGATTTAAAAAATAAAATTATAATGATTCAAATATTATCCAAAAAATGTCTAATTCTAATTGGACAATTTTATTTAGAATTTGAGTGATATTAGCTTCGCTTATATTGATTTTTGGACCATTATAAATTGAATATCATTATATAATAAAAAATGCTTTCACACTTTCCTAAAGATGCGTCCCCCCTTATAAAAAAGACCATTTCTATCCAATTCCTGACACCTCTCAAGCCATTTGGCCCTTCAAACTCTGCCTAGTTAGGCTCCCTACATCTTTCTCCTCCACCAAGAATCCTAACAATAGGCAGAAGGCGCATCAAGAAGTCCTTCGGTTCAAACCAAAGGGAGTTACCCAAATTACAAGTAACAGTTTCTCTTAAATTGTTTTCCTTTATTTTACTTCTCCAACCCCTAAAATCTTTTTATTCATTTCTTTTGAAACAACAACAGTATCCATAGTAGGCTAGGATATTTTTATGAGATGTATTAGAACTATACATACACACACCTACATCTAATGGGTGAATAACATAATGTTTCTTTGGATAGCCAACTAACGCCTAACGAGACGATGATTGTTCAATTACCACTTACGACCTCTCATGGAATCCATTGTGATGGAAATGTATTAATATATGATATATATTGTGTTTATGTTTTTCTTATGCTTCTATACTTTACATTTATAGCACACCTTTTTCTTTCCATTCTGGGTAAATACGATAGTCTAATCTGAGGAAGTGCGGACTACCGTCCCCTCAAAGTGATGTGACTCGTAAATGCCTTATGTGGGATGTATCAAGGATGGAGTTAATGAAATTATATATGATATTATACTGTAATTATAATATAACTATTTATCATTATGTTTTTAATTCCATTAAAATAAGGAATGGAAATGGAAGTAGTGTTCATGCGTACATACGGCTTACCGTCTCCATGAACAGTGCATTTCATTTCTTACCTCTATATGTTATGTACTATTACAAATACATGTATATAATGGATATATAGGATATATATGATATCTAAATCATGAATATCATTCAGGATATAATTGAATATTGACCACATGGACAACTTGTAAATTTATGTTGTTCATTTTTTACTTAAGTACCAAATATCGAAAAAATGGACATTATTAACTTGAAATGATTTCATAATGTTTATAATGTGGTAATAAGTGATATAAAAGTAATAATAAACATTAAAAATTGTATTAAGAAAGTATAAATTAACTTTATTTTATTATTTTGGATATTAAATATTGATCGATTCATGTCAGACACGAGGTAAGTGATTTGACTTCTCTCATTCTTTTCAAGTACACTCTTTTATATCATTTATTTTATGTTCCATGTTCTTATGTTGTAGGATGTTATTTTATATTCACCATACTGTAATTTTTATTTTAATATGATTAGAAACCCCCTCTTAATCTCATCAACTCTTTTTAATAATTATTATGTGGTGACATTAGGCTGCCAAATTTTTGTAAGGGATTTCTTATCTCACTTTTAATTCCATGAGATTTCCATTGTTCGACACTTATTTATTGCATGTGGTGTAATATGAATTACCATTGATATATATTATGATTATTATCTTTATATTCATGGTATTATGTGATTAATTTTGTGTTCATTATCTTTTGGTCATACGACTCGATTTGATTACAATGAAGTAAGAGTTTTTCATCTCACTTTTTATTCCTGCGAGATTCATGCTATATTTTCCACTATTTACTTTTGTGTGGTGTATGTAATACCCATTATTTTACTCTTTTTGTAATATAATTTCATTTATTAGTATTTACATCTTCATTTTATGATCCTTCTTCATGTGGCGTATGTTTTGTACGTTACCAAATCGGTAAGGGAACCTTTCACCCACCTCTATTTAAAAGACATCTTATTATTATGTCTTTTAATTTACATATTATTATGTTGTTATATGTTCTTTTATATCCCCATTGATGTAAAATTTATGTCCAAGTGATTAGATACCATTTTTATCTTATCAACTCATTTTCTGAATTTTAAAGTGATGTCGTTTGGATGCCAAATTTTTATAAGGGAACTTCTTAACCGAATTTCAATTCATTGGGTTCAACTTGTAATTATTGAATATGTCATCCAATGAATATGTTTGAATGACCTATAATTTTTTTAAACTTATTATCCACTTATATTTGGTATATTTATATTTTTCACACATAATTATGTGATTTATTTATCCTTAATTTAAGGATACCATCTTTATAAGGGATTTCATATTAATTTAAATTTCCCTTGAGACTTTATTGATGTTGTGCACAAATTCACTCTTATATTGTTTATATACATTACTTTGAAATATTATATCATGAATCACATTATTCCCATGATATTATAATGTTCTTGATTAAATGTTATTCCTTAATTATTTGTATTCAAGTGTCTCTCTTTTTGTTAAAAAAACTAAATAACTAAAATATCATTTTAATAGTTTTAAATATTTATTCTTATAAATATTTCTCATTAATTTAAATGTTTTCAAAATGGGTTTTAGGTTTTATTTATATGGAAATTAATGTTTTCAAATGATAAATCATTTAAAATTTTCAAGGTGGTATGGGGAACTTTTATTAAAAAAAACTTTTTAAATGGTTTTGAAAATGATTTGATAAAACATTGTTTATTTAAATATATTTATTTGATATATTGGAATGTGTAAATGTTATATTTCCTTTATACATGTGTCATACGTTATTATTATGTTATGGTTATTGGGAATTATTTAAATATACGGGTGGTTCCGTGAAAAACCTAGGGCAGGTGGGCCGGAGATAGCTCTCCAATGCATTGGGTAACGTGACAGAGGTAAATGTGATGTTTCTCCTAAGAGATTTAAGGAATATACAATGATGGGTATTCCAAGTGTAACTTCGTACATAGTTTTGATAGCTACAATGTATGTTTTATATGGATGTTATAAGTAACCTTTATGATTTATGATTTGTGTGCATTATTCATAAATCTTATGATTTCAGAAGGTGTGTTATGATTGAAAAGTATGGTTTCATGGATTTGTATTTATTGTTGGGATAATGTTTTCTTTCCTTATTTTATAACCCTAACTGAGCTTTTTATGCTCAACCCATGTTTTGAAATGTTTTCCACATGACATAATGATAAATAGGGTCAAGGATGGGATCAAGGAAAAGTCATGATGTCAACAACATTGAACTATACATGTTTCTTTTTATGAATTGTTTTATTTTAGGAAAAAAATGGATAGTTAGTAGAAGTGTCTACTTGTAATATTTATGTTATTATGTAATACTTATGGCCTATGTCTCTAAAAATCTAGACCTAAAAAGATCCTAAAAGTGAATTATTTAATAAATTCAATATTATGTAATTTCCTATGGACAGGTCCTTACAGTTGGTATCAGAGGTCGGTTTAGACAACATTAGGGATTAAGATTTTTCGTTAGACATATGTTTAGTCTCTCTGTAATATTTCAGTTAAATTATTGTTTTAAAACGCTTTCAGATCATGGAAAGTCAGTTACAAATGGAAGGTGGAGGATCTCAAACTAAATTTCTATCTCTTCTCGATTACTTGCTTGAAATAATTATTTAAAAGTCATGTTCGTATGATTGTGAAAATTCTTCCAGCATACAACTCACTTGAAAGCAGTTTTTTGAGATATCATACACATCCACTATACCTTGTTATCATCAGGGATCATTTGTTGTATTTAGGAAAAATCATATTTTCACAATATTCTAAGATTTTCAAGAAAGGTAAATATTATCAAGAAATTTTCAAATATTTTACCTTATCACAAGATTTTGAAGCATATTATGATTTTAAAAAAGGTTCTGAAGAAGGGGACCCATGGGAAAGATATTTATATTTGATTTTAAAATTTAGTCTCTCAGCACATACATATGTTATTTTAAATGGACCGTTATTTGAACGTTTCAATTCAAATTCGGTTCGATTGCTTTATAGAAATCATGTTTTATCAGATGTTTTGAAATTATATGTCATACAAGAATATTTTCCAAAACTATTTTTCTATGAACGCCCATATGACCCATGTTATACAAGGTGTATTTGGATAGAGGATGAAAATGGTTTTGAAGGACCGCTAAATCATTGTTGCAATGCATGGGCCTTCTACCTATGTGAACAAGATGACAATGAAACCAAATGGACACCACAATCAAGGTTTGTTGTTCTTCATTTTGGGGATTGTTTTATTTCATCATATGGTTTCAAAAATTGAATTCAAGTATTAAGATATTGAGATCATAATGTATTTTGATTAAAATGAGAGGTATAAAGAAACCTTTGAGGTTAAACCATGTTAGATTTATTTTTGAGCTTTATAAAAAGGACAAACTGTAGGATGGGTGACAAACTGTCACATCCAGTAAGGCTACAGGAATCAAACCCACAACCAAAGGGCGACAAGGTCACATAACCTACCACAAGCCTACTTGAAGTCCCTAGTTAGTATGACTTATTATCATAGTAAAATATTTTTATGGAATAAGAATAAGTTTATATTTGGATATTATGTTATAAAAATGGATATACTTAGTATTGAAAAATGATTTAGTGATCTAGTGATAAAAGGATGTTGTGGAAGAGGTTATCTCTTTTTAGGAAACACTATATGCCTAAGGAAGATAGAATACTATGGGATTTCAATTGTGGAATAATGGTTGATATTTTATTTTGGAAAAATCTATGTTTTTATTATAGACAAATGATGATTTGATTTATTTATGAAAATAATAAACCTAGAGTGGAGAATATGTGATTAGTTAAATTACATTTCTATATAGGACTTTATGAGTAACCGGTATTACATGGATATAAATGTTAAAATGTATGTTAGAAGTCTATGTAATTAAATCCATTTGAGATTTGGGTTACAATAAATTTTTTTATTACTTTTGAATAATATAATGGAAATTTTTTTATTGAATGATCTTTTTTGAACTTTGGGTTTTTTTAGAAAAAATTTGGAGATTAAGAGTAGTTAATCTTTATATAAAAGTTTATCCTTTTTTTTGGGATTATATGATCTTGTACTAAATGTTTTGGTTTTAGTAAATATCTAATGACAAGGGAAATATATAGTTCATCTTTTTGGATTATTGGATTCTCTCAATGTTTATTATATAACATTAAATGTAAACAAGTCATCCTGAATACTCATCATATGGAGAAAATATGTGTTTGTGTTAGAAAACTAGAAAAAGATAAATTTCTACATGGAAGGTAATTGTTTTTCCTTATGTTTTTAGTTAATCTCATAAATATATTTCTCAATGAAAATTAACTTAAAACAAAAATTTTGTCTGTTAACTTTTCCTACTAGGAAATCAATGACTGTTTAATCCATCACATGTTTGTGATTTTCTGGTGATTATCTTTCTCCTAAAAATGTTTTCTATCACTCTCCATCAGAAAATGATGGTTTGTTTTCTACTATATATCCATGTTTACATGGAATCATATTATTTGTTGTCTCGTGTAACCTTTGTACTCCTCTTTATTTATTTTAATGTGATAGTTTTATTGAAACTTTTTCGATGTGGGACTTTTAATGAAGTTTCTGATCCCTGTTAAAAAACTGCGAGGATACAATTTCCAAAAGGGGGAAGGATGTATCATTACAGATAAATAAATAATAATACACTTTTCATATATATTAATATTTGTGAATTAAATATTAATTTTACATTAAAGGGGATGATATGTTCGATATCTTACCCAATATACAAAAACCGTTTCTTTTTAAATAATACGTTGCACACTAATAATATAATATTATTATTTAAAATGGTAGTTAACATCCTAGCCATTTTATTGGAATGAATGATCAAAAATAACTAAAATATGATTATACTTGTTTTTTAAATGTATTTTCAATTATCCAATAAAAGTTAGAGTCCTAAAATATGAATGGATCTATTTTTAATTATAATTTACATTAAAAGGTCGATTTAGCACCTTTTAATGGAAAAACCTCTTTAAATATAATTTTGGTAACTCTAATACATTATATTTGACCAAATAAAATCTTTCTTTAGAATGGGGACATCAAAATTTACTTTTATAAATTTTTGGAATTTTTCTGATAATGTTCATTTTTATTGAATTGTATAAATATTGTTTTTAGTTCAAAACTATGTTTTAATCTAATTAATTTATATGGTTATATTATCTTTTTAATTGGTTTTAATGTGAAATTAAAATATATTTTTTTCCATTTAATCCAATTTTGGTCATTGGAATTAATTTCACATTGAAATTGGATATAAACAAGTGTCAATCGTTTGATTGTTATTGTTTTTAAAACATGCTATTTATTTTAACAACGGGAATTAATATTAAAATTAATTTATGGAACTTTTTTGTTTTGAATTTAGTAAAATAGGCATCATTTTTAAATTTGGAATATCAAATATAGCTTATGATGAATTATTGATATTTTTTCTGAAACCCCTCAATTTTTGATGAATAGTGAAACCACCTGGTGGTTGTTAAAAAACTGACATTTTCACTAAACTAAAATTTTAATTTTGTGAATTGAATTTCAAAAATCCGACATTCATGGTTTTTATCAAAAAGTATAATTTGGTTCATTAAGTTGAAATTAATTTTTTGTGAATAGTAACTATTGACTTCTATTTACCGCGGTTAAAGGTAAATAAGGTAAATCAAGGTTAAAATTTTATTATAATAGTTCGAAATTACCTTACCACTCGTGAAAAACTTATAGGTTCGGTCATTTACGACCTTGGGAATCTTTGGGTCGATTTTGGGACCCCATTGATCCACTTGCGAGTGATAATGACTATTTAGATTAATTAATTTAAAGTAAAGGAAAAAATAAAAAAACCCAATATCATTTTGTAAATTAATTTTTAGAAGGTGTTATATAAATTCAATTTTCTACTATAAAAAATTGGAAAGAAAAACGATTTCTTACATCATGGTATTTTTTTATAATTTTTAGGAATCAAATAAATTAAATTATTTATGACGTAATATTGATGCAGTATTTACCTCATTAATAAATGATTTAAATAAATAAGATTAAAATGATTAAAATACTATCCAAAACATGTCCAATTCTGATTAGAAGATTTTATTTCGAATATGAGTCATATTATATTCACCTATAATGATTATTTTACCATTATAAAGCTAATTTCAATATATAATAAAACAATGTTTCTACACTTTCCTAAAGAGACCCTCCCCCCCTTATAAAAAGATAACATTTCTAACCAATTCCTCACACCTATAAATCCATTATTATAGTCCATAATATTCCCAATTAAGCTCCCTAAATTCATCTCTTCCACATAGATGCCTTATCTTAGGTAAAAGGAACTTCAGGAAGTCATTTGGTTCAAATCAAAGAGTGTTAACCTAATTAAAGATAACAGTTTCTCTTAAATAGTTTTCTTTTATTTTACTTCTCCAACCCTAAACTCTTTTTATTACTTTATTTTGTAACAAAACAGTATCCTCAATATAATAGGATGTAGTTATGAAAATTATTCAAACTAAACTTACACACACCTCCATCTAATGGGTGAAGAACATAATGTTTCTCTAGATGGCCAACTAACGCCTCCTAAGAGGATAATTGTTAAATTACCTCTTACAGCCTCTCATGGTGGACATTATGATGGAAATATATTTATATATTACATATATATTTTGTTTATGTTTTTCTTATGCTTTTGTACTTCCCATTTTTATCACACCTTTTGGTTTCCATAGTGGGTAATACGATAATCTCATTTGAGGAAGTGCAGACTACCGCCCCCTCAAATTGATGTGACTCGTTAATGCCTTATGTGAGATGTATAAAGGATATATTGAATGATATTATATATGATATTATACAATAATTATAATATAACTATGTATCATTATGTTTTTAATTCCATTAATATAAGAAATAGAAATTGAAGCAGCGTTCATGCGTACGTACGGCTTACTGTCTCCATGAACAATGCATTTAATTTCTTACCTATTAATGTTATGAACTATTATAAATACTTGTATATATTGGATATATATTATATATATGATATCTAAATCATGAATATCATTTTGGATATAAGGGACTGTTGACCACATGGACAACTTGTAAATATAAGGTGTTCATTTTTTACTCAAGTGCCAAATATCGACAAAATGGATGTTATTAACTTGAAATGATTACCTAATGTTTATAACATGGTAATAAGTGAAATAAAAGAAATAATAAACATTAAAAAGGTTATTAATAAATTATAAATTAACTTAAGTTTAATATTCATGATATTAAAGAATGATTAAGTCAAGTCGAACATGAGGTAAGGGATCTGAATTCTCTCTTTCATTTCCAGTACATCTTTTATGTCATTTCTTTTATCCTCCATGTTCTTATGTTGGAGGATGTTAATTTATATCACCATACTGTAATTTGTATTTTCATATGATTAGAGACCCCCTCTTACTCTCATCATTTAATTAATTAATTATTAAGTGCATCGTTAGGCTGCCGAATTTTTTTAAGTGATTTCTTATCTGACTTTTAATTCCATGAGATTTCAATTGTTCTCCACTTATTTATTGGATTTGGTGTAATGTGTACTGACAATGATATATATTATGATGATTATCTTTGTATTAATTGTATTATGTGATTCATTTTTTATTCATTAACTTTTGTTTATAAGACTTGATTTGATTACAATGAAGTAAGAGATCTTTATCTCAATTTTTATTCCCGTGAGATTCATGTTATATTTGTCACTATTTCCTTTTGAATGGTGTATGTATTGACCATTATTTTACTCTTTGTCTAATATAATTTCATTTATGAGTATTTAAATCTTCATTGTATGATCCTTCATCATGTGGCGTATGTTTTCTACATTACCAAATCAGTAAGGGAACCTTTCACCCTGCTCCATTTAAAAAACATTTTTTATTATGTATTATAATTTACATATTATTATGTTGGGATATGTTGTTTTATATCCCCATTGATGTAAAATTTGTGTCTAAGTGATGAGATACCCTATTTATCTAATCAACTCATTTTCTTAATTTTATTGTGACGCAGTTAGGCGGTCAACTTTTCACAAGGGAAGTTCTTAACCCAATTTCAATTCTTTTGGTTCAACTTGTACTTAATGAATATGTCATCCAATGAATTTGTGTGAATGACCTATAATAATATTACACATAATATCCACTTATATTGGGTATATTTATATTTTTCACACATAATTAGGTCATTTATTTATCATTAATTTAAGGATACCATCTTTATAAGGGATTTCATCTCAATTTACATTTCCATTGAGACGTCATTGTTGTTATTCACCAATTCCCTCTTATATGGTGTATATATTGTACTCTAACTTCTTAAATCATTAATTTATTTATTCCCATGATAGTATAAAGTTCTCATTAAATGTTTTTCCTCAATTATTTTTATTCACGTTTCTCTGTTATTGTTAAAAAACCTCGTTAACTAAAATATCGTTTTATAAGTTTTAATGATTTATTATTATAAATATTTCTCAATAATTCCCATGTTTTAAAAATGGTTTTTAATATTTATTTATATGGACATTAATGTTTTCCAATGAAAATTCATTTAAAAGATTCAAAGTGGTATGGGGCAGTTTGATTAAAATAATATCTTTTTAAATGGTTTTCAAAATGATTTGATAAAACATTGTTTGGTTCAATAACATGATTTGATATATTAGAATGTGAAAATGTTATCTTTACTTTATACATGTGTCATATGGTATGATTATGCTATGGTTATTGGTCATTATTTACGTATACAAGTGGTTCTGTGATAAACCTAGTTGGGTTGAGCACGAGATAGCTCTCCAATGCATTGGGTACCGTGATGGAGCTAAACGTGATGTTTCTACTAAAAGATTTAGGGAATATATTGTGATGGTTATTCTAAGTGAAAGACCCTACGTAGATGTGATATATACAATGTATTTTTTATATGGATTCCATAAGTAACCTTTTTGATTTATGATTTTTGTGTGTTATTCATAAATATAATGATTTCATATGGTATATTATGATGGAAAAGTATGGTTTCATGGATTTGTATTTATTGTTGGGGTAATGTTTTAATTACTTATTTTATAACCCTTACTGAGATTTCTATGCTCATCCCGTGTTTTTGAAATTTTTTGGACCGGATTTAAAGATGAATAGGGTCAAGGATGGGATCAGGGAAAATTCATGATGTCTAAAACATAGAACTAGACATGTTTCTTTCTAAGAATTTTTTTATTGTATGAAAAAATGGATACTGAGTAGTAGTGTCTACTTGTAATATTCTTGTTGTTATGTAATAGTTATGGCCTATATCTCTAAATCTCTAAACCTGAAAAGATCCTCAATCTGAATTATTAATTTAATTAAATATTATGTAATGTCATAAGGTCGTGTCCTTACTTTTTTACTCTGATATGGGGGTCTAGTAGCTCAATATACACACCATATGTCCTCTCTTCTATTCCATAGCCTTTGGCATATGAAGTTTCATTCTTGACGGCTTGTGGTGAACATACTACTGGAACTAGATTAGTGGAAACTAGTGTAGGATATTTTATATAATATTTCTCTCAAGATCATCATTTCGATGTGTAGGAGTTGTGAAATATCATATGACATATCTCTCCCACCTCTTATTCACACATTGGGGGATTCATTATCGATAATAAAGAATACTACCTTGTAGGTATTAATAATGGTATAATAAATGGGTTTATATTGTTTATCATGGTTCGAGATTCATAGAAAATGAGATATTAAAGATCAACATATTTAAATTTATTACTCATTGTTTTTAATGATCTTCATATCCAAAATATTGAATTTTATAGTAACAATCATTTTTTATTCCACCAAAATTTTAAGAAATGAATTATATTTGATTATATAAAATAGTATAGGGTGTCATATATTGGTTGGTGTCAAGAGGTTAATTCATATTATGTGTCTAATTTTCAAAAATTGGTTTCCATATTCCCATAAAATTTGATTATTTTCTCTTGGATAGTTCAATATTTTGTTTACCCCACAAAATTATTACTTTAGTCACCTTTCCATTGCTAATTTCATTACATTGGAATTTATTATTACAATCAAAATTATAAGAGTCTAATTTTGAGAAAAAATAAAAACAATTAAGTGAATTAAATATCAGAGTTCTGTTTTTAATTTTTAGCGATGCTATGGCTTGGAATTCATTAATTGGATTTAAGAACACATCTTAACATGGGGATATTTTTTCCTTATTCCAAAAATATATTTATAGGTCAGTTCTAGGTGATACATTCTCAGAGTATAATTCTATTAGGATAAATAATAATCTTGTGGATATTAGTATTTATGTGTGTATATAGATATATTTATAACAGGAATTTTTAATGTTTTTCATTTATTCCACTTTTATTATTTATATTTCAGTGTAGTAAATATATTACAAAATGATTGTTTTATTAATTTTAGTTAATTTCGATGTTTCCTTTTCTGACCATGGTAGTAATTACATTATGACTATATATTGTTTCTATCTATAATATGTTGATCCGCATCAACATGTAATTTCTAATAATTAGTGATCGTCCCCATTTTGGTGGGTATAATATATATGATGGATACATGTGCTTATATTTATTATAACTCCATCATGGTTATTATACTCTAGTGGATAAGAGTGAGTGGGTGGTCCTTTCAATTTATGCCTAATACTATTAAAAATAATCATATCTCAATGAACTATTAACTCAACCTGAGTCACTATATGTATAATAATACTGACCTTTGGGGATATTAAGATAATTGTGGGATTAGACTCCACATGGATAGTGATATTTGATTTACCATAATGAGAAATTCTATATTGTTCCTGACCCTAAATTTGTTGGATTGAAATAAAATCAACAATTTAGATTGAAAATATTTTATTATGGTTTAATTTCCCAGATGATTATTCAACAATGAATGATTTGTTTCCCCCTCTCTCCTTGTAGTTATTAATAGGATTCATTGAGACACCCAAATCAAAAACTCTAAATAATGTATAAAACATAATAAATTTTAAAAAGATCACATGAATTACAAATACCTAAAATGGACATATGTTTAGAGTCATTAAAAAGTAGGCTGATTTATAACAAAACACATTGTACAATGCACATTTCCTCAAAAAATATTTTCTCCACATGTTATTCCATTATATATATCACTTTCTATGTAATTCCTTGAGATATAGATAAACATAAAAAGAGAGCTATAAATCCTAATAAAGGAGGGGATAGTGAAAACAACACATATAAATTGTAAATCATGATGCATGCTATGAGAACATAAATCTGAGGACATTCCCTATAATATGATAAAAAGTACATGATCAATAGTATATCATGAAATAAATGAATATGTGGATTAATATAATCAACTTAATTTCAAAAAAATATCACCATAGTTCATCAAGAGGGTGTCATATTACATATTACTATGTGTTTTACTATGGTATCATAAACAATTAACATGGAACAATACCAATTAATTGTGAACATGTGTCTATATAATATTTTTTAGCAAATTAATTTGAGTGATATCATAGACCACCATTATTATTATGTAATTCAGTGGTGTCTGATAATAACAACATATATAATTCAATAATTATCCTTTGGAATTTTATCCAATCAATGTTAAATATCATGGGGTCTAATTTTGGTATGATAGATTAGTACTACTATACCTTTGAATCTTGTTTCTTCTTTAATCCAAACACCCTTATCTACTATTCAAGTATTGATGTTAGAGTAGAAATGAAATCATGAATGAGGAATATTATTTTTACAAGGAAGAACCATTGTGGGATACATCTAAAGTGAATAAAAAGACAATGTTTCAATGTATGAAATCCAAAAATGTTCAGTACTATTACAATGATCTGGGATGTCCGACTATCCCGCTTAGTTCACTTCCAGTCACAATTTGAAAGCTCACTAATCTCCCAACTAAAGTGTGTTCACTTCTCTTTAGGATTATTCTTTTATTGGTCACATAAATTAATATAGTTTACAACTCATTTGATATATCTTGGATCTCAACATTCATCCACATTATGAGTAACACATTACCACATAAATTTAAGGAAATTTTATTTAGTTCCTATATGATTCACATTAACAATACACTTTCTCATCATTATCAAATCATTATAATATATCCACAAGCTTCATGAATTTATGAATCCTAAATCCATACAAAAAACACAAAAACTATCACAAGGATCAATATTATTTTTGAATAATTATTTTTATGGTTGGAACAACTTATCTCTTCAATGAACTATATTCCTTATGAAACCCTTAAATAAGAAAATACTTCAAGAAATCCTTCTTGAATTCAGAACCATTGAATATATATTATGGATTTATCCTTCAAATGAGTGGGGTAGTTACCTATTTATAGATATTCCGTTCCATTAGATGAAATTTATCTCCCCCTAACACCATTTTATGAAAATGTTCAGTCCTTTAATGAAACTCTCTACCCTCCAAAAAAAAAAATTGGGAACTTTTCAATGTTGAGAAACAAACCATAATTCATGAAAACGTATTCCATTAATCCCAAAACAATTCATGAATCACATATTTTTTGTTAATAAATAAAAAATATTTAATTACATGAATATTTTAGATTTTCATGAGGTAGTCCTTACAATCATTCTTCCACAAATATTATCCAATAATATAATTTTTTACACCAAATAATTAGATATCATAGTAAATCACAAAAATCTATTTTATGAAACATTATAATCCACATAAAAAGCTTCCATCATTGTTCCTTGATATTTTTTAACAAACCTGTTCATAAATGGAATAAAAAACCAAATAATAACATTATAAAACTACATAATTACCAATAAAAATCAACCCAAATACACATTAATGTCACCATGAGTGTTTTTCCCGAATTATCTACCCCATTGGGTTTGCTAGAAAATTTTCACCCTTTTATACCACTTTAATAATAATGAATTAATTTTGTTGAAAACATATCTATCTATTATATATGAAACCAAATTGAAATTCTTATGAATTCATGTATCTATCAATTATTTACTCCATATATATTTTAATCCCACCAAACATTTGTTGGGTGTGAGAAACACATGTATCTTGTAAAGATCGTTAATTTGTCACATTATTATCATTCCAAATGATGAAACATGATTAATAGAAATTATAAAATAACACTTAGATGATGATAAGAAAAATTATTAATCAACATATTTCAAATTTATAGCATCATGAGCATCCATCATTATTTTTCTTTTTCAAGAAAATGCTTTAGAATCATTATATTTTGTGCGGTCCCCTCCCCCAGCTTCTCTTCTACCCATATAACCTTATCCCTTATATTTATCAAGAAATTATATCCTAATTTTTAAAATATCCAAAAGGTCATTTTTTTATAGTCGTCAGTATAGTGATGAGAACATATCAATATGGGGGTAAAACCTACGATACCATGTTGTGAGTGTTCCCTCTTTCACACTATTTGATGAATGTGTACATGACTGAACTCCGAGAGCCAAATAACGATGTTCAAATTCTTCTTTGTGTGAGGAAATTATTAAAATATCGATAATATATAGTTATATAGGAACAATATCAAATATAAATAGCTCAAGCTGAACCTTATCATTAATAAAATGACAATTGATTTAAATGTTATTCATATGTGACTGATGATATTAGATTTTCTATAATTTAATGAAAACTAATTATCACAATTTATTTTGATCGATGTAATCAATTATCCAAACAACTATTTATGTTAGTGCTTCATCTATAATAACTATGTGAAATAATGAGTATCCTACATATATTATATTGTTGTGGAGTTTGATGAAATATAGTTATATTACTAAATATTCCATGAAATAAACAATATTCCATGATTGAACACAACACTTGATGTTTACATTATATCATCTACTGAACAAGCCCTATATGCATATCTATAACCCAATAACTCTAGCATATAATTTTTATTATAGAGTAAAATAAAATCAATCATTCCATTGATATAATGATGTATTATTTTCACTAAAAGTTACTGTATTTCATTTGAATTTATTTGATATTAAATAACTTATCATGTGAAAAAAATAGTTGGTCGTGTCATTGTTATGTACAATAGACGAATAAGGATCTACATGTATCCTATGATATTAATGTATTTTACTTCATCATGTTATGAATGATTCATTGTGGATTCCAAGATATTTTTTATATCTATATAATTTTTCATTACCAATATTCTTAGAACCTCATAATAATAATTATATAAAGAAATGAATGTATCTATCCTTCCTTATGTTACTAGTAAACTAAGGGAGTTATTTTTAAACCCATATATAAAATTTCAAAGTCACCTTATATGAATTCTGAAAACTATTTGAAATGTGCTTTATATGATCCCAAAAATTATTATGTCATCAATATACAACATCAGATTCCTCATTTGATCTGTATCATATTTGAAATATATAATTTAATCAACTCCATAATGTTGAAGAATGTGTCTCTTAAAAAATAGATTAATTATTGAATACCACAGTATTGTTTCTTTAATCAACCCCTATTTCACCTTCATCAGAAATTTTTGTTTCTCATCTTAATGGGAGTTAATCCATATAGATGATAGATGTAATAGTATACATCGAAAAACCTATTCAAAAATAATTTATCGATTTCCATATTTAATCATTTATTTTATGTTTTACATATATGTTTAACAATAAATAAATATTTTCCATCCTTTTATTATGTGAAACTATCTCAGCAAATTCAATTATATAAATATGGGAGTATCCCATGCATACAAGAAAATATTTGTTTCTAATTATAGATCTATATTTAGTATGTTTGTTCCGGAAGACCCATTTTCTCTTGTTGAAATTCGTATTTTATGGTCTAATAAATATTCATTACTTGGGTATTTTCAAATTTGTATGAGAATTCATTCATAGAAAAAACCTAATTTCATATCTAGATAATTTTTTAATAAATTATGGCTCTACTAGAGATAATAAGTATTCTTGATATAGATACATTATTATCCTTTTTTGAATAATTATTTCATAATCACCAAGGATGTTTTTCTATAAAATTCATTTTATCTGTAATTTTTTTTTAAAAAACTGGTATGAATTAATCCAAGTCATCATCAATATATTCTTCTTAATTTGTATATTCCTCTTCAAATTCCATTACTACTTTTACAAATCATCACTATCAATAATAAACTATTAACTATATTTCTGAAGATATTATTTCTTTTATACAAATTTAAATAATTCCATTCATAAACATTTTGTAAAATATTTCTAAAGAATATATAAATTCATTTCCTGATTAAACAAAGAACATACCCTCATATCCACAAGTTTATAACTTCTTTTGATTATCCATCTTCTGTATAAACCACATCCAATGACTCAAAAGTATTTCAATGTTGGTTTCATTATATACCATATATCATACAAATCCATTTCATCTTTTAGACATAGAAATGCTCTATTAGAAATGTATACAGATTATATGACTACTATATCCGAAATTACTCTAGAAGATCCTTTTATATATTAATTGTTATATCTACGTTTTTGATGATATAATTTCTCCACTCAAAAGATCTATATTACTGATGATTTCAAAATAATAAAACATGATTCCTTATACAATTTTTTCCAAGATAATACTAAACCTTGTAATTTGGGAGCTCATTCCCCTTTTTGATTTATAGTTATAGAGGATTTCTTACAATTATCCTATTATCTTCCATTTCGTATTGTGTTATGAAAATTTACACATAGAACTTGGTGGATATAAAAAATATAAATGTCATCTTACTGAATTCATAAGTGAAAATGAAATAATAACTCCTCACATCAATTTATATATGTTAGATAGGTCCAAAAAGATCAAAATAAACCAAATAAACCACTCTGGTTGACCTCTTTTCATTTCCATCTACGTATCAGTTGTTGAAAATAATCACATATGTATGATGATCATGTGACTACATGGGGATATCTAACATAGTGTCAAAATTTTCCAGATATCCCTAAGATTTTTTGAATAATAAGATATGTTTTTTATTTCATAATTTGTTTCCTCATATATTAATAGAAATCACATATCTTTTTTTCAGATAAAAAATATATATTTTCCTTCATTTTATTTCTTGATAAAGATGTTCAACTTTTTTCATTTGATGATATAAAACATCTTATTAATGTTCATAGTATACACCAAGTCACCCAATTGACTAACACATAGGATGTTGTCACCAAGTCTTTCAAAAACTAAGACATCAAGGTGTCTAATATCTTATCCCCCAATAATGTATTTCCATGACCCAATAATCTATGTCAATTAATCATAAAATAATTTCAAAACACTATTCTTATCAAATTTTAACTCTATAACAAGATCCTTATTTTATATTATATGGTATGTGAATCAACTATCATAGATCCTTACAGCATCATGATCTAATGTGTTAGGTGTAATATCTATAACCACTACATTTTCCACTCTTGTCTTTTTTATCCATGTATTCGAATTTATAGAGGGAGTTTAATGGTACGGTTTACCCTCCTCATAGTATGTTGGAGTATCTTCATTTTCAAGAGATGTAAATTGATTTTGTGCTTTTATCTCCTTCGATGATTATAATATATGATTATTTGGAAAACAATGTTTTTACTTTGGTATATTATTCTACGTTTTTTTGAATGATATCTGGTCATGTTTATGAATCCTCTATATAAAAAATTATTCCAATTAGATGAATTATTCAAATAAAAAATTCTACTTTTATATATCTATTTATTTTTTTCTAGATACTGTTTACTATGGATTAGACTTATTGATATTGTCTATCTTTCAACAAAAAAAAACTCGTATTTGAGGTGCCTTACCATGTTCCATTATTTCTAAAATGGTTGTTAATTAGGTTTTAAAATCATTTTAATTATAATAAATACAAAAATAAATTTTTTTAATTAGATAAGGTTTATATAGTCTAACATAAATCATCAAAACATTTGATTTAGGATAATGACCCATACAAACCATTTCTTTCAAAAATAATTATTTCCTCTATACACTAATTTTATAATATTTATATCCTTAGTGATAGAAAACACTAATGTGAAATTGGGATCCAGTAGTATCTCTTGATCATATACTTTCTACATAGGATGAAAACATCCACTTCATGTTATTAAATATTTTTTTAAATAATTCATGGTGTTTTCCTAACCATTAATAACTCTATTTCGTTCTTCCACGTTGAACATTTACATAAAAAACTATTATGAGTTATCATACACTGATTTCATAATATTATAAATTTATTCTTTAATCTCAAACATCCCTTCTTCCTATTGTTTTATATAATGTTTGGAAACATGAACCACTTTGTTGGATTTCACTATATTGGCAATCTAGAACATCTAACTCCTCAAGGGAATATTCTTGTTCAATGTAGATACCAACTATTCCATTCACTCAAAATTATTCATTGTCACTCTCTTAATTTATTTTGGAATATCCCATGACTTACTTAATATCATTTTCAATGCAATCATTATAGTATATAGTTTATTCTACCTCAATATCCAATGAACAATAACTTTATTTTGAATGTAGGTTTTAAATATTGATTATATTTCTCTCAAAACAATTTATACCATTCACATAGGCCGATGATATTGTAATGATAATTTATATTTTATCTGTAGCATCATCTTAAAATGACATGGGCCACAATGCAACAAGATGTCCAACCATTCTAAATTTAATTTCTATGAGTGGTTTTTTCACATTAAACATCCATTTTCCTATTTTTATATAAGGGTTAAAAAATTATATGAAATAATCCACCTTTTCGTCTTATTATGAAAACACTAGGTTTATCTTTTTAATGGTTATGAATTATACCTTTCTAGATGTTCCTATTTAAACAGACTCATTATCATCATTTCTCATTTCATATGTGAAAATATTTATTTGAAATCTATCGAGTTTCATTTCCTTTGGATCTCTATCTTTTAGTACAGTTATTTTTTATATGAAACATGGTTTATAACTTCTCAATATTCACATAAGAATATTTAAAAATTCACTATAGTCATCAACACTAAATTTTTTTCTTTGAAATCAATAAGCCCATTAATTAATATGTTGAATAAATCATGGGGATGAATTCTTAAGTCCTAATATTTGTTTAAAAGAACCAATAATTTTTCTTCTACTGCATTCGAATAACCTGTATAGATATTTATTATCATTATATAAAAGACATTAATTTATAAAAATGACATTATATTTGTGTTGTTAGTGTAAGAAATATCTTATCCATATTAGTTTATTCTTTTTGAATCATCATCCAATTCTCTTACGTATACTTTTTCTAAAAAACCACTATCCAAAATGGAAGAAATATGAAGACTCATAGGTATAAATACATCCAATATTAATTATGATATGTAGTGTTACATCTAATTATTTCATATATGAACGTTTTTTCCTTCAATGATCATAATTCATTTGTGATTATCAATTTCCATTACTTTCGTGGATAGAGAACATATAATATTTACCAATATCTATGATATCAATTTTTATCTTGACTAAGAAAAATATCCTGAGGAGGTGCGGGTGAATTAGGATATGATATATTAAAAAAACAACCCATATGGATCTTTTTTCATTGTTAAATAAAGAATACTTCTGAACATTTTCTAGAGAAATGTAAGAGTAGAATTGAATATATGCATGAGACACTATAGTTTTACTAGGATTACCGACACTACAAAACATCTAAGTAGAATACATAAGTAATTTGATTATGTACCAATTCCACTGAAGGGAACAAATATTATAATGTTCGATGTGGAATCATTATCCATCATATTTCACTACCAATCACAATTTGAGTTGTCACTACTCTCTATTTTAAAGTGTGTGCACTTCTCATTCTTTGTATTCTTCAATTGACCACTTTAATTAATATAATTTACTCCTAATATGATATATCATGAATCATAACATTCATCCACTAGAATAATACCACATTACTATAGAATAATAGATCAATTTATTTTGTTTCATGTATTTGTAACATTCTCTAAACTCGTTATCGAATTTTGAAAAAAATTTCTTTTTCATGAACAATCACACTTTCTAAACACCATGAATCATGTTTGAAACTCAAAACCACCCATGAATCACTATAAACATTTAATGATAATAACTTGGTCATGTTAATAGAGATTTTTTCTTTTCAGAACTAATGTTATTAGTAAATCATCAAATAAGAAAATAATTCATGAAAATCATACAAAAGTTCATATCTTTTGAATCATCATTATGTAATTATTCATCCATGTAAGGGGAATTATCCTATTTATAGATGTTTCCACCCAGTAATGAAATTTTTTTTATTGAAAACCATATTTTTTCAGATCTCATAGATTAGTTCATGAAACACACCTCTATCATGAAACATTCCTATTAATAATTATAGTCACAAAACATATCTTCCATCATGAAAAATTCATTTGAAAAACACCAATAATTCAGAAATTACAAATATATCATCAAAAAAATATTTCATGAATTCTAGGACGTTTCCTAATTTGGAAAACATTATGATTATTTATAAATTATACATGAAACTTTTAGATCAACTATTGAATCTTTCATACCGTTAATTTGATTATTTTTCACAATAACTAGTCGAAAATTACACTAAAACTCCATAATTGACCATGTAAATTGTGGTGGATGCTAAAAATATTTACCAAAAAAACAATGTCACATTTAGGTATTTTTTACTAATATGGAAAATAAATTATTATACAATAAATATATGTATCTATCTTTTATGGAACCCATCAGAGTAGATAATTAATTACAGGGTATTAACACCCTGTAAAATAAATGGTATAAGTTCTAGTCAACAATTTACCCAATCCAATGACATGATGTGTTTTTTTTGAAATCCTATAAATCAAAGGAATAATATAATGGTATCCATAAAGGAAATTAATTGAATGAAAAAATATGCATAAATGATGATAATTCCAGATGAAGAAAATGATATCTGATTCTCAACAGTGATATCATATCCAACAAAAATGTATTAATAATGAAATTAACATGGTAGATAAATATTAATTACATGGGAACTAGGGATAGTGATAGATAAAATGAAAATTGGATAAAAATTATTTTGGAATGAATCAATATTCTTGGATTAATATTGTTATCAGGGTGGATATCTATTAATCAACAGTAAAAACATCGAAATTTTTACAATATAGAGAGTATTATCCCAATTGAAGGAATGATATAAATAATTATTGATGTATACATTCATATAATATGCTTATCAGATTATAGTGTATCTCACTCCATATATTTTGATCATTAATTATGGATCTATAAGTGTATGTGAATTATCTAAATAAAATCAACCAGAAGTGTTAATCTAGGTGTGAAAGATGTCACATTAACATAAACCATGTAGAGTTTAGAAAAAGCACTAGAAACTATTTTCAGGTTTTTTACACATAGGTTTAAGTTAAGGATGAGGCACAAATTTCTCTTTATTAAATGCTGAAAGAATCCAACAGAGGAAACAACATAGAAAACAAGAACAAAGGTCTTTACCCCATTTAAAAGTGGATACTCATACTATGATGAGGATGTTGTCCACCACTTCTGTGAGGATGTCTTCCCCTCCTCCTAGTTTTTTCTTGCATCCATTCACCATTGCCATAATCCAAATACCCCTCCTCACCATTAATGGTCATGATTTTAGGCCAAGATAATTCATTTTTATAAGATAAATCATCATCACTACTATTGGCAGTGATCATATCAAATGTGTTAGTGATAGTAATAGTAATTGTTAACATTATAGGATGAGAGGGAGGACATCAGATTGTAACAGGTCTTTCCCTTGCATTGGGTTTCTCATTCCTCCTCATATCATATTCAACAAAGTCTTATACAATGTCTACCATCTTGTGGTCATCCAAAGTCTACATGAGTTCATGCTTTGCATCAGCCTACATTGGTTTGGAAAACTCACCAGGAGGATGGTAAATCCTACTATGAGTTTCATAGGGTCTGGGAATGAAATGGCCATATGAATCTACTATTTAGGGCGCCATCACAAGCTAATATGGAGAGATGGGAGTCCTTCCAACAATATTATTGGGTTTTAAATTGTTCTCCAGTGCATGTTCATCAATGATATATGCAGTATCAACATAGTTTTTTAATTCACTTGTTCTTTGATTGGAGGATTCCTGCCTTGGGCTTGGTTGTGCAACATCCTACATTCTAGTGGAAAACTTGTCCGGGTCTTTCACACTCAAAATCTCTCATTATTTATTTTCAGGAATATCATTTTATACAAAATTATTGTAGGGACATATCCCATCATAGGAATTATCCAGCAAAAAATTGGTTTCTCCTTTCTAGTAATTTGGATCATGGCATTACCCTGTGGCACTCCTAATTGTGTAGCTGACAAGGAAAAATTTCTCAAAGGAAGGATCCTCATAATCAGCACATGTGACATCTTTGTTTCCTTTTGAGTGGTAGGAGTAAACATTCTCATATATAGAAGATTCCTTTCCTCACTTTTCCATTGTCTAAACACCTTTGTTCATTACCTTCATTGAGGTTGTGGCTTCTAGAACAATCTTCCATTTTCTTCATTTTGATGCTTGATGCTCCTTCCTAATTTTAGCATAATCTAATGTTTGTGTTGGGAGGGATCTTTCTAATTAGTTATACACATAGGTAAAACAATTCAAGATCCACAAATTCATGTAGTATCAAGATATTAATTTTGTTGCTATTCATACCATAGGTTGTTTTAGTTAACAAATTTAATATAGTACTATGGATACATTAAAAGTCTGAATATTATAATGAATTATGAAGTATGAATAATGATAAATAATAGTGTTATCCCATTTGAATCATAGTATGGAAACATTAAATATGATTTATAAGAACATTTGATGTTGAAATAAAAATATAATTTAATGGATATAATTGTAAATAAGGAGGAAATATTACTTTAGCATCCTAAAGGGTACACAAAAGGAAACATGGAATGAGTTTAATTAAGGTAAAATAGAATATATAAATAAAAAATATCATATATATGATAATGGGGTGATTATAAACAATTTAATTGATAATAATTTGGGAATAAAAATACATATATGAAATATGTACCTGAATTGAAAAAGTAGAAGAAGATATTCATTTACTTGAGTGGATGAAAAATAAACTTGAGATCGAGTATGTAGAACAACGTAAACACATTAAAGATTCTATTTAGATGGGGATTTATAGGATATTCACTCTAATTATATTTTTCGATATTTAGTATGGAATTGGTGTATTTATTCAATAGCCGGGGTTGTTTTAAGTGATTAAATAATGAATATTTTAAATTTAAGGATAACCATATTTTGGTGGAATTAACTATAATTATTTTTTTATATTTTAGGATGGAATGTTTTATATGTAATTTACAAACCACAAACACCCAATTAATGTTTTCATGTTAGTTTTCAAATGACATTAGCTTTTAATTTTATCCTTTCACATTATTTTACCTTTTATTTGGTAATACTTTTTTTACCAGGACAAATTTATTGGTGAAGAATATTATTTACCATATTATATAATTTGGACCTTTTAATTATTAATTTTAAATCCATTTTACAAAATAAAATTTATACAAGTGATAAAAATTATTTCTAATATTATATGTACATGCCTAATAAAAAAAATTATACAAAAGATAAAATAATAGTTTTTAAAATGTTAATATTGTGTATCAAAATATAAATAATCAAAATGTTATTCCTTAAATATATTTTTATTAACAATAATTAGTATGAAATTTAAAATAATAATATTATCATAGCCATTACATTTTGGTTATGGAATTTCTTAACAAAACATTATTTTTGCATTTTAAGGAAAAATAATATTTTTTTTTAAATTACCATAAAATCACACTAAGATTATTTCCTTATTAATTGAATAATGATATTTATTTTTTCAAAATAATCCTATTAGTATTCTAAATTTACATTTTAATACAAAATTAATATATATTTAATGTTAAATAAATTTCCACTGTAAATTTTTAAACGATTACAGAAATTACTTAGGGAATCATTAATTTATATTATCCTCTATAAGTATTTAATAAGATAATTTCATGAAAATAGAATTTATTTTGAATATATTAATATATCATAAAAAATTTATTTAATAGAAAATAAACACCTTTTGTAGTTTCAAAAATTTTATGATATAATCCCAATAGTTGATTTATTATGCCATCAAAAATAATATTGTCTAACAATCTTATTGCTTAATGGCCATAATGACCATCAACTATAATCAACATTCCAAATTTATAATTTTTATATTTCCTATAATAACTATAAAATAAATAGCATAAAGGTGAAATTTTTTATTTTAGTGGAATATTTTATAAGGAATCACATCTCGAAGGACGGAATAGTTTAATAGTTTTGGTAAACTAGATACATTCATGATTACATTATTTCATTAGAAAAAAAATCCATCATAATATTTTTTTATAAAATATATTATTCCCTCAAGAATATCCTTTTACATTAATCATAGAACAATTAATGTAATCAATGTAATAGGAAAAACTATGGGATAACTGAAATGCTTAGTGTGGATTATGTATAGAAGAATCTGTCATGAATTTGTATGAATAAAGGACATATAAAGGTAAATAAATAAACATATAATCCATTTAACTAATTTATTTATCATAATTAGAAAACATATAATTAATATTTAATCCTAAATAACTAAAAACACATTCCATTCTATTAATAAATAGGGTATTAAATTCATCCAAAGATAATATTAGTGTGAAAATATGATAGAAAAAATAACTAAATTGTCAATTATTAAAATTCATAATTATTTGAAATCATGATATCAGGGATAATATTTCCTATACCATAAATAACATTCAAAAGTAGTTATAAAAATAAATTAAAAAAATTTAATTCTGGATTACTGATTATCATCAGAAGACTAAAAATTCATTTAGTGTTATATAATTTTTTTCCACACACTCTATTGTAGTTCTAAATAATTCCTCTTGAATTGTATGATAGATTAAATTAATGAATTTATATACATTATCAAAAAATATATTCATTGAGTATAGAATATATATTTATAAATATTATCCAATTTATCAAAAAACATATGATTTAATCACCTTATGTAAAAATGGTATATGATTTTGGAAATAATTATAGCAAAAATAAATTTAATATGGAAGTTTTAAAGAAACATTTCATGTTAAAATGATATACTGTTAAGGATATAATAATATACATGGGAAATATAATATTTACATTTAAGATAATACCTGTATTTAAAAATTATATATGGTTTACTAAATTATCATACTCATTGTACAAATAATATGTATATTTAAGGTAAATTAATTGTACAATTATCACATTCGAGTGAATGTTTTGAATGAAAGTTAACGACTACAAGAAAATGAATCATAAAAGATAATTTAAATACATTATTTTGTTAATTTAAAATAATTAATCAACTGAAATAATAATGATGATATAAATATAATGTAACCCTCTCATATAATAAGTATAATACAAAGATTTGGTCCCTCGTGAAAAGAAATACCATTAAAAAATCCTAAAAAATTTCTTTTGGAAAATATCATTTTCATTTTGAAATTTAATTTTTAAAACTAAATGTTCGCATTAACTTTTAAAACTAGTATTAATTTAAAATAATAATTTATTGTTATAATAGAATATTCAAAAATTTATTTTTCATTATTTTATTGAAATTCTAATATATTGATTATATTTAAATAATTATTCATTTCAATTTTTTGGTAAAATTACAAGATTTTTATTTTGAAAAGGACTAGAAGATTACATTAATTTTATAAAATTAAAAATGAGTGAATATTTATTTATAAAATTATATTATAAAATTTAATAAATATTTACTAAAATATTTTTAGAAACCATGCTTTTCAAAGAATCATATTTATGATCAAATAGAGAAATGATGTAATATTTTCTTAAACAAATTTGATCAAATATTTTAACTAAACAAGAGTAAAAAACATGAACTATAAAATTAATATAAATTCAATTACATGAAGAGGATAAAATTAAATTTATTTATAAGACGATTATCAAATAATAAATTGTGTTGATTATAATGTGATTATGAAACAAAACCAAAAAATGATCATGATGATGAAATGATAATTAAAAAATGAATTAATTATGCTTTTCAAATAAAAATTCACATAAAATTAGTTATAATAAAAATTAATCTAATAAAAAATAATCTCACACATAATACTATAATATCATATGCTACAAATAAGTAATATACCCCAATGAAAAAAATTGAGTTGTGAACTTCATTATCACATGGTAGTTTTCAATTTAAAGTATCATAGATGAAATAATTGAAATTCAAACCTGAGATACCATGAATTTTGAATTATTCATGACATTACATTTAATATGGGAGTTATTTACCCAATATAAATTAAATTAGGTGCATAATATTATTATATGACTCAGAGAAGGGAATTTGAGAGGATGTCCCTTATCTAACACCCTGGGTGGAATGTGATTTTTCCTACAATAAAATGGTTTTAAAAATATTATTGTTTTACAAAAAAAATTATTAATATATATAATATCATATATGACCCTTTAAAAACATAAATAACACATTATTTAATTTTCATTCATTGTCTACAATTTTTTAGCTGTTAGTTGAATTGTTTTCTCAAGCATGTTTTGTCAATAATGACCTGGTTAATGAAAATGTTTTATTATTCAATGATATAGAAAATATAAAACATGACATAATTATTATATTTTTATATCAAATATATTTTTAATATTAATAATGAAATATGATTTTGAGAAATGAATTATGTTACGACTATGAGTATGGTAAGAGACATGTATGTATGGGTAATATATACACTTTTCAATGATGATTATTGAAAAGTGAAAATAAATATTTTATCATTAACAAAAACGTGTGAAATTATATTATTTCCTTATATATATATATATTATCCATTTTTAGTGGTGATGAAAATAGATCCACATTGATTATTGAAGGTGACAGTCCACACATACAGGAACGATGATACCATCTATATGTGAGTGAAATATTAAGAACAAAAATTATATTGTAACTTATAATAAAAATAAGTGTATAATAAATGTAAAAGGTATATTATTTATATCCCATATATATGTTAAATATAACATCATTACCGTCCATGTGATGTTTTATTGAAAAACAAAACACATAGCTCTATGAGATTACAATATGACGTACACAAGAGTGATGTTATAATATTCCCTATGGAATAGAATGTAAAAATGTAATATATGATATAATATGTCAGGGTTTATAAATATTTTATAAATATCATGTATATATTTTTTATTCATCAAAATACTCAACATTTAGAGGTTGTAATGGAAAAATGAATGGCATCGGTTCATAATGTAGTAGCATGTCTTAAACATGAATAATGATTTCATAAAACAGTTGAAGAAAGTGGGGATGATTATAAGTCAATTAATTAACATAAAAAATATATTTATATGTTATTTTAAAAAATTATTATATCAACGTGGTTTAATAACAATTTAAAATGGTGGAGGAATAAAAAAATTAAAACACCCTATGGATAAAATTACCTATACTTTGGGTAACCTTCATAGGTTTTCCCCAAAGCACATCCATGGTTGGATTTTCAAAAACAATTAGGAATCATATATGATAATAGGGTATTTGGGATTTTCTTTATTTATGGATTCTTAGAGAAAAACGGTTTTATGGTGGGAATAATAAAGGAGATGGGGTGATCTTTTATTAGTGAGGTGAGTATCATACTTTTAATTTTAGAAAAGGAATAGCTGTCCTAATGTTTTCTCACAAACTAATATTTTAAAATTCATAATTCTATATAAAAATACATGATTGGGTCTAATATTTTCCTGAAAATTGTTTTTCGAAGAATTTTATAGTTTTTCTTACATTTATCATTTTAGTTTAATCCACTTTTAAAACCATTGTTTCCTTAACCATAATGATTTTTTTACTATTAAATATTAAATTTGGGAAAAAATTAAATTAACCATTTAGATAATATAAATTACATACCTCAAATGTTACAAGAAAGTGGGGGTTTGATGAGAATATGTTAAAAAGATTATAATTATTTTATGTCAAAATTCATTAAATACAATTACAATGATAAAAATTTGATTAAAATATTTAATTTCAATAGTTTAACTTTATAATAAATTAAAAATATAATTTATCATTTTAAATAACTTAATTAAAAATTTAATTTTCAACAAAAACTCTATATGTTTACTATTCATTGCAAAATGAAATAATTTAGAAAAATAAAAATAATTCAACCTAAGATAAATTATAAATGAGGATTTCAATAATTAATATCATTTTAACCAATACATTTTCTAAAATTCATCAAATGGATTTTATAAAATTTTAAAATTTAAATTTAAATTAAGTATTTAAAGGTTGTCTAAACATTCTTTTATGAAAAAAGTATAGTTTATTGGAAAAAAATCTATTTTTCTTTTAATAAACTATTAATGTATTCCTAATGAATTTTTAACGATAATTTTCATAATATAGTTAGTGTTATTCCTACCAAATAATTTAAATATTATGTTTTAATTTTATATTACATTAGAGTTCACTTAGAATCAGGTGTGTGTTCTCTAAGCTATCGAAGGGATTAAATTGAATGAAATTTATTCCAAGGGTTTTTATGATCAGTGTTTTAGTTCAAATATACTATTTTAAACAATGTTGTAATTTCAAAAAACAATTTTTGTTATGTTCTCCCGAACCTAATTTAATTTTAATCCTCATAATTCAAACATCATGTTATTAATAATGGGGTAAATATTTGAATATTATTTAATTAAAAACACACATCGTTAAAAGATTTAATATAATATCCTCTTAATAAGAGAGAACGATAAGTACACAGTTCAAATTGATTAACACATAACAAGGAATCTATCTAGGGTAATATTTTTTGGAAATTGATGATATTGACATAGAATAAAATCATAAATAATTATAGATAATGATAGATATAAATGATAAAATGAAATTGAATGATCAATGAAAGGTTAAAATAATAAAAGTAACTATAATAATTTAAAAAAACAAATGATTCATATGATAAGAATGTAATACTATAATTTTTATCACGATCCTTTTCTTATGATAGGTAAATTATTTTTCTTATATATGAATAGAAGGAAATATACTTACATGATATATTTCAATTTCATATAAACCATTTTATCCACTAGTTCTTCTTCAATCAATTTCCAATTATTATATTAATATATGAAATGAATGTCCTAAAATTAATTCATGATACATGTAGCACTGAAATTCACTGTTAATGGAATGTAATATCTATAAAATTGTGAAAAGTATTACTATATGTCTATAACTTTTTTCAAAAACAAATAACTTAAGAATATGTTATCTAATATAATTTATCAACCTCAACATTAACACCAATGTTTCGTCATTATTATTCATTTTTTAAATCATATAACTAATGAAATATTAACTAGGATATAAGGTAGGTGATTGGTAGGCGTTAATCCCTTATCAATATTAAATCAAGGGTTTAAGACCTGTGACCTTATAAGACGTGTTTAATTTTCATCTGATATGATGGATGTTCATTTTATATAACAATATTAATATCAAAGCCAAAAATTCCTAATAAATATATTGGTTATTATTTTAACTAAATTAATTAATTATTAATATTTGTAAAATTTTAGTATTACAATTTTTCCACAATGTCTAATAATATTTTTCTAATATTTTTAAATTGTTTTTAATGATCATATTAACCATAGAGGTTATTACTTAAATTATAATTATTTCAATTAAATTTAAAAGAATTATTCTTCAATTTAAATTTACACTAAAAGATATATTTTCTATCAATTTCTCAAAAAATGTCCTTAATCTTCTAGGACTCTAATAACATAAATCTTATATAAGGGTGTCTAATAAATTAATCATATTATCAATCTTCAACTCATTAAGCCATTATGGTGATTATTAATATTATTTTATTGAAGAAATGTATTATTCTAAAATTTATGAAAACCATCAGATGTATCATGAGTCATATATCCAAAATACAATTAGTAAAAATACTTCTAATATTTAATTCACAATTACCAATAAAAAATAATCCAAAAATTTTATAACAAAACGTATCATTCCATTGTTTTGGGGTTGTCATTTTCAATACAAAATTGATTCAGATATTTCCAATGTTATCCACATTTGAGATAACAGTTTATAAATGAAACACTATCATAAGAATTATTTCCATCATCATACTATTCATTTTTCCTAAAAAATTATTTTATTTATTCCCTTATTTAACACACAAAACTCATTTATTCAATTACATTAAAACACCTTATTATAAATTGAATACACCATATTCTTACCCAAGGTCATTATTTTTCATAATATATATATATCAATCATAATGGTTTTCAATTTAAATGTGAATTATCCATAACATATCTCCCATGAGTGCCAAACCATGTGCGCATTAAGACCCATTTTTTGTATGCCAAGAGATGATTAGTTCAATCCCAATATACCATTATTTAGGTTATTACCCCAATGAACATGTGTTCTAGAACGTTTTTCAATTGTAGTTTCTAATAATGAAAGTATTTTAATGAAAAACCACGTGATTTTTACCTTTAAAACCTTAGGATGTTCTTATATAAATATACTCAATGTTTATCATTTGTTTCTGTTCCCAAATCAATGTTTTCACTAATCCAGTTCCCATGGTTTATACAAATTCTCCCCCTGATTCCCACTATACAAACCTAGACCCCAATATCCAAGAGTTGGTGTATAATTTATTATATTAGTAGAAGATAAAAAAATTCACATCACAAATGTCTGAATAGGTTAGTAGTATTTATAAACTACATAGATAAGTTATTCACATATTACATTAGAAAAAATTAATTAAAAAATTATTTTTTGTGAATAAAATTGTTATATCAAGAATATACATTAACATTTATCATAATACACATCATGGAATCATGGGGATGGAAACAAAATAATTGTGAGCTCTAATGCTTAGTAAGGGTTATGTATAACAAGTTATATCATTTGTCAATAATCCTAAACAATCAACTAGGTAAATAACTATAAACACATTCTATTCAAATAATTTTTATATCATTATATTATAAGGAATAGTCATTACAAAATCATAAATAATAACAACTAAATCAATTGAAAAAATAAATTTAGAATGAAATATATCCTAAGACAATATCATTGTAAGAATCTATTGGATTAAAATAAATTATTTCTCATTGAAGGAAATGATTAATTATAGGATTTCATAGACATAGACATAATGGTACTTCTATAACAATTACCTTACAAAATATGTATTAAAACTATAGGTTTCCCTATTTAATGTTAGATTAATAACTCACCCCACAAGACTACCAATGAATTTAAGGGTAATATAATTCCATTCTACACCTACACTACTTGAACTCATACATATTCTGATGCCCATATACCAACAGTTTGTAAAATCCGTTGCGATATCCCATGAAATATATAACTATCCCAACGGTATTGTAAAACCATTCGGATAGGGTATGGATATCCCAATGATTTTCTAAAAATAATGGGATATTCTATTTTGACAACACCTATACAAATAGTTACTGAAAACCATTTTGATAAAATATTTTTACAAAGGTACTTATCCTAACAATTCCCAAATCCATTGGGATAGGCACCGTTATTTTTTATTAATTATTATTTCACTTATCCTCAAATAAATATATATATATATTAATTATATATATTTATCTAAATATATTCTTGAATGTAATTTTAGGATAATGGTAAGGTCATTCAAATATAACATGGAGGTTGTGGGTTTAAACTTCCATTGTCAATTTTATTTTTGATGACATATCCCAACAGATTGTGTAAAACCATTGGAATAGGTCTATACCAATTCTTCTAAAGTCATTGGCAATATTCTTATCCCAATGGTTATCCCCAAACCAATAGGATAGTTATATACAAATACCAAATCTACCAATGATCCTATGAAAAATGGTATAGACTATAACAATAGTATGGGGACATATACGAATGGATACAAACCATTAGTATATTCTATTTTTCCATTAGTGGTGTTGTCTCTAGTAAAAAGCATTCATCATCTGTTGAATGATCGATTTAATACATGAATCGATATTACTTATATTTAAATATTTGTATTGATTATATAATACATATATATATATCAATATAATTGTGTTGATCAAATAAACATCAACTTATCACCATTTAAAAAAATGGGATAAATTTTAGGAAATAATAATTTTCATGATACAAAAAATATTTTTATTTAAGAGAAACATCATATATAAATATGATATAAGGGTTTGAAAATAATAATCTCAGTGATAAAAATAATATTTATATCGAAGAGAATACAATTATATAAAAACTATATATGTTTTAGAAAAATATTCATATATATGTTAAAATGAATATGAAAATTTGGGTCAAATGAATTGTAAAATGGTTATAAGAGAGTGAATGTATTGAATGAATGTTAATGAACATATAAAAATGAATCAAACTTTTTAAAATAAATATTTTTTTGGTAAATATGATTATAAACCATCTACAAAAAATGATTATATTAATATAATACATCCTTAGTGGATCATAAATACAATATTGGGTTTATTTCATTGGTGAATAGAAATATGTTAAAAATATCATTATAAGATTTATAAAAATATCATTTTTAATTATAAAATGAAATTTTAAATATAAATGTTCACAATATGTTTTCAAAATATATTAATTTTTATATAAAAGTTGTAACTTATATAGGAATCATTTAAACATTGAGTGATCATGATAACAATAAATTATAAATATGACGAGTATGTGAAAATAATGATTCCTTCAAAATTATCATTAAAATTCAAACATGACATTATTTGGAACACAAAATAAATATTTATTTCATAAAAAATTATAAATTCAATACAGCTAAAAAAATTATAAATCAATTAGACTTGTATAGACATTTTTTTCAAAACATTTTTAGAAATCATGATTTTGGAAAAAAAATGATATTTCTAATTGAAGATAGAAATGAAGTCATATTATGTTTATGACATTTTCTAAAATTATTTTTTAACAAAACAGTGGAATATAGTACTATTAAAATAAAATATAATAAATAAATATAGTTTTATAAATTTATATGATTTTACTAGAAAACAATCAAATAAAAAATAATCTTTATTAAAATGAGATAGTGAAATAAACCCTTACAATGATCGTATTGTTTCCAAGAAAATTAATAATTGAATAAATATGTGTGTTTAGAATTTAAATGAAAATAAAGTAATTTTAAATAAAATATCATGTAATAAGAATTATTTTCAAACATAGTCTTATAATAAAAAATAGAATGAATAAAAAATATATCCCATCAAAAATAAATTGTGTTATGAAATATAGTTCATAATGATAATTATCAAGTAAAATACTATTAGTTGAAATAATTAAAATTAGAAAATAAAAGTATATTATGTTTTAATTATTCCTTATCTTATATGTTAACTGGGTATTATTTACAATGTATAAAATACATTTGTAGTATAGTATTACAATATGCCTCAATGAATGGAGATTGAGATGAAGTCCGTTACATGACACTTTATTTTGGTTGAAAAATATTTAACCACCTGGATAAGGATATTAAGAACGTTATTATTTTATACCAGAACAACAATCATATTTATAATATCATATATTATCCTTTTACAGAATATTATCACCCATTCGTTAAATATCAATAATTTTTTTCATTGTTTCAGGTATTAATTACATTATTTTATCATGCATGATTCATCATAAAAGATCTGGTTGTTAGAAATAATTTATAGTTAAATATCATCTAGAATAATACTTTCGAAATAATTTTTATAATTATATATCAATTTTATATTTAATCAAAATAATGAATGATGGGTTTTAGAAATGATGTATATCACAATCCTGTAAACGGTTGATCATACAAACACATGGGAAACTTTTCCATTTTCCAATGACCATTACAGAAAGGGATTAATTAATATTTTATCTTTCAATAATGATCATAATATCATTGTATTTCATTATATATATATATTATTTATGTTTGGTTAAGAAAATAGAGTCACATCAATTTTCGAAGGTGGTATTACACACTCACATAAGAAATGTTATCATGTTTATATTAGTGAAATATTATGAATACAAATGATACGTTAACTTTTATGATATATACACATGTAATTAATGTTATATTTGTTTCATTTATATCTTATATATCTATTACAAATATCATTACGACCATTCATATAAATATTTAGTTTAAAATAAACTAGATTGCTTCAGGAGGTCGTAGTCTGCAATATACACGAGTGATGTTATCTTTTCCCCTATAGAATGGAATAAAAAATTTAAATGTTAAAAAATGAATAAACATTTAAAATTATTTCATTTATATCCTATATATATATTCCACCATCACATCGAACATTGGGACGTATTAAATAAAAAATTAATTATAATGATTCCTAAAGCGGTAGTCTGCCGTACACATGAATGATGATTTAGTAACCCATTTAATGGAAGTGGGGAAGTTTTTAGTTCATTATCATAATATAAAAAATCCTAATTATATTTAATATACAATGATTATAATATCATAATGTTTTAAAAATAATTTTATGAGGTGGATAATTGAAAGAAATAAAAACACGTGATGAATGACGTTTCCAGTTCCTTATGTTACCTCATAAGGTTTTCCCCAAATGCCTTACAGAGATGAAATTTCATAAAAATTAACGTTTTTATAATGATACTACTTAATATAAAAAGATATTTTTTTATTTATTTGAAAAAACAAAATATATTTTTTTAAGAGAACGAAAGTGGAGAGAGGTTTCCTTTTATAATAGATGTGAGTGCAACACCTCAAACATATGAAAAGAAAGATGTGTACCAATATTTTTAAAATAAAAAATGTGTAAAAAATATATTATTAGAGCTAATTAGATATTATATGGTCTAAATATGTACATAAAATATATTTTAGACACTTTTTTAAATCAATATAAAAGTTATCATTTTAGATTAACCACTACGAATCCAATTTTTACCTTAAGTGTTATAAATAATTTTTTCATTTTTCAATATTAATTTTAGTATAAAACTAAGTAGAACATATAAAAAAACATAAATAATTATGAACTACTAATGGAATATATTTTTAAAAATTCCATTCACATAATTTGAAATATTTAATGAAAATCTATTCCCACCAAAGTGATGAGAAATCGTGTTTTCAAAAATACTTTTTTCAAAAGAATACAATGTTTTACTATCCATATTCAGCATTAAAATGGTTTTTATGGCCTGGATTTGATTACTATTTATATATTTGAACTAATTTTACTTTAATCCCAATTCAATGTATACTTTATATTTAATAATAATTTTAATGGAAATTATTATTTTAATAGAAATCAGTATTTTTAACTATTTATCAAAAAATGAAATATTTCAAAAGAATACTAAAATATTACCCAATTATAATTGATTAATTATAATTTTTAAAAAATAAGTTAATTTCACAAAATAAAATTTCTAATGTAGAAAAAAATAATTTTAACTTTTGTGAAAAAATCTTAACTACGCAATCTAGAAAAAAACACTCATTTTTTAGAAAAAAAATTCTCTTTCTTTTAAACTGTTATTATTTAATTTATTTTCATGAGAGAACAATAATTTCAATAATTCAGTTAATACTATTCATACACACTATTTATTACATTGTTTATAAGGGTATATTATATTATAGTTCTTTTAGAACTGGGTTTCCACGATCCACAATCTATCAAAAACATTAAATTTAATGAAATGTATTTTTTTGATTTTATAGTCGGTGTTGCATGTCTCACATTATAAAGAAACAAATGCTTTCATTTAATAATTTTAGTGTGTTATATTTACCAATAAATACCCCATCATTCTTCCTTGATCAATCATTAGTACACCTACAAATGTGATAACACGTTATTTGAAAATGATAATTGTTTTCTTAACACATCCTAATATATTTATCTTCATTATAGCAGGGGATATATTGTTGGTTAATTTAAAAACAATGTAGTCTATTTTAATGAATGCACCATTCTTCCATGTCAATATCTTTATACTATTTCTCATTATATTAATATATATCAATGCATGATTTATAAATAAATTTAAAATTATTTATTTTCATTTTTTTATTAAATTTTCAAGATATGTAATTTTATTAATAACATAATGGAATTTCTGGGTCATTACATTCTTCACCTTTAATGAAATCTCATCCTCGCAATTTGAAACATTTAATAAAAATTAATAAACCAAAATTTTTATATAATTGTATCTATAGAATGGAAACATTAGTAATATATAGGAGATGATAATTTTATGGGGTCATTATAGTTATACGTAAACTAGTCCAATGGTAAACATTACTATCTATTTAATGAATTATAACCAAATATTTAAACTCTTAACTCCCAAAAACTGACATTTACATGTTTGATAAAAAATAGGAAACCCCAAACACTCACTTCTCAATTTGGTGCACAATATACTTACTTTTAATTGAATAACATGTATTATAAAAAATCCAAATATTAATGGCTCTATATATTTTTTTAACTAGCTACATATATAACTAAACATATGGTACTATAAAAATATCATCCATATAGATTCTACACACATATAATTAACTTTACATAAATCCCTTTTATTAATTATCCTGGGGAAATAGGGAAATATTAGAAAAGGGTGATCTATAGATCACATTAATGGATAAATAATGAATTTAGTGAATATCATGGGAATCCATGAGGATTGATATAAAAACATAAACATGGGGAAAATATTAATTACAGATTCATAATACAATGATCATAAGGATATGAGGAATAATTAGAAATGTGTAAAAAACATAAACATGAGAAATTCATAAAAATAACACCATAATTCAACACTACGGTGTTGTAAAACACAACAAATAGGCTTCAATTATTGGTATCATAAAACAATTCCAAGGAAGAAATATAATTTCTCTTTATCATGTCATCTCTAAAGATTATTTCTTTACCCAATGAATTTGAGTGCTATCAGGGTGTACCCATAATATGCCTTAATTTATGTGTTCCAATTATAGAAAACATAATGAAATCCATAATGAACAATTGGAAAAATAAACATGTTTCCAAAAAAAGATTGTATAACTCTATGTAAATACGGTTCAACAAATATATTCAAATATTGAACATTTTTATCATACATAATAAATTGTTTACTGTTTACTCAATAATTTTCCTATAAATTGATGGATGAGATTCAATTTGAAAATTCATCAATCAAAATAATATTACAAGTGTATCTTTAATGGAATTGAATTAAATAAATGTGATTCATAATTGGTGATAAGGTAATATGAAGTCCAAGATGCTTCATTCTCAATATAGATCTCATTTCAAACATGAAATATGTTTATAGATACATTAACATACTAGATTGAGTTAAAATATAGGGTAAATATGATTTTTGAGGGATAAAAATATCATCAATTAATATCTAGATGTGAAGGAATAATCTTCAATTGATTTATATGTTTTTTTGGTGAGTATCGAACAATAAAATATAGAATTTACAATCCATTTACAAGGAATTTGTTATTATCCCAAATCATTGAATGATATAAATAAGTGTCAAGGGTACATTCTGTTGGATCTGAATCTACGGATTATACACAAGAGGGGGGTGAATTGTGTCTTTTTCAAATTATTACAATCTCTTCAATTTGGACAAATTCTGTTCACTTTGCTTTTGCACGATTAAATATGCAGCGGAAAAAGTAAAAGCATGAACACACGGATGTATAGTGGTTCGGGGAACAGAAGGCCCCTAGTCCACTCCACCAACGCTCAAATCCACGAGCTTGGCGATTTTCACTATCTGGTCCTCGTTTCCACAGACCCGTCCACAACTGAGTACAGGCAGTTGACACCTTTACAAGATTCAGGCACACACAGCCTTCCTGGTTCAAACACGAACCCACACAGCTTAGAACGAGAATCTGATCACTCAAAAATAAAAGGGTTTCGATAAAGAAACACTTCTCCAGTTGTTCTTCACAATTGCAACAGAATGCAATTGACAGTAGATAGATCGTCGTCTTCAGAAAATAAAGATCCGTAATCAAAACAGTTCTGAGTCGATCCAGTTGCAATAGATATTACCAGAAACTTCACAACTTCAGCAGCAGTAGATTCACAATAGGTAGTCGATGTAGAACACGTGAATCTGCTATCAAAATCTTCCTTCGGTAAAAAAAGGTCTTACGCTTCTTCTCGATCACCAAAAAAGAACGCTTTCACGCAGTCTCTATTTTCTTGCTCGTCAAAAGATTAATAACTCTATATTTCACACACTTTCCCGTGTATATATATATCTCCGATGTTTCCAAGATAGAACATATTTTCAAATCTGAGAAAATCTTCCGCATAAATAGATCCATGAAAATCTCCTTTAGATTCGCGATATTAAATGAAATAACAGAGCCGTTGTAACTCCCCTGAAGAATCGGCATAAAAAGCTCCGTTTAAATCAATCATTAATCCGTTGTAAACCGTCTCTGATTCAGTCAAAGTCGTATTTAAGAATCAGCTCGAAATCCGCCTAATAATCTGCTTGATTGACTAATTCAAAAGGAAATATCGTCTGTCAAAAATATCCCGACGCCAAACGTAGGGTTGATGACGTGGCTCCAAACGTAGGGTTCACAAACGTAAGGTTCAGAACGTAAGGTTCAGAACGTAAGGTTGAACATACATACTTTCTCTTCAGCATTCAAACGTAGGGTTGATCATCCATACTTTGTCTTGCTTCAACTCTCCAAAGAACGTACGGTTGATTATAAAAGTAAGGTTGATGATCCATACTTTTGAGAAACAAACTCAACACTGAAAACTAACGTACGGTTTCTCTTCCATACTTTTCAACAACGAAAACGTAAGGTTCCTTCCAAACGTAATGTTCTTCTTCCATACTTTTCAACAACGTAAGGTTCATTAACCATACGTTTCAAAATAACATAAAAAGTAAACTTTTCATCCATACGTTACGTTCATCAACGTAGGGTATGAACAGTGATTCCAGTACGCGCTAAAATTGATCTCGCGCTACAGTGATTCCAGAACGCGCTAAAATTGATCTCGCGCTACAGTGATTCCAGAATACGCTAAAATTGATCTCGGAATAAATGATGTATAAAATCTCGTTATATAAAATAAATTCCTGCAAAATACTCAACGAAATAATTAGTAAATAATTAAGGGTATTTGTGAGCATCAAAATCATCATAAAGAGACAGAGTATTATTTAAAATAATCTCCCCCTTTAAAAAACATTATTTTGATTTGTTTAAAAACAATACATTGCTCAACAATCTCCCCCTTTTTGATGATCACAAAACCCATAAAATAATAGAACTAATTTAATTGCAATCTTGATTGAAAAAAAAGTTTTATAAAATTTTAGAATTTTGAAAGGATTAAAACAATATTTAACTATAAAATTTCTCCCCCATAACTCTCCCATAAAAATAAATTTTCAAATAGATAAAAGATAAATGTGGTATATATCCAAATGCTCCTATATATCCAAATTTCTTCATAGGAAACGAATGAATTTAAATGTTGTGTTTATCCAAATTCTCCCCCTTTTTGTGATATCAAAAAGAATGAAAAATTACGGATTTGAACACATTCAATATTGCACTGAACTATAAGTAAATGCTATAATTAACTGGGTATGAATAAGTGAATTTCTTATACTGGCTAACTTAATCATAAATCAATAAATAATAAAACAAAAAAGATAAGAAAAGAATTTTTATTCACAAGCTACGACAGTGATATACAGAGGAATCAAGGTTTAGGGATAAGACAGGGAAAAATGTGTCTATCTCCTTTGAATTGCGATCTTGATCTCTGTAAACTGTTCTCGAAGCCTCTTCATCATCCCATCTCCTAACTTGATGATAAGATCCCTATTCTCCTGAGTCATATGAATATCTTCAATCAAATTAACTCTGAAAAACTCATGTATTCTTTCTTCTTTTTCAACAAAAAGAGCCAGCTTTTCTGATAACTGATTCAAAAGAATCCTAATCGGTTTCTCTCCAGATGTCAACTGATCTACCAAAAATTTCTGATTATCTAGCAAAACTGACAAAGGGGCACTATTACACTGAAGATCGTGTAATCTGTCACTCATATTGCTCAGTGCTCCAGTAATTGCTTGAAATCTTCGAATCAAATCAGGTGAAGAACCTGATCCACTCACAGCACTATTTGCAACAGATTCAAATTTATTCTCCATGTAAATTTTCATCTCAGACAAATCATCTTTCGTTACCATCTCTGATTTCAACTGATCAACAGCATGCAACATATCAGTTTTAAACAAATCTACTTCCTGTCTTGAAACAGTACATTCTTTCAGCTTCTGAAACTTCAACTGCTCTATGTTCAGAGAATTTCTGAGACTATCATTCTCAGATTCCAACTGAGAGATACGCTTGTACAACTCAACAACTTTTTCTTTTCTCAAATCAGGGGCACCCTGTGCTCTATTCTCATGTTCAGAAATAGGTTGATGAGGCAAGGCAAGTGGTAAAGAATCTGCATCTGATTGTTCTTTGTCCTTGTCCTGACAAGGTTGATCCACTGAACTAGCTTTTGAAGCCTGAAATTCTTCCACTGAAAATTCTTCCTGAAGTACTTCTGTATTAGCTTCAGAAGTATGTTCATCACGAACAGTAGTCTCTCTGACTTCTACTGAATGATCAAGAACAATATTTTCATGAAATTCTTGAGGTCGGGCCACTTCTTCACCAGGCACTGCCTCCATAAGTTGTTCTTGTGGAATTGCTTCTTCAACAGCCACAGCAGCAGTTTGAGGTTCTAGCTGAATTTCCGGTTGAGCTACTGGTTCCTCTATCGGTGCAGTCCTCTCCACAACAGCTTCTCTCACAAATGAATAAGAAATTACAGGTTCAGAAGATTTCAAGGTAGGAGAGATAATTTCTTCATCAATTGACCTCTTCCTTCTAGATTGAAGTCCTTCCGGACTTCTCTCTTCCTCAACTTCCTCCATCTCAAAGAGAATTCTCCTTGCCACTGTACTAACCCTTGATTCTGCTTGTCCCTCTTTGGACTTAGCCGGTTGAGCCTGAGCACTCTCCGAGTCTTCCTCAGCTCCAACAGGTAAGAGTTTTCCTTTAATTGTACTCCAGAAATATCCCACTTTCCTCAAAGTTCCAGCATTAAAAACATTACTGTGATGACATTTCACCCCAGCACTTACCAATCTGATCATTCCTCTTTTAAATAAAAACAAAGAAATGAACCTTCCATATGGGAAAAAGGTCATTCTTGCTTCACTCTGACAGCAGTATCTCAGATATCTTATCATAAATCGAGGAAAATTAAACTTAATATCACTCATCAAAAGATACATTATATACATGTCAGGGTACAGAATTTTCTCCATCTCAGCCATCCTTGGTGCTAAACCAGTCTGAACAAACTTTACCAAGATTTTCTGATCGGGCTCCAAATCTTTAATAAACATCTTCTTTATCACTTTGGTTCAAAACAGAAAAGACATAATGTCTTCAGACTTATGTACAGAATCTCCAATATTCCGTAAATCGAAATGAAAAACTCCTTCATGAGGGCAGTTAAGAATTTGACTTATCTCTACAGATGATATGGAAAAGTCCTTATCCTCTATTTGAGCCAACAAACTGTCCTCCGTATCTCCAAGGCTAAACTGAACAGTTCTAAAGAAATGTCTCATTTCTGCCTCATAAAGAAACTCAGAATTTTCACTATTAAAAGCTTGCTCAAGGCTTTGAAATGATAGCGCTTGCTTCAACAGTAAATTAGTTTCAAACAGCCATTCTAAATCGATGACTTTACCTTGCAGTATTTTCCGACCAACTACTTTAGATTTCTTTGCAGCACTGCTCTCGGCTTCATCTGGACGCTTAGTCTTTGCCATTTCAACAACGATTTCTGAAGGTTCGTAAGTTTAGGGTTTGAAGATTCAGAAAAGGGTTTTGGAGCAGATGTGCGGTTTTAGGTTTTCGAAAGGGTTTCCGAAAAAGGTGAAAACAATTTAGAAGGTGAAACGGTTCTGACAGCCTTGATTCCCGTGTAATCACTAATCATTACTTTTATTTAAAACAAAATCAAATAACTTATAGCGAGAAACAGAAATTAAGCAGAATTCGAAAACAGAATAAGAAAAAGAGAGAAAAAAAAAACTATTTAAAATTAAAAAAACCTAACTCCCCCTTAATAAATTCAAACCTTGCCGTGGGAAGTGGTTTAGTAAAAATATCTGCTAATTGATTTTCTGTATTTACGAATTCTAAAAATATATCCTTTTTTAACACATGATCTCTTAAAAAGTGATGTCTTATATCAATGTGCTTAGTTCTAGAATGACTAATAGGATTTTTTGAAATATTAATTGCACTAGTATTATCACATAAAATAGGCGTATTATTGAAATTTAATCCAAAGTCCATAAGAGTGTTTTTCATCCACAACACCTGTGCACAGCAACTACCTGCAGACACATATTCTGCCTCGGCTGTTGACAGGGCAACTGAGTGTTGTTTCTTACTAGACCATGATACTAAAGACTTTCCTAAAAAGTGACATGTTCCTGAAGTACTCTTCCTATCTAATCTACAGCTTCCAAAGTCAGCATCTGAATATGAAATTAAATTAAAATCAGAGGTTTTTGGATAAAGCAGAGATTGATAAATAGTACCTTTTAAATATCTAAAAATTCGTTTAACAGCAGTTAAATGAGATTCTTTGGGATTTGATTGAAATCGAGCACAAAGACATACTGAATACATTATATCTGGTCTACTAGCAGTAAGATATAACAAACTACCAATCATACCTCTATATAACTTGTTGTCCACTGATTTTCCAGTTTCATCCAAATCAAGTTTTATATTAGTACACATAGGAGTTGTAAATGTCTTGCTGTTTTCAAGTCCAAATTTCTTAAGTAAATCAGTAATGTATTTGCATTGATTTAAAACATTTCCAAAATCTTTTTGAAATATTTGAAGACCCAAAAAGAAATTTAATTCTCCCATCATACTCATTTCAAATTCTTTTTGCATTAATTCTGAAAATTCATGACAAAGAATTTTATTGGTCGATCCAAAAATTACATCATCAACATAAATTTGAACCAACAAAACATTATTTTTCACAGTTTTCTTAAAGAGTGTTGGATCTGCTAATCCAACAGTAAAATCATTTTTCAAAAGAAAAGAACTTAGTCTTTCATACCAAGCTCTTGGTGCTTGTTTAAGGCCATAAAGAGCTTTAGTAAGTTCGAAAACAGAATCTGGTTTTTGAGAATTTTCAAAACCAGGAGGTTGCTCAACATAAACTTCCTCCATTAAATAACCATTTAAAAAGGCAGATTTAACATCCATCTGAAATAATTTAAAATTCATATAAGATGCATAGGCTAAAAGGATTCTAATGGCTTCTAACCTGGCTACAGGTGCAAAGGTCTCATCATAATCTATTCCTTCTTCTTGATTATATCCTTTAGCTACTAATCTTGCTTTATTTCTAGTTATTATCCCTTGATCATCCTGTTTATTCCTAAAGACCCATTTAGTTCCTATTACTGGATAATCATGTGGTCTTTCAACTAATTCCCAAACCTTATTTCTCTTGAACTGGTTCAATTCATCTTGCATTGCTATTACCCAGCTCTCATCATCTAAGGCTTCTTCTATGGTCTTAGGTTCTTGTTGGGATAGGAAAGCAGAGAATTCAACTATGTTTCCAAAGTTTCTTCTAGTTTGAATACCAGTCTCTAAGTCACCTATCACAGATTCTAAAGGGTGATTTTTTGAGGTTCTAGACTGTCTAGGCATTACATTCAAAGGCTCTTCAGTATCATGTTCTTCTGAACTGGACTGAATTTCTTTTATATCATTTTCAAAATCATTCTTTAAATTCTCAGGTCTCATGCTTTCATTAGAATCAGGTTCATCTATTTGTTCTATCCTTTTCTCAAAAGGATCAGATTCATCAAATTTCACATGAACTGATTCTTCAACAATCCTTGACTTTTTATTATAGACTCTATAAGCTTTGGAGGTTGCAGAATATCCTAAGAAAATACCTTTATCAGATTTTGGATCAAATTTACCAAGATTATCTTTGGTATTCAAGATGTAAACCTTGCATCCAAAAACTTTAAAGTAATTTACTTTAGGTTTTCTGTTATTCCATAGTTTATAGGGTGTCTTTTTCAAAATAGGTCTTATTAAAATTCTATTCATTATATAACAAGCTGTATTAACAGCTTCTGCCCAGAAATATATAGGTAGGCTATATTCATTTAACATAGTTCTAGCCATTTCTTGAATAGTTCTATTTCTTCTTTCTACAATCCCATTTTGTTGAGGTGTTCTTGGAGCAGAGAAGGTGTGTTTAATACCCATGTTTGAGCAAAAGGAACTAAATTCCTGGTTCTCAAATTCTCCACCATGATCACTTCTCAATGAGATTATATTAAAACCTTTTTCATTTTGAATAGATTTACAAAAACCTTCAAATAAACTAAATGCTTCACTTTTAAATTTCAAAAAGAAAATCCAAGTAAATCTAGAATAATCATCAACTAATACATAAACATATAATTTACCAGCTAAACTTGCTACTCTTGAAGGTCCAAACAAATCCATATGGATAAGTTCTAGAGGTTTAGTTGTAGCAACTTTATTAACAGATTTGAATGATGATTTGTGTTGCTTGCCAAGCTGACATGCATCACAGAATCTGTCATTTTCAAATTTGAGACTAGGCAAATCAGAAACTAAATGTTTCTTAGATAATTTATGTAAAGCATATATATTGCAATGACCAAGTCTTCTATGCCAGATCCAGGATTCACTTATATTAGCAGTTAAGCAGTTTACTTGTTGTTTACACAAGGAATACAAATCCAAAGTATAAACATTATCAGTTCTGGGTGCTCTAAACTTAAACAGTTTATCTTTAGAAACAGTACAACTATTGTTAGTAAAATCAACAGTGTATCCATCATCACAGAGTTGAGAGATACTTATCAGATTGTGTTTTAACCCTTGTACATAAAGTACATTGTTGATTGAGACTGTCTCTGGATCTCCAACTGTTCCAATACCAATTATCTTTCCTTTGGCATTGTCACCAAAGGTGACAAGTCCTCCTTCCTTTCGAGTAAGAGAAGAGAAATTAGCTGAAGTTCCACTCATGTGTCTTGAGCAGCCACTGTCCATATACCATATTTCTTTCTTTCTTTGGTGACCTGCTACCTCATCAGTTTCAGCCATGAAACACATATTTGCTTTTAAATTGGCTTCCTCCTTCTCTGAGTATGATTCAGAAGAATTACTTGAGTCTTCAGAAACACTCCAAGTAGCTTTCATAGCTTTCTTGTCTTTCTGCTCATAATCATCTCTTTTGAAGAATTTCTTCTTCTTTGCATCTTTCAATTTTGGGCAATCTGGTCTGATATGTCCCATCTTTTTGCATTCATAACATCTCACTTCCTTGCTATCCTTTTTAAAGGATTTCTTGAAGTCTTTCTTCTTACTATAAAACTTTCTGAATTTTCTGGCTAGCTGTGCCAGTTCTTCATCCGAATTTGAAGAATCAGAGCTTTCTGATTTAGCACTCACTTCTTTGTTCTTCATCTTTCTATCCTTTTGTTGAGAAGTCACTTTCAAAGCAGTATTTTCCCTTTTTATGTAGACTTTATGCTCATTTACCTCATCTTGCATTTCAGCTTCGTACATTATCAGTGTACCAATCAGTTCTCTCATAGTTAGATCTTTAACAGAAGTCGATTGTCTGATTGCTGCAGAGATTCCATTCCATCGAGTAGGAAGTACTCTCAGTACCTTCAACGCTTGATCAGCCTGCTTGATTGGTTCTCCTAGAGCTATTATATTATTGACAATTTCTGTCAATCTTCCATTCATCTGAGTGATGCTCTCTCCTTCAATCATTCTGAAAGTATCGAATTTTAACTTAGCAGTTGCATATCTCATCTGTCTTACATTATCTGTTCCTTCATAAGCAACAACTATTGTTTGCCACATTTCATATGCAGTCGGGCATTGAGATACTCTGTTAAATTCGTCTGGTCCTAGACCATAGATGATTGCATTCATAGCTTTTGAATTTATGTCATACTCAGCCTCTGTAGCAGCACTCCATGTATCGGGATTTTCAGGAATTTCATAGGGAGTCAGAATCTTTGAATAGACTCTGTAACCAAGATTTTTCAGATAAATAATCATACGTGATTTCCAGCAGCCATAATTATCTCCATTAAAGTAAGGTGCTCTGACCATTGACATTCCCTCTCTCATATCAGCCATGATACACTATGTATAATCTTTAAATACTTCTAGCTTGATAGGACTTTAGAAATAAGAAGCTCCTCCTCTGATACCAATTGTTGGATCTGAATCTACGGATTATACACAAGAGGGGGGTGAATTGTGTCTTTTTCAAATTATTACAATCTCTTCAATTTGGACAAATTCTGTTCACTATGCTTTTGCACGATTAAATATGCAGCGGAAAAAGTAAAAGCATGAACACACGGATGTATAGTGGTTCGGGGAACAGAAGGCCCCTAGTCCACTCCACCAACGCTCAAATCCACGAGCTTGGCGATTTTCACTATCTGGTCCTCGTTTCCACAGACCCGTCCACAACTGAGTACAGGCAGTTGACACCTTTACAAGATTCAGGAACACACAGCCTTCCTGGTTCAAACACGAACCCACACAGCTTAGAACGAGAAGCTGATCACTCAAAAATAAAAGGGTTTCGATAAAGAAACACTTCTCCAGTTGTTCTTCACAATTGCAACAGAATGCAATTGACAGTAGATAGATCGTCGTCTTCAGAAAATAAAGATCCGTAATCAAAACAGTTCTGAGTCGATCCAGTTGCAATAGATATTACCAGAAACTTCACAACTTCAGCAGCAGTAGATTCACAATAGGTAGTCGATGTAGAACACGTGAATCTGCTATCAAAATCTTCCTTCGGTAAAAAAAGGTCTTACGCTTCTTCTCGATCACCAATAAAGAACGCTTTCACGCAGTCTCTGTTTTCTTGCTCGTCAAAAGATTAATAACTCTATATTTCACACACATTCCCGTGTATATATATATCTCCGAAGTTTCCAAGATAGAACATATTTTCAAATCTGAGAAAATCTTCCGCATAAATAGATCCATGAAAATCTCCTTTAGATTCGCGATATTAAATGAAATAACAGAGCCGTTGTAACTCCCCTGAAGAATCGGCATAAAAAGCTCCGTTTAAATCAATCATTAATCCGTTGTAAACTGTCTCTGATTCAGTCAAAGTCGTATTTAAGAATCAGCTCGAAATCCGCCTAATAATCTGCTTGATTGACTAATTCAAAAGGAAATATCGTCTGTCAAAAATATCCCGACGCCAAACGTAGGGTTGATGACGTGGCTCCAAACGTAGGGTTCACAAACGTAAGGTTCAGAACGTAAGGTTCAGAACGTAAGGTTGAACATACATACTTTCTCTTCAGCATTCAAACGTAGGGTTGATCATCCATACTTTGTCTTGCTTCAACTCTCCAAAGAACGTACGGTTGATTATAAAAGTAAGGTTGATGATCCATACTTTTGAGAAACAAACTCAACACTGAAAACTAACGTACGGTTTCTCTTCCATACTTTTCAACAACGAAAACGTAAGGTTCCTTCCAAACGTAATGTTCTTCTTCCATACTTTTCAACAACGTAAGGTTCATTAACCATACGTTTCAAAATAACATAAAAAGTAAACTTTTCATCCATACGTTACGTTCATCAACGTAGGGTATGAACAGTGATTCCAGTACGCGCTAAAATTGATCTCGCGCTACAGTGATTCCAGAACGTGCTAAAATTGATCTCGCGCTACAGTAATTCCAGAATACGCTAAAATTGATCTCGGAATAAATGAAGTATAAAATCTCGTTATATAAAATAAATTCCTGCAAAATACTCAACGAAATAATTAGTAAATAATTAAGGGTATTTGTGAGCATCAAAATCATCATAAAGAGACAGAGTATTATTTAAAATAATCTCCCCCTTTAAAAAACATTATTTTGATTTGTTTAAAAACAATACATTGCTCAACACATTCATGTAGTTTTTATATGTTTTGAAGTTACATAATATCCCATATATTTTGATCATTCCCTATGGTTTATAAAGTTATTGTGATATATATAATGAAAATCATATGGGTGTTTTAGACCACATGTAAAACAAGATAAATTATTATACACTAGGTTATGAATATATTAAAACCCAATGCACAATTTTTGGGGATAAAAACCCACCAAAATGAAATTTATGGATCAAAATCACCATCAGAATCTAGACATGGATTTCATTTTTTAGAAAATAAAAAACAATTTTTGTTGCTTAATTTTTGATGGTTTTACTACTATAGGAAATAATAACAATTATAAATTCTTTTTAAGGTAGTACATTGTTTGGGAATATTGACCCCTCACTAAAACTATTGTGAGGATACTATAACAATGACACATATTAGTATTTTATATTAAATGATAATTTTATTTAATATTTTATCAATGGAAATTGGGTGGAATAATTATTCCAACATCATAAATGGTACGAAAATTGAATATTGTAAAGCGGTAAATGAGAGGGAAAGGATGTATATCAACTATATGAAATCACATAAATAATATTGATATTTTATTCACACGTGAATAAGTTATAAACATAGAATTAAAATAGTTATATGAAATAAGTACGTGAATTTATAATGTAGAAGATGGGATACCATTCATTTAGAGGATTCCTTTTAATGAAAATGATGGATTCCATAAAATTATAAAGCCACCATATATAGAATACGTGTAGGGGAAATAATAGATAATATACGATCAAAATCATATGTGTAGAAAGTGAAGATGGAATGGTGGGTATTTATACTTTTGGAAGGGTGGTTTTATTTTTTGAAATAATAGTTATTTTTTATTTAAGGATAACCAGTTTTCAGTGGAATTATTTTCAAAACTATAAATCTATAATTATTACTGTAATGATTAATTAGGGATTCCAAAATAAACAATCACCAATTTAAATTTTTATTTTTTAGTTTACTTATGTCCTTAATTTTAAATTTTAACTATTTTCATTATTATATTTATACAACCATAACTTGTTTTTATAATGGTATCTATTTTTCATCCAAAATATAAAATTAAAATTGTCAAATAATTTTGAAATTATAATTCCAAAATATAAATACATTTTACAGAATTTAATTTTAAAAAAATGATAAAAAAATAATACATATATATTACATATATAAAAAAAGCGTTTTTTATAATGTATAAAATTATTGTACTCAAAATGATAATCCTGTGTTTCTAAATTTAATGCAATACATATTATCTTATTTGAATTTTTTTATCTATAATAATTATTATGAAATATGATAATATGATAATATAATTATTATATGATTATAATTTTGGTATTTTATAATTAAATGATATTTTCACATTTTAACGAAAGAATAAACATTATTAAAAAATTACAATAAATTCACCCTAATATAGAAATTATATTTTAATTCCAAAAATTATATTTTTTATCAATATATATAAATTAATATGATAAATTTTTTTTGGGAAAATTGTATTTCTATTTTTTAAATTAATATTTTTAATGACATAGAAAACTGTTTCACCATCATAAAATTACTTTGGACTATGTGAATATATGATATCATATAAAAGTATTTTATAATATAAAATAATGGAAATAATACTTATATAAAGTATGTTATCTAAAATTAAAATATAATTTTCATGTAAATAAAATACTTTTAATACTTTCTAAAAATAACATTTTAAAATAATCCCTACAACATGATTTTTACATCAACAAAATACTAATGACCAGCCATCATATTGATTAAAGGTGAAAATTTCCATAGGACATATATACAAAATTCATAATGCTTAACGTCAATATATCCTTTTAAATACACCAATTTTATATATTTATCATTCACTACATCAATTATAGTGCTTCAAAAATATCCTTTGATAATTTTAATTTATTTTCCAATGATTCTGTTTAATTTTACACACTTTGTGGAAGGGGTGATATTTATCAGGGATTTCATATAGATAGAGTTTATTTTATTTAATGTAATATTCTTTCATTTTTATATCCATTTATATTTCATTGATGAATTTTTCAAAATCTGCGTATGATGTGAAAGGAAATATAACGGTGTAACTATGTGGATTTTTTAAAAGTATCCATAAGATAAAATTCTATTATTACTACAATGAAATTATAAAATTTTTATAGACGTGATTGGGTTAATTCATGAGATAATGAATGTCACGACTTGTCCCTCGGAGCCTGTGTCATGACTTTCGCATGCCTCCCTTCCAAAGGCCAGGGGCTGACGACTAGCACCAAAAGGCATATTCCCTAAAAACGGGAAGGCATTGCCCTTTTAACCTATAAAATCACAAAACAAATTAAAAATTAGGATACAAGTAAAAAGTAAAACTACATATAGTAAACACGATGTGTACATAAATTAATAAGGGGCCAGAATACATGATCAACTGTAATGTACAAGTAAACTGAAAACTACAAGTAAAATAGAAAACTTCTCCAATGAACACGCGCCAAAAATCCTACCTGAAGGGTAGGTAAAAATCTCGAACGGTCGTCTCTTCGGTATGCCTCGTCTATGGTCTACATCCATGCTACCTTCAGTCCTGGTACCATCATCCTCATTCAGCACTATATGTCATCTCCTCCAAACACAACAAGGTGCGGGCGTTGTATGTGCAGGGGGTATAACGATACTCAGTACTGACTTCAAGTACCTCAAAGGCCTCACAATGTTCAAAAAGAATAAACCTTAAAACATTAAAACAACCCACAACCCTATTTAGGTATATTCCCAAACAAAATCCTAATTTATCGAGTAAACCCATCCCAATAATGAGGATACATGAGTCCCAAATCAAAATCCCAATGCCCAACTATTATATGATGGAAATAATATCACAAAAATAAAGACTCAACTCACACCAGTTATACAACACTGAGAAAAAACATTATTAATATGGCCAACATAGGATTGCTATGGAAAATTATAGTTAGCCACAAGATTCATTAAGGATAGTAACAAGTAACATTCCAAACACCTCATCTTCTAGATAACTCCTCCTCTATCATGTACAGTGGGCCTATCACATCACACAATGATTATTACCACTAACCTTGGACTACTGAGGTACTTCTCCTATCGAGTACCATGGGTCTTCCAAGTCACACAGAGGCGCTCCCCACCATGGGTATGTCGCATCACCCAGAGGTTCTCCACCTTGTGGCTTGCTGAGGAACTCATCCTATCGAGTACCATGGGTCTGCTGCATCACACAAAGGCACTTCCCATGGTGGGTATGCTGCGTCACACAATTGTGCTCCCCACTGGGCTAGTCGAGTCACTCTGAGTCGAAACGGTTAGCAGTCGTCAAGTCTCAGCCAGTCACAGGGTTCCGTATGTATCACATTTGGATGAACCGCACCCCACGCCATAATTCATACCTCAACCACCTCAAATATCGGTGAAAAAGTATCCCAAAGGACAATCATGACAAATGGGACCTAACGAAAAAGAAAACACATCAATCAGACTCACGGTATGTAAGTTATTAGCATTTCTACTATGAGGGCCCGATTGGATTTGGGGTCCGATCCAAGCCGTCCATACAACAAACATATCCAAAACTAGATTGGACTATATCAAATGGACCATCTCGATCCAAGGATTCTGACAATGTAGATGGTTCATCAAATGGATGCCCAGTTCTCATGTTATAGACAAAACAGTAATTCTAGGAATAGATGGGTCGGTGTCTGGTCCGTCCCGGTCGGACAGACCTAGCATGACCCAGTTCTGGATTGGCATGTATGGCTTGGGCCTCTGCAGGCCCCGCCCGCTGGGTCGTGGTCCGGACTGACGTGGGTAGGGGTGGCCCCACCCGGCCCGCGAAGCACGTGACCCATTAACACGCCTAGCTGGGCGGCCCGTGGTGAGGCTCGCAGTGTGGCCCACTGTGTGGCCTTGCGGTGTGGCCTCATGGTGAGGCCTGAGGGGAGACCTGTGGTGTGACCCGCAGTGCATCCCATAGTGCAGCTCATGGTACGACCTGGCTGGCACGCAGGACTGCTTGGCAGTTTGACACTGTGTGCCTCGGCCGACCATAACGGTTGGCCGGTCTTCCTTCTAGTGGTGCAGATGTGCCAGTGTCCACCTGCGGCCGGCTAGGTTCTAGCCACAGTCTGCCTCCGCTGCGGCCTCCTGCTCCACCAGTGGTGCGGACGCACACTGCCGCTCTGCCATGCGGCCATCCGGATTCCCTCCGCCTTCCTACCCTTCCGTGGCCAATGGTCTGTGACTTCCTCCTCAGCCGGCGGCGTGGGCGTTCACTGCTCTTCCTTCCTCACAGCCGGTCGGGTGACGACCATCGCCTTCTTACGTGAGCCATTATGGCTTCCTTCCAAGCCCGAGAATTTATACGATTGCATATTAGCGATCCTTGTGTCGAGGGCATCACGTCCATATATTTCACTCACCAAAACTCCGTATTTCCAGCACCAATAAAAAATAAGGGGGTTGAAGAATGTATGAAGAAATCAGATTGAAATAAAAGGAATAGAAGCAATATTTATGTGCAGGGAAATGTTTATGTTCTTTTGGCCATCATCGTCATGAATTTAGGATACGAAGAATCAATAAAATTCAATCTTATAAAAAACAAACCACTACCTCAATTTTTTGTTGGAGGTGGTGTGAGGTAGAAATATATAGTCGATGAAGAACATCAGTGTTCGTCATTTCCACAATACGCTTCCGATCCGAGATCGGGGTCGGTTCCTGGTTCTTCTTTGGTGGGTGGTTCTCTCATCGGAGAAAGTTCTTCCTGGTTCTCCAAGGTTCCCCCAACCCTCTTTTCCAAAAATATCTAACTAGGAAATGATGATCCATAAAATATTAAAATAGATATATCAAATTAATTAAATTTGTCACAATTAATTTGTTTATGTTGTCAAATTAAAGATGGAATAATTAAATGGAACATTATATTGAATTACAATGCCCCAATTTAATGGGAGGATTCCAATTAATTTCCCCAAATTAAAAAAGGGTTCGTGTGGTCCCCACCACTAAAATTCAAAAAGGATCTTTCAAACTCGGGTGGTCCCCATCTCTATAACTCAAATGGAGGATTCAACAAGAAAAATAAAATAAAGTTGTTTTATTTTATTTTCATTCTTTTAAAACACCCACAAAAATTCCCAAGACTAACATTCACTCTCGACTTACTGCAGTTGAGGTAAAGGTCTCCATATGTGAATCCCGGTGTTGTGAGTCCAATGTTGTCCTCATATTTCAATTCTAATCATATATTAAAATATTACAAAAAACCCGCTTGAACATTTACTGAAAGTACCCGAAAAAAAGTTTATAAATTCATTCTAGGAAGTCCGAGCATCAGAATCATGCATCATAAATTTTCATAGAATCCTAGAATTCCCATAATATTAAACAAATTAAATAAAAAAAATTGGGTCTTTACATTCTCCCTACATCATGGATTTGTGTCCCCGAAAGCCACAACATAAACTAGGGAAACAAGTAGGGGTACTGAGCATGAATATGATCTTCCCGATCTCATGAGCTCTCCTGGAGATTATTTTGCTACTAGTGAATGTGAAATAGAGGTATTGACCGCCCATTAAGGACCCACTTCTGTCGATCCTCAATATTTACTGGAATCTTCGTAAATGTCATCTCTTCATCAATATCAAGCTCTCCCATGTCAATGATGTTTGAAGACTCGTCCACATATCGCCTCAGTTGGGATATATAGAAAACGTAATGCACGAGGTGAAACAGAGGTGGAAGAGCTAAGTGTTAAGCCACCCAGCCAACTCTATTGAAGACCTGAAAGGGTCCGATGAAACTCAGGCATATCTTTCCACCCCAGACAAACCTCCATGAACGACGTCGAGTTATGACCCAAAAAAAGACATGTTCACCATCCTCAAGCTCAAGAGGTACTTGTCTCTTATCATCATAGGATTTTGGACCACTCTGTGTAGTTTTCATCCACTTGTGGTTGATTTGTACCTTATCCGTTGTAGCTCGTACCATCTCTTGTTCCACGAGTAATGTGTCCCCTGGGTCAGTCCAACATAGTGGTGACCTACAAGGTCATCCGTACAATGCCTCAAAAGGTGCCATAACGATAGTGGATTGATAGCTGTTATTGTACGTGAACTCCACCAAAGGTAAGTGATCCTCACATTTGTATCATTAATGCCTCTTTGAACCCCTTCCATATCCAGGAAGTAAAACATGTATCACGGTTAGAGACAATCATAGATTTCACTCCATGAAGAAGTAAAATCTCTTCCACATAGAGGTGTCCCAAGATCACTGCTGATCCCTTCTCTCTGATAGGTAGGAAGTGGGCCGACTTGGTGAGTCAGTCAACAACCACCCAGATAGAATCATGAGTCCTGGACATGCATGGAAGTCCCATCACGAAACCTATTGAAATTCCATCCCACATCCACTCTAGAACCTCTAATGGATGAACTAATCCTGTTGAAACTAGATTCTATTCATTCACTTGCTGTCAAGTGAGGCTCCAAGAGATTATCTCGACCACTTCCTTCTTCATTCCTGGAAACCAGTGCTGATGCCGGAGGTCATAGTAAATCTTTTCCACTCGTGGATGTACCACTAGAGGGGATTATAGAACTCCCTCAACACTTCCTCCCTATGTTATACTTTTACCATAGTATGCCATCTAAGGAGCATGATGTGCTCTCCACCTATAGAAAATATATCAGGTGCCTTTCCTATGGATATTTTAGCACATAGAGCCTCACATTCTGTGTCCACAAGATGTGGCTCCCTGACTCGTTGATGGATTTGGGGAGAGACTGTCAGAGACTGAAGATATGATGCCCCATCTCGTTCCACATTGGATATATGCAAAGCAGCTAGCTGCTCTATCACATCACTCAGCAAATGTATACCAGATATCCTACTGTGTGCATCTTCTACTACATTCCCATTACTAGGAGTATAGAATTTCTCGAAATCATAGTCTGGGAGGAACTCAAGCCAAAGTTATAGTCTCAGGTTATTTTCCGTTAGAGAGAACATGTACCTGAGACTCTTGTGATTAGAGTAGACTTTAAACCATTCACCCATATAGTAATGTCTCCACATTTTCATGGATATTACTACTACTTCCATCCCAAGTTCATGGGTTGCATAGTTCTGGTCATTCTATCTCAGCTATCGAGAACCATACACGATCAATACTCACTCCTACATCAGGACCCATCCACGCCTAGTCCCTGATGCATCGTAATAGACTACGTACCAAACTCCTTCCTACTGTAGCCTCAATATTGGGGCATTTGTCATTCTCTACCTCAGCTCCTGGAAATATCTCTCAAATCTCTATAACCACACGTAGTGTTTCCCCTTTTTTGTCAATCGTGTTAAGGGTGTCACAACTCCAGAAAAGTTAGGCACAAACCTCTTGTAGTAACCTGCCAATCCCCGAAAACATTTCACCTCTATCATGCTCCTAGGGGGATCCCATGCTAGTATAACATTAATCTTCGCTGGATCCATTGCATCTTCAGACTCCGAGATAATGTTTCCTATAATGTGGACAACTCTTATCCAAAACTAGAACTTCGAGAGCAGACCATAAAGCAGTTTCTCCAAGAGTGTGTCCAGAACGATCTGCAAATGATAGGCATGACCCTCTTCAATCGCTGAGTATATCATGATGTCTCCGATTAAGACTAACACAAATGATCGAGGTATGGTATGAAGATCATGTTCCTGAGTCCCATGAACACTTTTGGGGCATTGGACACACCTAAAGGCATATCCATGAACTCATAATGGCCATACTGACATCTGAATGTCATCGTCTGTATATCCACATGTCGTAACCTGAGCTGGTGATAGCCTGATCTAAGGTCTACCTTCTAAAACCATTGTGATTCCTTTATCCGATCAAAGATATCATCAATACTTTGAAGTGGGTACATGTTCTTCCTGGTCACCTGGTTGAGGCATTGATATTACAGACATAGTCACAAAAACCAATACGCATTCTTGGAGAACAAAATTAGGTCAACCCAAGGGGAAACAATGGGCCTAATGAACCCCTTGCTCTGCAAGTCGTCCAGCTATACTCACAGATCTCGAAGATCTGTGAGAGAAATATGATATACTAGGGTAGCTTTTGGTTTTTTCTCGTTCTACAATATTATGTAATGGTCTACCTCTCTTCAACGAGTTAGAAATGTAACATCATCATGGAAAACATCAACGTACCAGTCCACCACTACAGGATGGGTTGGACACTCAACATCAACCACTATGAGGGTAAGGCTAGCCATCTTATCTATGATCAGATGCACCCTACTCAAGATAAGTCCATCCTATGCTGCAAATGTTCCCTTCTCACTGGTGATGGAAAAATTGATCCCATCCATTCAAAAAAACTTCACATTGTGCCTAATACAGTAAATCTGAGCAATGACGTTGGATAACCAGTCCATACCCAAGAAGAAGTTGTATGGCCTAGACTCGAATACTTAGAGATCCTAGCCCAAGATATCACCTCCCATAGTAAGATCACATGTCCGTCACCAGTGCGTATTCGTCAAATCCTCTCAAGTGGCAGTCTCTAGTCATAAGGATCAATCCAATGGCTCTGTCGGAATCTCCATGCTCCGAACGAGGTTCGTGGCAATAAAATAGTTACTGGAACATATGTCTATAACTGCAGAAACTATGTTTGATTTGAAATAGATCATAACTAATTTCATATACAGAGTGTTTTGGTCATGCGCCTCAGCTGCCTGGAGCTGAGCTCATCAATGTCCTCCAGCTCCTTGTGGTTGGGATGGACCACCTGATGATGGTGGCGGTAGAACCTCTTAATGTCACCCACTGCCTGTTGCATGACCTGCTCCTCTGCCACCTCAACCATAAGCTGGTTGACCTCCTTGATCAAACCTATGTCTCTTCATCAGTGGTCCATAGACCATCTGCTACTCATAGGTACAGCGGTTCGGGCATTCGCGAGCCTTGTGACCCAGCCCGCCGCATGTGTAACACTCTGTGTCTCTCACCTATCATGCTATATCTTGAGAGCCTCACACCACCGACCATGTACCACGCGGTCGTCCGCCTTTAGATCTGGTCATCTTGGACCTCTGCATCATCTATCTGATGATCGCTGCTGATGACACTATAATGTGTCGTCTGGTGGTGGGTCTCGCTATTAGGGACAACTCAACAAGGAAACTCTCCACTAAAAGTGATCGCTCTAACACCACCACCAGGGTTTGGATTTTGAGGGAAACCATAGATGGTCTAATATATAGTATGATCCATTGATTGAATTTTTGGTACCTGAAGATAGGGTCACACACCATTTCAGTGGAGTGCCATGAGAGTTCGGTGAACATCGCTGAATACTTATCCATAGTCATGCTAACATATTATAAGTGGAGACGCTTCTGTATATACACTGAGGGTAGAGTCTTGGGGGTGATATTTTCCTTGAAAAGGCACTCGAAGACTACCCATATGAGATTGACCATGTCGTGAACCTGGAGCATCATGATCCGCCATCTTCCCGCTGCTTCATGAAGAAGGCTGGCGGCAAGGATCACCATGAGGTCATCAGAAGTCTGTACCGGTCAAAATACACTAACCATTGCCTCTAGCCAATATTCAGCATCCTTTGGATCTATCTCACCCTGGAACCTTGGTGGCCTCTAGTAATGGAACTCGTGGAACATGCTAAAGCAGTGTGTACCCTCTGTTATTGGGTCTAGTGGCATCAGCTACCCAACAGGTATTAGCGCTGCTGGTACACCACCCAGTGATACGACTGCCTTAAGGGGGCCCTACTCTAATGCCTCCTCACTCGGTGGGCTGTCATCAGGTACTCTAATTAGAATCTTGGTTGGCTATCTGCATGGAGGCATCTATAAAGGAAACAAGTGCACCATGATAATTAATTTTATACCTTGTGAGCCAACTCATAGAGAGCACAAACTTTTTAAAAACACACGCATTCTTTGTTTTCATGCGTTGAGTTAGAAATCAGAATTTAGGGTCCTGGTGTATGGATACGTCAATTTCTGCCCCATCACTAGACTCCTCGAACTGAAAAAAACACCCATAACACATAACACTATTATCGATTAGAATAAATCAGAGTTCGAGTTCATTGGTAGAACCAAACTCCTCTAATACCAATTTTTCACAACCCGTCCCTCGGGGCCTGTGCCGTGTGTATCCAATGCCCTTATACCATAGGTTAGGGTTTGGTGACTAGCACCAAAAGCCATATACCCTAAAAATGGGATTTCATTGCCTTTATTACCTATAAACTCACGCAACTATGCATAATGAAGGATACAAGCACAAATTAAAACAATATACTATAAACATTGTGTGTAAAAAATGTAAGAAGAATCTAGAATACAAGTCCAGCTATAAAGAACATTTAAACTGAAATGTACAAGTAGAACTAAAAATAGCTCATGTGAAAAACCACCAAGGATCCTACATAAAGGGTAGGTACAACTCTCGAACGGTCGTCTCTGTGGGAAGCCTCGTCTATGGTCCACCTCTGAGCTACCTTCAGTCCTAGTACATTTATCCTTAGTCAGTGTTTTCTTTCGTCTGAACCAAACACAAAAATGTGTGGGCATAGCCCGTGTATGGGTGAGTATGTCAATACTCAGAAAAGACCTCGATAACCTCAAAGGTCTCACAAAATCCACAAAACATAAACCTTAAAACATGAAAAAAAAACAGATAACCCAACTTAGGAATGTGCCCATACATATACCTATGTTGTCAAGTAAACACATAACCATCATGTGGTAACATGAGGCCCAACTAAAAATCCCAAAGATCAACTATTCCATAAAGGATATAATACCACCAAGATAAAGAAATATCTCACAAAAGGCATACAACTCTAAGAAATAGAATTATGAAGCTGACATACATAGGATCACTATAGAAGCTGATAGCCATCCAAATGATTCTCAAGGGATAGTAACAAGTAACATTCTGAACACCATAGATGTTGGAGAAATCATCCTTAATTGAGTACAGTGGGCCTACCACGTCACACATAGGCACTTCCCACTAACCATGCACTGATGAGGTACTCCTCTTGTCGAGTATCGTGGATCTTCTACATCACACTGAGGCGCTTCACACCGTCGGTATCTCGCATCACACAGAGGCAATCCCCCTCATGGCATGTTGAGGTACTCCTCCTGTCGAGTAATATGGGTCTTCCAAGTCACAGAAAAACGCTCCCCACCTTGGGTCTGCCACGTCATAGAAAGGTTCTCCGTACTGGTCCATTCGAATCACTTCGAGTCGAAATGGTCAGCAGTCGTCAAGTCTCAGCCAGTCATATGGTTCCGTACATATCATGCTTGGGATATCATCTCCCCAAGCCATAGGCCATACTATAACCTCCCCAAATGTCCAGGGAAAAGTAACCCAGAGGTCTGTCACATAAAAAGGGACCCAATTTAATAGACAATACATCAATCAGACACCCGATCTGTATGTTATTAGTGTTTTCGATTTGAGTGCTAGGTTGGATTTGGGGTCCGATCCTACCCATCCATACTCCAACCTTATCGGAAACACACGTGGAGTATATCAAAATGACAATATGGATTCAAGGATTGTGGTGAAACTGCCGGTTCATCACATGGATGTCCGGTTCTCACGTTATAGTCAAAATGAAATACATGGCCCGGGTCCTGTCTGTCGCAGCCCGAACCGGCCTGTGCTGGCCCAACCTGGGCCTGCTTGTCCAGTCCTAGGCCGGTCCGACTCTTTTTGGGTCGACCTGTATCGGTCCGGGTCTAGCCTGGATGGCCTGGGCCTCAGAGGGCCCAGCCCACCGGGCCGTGGTCTAGACGGGCCTGCGTTGGGGCGTCCCCGACCAGACACGTGAAGGGTGTAACCCACTAGCACGTCCCACTGGGTGGATAACTATATGGTCTACATTGTTTCCTCGTGGTTGTGTCCATGGTGCGGATTGTCTGGCATGTGGGACGGCTCAACGGTCTTGCATTGTGAGCCGTATCCGACCGGTCTTCCTTCGAGCAGGGCGACGACGCCGTTGTCCACCTGCGACCGGCCACCGTCCGCTTCTGCCACTCAGCTGGCTGGTTGCCCGCCACTATACTACACTGCCACGACCGACGGCCCGCTACCTCCTCTTCAACTGGTGGTGCGGGCATGAGCCACCCTTCCTTCCTAGCGGCTAGTCATCTCCCTCTTCAATGAGCCACAGGGGAATCATTCCATGACCCTAAAATTATACGATTTCATATTCGTGATCCTTGTGTCGAGGGATTCACGTCCATATATCGCGCTCAACAAAACAATGCATTTCTAGTGAAAATAAAAAATTATGTGGTTGAAGAATGCATGGAGAACATGCAATTAAATAAAAGGAAGATAAGCAAGGTTTATGTGAGGGATGATGGCCTTGTTCGTTTGGACATCGTTGTCGTGAATTTAGGATATGAATAATCAATAAAATTCCATCATATAAAAAACAATCCCTTACCTCAATTGTTTATTGGAGGTGGTTCAAGGAAGAAATACATAGGCGATGAAGAACTTCTGTGTTCATAGCTTCTACAAGACGCTTCCGATCCGGGATGGGGTCAATTCCTCATTTTTCGTTGGGGGTGGTTCTTCATTAGAGAAGGTTATTCCCGTTTCTCCATGGTTCTCCACAATCTCCTTTTCCAATGATTTCCAAGTATGAAATGAGGATCTGACATATATTAAAATAGTTTCATCAAATTAATTAAGGTTGGAACAATTATTTGGGTTATGTTGGAACATTAATGTTGGCATAATTTAATGGAACCTTAAATTTAATTACATTATCACAATTGAATAGAAGGATTCCAAGGAATTTCCTCACATTAAAGAAGGTTTCAGGTGGTCCCCACCACTATAATTCAAAATGGGAGGTTTCATAGATGGGTAGCCCCAAGTCCATAACTCAAATGTAGGTTTCAAAATGAATAATATAATTAAGATGTTTTATTTAATTTTCATTCTTTTAACACACCCATAAAAAGTCCGATAACTATCTTTTACTCTCGACCAACTGCAGTTGAGGTGAAGGTCTCCTTATTTGAATACATGTGCTGCGAGTACAACGGTGTCCTCAAATTTAAAATCCGAACAACGATTCAAAAGTTACAAAAAAACACACTCACACGTTTGCTGAACATACCCAAATAAAAGTACAAAAATTTATTCTGGGTACTCCGGGCCTCATAATCATGTGCCGTCAATTTTCACAGACTCATAAAATTCCCAACTAATTAAAATAATTACATGGAAAATCCAGGTCTTTACATTGATGTATAATTAAGTTCTTAAGAGGGTGTTTCTGGTGTTTATATATCTAATACTATAAAAAATAGTGTGTTCTAAGACATCATGTCTCTAGTGTGTGTGTCAACGAACATTGTTCATGGAAAAAATGAAAGGGTTTGGAATGAATTTCTAATGGATGAACATTCAATAGGATGCATATAGGGACACATGAACCAAGTCATATCCATTGTAAAATATATTGTAGTGTTCATGTGGATATTGGATGGCCATGGAAATTAATTTTTCCATAGAGTTCATAAATGAGTATTTTTTATTCTTCAAACCATTCTTGAGAGTATTGAGTGGATTTTGAATCCCTTCATCAATCAGTTATCTTTGAATAAATTAGTCTACATTCCTCCCATTTTAGTGATCAATTATTTCATGGGATTTTTGATTGGAGGAAGAGTGGTGTTGTAACATTCATTGATGCTTAGTTTTCTTACTTATTTGTATTGAAATTACATTCCCTTTTATCAAAATAATTCCACATTACGTATTTATGTATTTAGGCTAACAGTATTGAGTGTTTCACTGGATTACTTCCAATAAGTCATTGTTCATTTAGATTAATTCCTTATTTTTATATTAAAAGATTATATAATATGTTTTTCTCATTTTTATAGTCTCAGAGGAGGCCCAATTAACATCTCATGTCATTCTCTATGATCAATGATATTATTCTTCCTTCTATCACAAATGAAGAGAAACATTGATGGTAATTGAACATTGGGTTTGTAATTATTCTACCATTGGATTGAAATTCCACTCTAACTTAATCAATATCCCATTTCATGTAGAATTTGAATTAGTTCTCTATGTTATTGGCATGTGACCTTGATTTTATTGGTGGTATAACATTATATAGTAGAAAAAATCCATTCAAATCATTATGTTAACATTGAAAAACATGATATATGAAGTTAATTTCCACTACTGGATGTTATATGCATATATTTCTATGGTATGATTCAGTTTTTGATTATTCTATGACCATAATTGATCGTGATCACCTATGGGTGAGTCTGTATCCTTGAGAATTATTTAGATTATATTTTTTAGATTATAATAATATATTATTAGATCTTGTTATAAATATATTGAATTTATTTTATATTGGAACTATTTTCTCATGATAATTTCTCATTTTTTCTATTCAGTGTTCCAAAATATGATGTTTAGTATCATGAAAACAACTGTATTGTTGATGGTTCCCATAAAAGTCGGTGTATCAAAACATCTTTATATGAGAAAGGGGGAGTGTGTATGACATGCGATGATGTTGATGCTAGATCCATGCACATGTTTGGTATTTGAGGATGGCACAGGGATTCCATCTAATTCAATGGATTCCTTTTGAAATCTATGTATCTTGTCTATATCAGTCATAGAAGCTACCGAGAAACACGATCACCCAATCCCTAGTGTAAGATGTTATAATGACTAACATTATTCCTAATATTTATTGAATATCATATTTACACAATGTCTAAAATCATAATTCTTTTCCTTGTCTATAGTTTTATATTATTTCATGTATATTAATATTTCATTTGGAATTTAGTCGAAACATGTATGTTCAGGTTTTCTGGTGGCTTGGATAACACACATGTTCTTGATATATGATTTGTATACATCCCAATAAATTTATTATAATTATAGGACATACTTATTAAACCAATGAAAATTTATTGCAGATGCATTGGTGGTTACCCACTAGTTTTCTATTAATGACAGTCATTGAGATAATCTTTAACCCCATGTAGACATCATGTATAGGAATCCATGAATGTAAAAGGGGATCATGATAGATGGTTGAGGTGAGGAGTTTGGAGCTAGAAGTGGAACTGGGATGGAATATAGAGGGTTTATCATGATTTATATTAATATAATTATATTTTGAACTCATTGGATGGATTGGGGTTTCCAAAATGGGTGGCCATTGTTTATATTAAAGGAAATGTGATATATCTAATCCAATATATCATATTTGGTAATCCCATTTATATTTTTATTGATATATTGTTTTTTATTTATATTATTGATATTTGGATATGATACTATGTTTATAATCCCATGAGTGATGAATTTCAGACCCACACTCCTAGATTGTAGACTATTATTTATGGGTAGGCATTAATGATGTCATGAGACACTCCAAATATGGAATAGTGGTTCATTTAATAGATTTATAAAATTTTATCAAATCATAATATATTTGATACATTTTTTGATAACTTAGGTTATGGTAGAAATGAAATAGTTCTATGGGATATGGTTAGGGGAGTTTCCTTATGCCTAGTTATATCTTGGTTAATGGAACAATGATTTATTATGGATGGAATTTTATTATTGGTTTGTGTTATTTGAGTGAGTTCATGTATCATGATTAGTCATAATGGATAATATTCCCAATATATATCTATAATATGATTCATAATAGTTATTTAATTTAATTACATGGTTATGCTAGCTATTTGGTATGGTTTTTTACTATTTGAAACTGTGATGTATTTAATTTAAATGTTTTTTGAAATATATTTTTTAGAAGTTATTAGTTGATCCATTGAATTCCTTTATGTTATATATATATATATGTGTGTGTGTGTGTGTGTGTGTGACTATAAATAATGTGAAATTATGGAAACCACTTTCAATTTTAGTAGGTATATAACTTGGGTTATGGGTATAAACCATGGAAAACCTTAATGTGATCCCATATATTGATTAGTATTACTCCAAATGACTTCATTTATATAAATTTTTATTTCATGTAGTGGAATATTTCTCCACCAAAAAAATGGATATTATTTCTATATGGTATGGAATTAGATGCTTTCATGAAGGATTGTTCCACTATTCCATTGCCTACTATGTGTGCAGGTGATGTATAGAACAATACCACACCTTCATTAGAGGTGTATGCTTATAACCCACCTTATTGGGGTGTCTATCCACTTCCTCATGGTCTTGGTAGTGGGGCACTAATGTGTTTGTTTGAAAACACCATTGACTTCTAGATACATCATAAACAAGCTATTTGGGAACTGGAGGTCCATAATATATATAGAGGACAAGATAGAAATTAATGAAGTTATATTTTACCTCATTGAAATACTTAATAGCCTAAAAGTGATTCTAATAGTATTGATGTTATAGGGACAAACCAGGAAGGGGTGGATCAAGATGGGATAGACTAGAATACATTAGAATTTCACCAATAAATAATTCAAAGACCTCTTCTTAAGGAAATAATATCTTGATATGAGGAATATAGAAAGTGAACAAGTGTTAATGGAGAAATAGAAAAGTTCCATGATGATATCTACATAATTTATTTGTTTAAGTGACCTGCCAATATTTGCTCCTATCTTGTTTGGAAGTAATGAAATGAATGAAATAATGTTCATGATCGACCTTTAACAAGACATAAAGTATTAGTATCAGAACACTATACTATAATCAATCCATAAGGTTTTACATGAGGCCATGACTACCATGAAATGTTAGGAGGAGGATCAAGAAATTGGTCTTCTTCCACCGTTCAGTTCCCTAGTGGGTGGACCTCTTAATTTTTTTATGAGTGTAACATGTGGAAAAAATGAATATGAATATTGAGGATAAAAAATAGGATATTTGACATAATGTTGAATCAATTGATATATCTTATGTTTCCTCAAGTGGAGTACCAAAGTGCATCAACCATGGGAAGTGTAGTCAGTACCACTCGGTTTGCAAAACATATGATATACATTTTTGGTTGAGTGGAAATATGGTAAATCACGACTAGTTTTTTCTTCTGGTGATGTGGTTTGTTTTTCATATAGGTTTGTTGCATATGTAGTTAGGTACTCATGGATTTGGTTTGTACCCTTATCAACACACTCAAAAAATTACAAGTTAGACAAGACATGAGTATCTAGGGATAAGGTTATAGAACATAGGTCAAAAGTGTATATTTAGTTGCTCAGACTCTAACATGATGTGGTTAGGGAACATATAACATTAAATGTTTAGTATTGATCACCTCTAAATTGTATAGATCCCTATTTTATACAATTTCATAACATTCAATTTTACAAATGAAACTTATTGTTGACATTTACAAACCATTCAATTTGTTTTCCATGTTTTTTTAAATTTATACACAATTTTGAATAAAAGTAGACTGTCAGCTGTAATTCCTTGAGTGACCTATAAATTTTTTTATTTTTTAATCCCTGGGACTTCAGGATTCTAAATATGGTGACGTTCAATGGGATACTTGAAATTGACTGACTGAAGAGTTTCTATGCCCACAATGATTGACACTGGAGATATGTATCAGTTGCATCACTGAAGGGAAATAATTTCATGATGATCAATGAGTTGGAATTGAGATAATGTATAGTTGGTCAAATTATGCGACAACCTTTTCTGGTCACAGTATACATTAAGACTTATCTTTTTTAGAAGGATACATATATATATATTGTTTTGTATTTTTATCTAGTAGTGGATATTTAAAAAGAATCCCTTATACATGACATCCCCCTGATAGAGTAATTATCATTGGTATATATCTTATTCTAGGTGTGGGTCTCAAATCAATAACCCCATATAATATGTTGGTGGTGAATATTAAGGAAAAAAAATAAAACATTAGGATACAAATATTATGGGATTTACCGGGATGATTACAACACTATTATGTAAAACTATTTTTCCACCAAGAAGGAAGATGATAGTCAATGAATATGAGTATATTAATGGATGTTGAATTAGTTGATTTTGAATTAAAATTATCATTCTTCAATGATTAATAATATATTTGAATAGTTATAGGGATCCTGGTGGTTTTCCATGATTAGCCTTCGATCTGGCAGTTACATGTTTTATGTTACTGGGTATGGCATCCATAAGAGGAGCATTCCGAGTAGGTATAGGATAAATGGGTACTTAGTGATTCTATTTGAACTAATAAATTATCCACCATTGTGCATGTATCTTATATAGACATTTTGTCTCCCATATCTTGACTCATTCATCATGGTGTTCATTGATGAAATTCTCCAATACTAACTGAACAAAAATAAGCATAAAAAGCATATCAAGGTAGTTTTGTGTGAACATTAATAACCCAATAGTTAGTCCAAGATACATAAAAATAACATTTTTTCTTAGGAGGTAAAATTCATGTGGAATATGATGATTTAAATAGGTATGTCCATAGTCCTAGAAAAAGTGGATGAAATTATGACTGTAAACTTACCATGAATGTGTCTTCTATCATAATATTCAAATGTTTATAATGATAATACCGATTTTTTATCAAAGTATAATCTTAATTATCAAGACATTATACTGTACTGATAAATAATATAGTTTAGTTCTAGTGGTTGGACCATTGTGAAGAGAGGTTTCAGATGAATAAGAAGAGGTTGACTAGATTTCCATACATGACAATTTTTGATCCATAGATGGGTTATATAGTATATTTTGACTAATCGAGTATTGTTTTTAGAGAGGTTCTGATTCTGAGAGAGTGGGTAGTTTTTTATTGGTCATATTCATTGTGAAAACAAGACAAGAATAATATTACCCATGACTTAGATATAATTCTCGTGTTATATTATTTTAGGTGTGTGAGAAACTACATATTTGGTAAAAGGATTTTTCCTATGCTACCCACAAGAGAATTTTATATTTCATCATAAAGAGGGTATTGAATGCGAGGAATACATTTAATGAAAATTTTCATTAAACATTATAATTTGAGATTCCCAATGTACCAGTTAAATTTAACATAGGGGAAGATAGTTTTATTTGTAAAATGCAGAAAACATATTGGCTTGCTGAACTAATTTTAGAGGATCAGTGGGGTCTTATGATCTAGTTGGATAATTAAATGATGGATTCTTTTGAGGACCAGATATCGATGGTATTTTTTCAATTAGTGGGTAAAATATTTTTAGTAGATGAGGTAAATGATTGAAATTTTACAACACATATGTATCCTATAATAAGGGACTAACTAGTCAGAGGGTACTAGATACTATGGTGAATTTTGGATGATGGTGATGTTATCATATTTCAGTGAATATTTGTAGTGTCTTATTCCATCGGGTAATATTTTATAAGTGACCCCAATAAATTGTTGTTGGAAGCACATCATGGAGTGAAAAATAAGTACCACATTTCTGGTTGAAGTTCAAGTTGTTGGGGATGAAAAGGGACATTATAACATTAATTTACTTATTTCATACCTTCCAGAGGATAAAGGAAAAGTACTAAAATTATAGTATACTACAATATTAACTTCTTATTCCCATGTGAATGAAGTAATACATAACATTTATTATTTTTATAGGGTTACACAAGACACTGAGTATTATTAAACTAGTTTTTTTATTTTCAATCAAATAATTCTACTTTCTCATTTCATACCAATTTATGAGTCTATATAAATAGAATATATATATTATATTTATTTCTATGATATAATAATGTGGTCTGGAGTTTCATTGAGAATTTTATTTTATAGATATAGAAATTATACGTTTATGTTTTATCATGTCTTGTAATAGACCTCAGGGAGTAAAATTATATTTTTTACCACATACCCTCATCCGAAAAATAAAAATTTTGAGATGATGACTAGAATATTGAAGGATATTTTCTAATATAGTGTTATAAACTATAGTAGATCATTATATGATCACCATTCCTTGGATGAAAAAAAAATATATTCACTAGGAATAGATTCAAATTCACTTTATGGGGATCATTTTTTTTGGCCTTGTTGTTCACAATTTTTTTTTTAAATGTGATTATTGAATTTGTGGATATCATAACTAATACTTTATATGAGTCCTCTAATAGATTCCACCTAATTAAAAAAATGTTGATCAATCATCATAGTTGGGAATAGATAATGAAAATTGTAAAAGGATAAATTTTATGTTTTCATTATGTTTCCATGTTACTCAGAGCATGACTCTACAACTAGGACACCTATTTTTAATGAAGAATGGTAATCCATCCCTGTGTAATTTTTTTCCCTCATGATTTTCAAGTAGGAAGGGCCATGACATATCATTGATATATTCCTTATCATTTCTAAGGTATGAAATCATTATTCAATGCATCTCATTTACAACTGTATATACCTAATCCCACACATTTCCTAAATAGTGAGGATATTGAGATGGATAATGACACATCATACTATGAATTCCAAGTGTAGATTGTAGACTAGAGAGATAATGCTTGTCAAGGGAAGACGATAGAAATTGTATGAATATTCTTATTTCATGGATGGATATATGAGGATACATGGTTGTGATAGGATATTGTTCATACTCTATGGCCCATTTTAATTGATAATGATTTTTAAATATTCTTCTAGATGATGAGATGTCCACTGAGTAGAACATTATAATTGCCTCTATTTGTGTTCATCAATAAATATCATTTTCTGCTATTTTCACTACTTTTTAAGGTTAATATCTTCATTGGAAAATGATTGAGATATTTCAGTTTATTTTTTATGATGAAAGTTATTTTAAGGTGTTTTTATACGAATTATAGGCTACACCACATCCTAGTGTATTCTGCTGATCCCCTAGTGTGTGACATTGTGAAAAAATATCAATGGGGAAATTTATTGGCCAAGAAGTAGTACATGATAGGTGATGTTGTTTAACATGGCTATGAAAAACCCACCTACTACATATTAGAGGGTGTTGTGAGGATGAAAAGTGATAGGTTTTCAATAAAACATTTTTTGGATTCCCTTTTAATTGGACTTTCTTAGGGAAACATTCACCATGGAAAATCCATTGTGGATACCTTTCAGGTAGTCAAGTTATTTTTGAAATGCCCAAAACTATTCATTTTTTACTAGAATATCCATTAATGGGATGTGTGGGATTTTAAAACAAGGATTTTTTATAATGAATGAATTTTTAATACCTTCCACATTAAATTTAAATCAATTAAATCACTCAATTATACATCAATTTTGAGGATTTATGAATTTTATGAGAGTTTTAATTGGATAAAAAGTGGAACTTTATTATTATTCAATTGTAATTTTCTTCCTTTTTTTGATCTATCCTAAATTACCATTAGAATATCTAAGGACTTGGTTTATGTTCCTCTATTTGTGCTTCTATTAATTCATTATGATAATATCCTTGTATTTATCCATTCATTCATCGACCATATTTATTATTCTCCTATTTAAGGATCATGTAATGAGGTTTATTTCATTCTTTTTTGGCATAGTGGGGCATTGACCCTCATAACATTCCATTTTTAATAAGAAATGAGGTTATTTTTCTATAAATTGGAATTAATAATTACCATTGAAAGTAATATAATGTTGGATTAATGAATTTTATACCCATTGATTGTTCTTCTTCGATAAATTACTAAAGAACCCATATCATGTTCGGTTAAAACTAATTTTATCAGTTCTAATCCTAAGAGTTTGTTCCAATTGGTTGGAAAACAATATTTTGAGATGAAATCATTTATAACATTTATGTTCACATTTAAATCATTAAGGATTTAATTTCCGTATCATTTTTGGCTCTTATATTCTCATTTTTCTTTTATATGATTCTTGTGTTAGCCTACATGAAGATTTTTCCTAATTATGATCTCATGTGGGTGTTTTCAAATCCCATGAAACATTTTTATGATACTACATTACATGATTATGCTTAGGTATTTCTTGATATTTTATTATCATTCCCACATATATTAAATGATTATGTTTTTTCACATGATGATATGCTATTATGGGTTCTATTCAATACATAATTATGTGTGTTATCGTGTATTTGGTGGTATTATTCGTTGGCCATGGAAAAGGGGGACCATCATTACATGGTTATCCATTATATAGTTAGTGTTCATAAAATGTGATGATGGTGATGCTGGAATTGAACATATTTTAATGATATAATTATTCCTTATATATACAGTGTGATTCACTCGTTTCATAGAGAATTCCATGTAGAATGTATACTCCCATCTATGTGGATATTGAGTTGCAAGATAAATATATTCCTATCAAACGTTGATAATATGACAAAATTGATGACTATTAGATTCCAAGTATCTTTTTTTCATGATTTTGAGTGGAATATTTTATATCCTTATTTATAATTCTTTATTATTTATAATATCACCACATTTTTTTAACATTGAGATGAGGAAGGCATGGTTAGGGATCTTGGTGGCCTTTTTAGCACCCAGTATCATGATATATGTTGGTTTATATGATGTTTCACATATATTATTATCATATAATAAAAATGTTATTCCAGGAAAAAATTATTTAAGATGCATTATAGTTTTCCTTCAAGGTTTTACTACTCCCAACCTATAGTGTAATGTTGATGTGTGTGGAAAATTAATGTATAGGGATCTAGGAAAGTTTAATGGGACCATGGTAGACGGATGAAGTGTGGAAAGTTTAGAGGAACCTATATAGACTCTAGATGATATTCCCAAGTGTTTTTTATTTACATATCAACTGCACTTATACAATGGTTTGTCTTGGATCCATGGTATTTGATTATTTATTCTTATGACATGAGTACTATCCATCACCGCGTTTGATATTTATTTCTCTTTTGGATATTGTTATGAATATATATATATATATATAATTTCTATTATTTTCCATTTATGTGTTAGTATGGATATTTTTTCCACACTAATGGTGTTCAAACACAAGATAATAGTCAATAACCTCTTGGATATAGGGAAGTGCACATGAGTTTATGTGACTCTTTGGATCAGACCTAGTGGTTTGGGTCAGTGTGTTATATTCTGTGAATTTGGTAGCTTAAAAATATTTTATACCTTGTAGGATACTAGATTGTATCCATTAAGATTCATGTAGTGTAATGATAAAACTCTTATATCCCTTAATTGAGGATACTATTACATTATATAAAGATACTCCCAAAATTGATTAATATCGTGAGGCGGTTTCCCTATCTTCTACATCTCTTATCAAATGAATTGGATTTCATGAGTTCATTCATTGATTTTATTTCTATACACTTATGTTGATTATTATCATACTCATGATTCTATAATACTATTTGGATTAACAAAAAATCACAAAAACGAACATTCATCAGTTATTTTATTACTCAATATGTATCATAATAAATCACACCACATAACATGTTTGTTTATTGATGTACAATTTATAAATATTAAAAAATATTCTGAAATATTATTCAACATCTCCCAAAAAATATCATTAGAGATTATACTTTTCAATCCATATCATACATAATACTCATCTCCAAAACCTATATATTAGATATGCAGGAAAGGATGGTCTCAGATGCTATATGAGGGATGAATATGGGAGGAAATAATCTAAGATCATATGTCTATATATTAGTATCATATGGAAATGGTGCCATTATCAAGTTGAACCAACATATAAAAATGTATCCATACCCAATAAAACTCATCCTATCTCATGACTGATGTCATAAATATTTTTCAATATATTAAGACATGATTCATATAAGTATGGAATAAGGTTTCAATAATAATTATCCAAGAAAATAGATTATTACCATGTTTTATATAATTTAAATTTGAAATATAAATGTGGAAGTTATTTAGAGATATTTCAAGTAATATTATTTTCCATCTTCTATTTTTAGATATTATAGAAATTTTTTTCACAGGAAGACATAAAGATATTATGAGATTTGGAAGCTTAGTGAGCTTGGAATAAATGTTTGATGTATATTAAAAATATTTAATATCAAGTGCATGTATTATTTCATAATATTATAATTACTACTAAGAGGGGTCACATATCAAATATTTGAGGGCACCATCTAGTTCAAGATGCAGGTTTTACCATGGGCATGACATAACAGTTTTCAGTGCTAGGCAATTATGAAAAATATTTACTGGGTGGAAATGACTAAAAATAATAAATACATTTATATATTTTATTTTTTTGACACCATGACCAAGATTTTATATTAATACATAGTTATAGATATATATATGGTTTGGATAGTAATCCTTGGAGAACCAAAATAGCATAAGAGAGTTGTCTTGGAAGAAGAAACCATATCATATTAGAATCAAGGATCATTCAAATATTATAGTTCTTGGGTCTCACCAAAGATAGAAATGTTGGACCGTTCATTGATAATGATCAATAAAAAATCAATATAGTATATTGATTTTGGATTTAAATCATGTAACTTAATCCCCGTCGAATGAAAATCTATTCCACGAATAAAAATTCATTCACACATCGATGGTAAATTTAAATTTAGGGATTTATTTTATTTTTTGTTGTTTATCTAACCCTCTTCATTAATAATTTATATGAAAACAGATATATTTTGAATTAACAAATAATATGGTTTATGTATTTCTCCCCCCTCATTCTTTGCATGTTCATCAAAAGAAAATTCTTTGTACCATGGTTCGATGAATACCCAGTATTCAATCATTACATGATATTTATGTGATGAAGTGGATCAACACCATGAGTGAAGATTGTGATCAATTGTATTATCAAAGTGACATAATGAAAAAGTATGATATGAAGTGGATATGAATAGATTAACATGTTTTTTTCCCATTTATTTCATGTCGAGATGATGGATGTGTCAAAATTTGTGTTTTCCGAGCATATATAATCATGGATCTTAATGATTGATGATGTAATGAGATAGATGAACCTTTATTAGTGATTCTTTGATAGGAATGGTGATATTGGTAGCCCTAGTAGTGACATGGATACGATCCATGGATTATAGAAAATTTAACATTACAAGGTGTGGAATTTGGTGTAACCCACATTGTGGGCGCCCGATGCAGTGCATGAGATTCCACACAAAGTTTAATATAGAACATTTTGTGACACATTCTTGTCGACAAAGAGTGTATAATGGTTGATACACTGGTACATACTTTCAAATTACCTACACATGACGATAGTACATGGCTAGGTGTACACATGCACAACTAGGTGTATGCTGGTTAAAACACAGGACTTGATAGGGGTACACAGGCAAGGGTAGATGGATTGAGAATGGTGTTGGGTGATATCTATATTCATCTCACTATTTATACAAGTTGGGTATAAATAGATTTAAATTCCTGTTGAGGCTGCACATCATAATTAAGATATGAGTTTGATGGCAAAGTTGTGTACCCCTAGTACATATCGTACACCCCCATTTAGGTAATTTGTAGACCTTTGTTGTTGGTTTAGTGTTTTCCCTTGGACTATTTCCTTTAGGTTACAATTCAAAATATTGTCATAATTTCATGATTATGGACCCCTCTAGAGTTGAGTATCAGGTGGAGTATTTCATGAAGGTCTATGTTACTAGAGTGTTATCCTATATCATTTTTATACCCTATGTGTGGTTTTCAGAATATTCATGGCCTCCTTCAGTAGGTATTTGAGACTCCATCTAAAAATTTAAATTGAGAGGGTTTGATGTGTTTTTTTCATATGATTCCCTTTGTAGATATTTGATCCAGATTTGGTTGATACTTTCCCCTAGCGGTCCAAGTCTTGACCCCATATATGAGAATTGATGTATTCTAAGACCAGTTATTTTTATGGGTTTTGGCCCATTAATATTTAATGTGGATGATAGTTTCTAATAATGAAATGGATTAGGGAGTTAATTATAAAAAACGCATTACATCGAGCAGAATATTGTGGCTAGTAGTTCGGTTTTGACAACTTAAATGCTTGAAATCCTCCTTGAGTATATCTTGGATTTATTTTTATTCATCGATATATATAAAGTTTTTATGAGATAAATATTAATGATATTTCATGTTTAGTTTTTTCTTAGATTTATACTATGTTTTGATTTAATCAATTATGTATGTTATTTTCCCACATGGGTCATGTCTTATGTATACAATGACCTATTTGATGGTGTCCTATGTGAACATATAGATGGGGGAGCCTAGATTTATCATAAAAAATTGTTTTATTTTCAATGTGTAGGATGTTTGTAGTAGAAATTTACCATGGAGTAGGTTTGAGTCATAATATTTTTATTTAGATAATATTTGGACAACATTTTATAATTCAGTATTGTACTTTCATACTAAGATTTTGGGATCACAGATGAATACATGCATTGGATTTGTTTTTTTAAAATTTTATCATTGTATAGGTTTACAAATATATGAGTTCAAAATGTGCATTAGGTTAATTCCTTCCATATGTGATATATTCCAACTCGGTGATTGTTACCATCCCAAGGACTATTTGAGGAGGGTTTGGAGTAGTCACGACTCGAACTCCAATGAGTCAGGTACTGATAGAGTGGTATCACAAGAGTAGGATCCACCATAAGATGAGAGTCTATGATTTTATTCTTGGAAACATTGTTATGTGTTTTATCTAAATCTTCTAGGATGGGAACTCTAGTTTTGGTGTGGCAGTCGATGTATCCATATAGTAAGATTTTTCTATCCATACTTTAGATTCAGTATATGTAGAGATTTGTAACATGGAAGACATTTATACATGTATTGTGTATTAATTCATTATGATATTAATTTCCTTTTATAATTATCTTCCAGATATACTTTTTTTTACATTTCGTATATATTAGGATGCCTTCGTGAAGACAGCCTTCCAGGATTCCAGCATGTGATCTTGTGGATGACCTTCTCAGTGATGAGACATACGTAGAGGGTACCGTTTCGAAGATGGAACCCCAAGGTAGTTTACCAATTATACCACAACATGTTGAGTATCATATATATGTATAAGTTCCATTAAAGGATTCAAATAGGTTGAGTGGACAATCGAAGTTCTTGTGGCAGTGACATCATAGGTTTCAGGGCGATCTGGACCCCCATGTGGCTACAGTCTAGTTAGAGGTAGACACATGATTTTTTATTTCATATGAGGATGCATGTAGATCAGGTGGATTTCCTTTTGGTGAGTCATCTTTAGCGATCTATTGGGTTATGGTGGAGTCTATTGACTTAGTACTATGATGATACAACATTGACCAAGTAATTTTTTGGGCATCTCATTCGGGGTGGATTTGTCAAGCGACATTGGGATTAGTGCACATACATGAGAAAATGTATCTCTACTAGAAACATTTAACCATGATAGATTACTCTTTAGGTTTTTGACCTCTCCTGATACTCTATGGATATAATCTAAGTTAGGATTTTTAGATAACAAACCATTGATTGTGGATTATTCTAGGATATGAAGGCTTTCGTTATATCCCTATGTATCCCAAAATATATGAGATTTCGTGAGCAAGAATTAATAGTATAGAGTTTCATGGGGGAGTAGGTGATGATAGTGGGTGTTGGTAGTGGGTACCTAGGAGTTGTTGACAAAGTATTAGGTAGATAACTAAATTATTATGGATACAAGAATGATATAAATATTATGTGGTAATTTCATGAAAAAAGGTTCATCATAATAGTGTTCTCATGATGGATCAAATCAGGTGAGGGAGTGGTGACATTTCTCATATGATAGTCAAGAAATATTGAATCAGATTTTCCATCCATTAATTTATATAATAAAGAGATGGTCAAGAGACTTCTGATCTAGAGAAATATGCTGGGGAAATGTTGTATGTGAGGAAGAAGACACTATAGAGTACCTATTAGAGTAGTAAGAAATGGTCGGATGTTGTAAATATTACCACCACCACCACCTCTAGGTGGTCCAAGACAATCTTAGAAAGCTGGTGGTTAGGAAAGCGGGTTACTGTAGGATTTAGAGGACAATGACCCAGGGATCTAGAGATGATATAGAGTATGATCATTTTATTTTATAAATTGGATAAAGTTTCTATGGTCACATGTGTGTATCATTCCATTCACTACACATCATTGGTTTGTCACATTGAGATTCTAACTAAGCCATTAGATCAATCGGTATGGTTTGTGACTCATGTAGGTAGTGACTCCAGGATTGAGGACTTAAATTGATAGTTCAATATATTTCATGAGGTGATAGCTCTGTATGGAATATCATTATTGTAGCAATGGGAAAATATGGCTTCAACATAGGTATCGACTAGTTATCAAGACTTCGGGCCTAGATTGGCTATTTTAGGTAGAGGATGTGGCCTGTCCAAAATTATGGGTCGTTTTTTTCCTTTTTGGGTGAAAAGGAAACCCTCGTAGAGTCTAATGATATCAGGAATAGTAGAGTGTATCCTACTAATCACCTATAAAATAGACTAAATATTGGATTATTCGATGTAATGGGATTCCAATTTACCATGAGTTTGGCCTAGTACTATAATGTCATTCTTGAGAAAACTCTAGGATTACTATAACACCCTGATATTTTTTTGGAATAATTTCTTTTTAAAATTAATTTAATGTTTTTGTTATTTTTCATTTCTTTCAAAACTAAAATAAATTATTTTATATTAATGTACTCTATTTTTCTAATTTTATATGTAACATCACGTTAATTGTGCACCTCATGTAAAATAAAATTTCGATTTCGCTATATGGAACAACAATGATAGATTGCCTTACACCCAACAATAACATTCCATGATGGCTTGTATAAAATTTATTTCCATGGTTTACTAAAAAATAACATATTAATAAAATATTTTTATTTAGTATATATATATATATATATTAGGTGGTTGGTTTAAAATTACATTATACACACAGACACAATACACACACACATGCCAACATCACAGACCATAGATTACCAACTAAATATATTATAAATTAGCAGTTATATATAGTATTAACTAATTTATCTAAATATATATTTTACACAAATATAAGATGAATTCCTAGTTTACCATTTAATTATAAATTAATAGGAAAATCAATTGAATATAATGAAATTTATTATAAATTTTATGGCCACAAATATGTTTTACCCTTCTAAATTAAGTTAATTATTGAGTGATATTAATGTAATATATATGATATATATTCTATAAAATATTTTTTAAATTCATATAATTGATTGTATATAGATAATATAATTACAAACCCATTTTTATGCTTTAATCCCTATATTTTTATAATGGTAGTTTTTCTGACATTTAATGGAGGACCCATTTTACATCCAAATTTTGGATCTTTTATAGATTTATTATGTCAATATAAAATTAATTTTTGAAAAAGAAACATAAAAATTAGGATATGATAATTACTTGGTATTTTTTGTAGGGGTTAATTTATAATGAATAGATAGAAAATGATTTTTAATTGAAAGCAATTTTTTCATATAATTTATTTATAAGGATAAATAATATATTAAATGTCTTAAAATTTTAATTAGATAATATTTTTATCAATTAATATAATTTAGTTAATTGTATCCATTTTAACTTTTAAATTGGATGTAAAAACAATGATTTTTGTAAAATTTTTAACATAAAAAATTCTTCTGTCATCCCTTCCAGGGGATTAATTTAAAATTAATTTCTACCACATCTATGCTTGGAATTTGGAAAAATGTATTCCATATTTTTAGCCATCATAATTTAAAATTTCTAGTATATTTGACATAGTTTCTGGCCAAAAATAACCATGAAAGTAATTAAAAATAATTACATATATTAAATTAAAATTAACCTTAACTACGGACTAAACCTTAAATTTAAGACCAAAAATGACTTAGACACTTGACCAGGGGCCATTTTATGGACATTTATTTGACCGTAACCTCCATTGATTATAATTTGGTTTATTATTTGATCCACATGACATGTGAAAACATTTATGTAATTCCTTCATCATTAATTATTACAAGAATACCACGCATCCACTATAAAAAAGGCATCCTCTTATACAACTTCTTCACACATATCAAGACACTTTTCCTCAAACATGATCTTCCCAAATAGCTCCTCAACATCTCTCTCTCATGATTATTTCACTTATTTTCTTTCTCCACCATCTCAATTCATCTTATTCCATGATTATACAACAAAATTAGTATCCTAAACATACTAATATGTTTTTATGAAAAGGTTTTAACCTACACATACACACACAACCATCTAATAGGTAAAAAACATATTATTTACGTGTAAAGTGAACAACCAAATCACTAAACAATGATTTTTCATTTTCCATTACTGAATATAATGGTGGAAATAATGATATAAAATATGTTTATATATGTCATATTAAGTTTCTCTAATTCTTTTAACACAAATATCTTTAATCATTCCATTTGTTTTAAATATGAATTTTTTTTTGAGGACTTATTGACTAACAACTCCTCAAAGTGATGTGATTTGTTCACACACTATATAGAATGTATCAAGGATGGGTTTAGTGAATTTATATGATATATAAGATTTAATAATTCAATTATAATAAATATATATCTATATATCTATATATATAAACACACACATATATATATACACACATATGTCATTTTGGTTTCTTTCTTTCAATATGAAAACTAAATGGATCCAAGGATAATGCGAATGTATGACCTACTATATCCGTGAATGTTATATTACAGTTTATATATATATATTATTTATATTATTATAATACAAATATAATATATATAAATGATATTTATATCATGGTTTAAATTCTAGATATCATTATATAAGTATAATTAATAAATATATAACAAATTAAGTCACATGTGAAAAAGAAATAGAATATTACTTGAAGCGTATCCTTAACACAGAATTGTAAAAAGACGAGTGATATAATGTAATAATCAAACCAGTAATGTTATTAGATATAATAATATATTTTTGTGATATATGTATAATAAATTTAAATTTATTATAAAAGTGGTTTTAATGATTACGATGATAGTCTAGACACATAGTAATGGAATTTCATCTCTCTTTTTATTTCAGTGAGATAAATGATTTATTAACTATCCATTACATTTGTGTGGTGTTTATAATTCCCATGGGATGTATTATATTATTCCTATATAAAAAAATATGTGTATTTACACATCTGTTTTATTATTATTTTATCATGAGATTTATTTATAAAAAGTTAATAAATTGAAAAAGAAATTTTATCACAATTTTTCATCTTTGAGACACATTCCATGTAGTACACCAATATTTTTAAATGAGGTGCATATAAATCCATTAAAATTTTATTTCATGAATAAAATTCTTTTCATGATATTATTAACATCATGTAATATCATTTAATCACATCTGGATTATGGTTCAAATTTATGAAGATGTAAGATATTATTGAAACAATCTCAACGCCTTTCAATATAGATAATGTTTATGCTCCCTTTGATGAAAACACATGGTTAATACCTCGAGAAAAATCATGAATTTTCCTCTCATATATTTAATCACAATTTATTAATATATTGGAACTATTTTCATTCGCTTCGGTACGTAAGATAGTTATTAAATTAATTTTTATAAATCATGCCTTTACACTCTGCTCAGTAAGAAATCCTTGTTTCATAAAAACATTGTTTTATAAAATTTTTTTCTCTAAATATTATATTATTCTCCGATAATCACAAAAATAAATTTTCACCATTTTTTTCATTTACTGATGTTTTTAGAGGAATCTTATTACATCATTCTAAACATTTAATTTTTCATACCTTTTATCTCGTAAAAAGAATGTTATTCTTATCTCATACATTATATAGGTATTTACCCCCTATAAATTCTATGAAGAATTATTTAAATTTTTAAAGGGTTATTTTTTAAATAAATGGTTAAAAAAAATAACTTTTTTTCAAAAATGATTTCAAAAATCCTTTAAAATTTACTTTGGAAAATTGTTTTAATTTTTTCCATGAATCAATTATAATTTTTCATGGAATAATTTTTTCAAAAAATTTTCAATATTCATTTATATGTTTACAAGGAAAATATCTATCATATGATTTTGAATGCTTATTTATAAGTTATAAAATTAATTTCCACGAAATCATTTTCCAAATTATATCAAGGTTATTTTATATATTTTCAAGGGAATGGGTTTAAAAAGTATTTACGCTCCCATTATATTTTTCCAATGAAAAATGATTAGAGAATGTTTCCAACTATTTCATTATAATAATTCATGTTTATTTATAAAAAATGGTTTTATAATGTTTTTCATGTATTAAATGTAATTTTTCAAATAAAAACGATATTCTACTCAGGAAACATTATCAAAATATCTTTCCTCATTGTTTTTCTGATAAGATGACACTGATTGATGCTACACATCCCCTATAAGAAATGATCCAAAGGATACATTCATATTCTTTATTTAATGGTTAATGTTTTTATGGAATGATTCTTAAGAAAAATGTTAATATTCCATGGGTTATATGATTTTGAAACCCGCTTCAATCCGTTTGTTATTCTTTTGAAGAAATGATTATGAATATTGTATCTTTTTCCACAGGTTATGATAAGATTACATGTCTATGATTCAAATTTCATTTAATGTATTATGATACAATTGTTTATGAATTTTTGGCATATGTATATCTGATATAATTATGAGAGGGGTGGGACCTATATCCTTCTTCTATTAAATTGGGTAAATATTTATATCTCAAGAGATAAAAAGGATATAATGAGAAATAAACAAATTTCATTATTATAGGTATGTAATTAAGAGTGAACTCGGTTCGATAATACATAATTAGAACTAGGTATGAACCCAGTTTGGTGAAGTAATTTTTTCCATAATATGGCCTTGGTAGCAGTGTCTTGACAACAATAGAAATCATTATATATTCATATGTTTCGTTTATAGTTCCATCAATTATTACTATGTTATGATTCCATGGAGTATGTTATTTATTTCCTTACGACTAAAATATTATGAACTACCATGATTTATTCCATGCTTCATGTATATGATCTTTGATATGTATGGAATGATCTTCTATTTTATTAAGTATTTTCTTATACACCTATGATCATGTTTAAACCAACAAGTATACATTTTTAACATTAATGAGCATATGAGATCACCAATTTTAATGTTTTCTTCACTAGGTTATGAATACAAATTGTTTCTATGATATTTCAAATAGGGGTGCTAGTATTGGAGAACCTAGTAAGATATAATGTAGCTATGTCATGCACTAGTGTTAACATTACCATGTTTCTTAATGAACTACACTAATATGATCATTCTTTATTTATTTGTATAATGTATTATGTAATCCAAAAAAGTGATGTAATGATAATGTATGGAAAGAGAGGTTCACAATAGTGGGAATCAGAGAAATGTTTTATCTATGCTTTGGAAACTACGATGAGAAAAACTATGTGATAACTCTAATGAAATTTCTAAGGATAAGTCCATGTCCAATGAAATCTATAGGAAAATGTAAACAAATTTTGAAAATGGATATAGTGAGTTTTTTCCTAGAAATAAATCACTATTTTGATACTATAAGTGGATAGATCTCCGCCAAAGATATATATAGGGGTAAAAAATTAGACAAGATGTCCTGGGATTGACTCGAAGTAACATGGTACATGACTATGGGATTTTCTACACACTTGGTTTGACACTCATGGGGGATATGTTTTATATATTCAAAATTTCATCATGAACCATCATAATGATATTAAATATATGTTGGATATTAATAACCTTGGATAAACCTATGGAATCATAAATTAATGAATGATTCATAGTTTAGATATTATATAAGTGATCTTCTTGATTATGTGACTCATCATTATGATAGTAATTTCTTACTCAAGAAATCTTGGTTTTAGTCAATATAGGGAATTCAAAATAACTTGATTAATGATGAATATGATGGAAATTATTTCGATCAATAGTGAAATGGAATAATCACTAGAGTAAAGGATGTTGTTTTCATGAATAATTAGTTTTCAATGATGATGATCAACAACCTCCACCATAACAAACTCTTCGTCTCCCCGAGGTAGAGAAAGAAAGAGTTTACTAAGAGTTCAGGTAATATATTCTATAAGGGAAAGATGATTTGGTTCCCATTTAATCAATAATGTGGAAAGAATAAACTATGGTAATTTCATAGATAATCATCAAGATGTTTTGATTATTCAAAATAATGGAACAAGAAAGTAACTAAAATGGAAAAATAAAGGGTTCAGTTAACAAAATGGATGAGAATAATGGACTCCCAAAGACATAGTAAATGGTAAAATGCTTTATGTGGGGAATTAATGGTCATTATTCAAATCAATGTCCTAAGGGTAAATCTTCAGAATAGAATCAGCAAGGTTGTATGAGTATTGCTAATATTGCTATGGATGATTAGACAAAAAATGAAATGTTAAAGTAAAGATGTATTATGTAATAAATTGTGGTACCCTTTTTATGGCTTAGGGATACAGTTTAATAATCAATTTTTTTATCTATTTGGATTAAAAAATTGTATTATTTGAAGGATTGAATATTAAATGATTTTTTTTTTAATTTTATATCAGTATTTACATATTAATATTTAATGTTCACAAAGGACTGGTAAGGTAACATAATTAAAAGGAGATATTTTGACAATGAGAAGTTAACCCTTTATGTGTTCTTTAATATAAGATAATGTAGTTTGGATAAAGAAATGTGTTTTATGAATAAGTAAATTGTACTATACTGATTACCTTGGAACTATGTATGCAGTCTTTGAAACAAAGGTAATGAAATCATTGATTACAACATTTTTAGACTTAAGTAATGTTTCTAATATAATTTTGAGAAAGGAAACAAGCATGTTTTCAATTTGTTTTTTTATTTTGGACATTAACATGTTTTAATAGAAAATACCTTGAGAGTATTCAAATGTTTGGAATGTTACAACACTGTGGTACTTTGTTACATATGAAGGATCAATGTTAATCTAATTTTATGAATTTATTTATAATTATTAGGATTTTCATATTTCAGAAGGGTTATAAGGTTAACCATTCAAGAAAATTTTATGTTATGCTTTAGATGATGAATTCATGTACTTAGTATGTATTGAAAACCTTGGTTATAATTATATTAAGTGATTAAAATTATTTCAATGATGTCAAAATTATTTATATTAGAAATTATAGTAGTGTGGTTTTAGACAAAAATATCATGTATATCTAGTTACAACCAATCAGGTATGTCATGGCCATAGGTCTTGAACCCATTACCAAAACAATATAAGTGTTTCACACCTACCACTATCCTACATTATCTCCATGACAATGTGTAATTATTTTGATTGAATATAAATTAATGATGAACCTTTAGAATAAATTATTATGTTTACATATTAATGTATAAAACATATTGAATTTCAATTATATTTAGGTACAAATAGTTAGGATTTTCATTCTTTGATGGGACTTAAGATCTGTTAAAAGTGTATTTTAGCACATTAAGGATCAATGTTATTTTCTGGACATCCATTTCGTGATGTAATATATGAATTACAAATAGATAAATGTACAACTAGAGAATTCAATTTTCTCCTAGAAATATATCAAGTATGTATATTTCCTTACATTCATGGCTAATAAAATTATTTGTCAACGTTACATAATAAAAAAAGTGTTTACCAAATATCTTGATTTTATTTGTACTGATGGCCTTTTAAATCATAACAAATTTATGAATTTGAGGACCTCAACATTTATTATTATTATTTTATTTGTAATTTATGAACTAAAACTCTTCCAATAAATATTTATTCTTTTCCTCTATTTCGAATTCTCACTCTCAACCTATGATACCCTATGTGGAAGCCCTGTTTTATGTTACTTTGGGTAACCATTATGGTTCCAACATTCCATTTTTTAGCGATGTTTTAGTATTTATTTTTAATGATGTTGGTTTCTATGAATAAAACATTCAAGTATTAAACCAAATATAACCTGGATGAATGTTTTCGGAGAAATTTATTTTAAGGGGTGTAGAATGATACCCGCCCTGATTATTGAATTATTATTTTTTGAATTAACTAAATAAATTTCATATTTTTCATTTCATGCAATAGTGAAAATAGATTAATTTATATTAAATAACTATATTTGCATTAATTTATAAAAAACACAAATTTAATTTTTCATTAAAATCAACATAAATTTTATCTTGATTTATAATTAACATTGAGGATATAATTCATTACACGCAACATTGACATTCCTCGGTGCCATGCGTAACACCCAGGACAGGGGTTTACTGAACAATAGTATATTGTTAATATATTATTATTTAATGTAATAATATATAAAATGCATATTAAATTATAGGTTATGAATAATATTGAATTATTTATTAAAATATATGGTTCACACAAATATAAGATGAACTCATTGGTAACAAATTAATTAGGAATGAATATGAAAACTGATTTAATATAAAGGGATATCTTATTATTTTTATCATCACAATGATATTTTATCCTAATAAATTAAATTATATATTTAGTGATACTAATTTAATATATATTTAATATATTCAATAAAATATTTTTGATTTTCATCTTATTGATTTGACAGACATAATAAAAATAAACCTAGTTTTATGCGTAAAACACTATATTATTATAATGGTTGTTGTATTGAATTTTAATGGAGAACCCCCACTCCAGTACAAATATTTTTTTTATTATAAACAAAATCACTTTTATGGAGTAAGTGCGAAACCAAAAAGTACACCGAAGCCATAAAACAATATATCACAATACAAAATTATTAAAGACCAACTTAAAACCAGAAGACCTATTATCTTTAAACAATTTCCAGAAGAGAGAAGTTACCTCTTTACGAGGTTCATCTCTGATGATGCCTTTAAAATGGGATGCCAACTTCCCCCATACTCGCAAGAACTCATCCTCGTCAATTTTCTTGTTGTTGAAACCTCTGACTAGGATTTGGTGTTGTTTTTCAATCCACTCACATTGTTCCTTTGTCGTGTCAACTTGCATCAATCTTGCCTTCAACCGTTCCAGCATATCGGCAGAAGCATGGATGTATTCCTCATTCTCAGCCATCCTATCCTCGGAATACACAATCAATGACCATGGATATTCCCTGCTCACAAACTCCCCATCCAACTTCCCATGCATCCCTTTCACTCCCAAATTGGTAGTTAAGGCCAATTCTCCTTATTGAACCTCCTATACCACTACACTTGACTTGAAAGTTGGCCCTATTCCATCCTCCCTCTGCATACCCCGAGAGGCATCCTCCTTCATCCTTGTTATCACCTCATCTATATGTAATTTCTTCTCCTCGTGCTGATATCCTTCCAGAGAGGGTTCGTTCTCATGTGGCTTGGTGACCCAGACTAGCTGGCCATGCACTCTCCCAAATGATTGGGTATCAATCTCCAAGGGATTCCCCTCATTCATAGTCGTCCGGGTCTCTATTGGTCTAGGTAGAAAAGTGTAGTCTTTGCGCCCCTTCGATTTTGGATTCCTAGAAACAATGCAGCACACTCTGTACCTATTCTCTTTATTCCTTTTATTCCGTCTTTTCTTGTGTAAGTATTTCCCTTCCCCTCCCAATCCATTGTCCTCAAAAGATCGACCATCACTCTCAGAATCAGTCTCATAAGAGCCCTTAAAATGACCCTCAGACTCACCCTCATTAATCACGTTCCCAAACCGGTTATTGAGGGGAATACAAAAAAGAGCTCCCCTCGGGTTGAAGTCCTTCCTCCAGTCTAGTGATCTTCTATCCCACAATGAAATCTGCCCCCCCCCCCTCCTGGCCTACCTGTAACTTATTCTTTTCATTAGACACCCTTCCATTGACCAAGATACTGCCAGCCCTCACAATCATTGCATATGGGCTGGGAGTGTTTCTTGCCTCAGCCCCAGCAGCTCAGCCCTCTACTTCTGCATCTCCTGCTACCTATCCCGGAGCTTGAGTGTGATCATCAAGTTAGACTCGAGTACCTTCAGCCGCTTCACTGGCCCTAGCGCCCCCCTCCCTAGTCTTATTGCAGCGGGGGGGGGGGGGGGGTGGAGTATCCAAGTCACCTCTTCTCCTCGTGAAGACTGTCGTGACACTTGGACAAGGAGGTACCTTGTCCGGTTTGTGCACCCCAGCTTCCCATGAGTAATTAACCATCTCTGGATTACCCTCGTGCATATCTTCTTTCTCATCCCTACCATCGAAATCCCACACCCTTTGGTTCTCAACAGCATCAGTGAACACCACATTCCCCTCAGTTTTCCCAATCACCACTTGGTGAACCTGATGCCCGTGGCAACAGACAGAGACCGAATGCCCTATTTTGTGGTATCCCAGGAAAAAACCAGGCCATGATTCAAAGACATCCCTTTGCCTCCAGAAAAAATCCTCACCAACCGAAATCCACAACCACTCTATGGGGGGATTTGAAACGTTAGCCTTGACGCATACCCGAGGAGATATCGGATGGCATACCATCGTCGTCCGACTATAAGAACACAGAAATACGCATACCATATTTCTTAACATCCTAATAATTTAGGGGTTCTCGAAAAGAAGAGGTAAATCCAGGAAGCATACCCAAACAGTAGCTGAGGTCGCATCACGATTCATTATGAGTTCAGTAGACCAGTGGATAAATGAGAAAAAAAATCCATTGATTGCACGAGGGGCTCGGGACGAGGAAACCATCAAGTCGACCTCTGAGGAGAAGCAAACCATCAGGTGTCGCCGATCGAAGAGACCCACCGCTGCGCGCTCCTGGAGATACCAATAATAAAAAACGATCCTATCAAAATAATCGACAGAGGGACGACAGCCCCTGAATCAGACCAAAAGCATCAACCGGTGAAGTTTTGAGGCCTCATTGAACTCCTTCGTGCAAATCACGAGCTGGGGTGAGCCGTTGAGAAGGTCAGGGAACTTCGGGCAAAGAGAAACGGAAGGAAAGGGCATAAAGAAGTCTGGGTTCACGAAAGGGGAGAATGGCTGAGCCGATAAAGATGGAGGAACAACTTTCCCCCTCCTCCTTCAGGGGAGGAGGGGGCCGGAGCTGCGGAAATCACTACTATGGCATTGCCGACAGAGCTCCGCTAGGGCATCAGGCTTAGCACCAGTTCATCCCATGGTGATGAAATAGTTTTAATGGAGAACCCATTTAAAAAAAACACTGGAACTTTTATAAATTTAATAAGTCAAAATAAATTTCATATTTGAATGAAAAATAAATGGTTTATGACAAGATAAATTTTTTGTATTTTTCTGGAAAGATTAATTTTTTAAAGAAAAATTTAAAATACATAATTTTAATTCAAAACATTTTTTTCATCGAATTTATTTATAAAGATAAAATGTATTTTTAATTAGTATAAATGACTAATTAGATAATATTTATATCAATAAATACTATTTAGTTCATTGTAACCATTTTTAGATACAAATTGGATATAAAAACATTGAAAATATGTGATCATTTTTACTTTAAAAATGTGTAGTGTCATCCCATCAATAGGATAAATTTAAAATTAATTTCTTCCAATTCTATGATTTTTTATTATAAATATTTATTCCATATATGGAATAATAATAATATATATTTTATAATTGGTTCAACATAGTTTTTGACCAAAAATATTAGTGAATGTAATTAAAATTAATTACATCCATTAAGGTAAAATTAAGCTAAGAAATTACTAACCCTCAAATTTATGAAACAAAACAACCTAGATGCCTTCCAAAAAGACATTATATTTCCTATTTAAAAAATATACTCCCTTGAATAGATTTTGATTAAATATTTGATCCACTAGACATCTGAAAAAGAAATATGGAATTCCATTCTAAATATATTACAAGAGTGCTACTCCTCTGACACTATAAAAAGGCATCCTCTCCTCCAACATCTTCAAACCTCTCAAGGAACATTGGTTAAACCCTGATATTACAAAACATATCCTAATTTTCCATCCCATACATTATCAATCCTCAGTCATTTCGTAAATACTTCCAAGGAATCCATTTGTTGTAACCATCTATAGTAACCTTATTAAGAGTCAACACCATCCCTCAATCTTCTTTCTTTTATTTTCTTTCTCCATGACCTCGATTCGTCTTATTCCATGAATATAAAAAAATATCCTAAATATAAATATAATTTTTCATTATAATATTTATACCTACACTTATACACACATATATGTAATGGGAAACTAACATACGTTTTATGTGTACAATGAAATACTGCATCACTACATTTTGATTACTCATTTCTAATTACCGCCTCTCATTGTGGAAATTATGATGGAAACATTTTTATATGTTATAAAATAAATTTATTATCTCATTGTGATTATTTAATAATTTTACCAAACATATCATTACACATTCCATTTGGTTTAAATATGATAATTTCGTTTCATAATGCTTGGACTACCGCCCCCTAAAAGCGATGTGATTCCTTCACACTACATAGAATATATTAACGATGGGTTTAGTGAAATTATATGATATATATGACATAATAATTATAATATTATAATTATATATATACATATGTTTCATTTACATTATTTAAATATAAAAATTAAACGGTAACAAATTTAATGTGTACATATGGCATACCGTCTCCATGAACATTTATTCCATTTAATACTTCTATATTTATAGATTATTATAATAAAAATATACTGAATATAAATGATACTTATACCATGGGTTACATTATAATAATCATGATATATGTATAAGGACCAAATATATAATAAATTAAGACACATGCGAAAAACGAAGAGAATATTTTCTGAATCCTAACCTTAACATGTAATTATTAACAAGTGGGTAATATAAAGAAACAACAAAACAATGTATGGTATTAAGTATAAAAATATTTTTATCTAATATATTTATAAAAAATTTTATTTATTATACAATAGTTTCTAATGAGTTGGACTAGTGTCAAGACACAAGGTAATGGAATTTCATCATAGTTTTTATTTATATAAGATACATGTTTGATTCAACTCGAATTCATTTGGTGTGGTGTGTATACATCCAATTTATATATTTTATAATTATTATAAATATAATTATTGGTATTTACATATCCATTTTATGATCTTTTTTTAATGGAATTTAGGTTTCAAATGTTACCAAACCAATAATGTAATTTTGTTTCAATTTTCTATCATTGAGACAAATGCCATGTTATGCACCAATATATTTCTATGAGATTTATACAAATCCTATTAAATTTTATATCAAGAATCACCTTATTTTAATGAATTTATAAGAGTTATGTAATTCAATTTTCTTACTTTAGGAGTATAGTTCAGTGTTACGAAGTAGTGATCGTTTATTGGAACAATCTCATCTCCTTTCGTGATTGTATATGTTGAATGTTCCATTGTTGAGATACTATATTCCATATATTAGGGAAAATATTGGAAAATATTATATTCTATTTATATTTGAATTATTCATGGATTGGTTCCATTTTTTACTCTTTGATACATATGAGAATTAATAATATATTTTTTAATATTGTTCGACATTATCCTATCATCGCAAAAAATATATTTTCCATCAAAAATATATTTTCTAAAAAGTTTTTAAGAGAATATTCTATTATTCTAATACAATAATTATATTTTTTATATTTTTTATTTTACCAATTTTTTTCAATGAATTTTAATTATTCAATCTGAACTACTTATTTTTTTCTTTTTACCATGAAAAAGAACTGTTCTTCTTACCCAATACTATATGCTCGAATATACCTACCATTATTTCATTGAATATTCCATTGCATGTATGAAAGGTTAATTTTTAATAATTTTCATTAATGAATAATTTAAAAAAATATTGTTATCAATGTTTTCTAGCTTTCTCTAAATGTTTTCAATGATTTTTTTTCAAAATGTTATCAATATTATTTTATAAGAAATTAAGAGAAAAATTTTCAAAATGTTTTCAGGATTATTTTTATATTTTTTCAAGGGAAATGGTTTTAAAATTATTTTAAAGCCGTATTTATAGGTTTGAAATTTATTTCCAAAGAATTTATTTTTCAAAACACATTTATACCCTTTTCATATGTTTTAATGGAATGTGGTTTTGAAAATATATTCATGATCTTTTTATGTGTTTTCAAAGAAAAATTATTCCAAATGGTTTTACAATATTAATTTTTAAGATTACCAGTTTATTTTCACAAAAATTTGTTTCAAATTGTTTTATGTTTTAAATATCCTTTTTAAAAGAATATAGTATATTTTCCTCAAAAAATAATTTAAAAATATCTTTCAAAGTTATTTTCAATGTAAGATGATATTTTTTTGATGTTACACATTCCTTTATAAGAAACAATCCAAAGGTTCCATTCATATTTTTTCTCTAATACTATATGTTTTGATAGAATTATTCTTATGAAATCCATTTCCCATCCACAAGGTATATTCTTTTTAAACGTACTTCTTTTTACATGTTATAATTTTAATATAATGATTTGGATCCTGTATATTTTTTATAGGTAATTATATTATTAGGTAATTATGATACCAATTTCATTTACTGGGTTATGATACAATTTTATATGATTTTGTGGAACATTTATGTGTTATTTCATTATGAGTTTGGTTGGAGCTATATCTCTCTCCAATTAAATAGGTAAATATATATAACTCACGAGATAGACATGGATGGGATGTCAAATGAACTCGGTGCAGTATTATAGGGTTGGAAAGAGGTGTGAACTCATTTAATTCATATAGGGATGAAAGAGGGACTGAACCATATTCAATAATGGAAAGGGTCCACTAATGTTGTCTTCACAAAAATTCATTGATTAATATGGAAATCATGATATATTCTTATGTGTATTCCATAATTCCAATTATTATTCATATGTTATGATTTATTGTTGAATTTCCCTTATTTCCTTATAATAAATGTCTTATGAAATTCCAATCACATTGACATGATTCATTTGTATAATAATTTATAGATAGGGTACGATTTTATATATTCCTGATCATGTTCTCATACCCCTCTTCTCTTGTTTATTCTTAGTTGTCTACCTTATTTACCATTACTGAGCATATGATCTCACCCTATTTTTGTTTCCTTCCATAGGGTTTGGAGACATATTTTATGTATGATATTTTTTATATTGGTGCTAATATTATAGAACCTACTGTATGATAATTTATCTCACACATGTACTAGGGTATATTATTCCATGTTTCCAAAGGCTTCAAACTAATAAAGCCTTTGGGAATTTTTTTCTGTAAGTATTACATATTCATGAAAAAGTGATTTAATGTTAATGTATGGAAAGAGAGGGTAAATATAATTACTTAACCTACATGATATATTATTATTCATTTACATATAACACACGAAATCAATTATCTCTATTATATCATTCTAAATTGATCATGTAGAGCTTCAAAATATAAGGGTACAGTTAGAGGACTTGATGAAGATGATCTTTGTGAGACCTGGGGTTTCCCTTTGGGTAACGCCAGGGTTATTCTCTAATAATTGATGTTTTTTATTTTGGTTAAATGTGGACTAATGATTATTGAACCAAGATAATATAAATAATTTTTATCCACTACCAAGGATTAATGACTGATTCTATTATATGATAGAGGAACAATGGTTCCCAAATATTTACAATAGATCTGGCTATAACTAGCCCTGAGTATGAGACGATGATATATGAAAGAATAAATTTATATTTCTTAATGTCACTATAAGTAATTTTAGATTAATTTTATCATGAAAATCATACTAGAAGTGTTCATGAGACTTTTAAACCATGTCCTTCATTTTTTCTTAGATTGATTTTTGGTGGTCTTCATGGATGATATCATAATGTTGTCAATGTTTGAGGAGGATGAAGTGAGACACCTGACAATGGTCCATGCGACACTATGAGACCACCAAATCAATGGGATATTTTGAAAGTGCCAATTTATTATTCGAGAGGACCACCTCTTAGGACACGTCATCTCTGAGGTAGGAGTTCTACTGGACCCAGTGAATGTTGAGGTTTTAATTTCTTTCTATATAGAAAAGAGAGTTTCTAAGATGAAGAGTTATCATGGGGTATATGTGTAATATTAGTGGTTTGTACCCAATTTCACAATAGATGAAACATACTTGATTTAATTTACGTAAAAGGGGAATCCATAGGTTTGTATTAAATTGAATTCATAATGATTTTAGAAGAGGATTTAGAGGTTGATGATTTTTCCCTTCTTTATATTTTTAGGCGAGTGTGTTGAGTATGTAGTGTCTGTGATGCATGATGGATGGGGTTTTGTTGTGTTTTTATTTTGAGGTGGGAGGTGATTGCCTTTTTTCATGACTATAGAGACCACATGAGAGGAAATATGAGACCCATCATCTTGATTTTGTAGTGGTAGACTTCACAATGATGTTGTGGTGGCACCTCTTGATGGGAGAGAAGTTTAAAGTCTAATCTAACAACAAGAGTCTTGTGTTTATATTCCCAATGAAGGATCATATCATTTTTCATTGGTGGTTTATATAGTTACTTTAGGGTAATGAATTCATGGTTTTCTATACTCATTGGAAGGGGAATGTGGAGGATGATTCTCTTAAAATGACATAATGTTCTCAGTTATTGGCATAGGTGATGGAGTAGTTCAATTCAATGTAGTTGTCCATAATGGAATGGGATGATTCTCAATATATATATATTATATTATATTAAGGTTACCATTCTAATTTTTTATTATTTCAGGGATGTTAATCATGGGTTTATCAACTATAAATCTTCATATACCTAGATATCCACTAAAGGTTCCCCTAATAGATATTATGAAGTGGGGGGGGGGGGGGGGGTTAGTGAAATATTATTCATAGGATGAATGATGGTATAATTGGAGTTTCTAGAGGCGTTTATTTGGGAATTTCATACATCCCATTTAGTAGTGTATCTATGGGTGGAAAATATTTACCAAGATCGTAGAAGTTAGTTTTCATGTCTAGGAATAATGATTTGTGTTGTAGAGTCTGCCTCTCGATGCCTTACATTTCACCAAGTGAAGGATGAGCCCCATGATATAATGGGTTTTAGTCAAACCCTAGAGGTTACATAGATAAATTTGGATGGTTTATATATGGAAATCAGGATGCGACTTCAACATACATTCAAGGGACATGATTCCATTTGGCTGATCGTAGACCAACTCACCATTACAACCCATTTTCTATCACTTGAAGAGTGAAGATAAGTATGGAAACTGATGTTCTTATACCTATAGGATAAATTATAGATCCATTGAATTACCCTTTTTATTGTCCCATTCCATGATGCTAAATTCACGTCTTGAATAATTAGATAACTGTAGAACACATTTTTGATTTAGTTGTGTTTGATCATGACATTTCACTCTTGTACTAATAGCTATACTGATATGACCATTATGGACATAGAAGAAAATAGTCATGATTTCATTGGGATTTTGCCCATATATGGAATAATTATAAATCCTTGGTTGAGTTTTAATAAATAACATCTACCATATCACCATTGTTATGGAACCATTTGAGAGAACATATCGGTGACCCTTAAGGTCACCACATTGTTGGACTGATCATGACCAGTCATCACTAATGGGAATAGAGATGTGGTGAACTACAATAGGGATGGTTTAGATCATACATGAGAAGATTTTGACTGTATATAGATATCATAATTATTATAAGGACCAATGACAATGACCTATGAAATTCTAGGATGGATAGCTTGTGTTTCTGAGGGTGTCATTTTGATATGGATTACATAGATTTGGCCAAGGTGGCAAGATATATCCGAGTATCATTGGATTTTTTAAGATACATTGTAGAGATGGTTAAGTGGCTTGCTACTTAGATATTGAATCCCAATTTGACTAGGTACATGACATATTCCACGAGTCAGAGATGAGGAGATACGTGCACAACCTGTCACATGTTATCGACAAGGTCAAGATGGACACTCAAGATGGGGATACTAATTCTAAGTACCTAGTAGAGGTCAAGGATCTATAAAATAGAGCCCTTAATCATTTATCAATTCATCTACTTGGTTCATCGTGGTAGGATGAGAATCATTAGGAGAGTTACTCGGAGTGGGAGACCTAGATGAGATCCCAATACCCTCATCTATTATAGTAGATATTTATCCAATCAGAGAAACAATCAATATGGTGGGAAGAATTTAACAATTCTGATTGTCCATGAAATGTTTTTATATTCTAGATGGATAATACTCTGAGTCAGGCACTGATATAGTGTGAGATTCTGAGGCCCAGTGAGCCAAGAATAAATGTTCAAAATATATTTAATATATTAAACAACACATGCATGTTTTTTTTCTAAAAATGTTTAATAAATAATGAAAAAGGACATGGGTAAACAATCTGAGAGCACTATTGAGTTCATACCATTTGTTTTACTCATGGTGAAACATAACTTTTTTATCATTGTGTGTTAGGGAAATTTTTTTCATGGGATTGAATGCATAATCTAAATAAAATTATTTTTTTATATAGAGAATGAGATCATATATAAATATATTATTATGGATATTTAATAATACTTAAATATATTCCTTGGAGACATAGATGACTGTTGGAGAGTACTCATAGATGAAAACACCAGATCAATTCATAATTAATGATATTTACACCATTGGAGTATGTGGATCAGACCAATGATGGAAATTCACGACCATTTTACATCATCAATTGATCTAAATTCAATGTAGAATGTTTATTTGTGATTTCTATCATGTTATATAATCTTTTTCAAATACAGATCAATTCCATGAACATGAATTGATTAGTGAATTTGTGATAGATTTAAATTAATGGAATTATTTTATTTTTAGTTGTTTACCTTTCCCAGTTTGAATATTAATTATATGATAATAGATTGAGTTAGAATGAACATTGGATGAGGTTATATCTTCACATTTAATGATTTATGGATTTCTACTGAGGTTCACCACACATTCATCACAAGAAATTTAATTGGACCATTGTTAGACTAATACTTAGTATTTTATCATTTAATGACCATTATTTGGTTCAAGTGTGGTTCAAGATCATGGGTAAAATAGTAGTGTCGAGATGATAGAGTATGGACCAGGGTAGATCAGAACAGGTTGAATGATCCCATTCATACCATTTTTCATGTTTGATAGGGACAAATAGATTTACGGTGGTGTTTCATGAGATGATCCAAACCTAGATCTCGATGAACTATGACATAAAGGGTTAGATGAACCTCAATCAGTTAGTCCCTGTTATTACTCATGCCAAACGTAGCATTAGAGGTGACATGGAGATGATATTTAGATTCAAGATAATTAAATGTTACAGGATGTTTAACAAAGTGTTACACGTATTGTGAAACACTATGTAGGGATCTAGGGTTTTTGTGAAGAGTTAAATATTAGACATCGTCTGACCCTTCACATGTTTTGTTCCACAAGATCAATGAATTTTCATGTATCTAATAGGATATATATCCATAGTTAGTCCAAGTACATGAACATGGAAGAGTAAATGTTTATGTCTACATAATCACAACCATATGTACATATCTGGTACACGGGCCTGACCAGCGATACAAGGGCATGTGTAGATGGAATAGGTTAGGATATGTGTGATATATACAAGTCTTCCAAAATTTCTAATTGTTGTGTATATGGAAATTTACATACCATGTGAAACAGATATATACATGGAGAATAAAGGTTGGCTCAACATGTAGTGTACCCCTAGTACATGTCGTTTACCCCATATGTGGGTGTTTACAAACTTTCATTTCATTAGTATGGACTAGTATCGATAGATTTAGTTACCTTAGTCCATTACCTTTATTATACAGTGTGTAATTAATTCCACATCTCAGTATTGTGATCCTCTCTAGAGGAAAATTCTTATGTAGTGCTCTTAGTGTCCGACTATAGGACTACAGTGTGATCCTTTATCATTTTTATACCCTAAGTGGGGTTTGGAGAATCAACATTACCTCCTTGAGTAGGGAATAAATCCTTTATTCAGTAGTCCATATTGGTATTTTCCACATTATCATTGGCATATGATCCCCTACATAGTGGGTGAATCCAAATTGGGTTTTTGATGTCCTCTAGTAATCCTATGCGTGACCCATATCTATTATTTGTGTTCTTTTAACTCCAATGTGATTTTATAGCCAGAGACAAGCATTTTTTAACTATTGGATGACATTCCCCACTGATGGTATGGTTTTTAATGGGATTCTCCCAGAATAAGAATAATTTTTTGTAGGATCTTGTTGTTGAAAATTTCATTGTGAATTCCAAGAGGCGTGGTTGCCTTCTTGAGTATATTTGGGGTTTTCTTCTTTTGAATTGATTTCTATATAATTTTAATGATCATAAGAGTATTGATAATTTGTTTTATACTTTTCATTGTTTCCTACATGATATTGTAATAATCACCCCAACATGGGCACTGCCCACACATGTTGGGTCTTATCTAGATAGTGTCCCATTTAATAATGTTTATGGAGTAAATAGAGCTGGTGGATGCTAGATAGATCTTTATAGAAAAAGGTGATTTATGGAATCTTTCATTTTTTAGTTGTCCTATCCCTTGGAGTAGGTTATACTATACACATATTTTGGCCAGTCTTTGTAATTTTCCTTCTTCTTTATTTTAATACATTGTTGTCATACTATTATTTTGGGATGATATGTGTATACAATCATTGGTTTCATATGTTTTGTAGTTTATCTCTGTATGGGATTGATGATGTGTTTTTATGTAAAATTACATTAGGATAATTTCTCCCATATGTGGGATTTGCCTACTTGGTGTCAGTCTCCAGCCCTTGCCTAATTGAAGATGGGTATGGTGTAGTCATGGTTCGGACCCTCGTAGGTCGGGTTATGAATATTTTAAAATCATATCTTATGATAAGGATAACTAACTTGTAAATCAATAAATATTGAATAGGCCAGATTAGTGAATTATGTTGACATCATATTTCATTACATGTTTGATAATAACATATAATAAATTACCAAATTCATTAGATGGATAAATTATTCAGTGTCGGCCCATCTGAATATTAAAAGAAACCATTTGGAGTTTGGTTTCACATTCTTTTACATGTCATATATTATGATATAATAGTTTATCAAATAATTTGACGTGATATATAATTCCCAATCAGCATTATTAAAATAGAAAACATACATACATATTTTACATAAACCAATGTGAATTTATAATTCCATAATACTATAATTACCCCTTGAAAATGGTAATGTATTTTTATAGACATAAAAAATACATCAATATAATCCCATAAAGGATTTAGTTTGGTTAATTTCATAACATAATATCATAATAATAATTTAAGGATTTTGAAATTGATGAAAAAACAAATTGTAAGAGTATTATAAAATATCATTCAAAAAACTAGATACATATTACAATTTTAATAAATTCTGTTTTAAAAGGAAATAATTTAGAAAATAGTGAGAGTTATAATTAATTTGTATGAACATGAAATCATAAAAAGAATGAATTGATAAGAATAAATAATATTTCAATAGGGGATTTTATTTTGTGGGAAATATTATGTATAAGATTCATATTTATATTTTTTAATTATAATATAATTAAATATAAGATAAAACATGAATAATATTTTTTAAAAGTGAATCATATGAAACATTTGTAATGAAAGTGAAAGTCAGTAGAGAATTAAAATAATAAATAATATAAATTTATTAAAATACATTTGCAGAATAATATAAGGAATATTGACTAGAATAGAAATATTATCCACCAAAAATTTAGTATATGGATACTACCATTTATAAGAAAACTTTCAGTAATGTTATTGAAAAAATAGATTATTAATTATAAAGATATTTTTAAACCATTTAAATATCAAGATAAGAATAATATAAATGAAATTTTAGATAGATAGATAAAAAAATTCCCTTAAAATAAATTTAATCAATTGTAATATCTTATAAAAAAGTAAAATTTAAAATGCACCATTTTGGATTTGTTATCATTTGAATCAAAAGAATGAAAAATATTAAACAAAAAATCTAACATTAAATACTATGAATAATAAAATTAATATTAAAAATATTAAAAATAAATATTATATAAACCATAAAAATTAATATATTTTTATAATATAAAGGATTTCCCTAATATGGGAATTTTTAATGAAAAACATTTAACTCATCTTTTTTAGTGGTCATAAACACTGAATCATATTTTTTATATTTTTTTTAATTTTTATTAATCTTTATTAGATCGTAATTTATTTTTATTATACGCTATTTCATTCACATATAATTTATTATTACAAATATATAAATATTTCTTCATGGAAAGTGTCACATGTGTTATATGGTAGCTTTAGAATAGTAGTTTTGGTCCACTCCCCATGAACAAGTGATCAACAGATCTAGAAGTTTAAATGTGGTTTAATATGTTATTTTATATATCTGTGAAGAATGAATATATGTAATGGATTTTATGCAGATCGTTCGGATTGAAATTTTTAAAAATATATTTTTAATGATTAGTTGATTTATAAGAGAGATGAATTGTTTGGTAAATTTATATTAATATATTACCACTAAATATTTATAAAAATATATGACATAAATAATTATTATTTCAAATTATCAATATATAATTTTTCAAATGAAATTATTTTTTAATATTTTTCACATCATTCATGTGGATGATTAAAACGACCAAAACATAAAATAATTATTACAAAAATAATATAATAACACATTATATAATACTAATAATATCACTTTTATAGAATATTAATATTTTCAAAATCAAATTATTAAAATGATAAATCATAATTTATAATTGGTTTAGGAATAACATTATATCGAATTATTAGGTAGAGGATAAAAAATTTGTTGAAATCATAAAAATTATATTAGCAATGCTATTGGAAATTATAGATTGATACATTGAATTATCCCTAGAAGAAACAAAAAATGGTATATTATTTTTAGGGTGGAACTTAATTTCTGATTGTACATGAAAACAAATACTGATGTCAATTAATGTGGTAGATTAGTGGTCATTTTATTGGGGATCATTCATTTAATTTTCAAAAATACACCTTCCATCATGAATAAGAAATATTAACTAAAATGAAAAGTGGATACAAAGTTGTGAACAAATTTATATTGTATAAGGGTATTCGTAGAATAACCTCATGAAATAACATTGACATTATTTTAATGAAATATGTTATATTTTCTATTATTTATGTCCTTTAATTACATTTGACCTTATGTGTAGTGAATTGATTTTTAACTAAAAAAAATTATGTATAGAAATGAAATTGGAAATATTTCCTAAAATAATAATTTGAATTATGAAATTGAAATCCATTTTATTGGATTCAATTTATAAAATTGATGCAAAAAAATAATATAAGAACACATTAACACATTATTTTTATCAAAACTTCATTACCATGTATAAAAAATAATTTATTCCTATTCTACATCAATTGATAATAATTTTATAATGAATTTTTTGTTTATATATATATATAATTAATTTTATGGATATAATTTTTTAATTAAACTTTTATTAATTTGATAAAAATTCAAAGTTATATAAATGTGGAAATATATGAAAAATTGGGGTTTTGTCATTAAATGATCTTAATGTCATCTCATTAATTTTTTGACAAGCTAACCATTAAATTTTATTGAATAATTGGTGTTATATTATTTATATAATTTTTATAAAGACATAAAATATATTATTAAAATAATAATAATCAGTAAAATTAAAAAAAACATTTTCATTATAATATTGTGTTTTAATTAAGTCTTATCGTTTTATCTAACTGAATAATTATTTGTCATCATTAATTTATTATATTTTTAAATTTATTCTAATAATGTAATAATATTAATATAACTATATGATATATGTATATATCATGACCCAATGTCCAATTGGCATAATAACAATGAACACATGTACATCGATCAAATATATAATGGTAATATGAAATTAATATATGTAGCAATTAATACATCACAAAACTCATTGATGATATTCATTATCTTGATTCTCAAAGTTTATATTAGATATAAAATGAAATTCATACATACAATAGTTATAATTAAAGGTATGATCCACAAAAACAATATAAGGAAGTTGATTTATAGTTTAATATCATTCCATTTATTGGTTGTTTTTCATCTTTTCATTTTCATAATTATTTCACCAATTACATTATCATAATTCATTAAATTTAATATTTTAGTTTACTATTTTATCACTTTTAAAATACATTGCATGTTTCAGTTGGATGTAGTCTTTCAGACAAGTTACACTAATGGAAATGGGAGTTTTCCCAACCGTTGTTTACCAACGGTTCAAAGAAACCATTGGTATATTCATTCTTTTCCAACGGTTTATATTAACCGTTGGGAAATACCTATTATAAGAGACTTTTCCCAACTGTATTATGAAACCGTTCGGAGAAGTGAGAAAAATTCAGACTTTCCCAACGGTTTCATAAAACCATTGGGAAAATATGGGAAAAACTTATTATTCCCAATGGTTTTATGAAACCGTTGGGAAAGACTGGTTTTCCCCAATGATTTTTATGAACCGTTTGAAAAAAATCCTCGAAATACCCCTATTCTAGCAGCAGCCTCCCCACGATTCAGAAGCGGATCCAGAGCCTTCTGCTCATCTCCAGAAGCTCCTCCAGAAGCGATTCCTCGGCAAAATCTCTTCCCAATCCCCACATCTTCCATCGGATCACCACCCACCAGGTTAGATTCCTATATTTTTTCCACCTGTTATAAAGAATATACTTCTATGAATGATTTCCTAATTCCCAAATTTTAGGGTTTCTGTAAAAATTTATGATTGTTCCACGAATTTTGTAGTCAAATCCCTATATCGGTGTATGTCCAATGAATGTTTTCATTACACATTTACATTTATAAGAGCACGATGTCTCTATATTGTGTTCTAATTTTAAAGATTCATAGTTTTGGTTGTGCGGTGGTTTTGGTTGTGCGGTGGTTTGTGATGTGCAATATTTTTGTTCTGATCTGTGGTTGTTTTGGTGAGATGGTTGGTCGATGTAACATTGAGTCGATGGTTATTGTGAGATGGTGAGTTATTGTGTGGTGGTTTTATTAGTTTCCTAGTTATCTAAGGAATAAATTATGCTGTTATATACAAAAAACAAGATATTAAATAAATGAGATGGAATAGTAATGGATGTGTGGAAAATGGATTTAATTAATTTAACATTAAATGTATGGACACTGTAAGTGTGAATGAAGTGGCTTATAAATGAAAATGAGAAATGCTATGCGTCTTGTGTTGTGGTGGTGTGGTTTATGTGTTTTATGGTAGTAGTGAAGTGTGTGATTATGTAGTTAATGTGAACCCATAGGTTGTGTATTTTTTGCTATCTATAAATCATGTATTTTTATGTTATTTCTAAACATTCCCAACCAGAGTTGGTTAAACTTACCAATAATCAGAGGTTTTGAGTTATGGGTATTTTTTATAATATCTAGGATGGTGGTTATATGGTTGGATAGCTACCATTTCTTCCCTACTCTTCCTTCAAAAGTGATTGACCATGTGTTTTTAGGCAAGATGCGATGTGAATGTCCATGTGTCTTGAGGTGAGATGTACTATGATTTCCCTAGTGTTTTTTGGTGAGGTGTGATGTGATAAGGCAATAATAAGATGTAGCATGTGGTTGGGGTCATGTAGGGTAGGAGGATGGCACAAGGTTGATGTTATTTATGTTCATGATACCCTGCTAATATGGTTATGGGATGAGGCATGTTGTGATGTGATATAACACATTAATTTCATGTTGGTTTGTCATTTTTTCAATAACACATTTGTATGTTTTGTTCACATGTGTAGTTGATATCTGGACTATTTTCTTCCTTTATCTTTTACATAAATGTATTTTCTATTAAAGTTCAATCCTATTGAATTTTTTATGACAAAATGACTTATATAAATTCTTTTTAGATAATGGATAGAAGTTGGATGTATGAAACCGATCGGATCTCAAGCGATTTTCAAAAAAAAATGAGAGCATTATAGATTTTTCATTTCACAATGCTTTAGATAGTGGTTGCATACATTTCCCATGTTCCAATTGTGTTGGTAGACCTTGGTTGAGCTGTGAAGAATTCAGCTAGAACATAACCAAAAATTGTTTTCAAGCAAATTACTTTGTGTGGTATCAAAATGGGGAGAAAATGAAATCTCAAATTGGTGATGATCGAAATGAAAGGACTGTAATGGAGAATTTGTTAGATGATCAGTTTCCGTTTATTCGCTATCATGAAAAAGAAAGGATTTTGACTCAACAAGACATCGATATGAGGACAGCTTATGCATCTAGTGAAAATGTTGATATTGATAGGGTGAAAAAATTGAATGATGCTGCCACGACTCTAGTATATCGACAATGCGATAAAATGAAAAATCTAGAATTTTTAATCCTATTGTTTCATAGGAAAACTAAGTATGGAATTTCTAATATAGAAATCGATTACATTCTTACCCTCTTGAATTATTTACTTCCAGATGATGTAGATATTCCCTCAAACCACTATATAGCATGGAAGTTAGTTAAGGAACTTGTATTTTCAAGAAACAAAATTCATGCTTTCCCAAAAGATTGCAGTTTATTCTGGAAGGAAACCGCTGAACGAAATGATTGTATAAAATGTGGCACATCCTGCTGGAAGACAAAATATGATGGAACACCATCTCGTGTTCCACAAAAAGTAATGTGGCAATTTCCATTGATCCCTAAACATCAGAATCCTTTTATGTCTGATGAAATATCAATAAAAATGAGATGGCATGATACCGAGAGAAAGAATACTAATGATGAGTTGGTTCATCCTGCAAATGGATTTGCATGGTAGAGATTTGATGCTCGACATCCTGATTTTGCAGCTGACGTGCGTAATGTGAGGCTGGGTCATTCATGTGACGATTTTAATCCGTTTGGGCAGATGCTTAATTCACACAACACATGGCTAGTTTTTATACACATTTATAATCTTCCCCCATGGTTGTGTAGGAAAAAACCTTTCACTTTCATTAGTATACTCATATCTGGTTCTTTTGATCCCGTCATTGATATTGATGTATACATGCAACATTTAATAAAACAGTTGAAACTTATTTGGGATGTGGGTGTGCGCACATACGATGCATGTTCGAAAGACATATTTCATATGCGTACTGCACTTATGTGGAAATCAATGATTTTTCGGCTTATGCAATGATGTCTGGATGGAGAACGAAGGGAAAACTGTCATGTCCAGTTTGTATGAAGAATACACGATCTAGAAAAATTAAACATCACTGTAGTTTCAGTTTATGGGACATCGGTGATTCTTGCCAAATGATCATCCATATAGAATGAATGGTCGAAGATTTGATAATACCATAGAGGCACATGATCCACCTCAGCATATGTTTGGAACTGATGTTCTTAATGAATTGAAAGATTTCAGTTTTTCATTCGGGAAGGGTCAAATGAAATCTAGAAAGAGAACGAATGTTTCCAATGAAACCTGTTACAATTGGAGGAAGAAGAGTATCTTTTTTGATTTTCCTTATTGATCAACCAATTTGTTACGTCATTTCTTAGACGTAATTCATATTGAAAATAATATATGAGAAATGTTGCTTTCGGTTTTTCAAAATGTCAAGGGGGAGACAAAAGATGATTTACGATCTCGGCGTGACTTGGTGGATTGGGGCATCAGACTAGAATTGCATCCTGTACGTATCAGTGAAAATAAATTGCAACTTCCATGTGATTCTTATGTAATGACACCTGTGAAAAAAACAATTTCTTGAAGTATTAGAGACTATTAGAGTTCCCGATGGCTATTCAAGCAACATATCTAAACGGGTCAACAGAATAGAGTTGAAGCTAAAATCTTTGAAGACTCATGATTATCACATTCTACTGCATGAGTTTCTTCCAATAGCAATCAGTCATCTTTTGTCCAATAATGTAAGTGTGGTTTTTATTCGGTTGTTCCATTTTTTTGAGATCTTTGTGCTAAAAAGTTGTCCAAGTATTCTTGCAAAAAATGTTGATAGATGCCCCATTAATTTTGTGTGAGTTGGAGAAAATATTTCCTCTATCATTTTTCACATGCATGCTGCATCTGACTATCAATATTCCCACTGAAATACTTCTCGGAGGACCTGTTTCTTTTTGTTGGATGTATCCAACTGAAAGAAATATGTTCATATTAATGTCTTATGCCTGAAACAGAAATCATCCCGAAGGTTCTATCGTGAACGATTACTTGGCTCATTAATGTATGGATTACTACTTGATGTATTTGTCTGATCTTACTACAAGATTGAATAGACCAAATAGAAATGAATAAGAACAGTATGAGAAAATTGAACCCAGTTTTCCATCACTTCCTCAAAGAGGAGGAATTCCTGGATCATATTCGTTTAAGACATTAAGCCATGAAGAGCAGGAGATGGCACATCGCATAGTTTTGTTCAACTATGATTTGTTCGATATTTATATCAAGTAACTAAATTGATTATGTATATCATACATATATATCTGTTAAACTATTAATATTTTTTATCTACAGGGAACATAAAACAATGATAAATAGTAATTATCGTTCTTTATCTTTGAGAAGGAGAGAGACATTGCAAAGCAAAGAGTTTTCTGCTTGGTTAAAATTGAAGGTATAAAAGAATTAATTATTAAAATAATTATATCATTATTTAATTAACTTTAATAGTCATTTATATTGTAGTTATTGATTTTTTATGTGGACTCTGTCTCTGAGGAAATAAGAGCTTTGGCTTTTGGTCCTAATATCGTGGTTCGTGACTGTAAATCAATTGTTATCAATGGGTACAAATTTATTGTCACTAAATGAGCAAAAAACAGGAGAACACAAAATGATGGTGTTATGGTTACTGCCACAATAGATTTTTTATGCCAGTGCATTTGATAGTAGACCGTGATTTGAAAATGTGGGTTATTATATAGTTGTTGAGAAAATAATAATATTGAATTATTACTCTCATGGATGAGTCACAATGATGAAATGTCAATGGATTGATTCGATGAGGAGATGGCACATTTATTGATGATTGTGAATTTCGAGTAATTAATATGACTCTCACTCTTTCTACCGAAGAACCATATGTGTTGGCATCAATGGCTAACCAAGTTTTTAGGTCAAAGACAAACTTCAACCTGAATTTGGTGTCATAGTTGAAGTAATTCCAAGACATATTTTTGATGATGGTGAGGATGGAATTGACACTGTCCCTAGTGCCATTGGAACCAATCCAGTTATTTTTTTGATGACTCAAATAGCTCAATTGTCAGAGTTGATTGTGAACCTGAAGTTGTGGATGAAAATATATAGAATCATTCATCCATGTTCTCAATTATTTTGTTTTACCTCGAGTTGGATTGTTAAAGTTGGTAATATTCATATTGATTTAGTATTGATCACAAATATGTGTTAGCTGACTTGATCGTTATGTGAATTTTCAATGATTTTTGGTTGCAGTTTTATTTGAATTGAATTTTCTAATTTGGAATTGAACTATATTCAAACATAGTCAAACATATTTCTAACTTGGTGAACATTATAACTTGTATGATTTATTAAATCCATTCAATCTCTTCTAAAACAATTGATAGATGACATTACCATTACGTGAATTTTCAATGTTTATTGGTTACAATTTTATTTGAATTGCATTTTCTAATTTGTAATTGAACTGTATTCAAACATAGTCAAACTATATTTCTAACTTGGTGAACATTACAACTTGTATGATTTATTAAATCCATTTAATATCTTCTAAAACAATTGATAGCTTAATTGACCATTATGTGAATTTTCAATGTTTATTGGTTGCAATTTAATTTGAATTGCATTTTTTGGGTTACACATTAGTTTCCTTTTTCTAATTAATTGCATATATGTTTTTAAAAGTAGGAAATGAAGCCAATTGATGATAGACGATGGAAAAAAATGATGGAGAACAATCGTCGAATGACAGAGATGGGCATTCCACCATTAGTGCCTACAGTGAGTACTTTATTTCAAATTGATATATTTAAAGAATATATAATGTCATGTGATTAATTTTTTTGTAAACATTTTTGTAGGATCCACCTATACATCGACAGTTATTCGACGAGGAGCCTAGTACTGGTCCTAGCACTCAGGTCGGTGGAACGAGGAGGGTCCGTACTAGAGGTGGATGAGCAGTTGCACGTACCCAGCTAGAGTCTGCCCCTCCCACTAACTTGTCATCCTTCCCACATTCTGATCCTGGTGTGTCGTTAGTGACACATGGGATATTTAGGCCTCCCATGTTTTCACTACCTTATGCATCTTTTGGCCCATCATTTTCACATCCCATGATGATTCCCACTCCTCAGACAACATCTGGTCAGACAGTTGTCCCTTCTTCTTTTCCTTCTACTTCTATCTCTCCGAGCTTCAATATTACTTTGTCTTCGACTCCTGTTCCACCACAGGGTGTTCCATCAGTTTCTGTGGATCCAGCGGCACTCAGCGATCAGACTGGCAGAAGATTATTTATAGAACCCTAACAAATTTTTATAGAAATATTTATTTTCATTATAACATGTTCTGATAAAATATTTGTTTTTATTTCATGACAGATACATCTACTGATAGGAGGCGTGGGCTGGGGCGTACACGCATGCGTTCGGTGTGGAACCGTCGCACTCAGGTTATGGTGGATTATAATTAAGACGACCAAATGGTTGAGAAAACAAGGTAGCAATGTCGGTGTTTCTTGGCGATGCTTGCCAAATACTCTGACATCATTCCCGTCAACCCGCTATCATGGAGACATTTGCCACATGAGGTCAAGGATAGAGCTTGGGATAAGATATGGGTAAAAAAACCTGTTCTATTTAATGCTATGAATTATTTTTGTATTTATATGAATTAATATATTGATTTCAGCTTCGATTTAATTTTCCCGATGGTGAGGGTGCACGATCGGAACGTCTAAAGGATTTAGGCGAGCTTTGGAGAGCCTACAAGCATGAGTTGTATATGGGTTGGTGTGCTAGAGTTGGCATTGAGTTAGAGGCGGTACCAGTTGTAGATGATTTTACTATAGAGCAGTGTCATCATAAGATTACTCATTGGATGAGTACCCAGTTTAAGTTATTAATAAAATTTGAGGTATTTAAATAATAACTTTCATATTTTTCATTAATACAATCTATTTCATTTTCGAATTTTATTTAGGAATCATCTGGAAAAAATAAAAAAAATCATTGATGCAAAAAAATACCTCCACACACCGGGACGCACTACGATGCCTGATCATGAGAGGAAGCAGGTATAACAATTGTTTATAAGTTTTCTTTACGACATAGAATTTCATTTGTTTCTTCAGTTATTTAATAGTTTGCTAATGTTTTTATATAACTTTAGTTTTCAATGTCATTGTAGAGGAAAATGAAAAATATTGAAGGACGCGTGCCTCGAGCAAAACTATTTTTCTCGAGTAGACGAAAAAAGGATGGAAGTGTTGTTGACGAAGCGACTCAGCAGCAGATTGTATGTTTTAATCTGTTGAATTTATTTTCTAATATCTATTTTGTAACTTAATGATATATTTATATTTGTAACATGCTTCTTTAGAGGCCCTCAATGCCCAAGAACCAGAAAATTTCAGGCCAACAGATCACTTACATCAGGTGTTGGGAGAGGAGCATTCTGGCAGAGTACGCTGCCGACCTAGGATAGCCCCGACGAGTTATTGGCCCTCCTCAGGTATGAGCTGTAGTGCCATCGAGCTGTAGCATGTTAGGGCACATGCAGAACAGGCTGAGAAAAGGGCCACAGAGACGGCAGAACTGTCTGCTAGGGCAAACAGTGCGTTTATGAAATTTATTGATGTTCTACGTCCTACACTTCCATCAGAGGCCAACCCAGCATTAGATGAGTATATATCATCGATACGTTCTATATACGGTGCACCAGGGGGCATTTCTAGTGGTGTTCAGGATGATGTACAGCTTGACGATGATGATGGCGAGGAGTCTGACGCGGAAGAGGAGGGAGAGGAGGAGGGCGAGGCGGGTGGCAAGGGCGAGGAGGAGGGCGAGGACGAGGAAAAGGGCAAGGGAGAGGATGATTATGGGGACGAGGATGAGGGTGCTGATGATGATGATGGTGATGGTGATGGTGATGTGGGACAAGTTTATCCATTACATTTTTGACTGATATTACTGAGATTTGATATTTAATCTATTCTAGTTGTTGGTTTCATCTAGACTCATAGTATAGTATTAGAGTTGAGTTATTTTTATATATTATCTATTTTTATGGATATTGTTGTCTTTTAGTGGTTGTGTGTTTGGGAACCCCCCCTTCTTCCTGGACCCTGGACAACCCCCCACCCTCATCCCTGGACCCCGAACAGCCCCGCCGGACAGCACCCAAGACTTCCCCCCGGACAGCCCCCCCACCCTCTACCCTAGACCCCGGACAACCCCCCAGACAGCGCCCCCCCCCCCCCCCCGGACAGCCCCCACCCTCTTCCATGGACCCTAGACAACCCCCCGAACAGCCCCCAGACAGCCCCCGAACAGCCACCCAGACAGCCCCCACCCTCCTCCTTGGACCCCGGACAACCCCTCGAACACCCCCCGGACAGCCCCCCACACAGCCCCCCCCCCCACCCTCCTCCCTGGACGCCTCACAGCCCTTCAGACAGCCCCACGGACAGCCCGCCAGACAGCCCCCCGGACAGCCCTCCCACCCTCTTCCTTGGACCACTCAAAGTGTCTGTCTTTGGCTTAAAATGGACAAAAATTTAAGTACATAAGGAAAACCAACCAAACACATTATGATTCCATTGAAAATTTAGGAGAATGATCCATGGGTCATATGTGACATGTACGAGTCATCCCCACCTCAATCCATGGCGCGGTGTGGCCGCCACCACTCAAAGTGTCTGTCTTCTGTTTCAAAAGGACGTCATTTGAAGTGAAATACATGAACTGACATACAGAAAACAGACCAAACGCATTAGGATTGTATCGATACTTTATCACAACGATCCATGGGTCATATTTGATGTGTACGGGTCAACCCCGCCTCAATCCGAGGCATGGTGTGGCCGCCACCACTCAGCGTGTCTGTCTTTTGCTAAAAATGGACAAGAATTTAAGTACATACGGAAAACCGAAAAAATGCATTCGGTTTCCATTGAAACATTAGGAGAACGATCCATATGTCATATGTGACGTGTACGAGTCAACCCCGCCTCAATCCGAGCCGTGGTGTGGCCGCCACCACTCAATGTTTATGCCTTCTGTTTCGAAAGGACGTCATTTGAAGTGAAATACATCAACTAGCATACGGAAAACTGACCAAACGCATTTGGATTGTGTCGATACATTAGAAAAACGATCCATGGGTCATATGTGACGTGTAAGAGTCAACTCCGCCTCAATCCGTGGGGCGGTGTGGCCGCCACCACTCAAAGTGTCTGTCTTTTTCATAAGATGGACAACAATTTAAGTACATACAGAAAACTGACCAAACACATTCGAATGCCATTGAGACTATAGGAGAACGATCCATGGGTCATATGTGATGTGTATGAGTCAAACCTGCCTCAATACGAGGCGCGGTGTGTCCGCCACCACTCAAAGTTTCTGTCTTCTGTTTCAAAAGGACGTCATTTGAAGTGAAATACATCAACTGGCATACGTAAAACTGACCAAACACATTCGGATTGTGTCTAAAATTTAGAACAAAGATCCATGGGTCATATGTGATGTGTACGAGTCAACACTGCCTCAATCCGAGGCAAGGTGTGGCCACTACCACTCAAAGTGTCCGTCTTTTTCTTAAAATGGACAACAATTTAAGTACATACGGAAAACCAAACAAACGCATTTGGTTTCCATTGAAACTTTAGGAGAACGATCCATGGGTCATATGTGACTTGTAAGAGTTAACCCGCCTCAATACGAGGGGCGGTGTGGCCGCCCCCACTCAATGTGTATGTCTTCTGTTTCAAAAGGACGTCATTTGAAGTGAAATACATCAACTGGCATACAGAAAACCGACCAAACGCATTCGGATTGTGTCGATACATTAGCACAACGGTCCATGGGTCATATGTGACGTGTATGAGTCAACCTCACCTAAATCTGAGGCGCGGTGTGGCCGCCACCACTCAAAGTGTCTGTCTTTGGCTTAAAATGGACAACAATTTAAGTACATACGGAAAACCAACCAAACACATTCAGATTTTGTCGATACATTTGCAAAATGATCCATGGGTCATATGTGACGTGTACGAGTAAACCCCGCCTCAATACGAGGTGCGGTGTGGCCGCCACCACTCAATGTGTATGTCTTCTGTTTCAAAAGGACGTCATTTGAAGTGAAAAAAATCAACTGGCATACGGAAAACCGACCAAACGCATTCAGATTGTGTCGATACTATAGCACAATGATCCATGGGTCATATGTGATGTGTACGAGTCAAACCTGCCTCAATCCGAGGCACAGTGTGGCCACCACCAATCAAAGTGTCTGTCTTTGGCTTAAAATCAACAAAAATTTAAGTACAAATGGAAAACCGACCAAACGCATTTGGTTTCCATTGAAACATTAGGAGAATGATCCATGGGTCATATGTGACATGTACGAGTCAAACCTGCCTCAATATGTGGTGCGGTGTGGCCACCACCACTCAAAGTATCTGTCTTCTGTTTCAAAAGGACGTCATTTGAAGTGAAATACATCAACTCGCATACAGAAAACCGACCAAACGCATTCAGATTGTGTCGATACTTTAGAACAACGATCCATGGGTCATATGTGACATGTACGAGTCAACCCCACCTCAATATGAGGCGCGGTGTGGCCGCCACCATTCAATGTGTCTGTCTTTTTCTTAAAATGGACAACAATTTAAATACATACGGAAAACCAACCAAACACATTCGGCTTCCATTTAAACATTACGAGAACGGTCCATGGGTCATATGTGATGTGTACGGGTCAACCCCACCTCAATCTGAGGCGTGGTGTGGCCACCACCACTCAATACTTTTGTCTTCTGTTTCAAAAGGACGTCATTTAAATTGAAATACATCAACTGACATACGGAAAACCGACCAAACACATTCGGATTGTGTCGATACTTTAGCACAACGATCCATGGTTCATATGTGATGTGTACGAGACAACCCTTCCTCAATCCGAGGCGCGGTGTGGCTGCACCACTCAATGTGTCTGTCTTTTGCTTAAAATGGACAACAATTTAAGTACATACAGAAAAATGACCAAACACATTAGGTTTCCATTGAAAAATTAGGATAACGATCCATGGGTCATATGTGACGTGAATGAGTCAACCACGCCTCAATCCGAGGCGCGGTGTGGCCGCCACCACTCAAAGTGTCTGTCTTCTGTTTCAAAAGGGTGTCATTTGAAGTGAAATACATCAACTGGCATACGGAAAACTGACCAAATGCATTCGGATTGTGTCAATTCTTTAGCACAACGATCCATGGGTGATATGTGATGTGTACGAGTCAACCCTGCCTCAATCCAAGGCGTGGTGTGCCGCCACCACTCAAAGATTCTGTCTTTTTCTTAAAATGGACAACAATTTAAGTACATATGGAAAACCGACCAAATGCATTTTATTTCCATTGAAACTTTAGGATAACGATCCATGGGTCATATGTGACGTGTACTAGTCAACCCCGCCTCAATCCGAGGTGCGGTGTGGCCTCCACCACTCAAAGTGTCTGTCTTCTGTTTCAAAAGGACGTCATTTGAAGTGAAATACATCAACTGGCATACGGAAAACTGACCAAACATATTCGGATTGTCTCGATACTTTAGAACAACGATCCATGGGTCATATGTGATGTGAACGAGTCAACCCTGCCTTAATCTGAGGCGCGGTGTGGCCGCCAACACTCAAAGTGTTTGCCTTTGGCTTAAAATGGACAACAATTTAAGTACATTCTGAAAACTGATCAAACGCATTCGGTTTCCATTGAAACATCAGGATAACGATCCATGGGTCATATGTGACGTGTATGAGTCATCCCCGCCTCAATCCAAGGCGCGGTGTGGCCGCCACCACTCAAAGTGTCTGTCTTCTCTTTCAAAAGGACGTCATTTGAAGTGAAATACATCAACTGGCATATGGAAAACCGAACAAACGCTTTCGTATTGTGTCGATTCTTTAGCACTACGATCCATGGGTCATATGTGATGTGTACGAGTCAACCCCACCTCAATCTGAGGCGCGGTGTGGCCGCCACCACTCAAAGTGACTAACTTTTTCTTAAAATGTACAACAATTGAAGTACATCCGGAAAACCGACCAAATGCATTTGGTTTCCATTGAAACTTTAGGAGAACGATCCATGGGTCATATGTGACATGTACGAGTCAACCCTGCCTCAATCTGAGGCGCGTTGTGGCCGCCACCATTCAAAGTGTCTGTCTTCTGTTTCAAAAGGACATCATTTGAAGTGAAATACATCAACTGGCATATGGAAAAACTACCAAACGTATTAGGATTGTGTCGATACTTTAGCACAACGATCTATGGGTCATACGCGACATGTATGAGTCAACCCTACCTCAATACGAGGTGTGGTGTGGCTGCCACCACTCAAAGTGTCTGTCTTTTGAATAAAATGGACTACAATTTAAGTATATATGGAAAACCAACCAAATGCATTAGGATTCCATTGAAACGTTAGGATAACATTCCATGGGTCATATGTGACGTGTACGAGTCAACCCCGCCTCAATCTGAGGCGCGGTGTGGCCGCCACCACTCAATGTGTCTATCTTATGTTTCAAAAGGACTTCAATTGAAGTGAAATACATCAACTGGCATATGGAAAACCGACCAAACACATTTGTATTGTGTCGATACATTAGAAAAACGATCCATCGGTCATATGTGACGTGTACGAGTCAACCCTGCCTCAATCCGAGGCGCGGTGTGGCCGCCACCACTCAAAGTGTCTGTCTTTTTCTTAAAATGGACAACAATTTATGTATATACGGAAAACTGACCAAACACATTCGGTTTCCATTGAAACAATAGGAGAACGATCCATGGGTCATATGTGACGTGTACGAGTCAACCCCGCCTCAATCCCAGGTGCGGTGTGGCAGCCACCACTCAAAGTGTCTGTCTTCTGTTTCAAAAGGACGTCATTTGAAGTGAAATACATCAACTGGCATATGGAAAAACGAACAAACGCATTCGGATTGTGTCGATACATTAGCACAACAATCCATGAGTCATATGTGACATGTACGAGTCAAGCTCGCCTCAATCTGAGGTGCGGTGTGGCCACCACCACTCAAAGTGTCTGTCTTTTGCTTAAAATGGACAACAATTTACGTATATACGGAAAACAGACCAAACACATTCGGATTCCATTGAAACATTAGGAGAACAATCCATGGGTCATATGTGACGTGTGTGAGTCAACCCCACCTCAATCCGAGGCACGGTGTGGTCGCCACCACTCGAAGTGTTTGACTTCTGTTTCAAAATGATGTCATTTAAAGTGAAATACATCAACTGGCATACGGAAAACCGAACAAATGCATTCGGATTGTGTCGATACATAAGAAAAACAATCGATGGGTCATATGTGACATGTACGAGTCAACCCCGCCTCAATCCGAGGCGCGGCGTGGCCGCCACCACTCAAAGTGTATGTATTTTGCTTAAAATGGACAACAATTTATGTACATATGGAAAACCGAACAAACGCATTCGGATTGTGTCGATACGTTATCAAAACGATCCATGGGTCATATGTGACATGTTCGAGTCAACCCCGCCTCAATCTGAGGCGTAGTGTGGATAGCACCACTCAAAGTGTCTGTCATTTGTTTCAAAAGTACGTCATTTTAATTGAAAAACATCAACTGGCATACGGATAACCGACCAAACGCATTCAAATTGTGTCGATACATTAGCACAATGATCCATGGGTCATATGTGACGTGTACGAGTCAACCCCGCCTCCATCTGAGATGTGGTGTGGCCGCCACCACTCGAAGTTTATGTCTTCTGTTTCAAAAGGACACCATTTGAAGTGAAAAACATCAACTGACATACGGAAAACCGACCAAACACATTCGGATTGTGTAGATACTTTAGCACAACAATCCATGGGTTATATGTGATCTGTACGAGTCAACCCCACCTCAATCTGAGGCATGGTGTGGCCACCACTACTCAAAGTGTTTGTCTTTTTCTTAAAATGGACAACAGTTTAAGTACATATAGAAAAACGACCAAACGCATTCGGTTTCCATTGAAACCTTATGAGAACGATCCATTGGTCATATGTGACGTGTACAAGTCAACATCACCTCAATCCGAGGCGTGGTGTGGCCGGCACCACTCAAAGTTTCTTCCTTTTGTTTCAAAACTACTTCACATTAATTTAAAAACATCAATTGACATACGGAAAACCTACCAAACGCATTCGGATTGTGTCGATACATTAGCACAATGATCCATGGGTAATATGTGATGTCTACAAGTCAACCCTACAGCAATCCGAGGCGCAGTGTGGCCGGTTTCTCTCCAGGTGTATGTATTATGTTTAAAATGGACATTATTTCATGTAAACATATATGGTATACAAAAAACCAATCAAATTATGAATTGACTTCCGGATTCCACATATAACTGTCATCTAAATTATAATTATGTTATAAATTCTAATTTAATTATGGATGTGTATAGTTCCACCATTATATGTTAAATGTGTATGAATTTGTTCTCTATATGTAATTATTAGTTGATTATTGCAGGTACAATAATTGTATATGTCTGTGTTAGTTTATTGCAGGTACAATAATTGGATTGAAAAAGAGAGGGAACCACACAATGAGACCTGGTGGGAAAATTGGATATCTGCTGGGAAATTGCAGAGCTGCTGTGCTTGGAAATTGCAGAGCTGTTGGGCAATTTTCCCAGTAGAGGCTATGCCAACGGTTTTGAACCGTTGTCATAGAATTTGTATGCCTTGTTTTACCAACGGTTCTCAACCGTTGGGAAAGAGAATATATTGGGTTTTTCACAACAGTTCATAGAACCGTTGGAAAAAACATGATAAATTTGTGAACTATTTCCCAACGGTTCTTGAAAACCATTGGGATAGGGTAATTTTTCAGCACCCTATCCCAACGGTTCACTATAAACCCTTTGGGAACAACTTTTCTGAATGTCTTACTTCCCTACGGGTTGCTGAACCGTTGGTAAAACATATACCAACGGTTCTGCAGCCTTTCCCAATGGTTCTAAACCGTTGGGAAATCCTGTATTTCCAGTAGTGTTATTCAACAAATTAATAAAAAATTGAGAGATTACACATTATATTTTTGTTAAAATACAATTTTCATCAAAATATTATAAAAAATTACAAGGGATTGTAATGGCCCGGACCCTCATCGTCCATTAATTTCCCAAATTCTGGTGCATGGGGTGTGATGGGGACCATTAGTGACTCATTAAAGAGTTTTCCATTTTTTAGGATTGAACGAAAGGTGGCCCCCATGTGCGTCGGTGACACCAATAAGCATCAGTGGCACCGATGGTTATCAGTGGCACTGATGGGTCGTTCGTAGAATCAATTATCATTGGTGCCAGAGCAATGGTGCCATGGTGACAGTTCGAGGGCGACGATGCTAGGGTGACAATGCCAGGGAGATGGCGCCAGGGTGATGGTGCTAGGGTGTCGGTCCCGAGGAGACAGTGACTCGCCTATCGGTGATTCCTTCAATGTTTTTCCTAGACATTCCAGTTTCTTCTCAGTAATGTATATATTGACATAAAAGTGTTTTAACACCCCTATAAAAAACATTTAAATACAATAAATGATGATTTAAACCCCCCATAGTTGGGGGAACCCATGAGTTACCAAAACGTGTGGCCTTTTCCCTCAATGTCACGCCTTTGAAATGTTTTACACTTTCTCCCATATTACACATTTTTCACCATTTAAAGTAAATCTATTAACTCACTACCATTATCTCTACCATCTCGGAGGAGAATAATTAATTCTCAATTAATCCATACGTGCAAAACATCTGAAACACATGGTCGATCCACGATACAACTTTTATGTAATTCAAAATCATCTCCCTGATTTCAGGATATGTCCATTTATTAAACTGGGATCCTCTATTTATAATTACATTTCATTCTCTAAAATATAAAGTAGAGACTTGCTATGGAGATGGATCGTGCGCCCATGCTGGATCCCTTCCCACTAAGCTTTGAATCACTCGAGTTTTCCTTTCCTTCAAGTAGTGCACCCTCAGTTCTAGATGTGAGGATAAAAACATTGATCATTAATCATACAGGTAGGTTTACCCTTCGCATCTCAATACTGTGAATCATGCAGGGCAGCTATGATAATGCTTCCCTCATGATGTTTATAAAACCAAACCATAACTAAGAGAATAAATAGACTCTAAAGAATGAAGGTGTGTGTCTAATAATAATGTTTATATGTTTCTTGTATCTTCATTTTTATGTTGTGAATTGCATGGGCTTGTTCCCACTAAAAATAGTGTTCATTGGTGGTCCTATCTTGCGCACTAATGAAACTCTATTTTTATAGATAATCATGTGATTTAATGTATGTAAGATGTAAACTGGTTAATCAAGTAATTTTGGTCAATAAAATGGATGAAGAATTAATAAAAATACTTTTCTGATTACCCAAGATAACCAAATGGAATGAATGAAATCAATAAATGAAGTGCATAAAATCTAAAAATTCCTTTAGTATGTTATGTTAATACATATGGTTGTTCTGTATGAAGCTTGTTGGTTGATATGGATGGGGATGTGATTTCTTATTGTTAAATTGTTGGTTGTTTATTTGAGGTTGTATGGGGCCATGTTTTGAGGATTTTTTTGGTTCCAGTATTTTGTGGGATCTTAAAGATCCCATTTGTTGTGGTGACATTACAAGAGAAATGAGTGTGAATGAATAATTTTCTTCTAGGATGTTTTTATTTAGTTGTTTTGTTGGATTTTTGTTGTACCTGTTAGTTTCCTGTTAGTGAAGGAATATTTAAATGGAATCAATTGATCATGATAACTAGAATGAGTAAAATTGGGGACATGTTTTCTAGAAATGGGTTGTGATCTGGTTGCAGTTGGTATGTATCCATGCATGTAGGGATAATAATAAAGATGGTTGTGCTTTAGAAACCTTAGTGTGGGATGAGTGTTTTATTAACTATATATAAAATGTTTACTTATTTTATTTCTTATTCACATCCCACCCATGTTATAAACATCGTGTCGAACACCCCATTAATGGGGGGAGAGTGTTTTCCCCAACATTTGTATGAGTGGATGGTTATTAACTCCTTTATGCTCCCTCTCCCAAGTAGGCCAAGACAATCCGGGAAGGCTATGAAGGACTATTGTAGAGACCCAAAGAGTGACATACATAGACATTACATAGATTTTGCGGAATTCTTAATACATAACAAAAACAGACAACAAAGGACTGTAATAGTTTAGTGTCTTTGGATGCTCAGAACTTAATCTTCTAATCATTGTGAAATATCTTCAACATATCCGATAAAGATCTTCCCCTTTTGGTTTTCATACCAAAAAAAATTCATTAAATCATGGGCAAAAGAAAACATATAAAGGGTGAGCTCAAATTCTTACTAAGGGTAAGCATGGATAAAATAAAACAAATCATATACATTTGAACATAAAAACATGAACATAATGTTTAAACAACAAAATCATTGGAATTGAAATAAAACATGGCAGCACATAAGTCATAGATCATAACGAAACATTACATGATAAAATTTCATGGGAATAAAAAATGAGATTGTTGCAACCATTAAGCACATGATATGATTTCCTTAGTATCCAAGGCATTTCTGCCAAGAACATCTTAGTAGACAAAGTCCCTTTCTGAATTGAGTTCAGTCCTTGTTCTAGTCTTGTATTACAGAACCAGATTAACATACCATTCTAAAATTGTCTATCTCATGAGATATAAATCTTTACCCAATGAATTGGAGGGAGATGTAGGTCCCGTCCATCTCATAATGAAATCATTCTTACCTGTGCCACAAAATTAACTTAAAGAATTCATCATAACCCAAAGAATAAAATGTATTTCATAGACATCATCCCATCATCACATAGTCCATATAAAACAAATGGATATTTCGTCATTAGGAAAGTGAAACCATGTAAATCATAGAGAAATTATACTTGAAACATACACATATGTAATAATTTCATCATAGATGGAAAATGGTTTTGATAAAACACTTGAAATGAATTCTTGAGGAAAATATACTTTCTTCTTCAAAATCATTTTATTTTCACAAAATTCCATCCCATTTTAATAGAAATTATTTTTTTAAAAAATTTTCATAAAATTTTGTAGATGAAACTTCATTGAAATAAGTGATTATAAAACCGTAAAAATCCATTCATGTCGTATAATTTAAAAATAACATTCTTATCATACTTTTGTCGGAAAAGTCAACAAGTTCTTCATGTGGTAAAAGAAAGTAAGATTCCTTTCATAACATGTGGTAAATTTTAAAAATGGGTAAAAATTACTTTAAACATACATGAAAACATTTTTATAAAACATGGTCATGGATGATAACAATAACCCCATTAAATACTTGCGAATAAACAATCTTGGATAAAAATGATATTGGAATAATTATCCCTTACCTTATGTCCGATATGCTTCGTATGTATCTGAACCTCCTATATAATGATTTAAATAATGTTATTGAATTATTACAGAATCATATTCATTGTTATGATATCACATATAGTTTACTTATGACTTTATATTACCCGTTCTTTTGTAAATTCGATGTAAAAGCAGCGATTTGCGTAAAATTGTTTCATTTATTGTACGTGTTTCGACTTGTTGTTCTTGATATTATTACTTATATCATTATTTAATTAATTCAAGAATGTGAAAAATAATTTATATATAATATATATTCAGCTTATATATATATATATGATAGATCGATAAACGGAATGAAATACACCATTCATGGAGACGGTAGGTTGTACGTACGCATGAAAGTTGTTTTTGTTTCCTTATTTAATTGAGTGGAATTAAGTAGAAGTCATCTATATATATACATAAATAAAGTATCATTATTATGTCATATATCTCATTATTATTCATTATATACACTTTAAAATCATTCATGAATGTTTAACATGAAGAATGAATCTCATCGCATCGTGGAAACGGTAGTCCGTACGTACGCATGAGCGATGATATCATTCCCATGATCGTGGAATTGTATTGAAGCATATGTATAATATTTCAGAATCAATATCACTTTACAATAATCATATATAGTTATTTATTTGCACCATTATACCCATCCATGTAAGGTGGTGGTCGAAAACATATTAGACCACGGTGTGGAGACGGTATTCCATACGTACGCACGCGCGGTGATTTTGTTTTCCTTAGGATCGATAGAAGGTAAAATGGGGTTGATTCAAATTTATAATAACATATAATTATATAATTAATTCTGATTTTATTACTTTATAATGATACAACTAAAGAAGAATAAGTATAAGATGAAATAAACTTGAGAAAATCGGAAGAAGAGATTACCTCTTCATCGACACACCTCCTTTAAGCTTCCTATTAAGGAAGTAGAGATGGTCTTTGGAGAGGACCAGAACCTCCAGAATGTTTCTAGGGACGTGTAGAAGATAAATGGGCAGGTTTTGGCCTAGATTAAAGGCTCAAAAGGGTGTGAAGAGAAGAGGTAAGGGGGCCCTTTTTATAAGTTATGAGAGGGGCACCTTTGGAAAAACTCAAAATATTTTTTATAATAAAGTCATATTCAATTTATAATAACTCCAAAATAATTTATTTCTAAGATAATGGGGGGATGGGTTGAAATACTCTCAACCAATAGATTTTGGAACGGTTTGGGTCTTTATATTAACCTTATCTTTTAGTTTCAACTCTTAGTTAATTAGATTGACATTTACCATGTCACTTTGTATTTTTATAATATATTGTTAATAAACTTACCATATACATCCAACTGACACCCAAGTGGTCCATTAATTATACACCTATCATTATATAATTATTTTGGCTGATCATTATATTTTAACGAAAATAATAACAAATAATAATATAATATTTGTTTTAAAAACTATTTTATGTCAATCTTGACACTATTAGGTAATTGATTTTTGTAAAAATTATAATAGCATGATTAGTTTGCGAAAAGTTAATTAAATCAATACTAACATGTCATATTAACCTAGAAAATTAGTTTAATTCATTAAAAGTCTCAAATTACATTTATTTGTGTATTTATAACATCAATTATGTTAATATTAAATTAATAAGGTAATCACTACATCACAATTGTGTCATAAATAACATAAATTATTTAATATCTAAAAATTATAAATAAACTAAAATTAAGTAGGAAATAGTTTTATATTTCTAATGAATATTTATAGTCAAATTTATCTTATTTATTACCCTACATTTAAAATATTTTAGTTATTAAACATTGATTTTAACTATTTTAATTCTTTTTTAAATAAAATAATAATAAGTGTCCATATCTAATACAAGTTGACCAATAGGATAATATTATATTCCTAAGGTTGTTTTTGGTCTAATTATACTTATCAAATTGAATTAAAACATGTTTTAGGGTAATAATAATATAATTTTTACCCATAATTACCTTATTTACTTTTGACCATGCTAATTAAAAGTAAAAAGTTACTATTCACCAAAAATTATTTTTATCTTATTGAACCACATTTTACTCCTTGATATTAATCGTGTCTCATGGATTTTCGAAATTCCACTCATAGAAGCGGTAAAATTAAGTTTTCTGTAAATTTTCAAATTCTCCTAGGAGGTGGGTCAAAGACTGTGAAATGTTCAATAAATTTATTATATATCTAAAATTATTATAAAATGACTCCAATGAATTACATTGAACTTATGTAGGTCTTATGTATCAATTTTGACCAAAAATAATTTTAAATAAAATAAATTTTTATTTAAATAAAAAGGCGGGTTTTAAATAGTAACAGAGTGTTTTCACTATTCATAAAAATTGAATGTTTTCAGAAAAATACCAAAAATTCACCCTAGTCTAATTTTAATAATCTAAATATAAAACTGAAGTCTATTTTGAATGATAAAATTTATAAAATTTCACAAAGTGGGTATTACTATTCATAATGGCTAGTTTATATAACATATCGTTGTTTAGTAAAACTCAGTATTGCGTACAACACACGCTATCGTGGATGGTCACGATTATGTGTAATGCAATCCAAGTTAGGGATGCGTGTATTGAAAGCTCATTTTGGTGTAGCGTATAACACAAGACATCAATGAAATTAAAAAGAATATTTTTCTTAAAATCACGAGGTGTTACATTCTACCCCCCTTAAAATGAATTTCGCCCTAGAAATTCGTCGGGGTTATAAATGGTCTACTACTCAAAAGTTTCTTTAATAGAAACCCACATTGTAAAAAGGAATAAAAAAAACTTATCTTTAAAAACAATAGAATAAAACATAACGGTTACCCAAATTAACTTATCACTGGGTTTCCACATAGGATAACATAGGTGAAAATATGGATATGGAAGAGAAATCTATCCATCATGTTCTGATGGAGAGTGGTAGAGAACTTGGCTATGAAAAATCCAACAATCCCAAAGCCATAAATTTGTGATGATTTAAGGTACCATCTAATTTATCAGATATAAGGACACTAGGACAACATTTTTTTTGTATTCAATATCATTTTCCTAAAGTTGAATAATTTTTTAATTAAAATAAATACTTGATTTTAAACAATATTACTGTTGATTGTGCCTTGAATAAATTCCACATCATCTCTTAATGAAATGAAGTTGATTTTGTCTTCAATCATGTGTTAGCAGATTATTCGATAAAATGATAGGTCATTCCATATGTCTCAAACAAATGGATAGTAAAAGTTATTAAATTTACATAAGTCCAACTATAGTGAGATAAATAGGATACATTTCCTAAAATGGACTTATACTTCATATATCATACCGCTTAATATAACCAGTTTCTACTAAATAGGGACTTCCTGTAGGACAGTGTTAGGAAATAAAGGCATTTTGCGCTTCAGTTCCGGGGTATATTCCCACAGCCTTATCCGACGCGACGGGTTGTCACCCATCCCGCAGGTTTTCCTTTTTCTAACTCTACATTATTATAACATTCCATAAATAATATCTAAAAAAGATCTATCGTTAAACAATATTAACTTATGTCCAACATAATGTATTAACATTTATAGGCTTATCTAAAATACTTCTATCGAATCTTATAGTATAAACAGAACGATTACTAGAAATTTCATCAAACAAGCATTTGAATGCAATAATTTATACCTCATATATCATAGGATATATCTTATTGGTCACATTCCAAACATGTGAATATCCTAATCATGTATTCTCTTTAAATATGAATACCCATTGAACTTTAGTGAAAACATGAATGATGTCGAAAGTTAACTCTTTCAACATACCAAAATCCCAAAATTTCTATATACTCAAACCTTGATATCAATCATTAGCTCATTTCATTTTCTCTTTATCCGTTCATTATGTACATATCATCTTCGTTCCAAAAATATTTCAATGACTTTTCAAGGTTACCAGTATCATAAAATTACTGAATACCTATACATAGATATTCCAAAATTCGACGATACCATAAATGAGGTTCCATGATACTATTTTGAAATCTCATTTCATAAACACTTAATCATTACGCAACATCATTTTCATACTAAACATGACAAATAGTGATCACATGTGACTTCCCTTTGTCCTTTTCTTTAAGAGGATGCTCACATTGAACATCATTTACCCTTGCATTAGGGTATTGATTAGCATAATACCCCATTTCATTGCACTTGAAGCATTGAAGTGTTGTTGGTGTGTTCTCTGTAGTCTTTTCTTTATTCAAATCATTAGAAACCATTTTTCCATTACATCGACACTCACCTGCTCGATGACCTTTTCTTCCACACTTAAAATATCCTATAGTCCCTTTAAGAAAATTTCCACCATGTTTCTTTCCACACATTGAGCATTAAGAAACATTCATCTTCTTTTCACCATTGTTCTGAGATTTCTCCTGGAGCTCCATCTTTCGTTTCTTGTGAAAACCATGATATAGATATGTTACACAAACTTCCAGTTGTACATTGATAGCACAAATCGCAATTTTTTCATAACTACTGAAGTCTCTTAAAGCTAATTCCCTTTGAAGACTCAGTTTGAAGCCACTGAAAAATCCCTCAACTTTACTTTCAGTTTAGATGATTAACCCAGATTCATACCTTGCAATTCTTGTAAAATTCGCTCCATATATACCAATAGATTCATCTTCATTCTTCTTAATCTAAAGGAACTCCTTTTCCATCTTTGTTCGAAAAATACGAGGTATGTACTTACTGGAAAACATGTTCTTGAACTCATCCCATTCCATGATTTCAATTTCATCTTGGGACCTTGTATGCTTAATTAGAGTCCACCATTGATCTGCTTCACCTTTTAAATGGTAATAAACTAGAATAACTTTATCATGTTCTGAACAATGATGTATGGAAAATATCATTTCAATGGTACTAATCCATTATTCTTCAACAAGTGGATCAGAAGATCCATTGAAAGAAGGTGGACGTTGCCTCATGAAAGACTCAATATAATATTGTTCCCTTATCTGCTCATTCAGAAGTCCAGAATGATTCATAACTTGTGTTGGTATAACAACATGATTTTTCACTCCATCTCCCATAACATTAGTTTTTTAGGAGGACAATCATTGCATTGTCCATTACATTGATCAACATGGTTCCACCGGGCTCAAGCCATCATCTAAAACCCGAAAAGAATAGTGTGAGAGGAAAAACTCATGCTAGGGAAAACAACTTAATAAAGGGGGAGTACCTTCAATATATAACATATAAGGTTTAATTCTAATATCATTTCCATAATTCTCAGACTATATCCTATATGTATACTTAACATTATGGATATCCATAGACATGCCTTAAAAATATCTCTAGGGATCGCACTAAAGTTTTCGCATCCTAGTTTCCAAAGGTTAACTAAAGCTTTCCTCTAATACCAACTGTAGAGACCCAAATCATGAAGTACATAGACATTACATTAATTTTGTGGAATACTTAATACATAACAAAAACAGACACAAAAGGACCATAATAGTTTAGTCTCTTTGGAAACCCGGAACATAATCTTCTAATCCTAGTGAAAGACCTTCAACATCTTCCAAAAAGATCTTCTACTATTGGTTTTCTTACCTAAAACCATTATTTAAATCCTAGGGAATAGAAATCAAATAAAGGGTGAGCTAAATGCTCAGTAATGGTAATCATGGATAATATGAAACAAATCATATACATTTGAACTAAAAAACATGAACATAATGTTTAATCATTATAATCTTGGGTAATGACATAAAACATGGAAGTACAAACTGAATAGATCATAAAGAAACAATAATCATGATAAAATAGAATGGGAATAAAACAAGTGATTGGGGAAACCATTAAGCACATGATATGATTTCCATAATAGCCAAGTAACTGTTTCCAGGACCATCTTAGTGGACAAAGTCCCTTTCGGAATAAAGTTCACTCCTCGTTCTTGTCCTGTATTACTGAACCAGAGTAACATACCATTCTAGTAATGTCTATCTCATGAGATATAAATATTTACCCAATTAATTGGAGGGAGATATATGGCCGACCCATCTCATAATGAAATCATTCTTACTTGTTCCACACAATAAACTTAAAACATTCATCACAACCCAAAGAATAAAATGGGTTTCATAAACATCATCCCATCCTCACATAATCCATATAAAACAAATGGATATTTCATCATAAGAATAGTTAAACCATGTAAATAATATATACATTATACTTGAAACATACACTTATGAACTAATTTCATCTTAGATGGAAAATGGTTCTGATAAAACACTTGAAATGAATTCATGAGGAAAATATCCTTTCTTTTTCAAAATAATTTTCTTTTCAGAAAATTCCCTGCCATTTTATAAGAAAAGGAATTTTTTTTGAAAATGGTCATCAAATTGTGTAGAGGAAACTTTATTGAAATAAGTCATTATGAAACCATAAGAATCCATTCATCCCGTTTATGTTAAAAATCACATTCTTCTCATACATTTGTCAGAAAAGTCAAAAAGTTCTTCATGTGGTAAACCAAAGGAATATTCCATTCATAAAATGTGGTAAAATATCAATATGGGTAAAAAGGACTATAAACATACATGAATTTTTTTTTTATAAAACATGATCATAGATGATAACAATAACCCTAGTAAATACCTACGAATAAACAATCTCGGATTAAAATGAGATTGGAATAATTATCCCTTACCTTATGTTTGATATGCTTCATATGTATCCGAAACTCCTGTATAATTATTTAAATAATGTCAATGAATTATTACAGAATCATATACATTGTTATGATATCATATATAGTTTACATATGACTTTATATTACCTGTTCTTTTGTAAATTCGATGTAAAAGCCGTGATTTGGGTAAAATCGTTTCATTTATTGTACATGTTTTGACTTGTTGTTATTAATATTATTTATTATATCTTAATTTACATAATTCTTGAATGTAAAACATAATTTATATATAATATATATTTATCATATACATATATATATATAATAGATAGATAATTGGAACGAAATACACCCTTCATGGAGAAGGTTGATTGTACGTACGTACGAATGCTATTTTCGTTTCCTTATTGAATTGAATGGAATTAAGTAGAAGACATATATGTATTTAAATAAATACAGTTTCATTATTATTTCATATATCTCATTATTATTCATTATGTATACTTTATAATCATTCAGGAATGGTTAACATGGAGAATGAATCTCATCGCGTCATAGAGATGGTAGTCTGTACGTACGCACGAGCGATGATATCATTCCCATGATCGTGGAATTGTATTGAAGTGTATGTATAATATTTCAGAATCAATATCACTTTAAAATAATAATATATAGTTATTTATTTACACCATTATACCCATCCAAGTAATGAGGTGGTCAAAAACATATTACACCACAGCGTGGAGATGGTATTACGTACGTACGCATATGCGATGATTTCATCATCCGTAGGATGGATAGAAAGTGAAATGGGGTTGTCACATATTAATACTAACATATCAGTCTATAATTAATATTGTTTTTATTAATTTATAATGAAATAACTAAAGAAGAAGATGTAGAAGAAGAAAGAAACTTGAGAAAATCGGAAGAAGAGATTACCTCTTCTTCGACGCACCTCCTTGATGATTCCTATAAAATAAGTATAGTTGGTCTTTGAGAAGACCAGAACCTCAAAAATATTTATAGGGAAGTGGAGAAAAGAAATGTTAAGGTTTTTGCCGAGCTTCAAGGCTTAAATGGGTGTGAAGAGAAGAGGGGAGCGGTGGCCTTTTATAAGGAAGGAGTGGGGCATCTTTGGAAAAACTCAAAATATTATTTTATAATAAATTCATATTCGGTTTATAATAGATTCAAAATGATTTATTTAGAAGCTAAAGTTGTGATGGGTCGAAATACTCTCAACCTATCGATTTTAGACAAGTTTTGGTCATTATATTGACCTTATCGTTTAGTTTAAACTCTTAGTTAATTAGATTGACATTTACCATGTCACTTTGTATTTTTATAATATATAGTTAATAAACATACCATATAAATACAATTGATCCACAATTGGTCCATTAATGATACACCTATCATGATATAAGTATCTTGGCAGAAAATTAGATTTTTAGGAATATAATAACAATTAATAATATAATTTGTTTTAAAAAACTATATTGTCCCAATTTTGACACTAGTTGGTAATTGATTTTTGTAAAAATAATTATAGCATGATTAGTTCGATAAAGGTTAATTAAATCAATACTAACATGTCATATTAACATAGATAATTATTTTAATTCAAAAAAAGTCTCAAATTTCTTTTATTTGTGTATTCTTATATCATCAATTATGTTAATATTTCATTAATAAGGAAATTACTGCATCACCATTATGTCATAAATAACAAAAATAATTTAATGTCTAAAAATTATTAATAAAATAAAATTAGGTAGGAAATATTTTTATCTTTCTAATGAATATTTATAGTAGAATTTATCTTATATATAATCTTATATTAAAAATGTTTTAGTTATTAAACTTTGATTTTAACTATTTTAACTCTTTTTTAAATAAAATAATAATAAATGTCTTAATCTAATCCAAGTGGACCTAAACGGTAATATTATATTCCTAAGGTTTTTTTGGTCGAATTATTATTATCCAATAGAATTAGAACATGTGTTAAGGTAATAATAATATCATTTTTACCATTAATTACCCAATTTACTTTTAACCGTGGTAAATAAAAGTAAAAAGTTACTATTCATCAAAAATTATTTTTAACTTATTGAACCACATTTTACTCCATTATATTTACCATATCTCTTGGATTTTCTAAATTCCACTCACAAAAGGTGTAAAATTATGTTTTATATAAATTTTCAAATTCTCCTAGGAGCTGGGTAAAAGATGGTGAAATGTTCAATAAAATTTTTATATATCTATGATTATTATAAAATGACTCCAATGAATTAAATTGAACTTATATAGGTATTATGTATCAATTTTGACTTAAATAAATTTAAATAAAATAAATAATTATGTAAATAAAAAGTCATTTTTAAAATAGTATCCTAGTGTTTTCAATATTCATCAAAAATTGAATGTTTTCAGAAAAATACCAAAAATTCACCCTAGGATAATTTCAATATTCCAAATCTAAAAATGAAGTCCATTTGGAATGATAAAATTTATAAAATTTTAAAAAGTTGGTATTACTATTCATAATGGCTAGTTTATATAACATATCGTTGTTTAGTGAAACGTGGTGTTTCATACAACACACACTATCGTGGAATGTCGTGATTGTGTGTAATGCAAGCAACATTAGGGATGCATGTAGTACAAGATCCTTTTGGGGTAGCGTACAACACAATACATCACTGAAATTAAAAAGAATATTTTTCTTAAAATATCTGGGTGTTACAACTATGGTGTATTATGGCCCAAGACTCTTCGAGAAGGGTGTGTTGTATTGATTGGTGTTGGTGTGTGTGTGTAGGTTTTTCCCATGTGTCATCGGGATGAGGCCCAGGTGTCTTCGGGTGTGAAAATGGTTGTTCTGGTCTATGTTTCTTCAGCAGTGGTTGTGGTTGTGGTAGCCCAGGTGTATGCAACAGTGGTTAGGTGTTGTTCTGGAAACCTAGGTGTATGTGGGAGAGATGTGTGGTGAGGGCCTATAAGGTTGTTGTTGGGGCTACAGTGGGACTACAGATAGAATTGTGGGGGAGGTATAACATTAATGATGACCTAAATAACTAGTGGGAATTTATTATGGTGTATGCAAATATCAATATGTTATTACTATTACTTTATTTGACATGTGTTAGTTTGAGAGTGTGCCATATTGAGGCTGGGGGGATAATTTCCTTTCTAGGTATTTTGGTTACCACTTTTCTCATGGGGCATTAGAATGCCTACCCACTTGTGCATGAGAGCTTTTGTTTTTACCTATCATGTTTACCAGGGTACTCACCCTATATATATAAAACTGCATTCAGGTTTCCAGGAATAATTTGGGGACCTATCTAGACCTTACTAGCTTGGGTGTCGGGATAGTCATTGTTGCTGTTTTTCTTTCATTTGATACATCCCTTTGGAGTTTTCTTATGCTTTTTTGCTCTATATTTTTAACATGAATGAGGAAAAAGGGTTTTGGATTTACTATTACTTACTTTTTTGTAGTTATTTAAGATTTAACATCTTATCTCCCAATGCTATTAAATAAAAATGGTAATTCTTTCCATTTTTATGTGTGATCCTATAAAATTGGTGCTAGTCACCACTACAGGGCCTATTGAAGGTGGGACTCGGGGGGTTATTATCGCTCCTTCAACTTGAATGAGGATGGGTCTCACATTTTTTGTCCCTTTCATTACCTTGGTGAAGGCGAGTCGTGACAGAATTGTATTAGAGAAGATGGTTGAGAGATAACATGGAGTTCAGGGGTAGGAACAATGAGGATTTCATGGGATGGTAGGGAAACACTGTTAGGAAATCTAAGTGCGAGAAATAGGCTATGGATGACTTGCTAAGACATAGTATTTTAACCCCCCCCCCCCCCCCACACACCATGATATGATGCATGGAATATTGGCTTACTATACGATCAATTGAGGATACAACTATGGTATATTATGGTCCAAGACTCTTCAGAAAAGGTGTGTTGTGTTGATTGGCATTGGTGTGTGTTGGTAGTATTGTTTCCCATGTGTCATCGGGATGAGTCCCAGGTGTCGTCGGGCGTGAAAATGGTTGTTATGGCCCATGTTTCTTCATGATTGGTAGTGGTTGTGGTATCCCATGTGTATGCAGGAGTGGTTAGGTGTTGTTCTGGAAGCCCAGGTGTATGTGGGAGGGATGCGTGGTGATGGCATATAAGGTTGTTGTTGGGGCGACAGTGGGACCACAGTTAGACTTGTGGGGGAGGTATAACATTTAGGATGTCTTAAATAACCATTGGGAATTTATTTTGGTGTACGCAAATATTGATATGTTATTACTATTACTTTATTTGACATGTGTTAGTTCGAGAGTGTGCCTTATAGGGGCTGGGGGGATAATTTCCTTGATAGGTATTTTGGTTACCACTTTTCTCATTGGGCATTATATTGCCTACCCACTTGTGTAAGAGAGCTTTTGGTTATACCTATCGAGTAAACTAGTGTAGTCACCCTACATATATAAAACTGCTTTCAGGTTTTCAGGAAGAATTTGGGGACCTCTCTAGACCTTACTAGCTGGGGTGTCGAGATAATCATCGTTACTGTTTTTCTTTCGTTTGGTACATCCCTTTGGAGATTTCTTGTACATTTTTTATCTATATGTTTAACATGAATAAGGGAAAAGGGTTTCGGGATTTAATATTACTTTCTTGTTTTGTAGTTATTTAATATTTACCATCTTATCTCCCAATGCGATTAAATAAAAATTGTAATTCCTTCCATTTTATGTGTTAGCCTATACGATTGGTGCTAGTCACCACTACGGGGCCTATTGAAGGCGGGACTCGGGGGTTCATTATCACTCCTTCAACATTAATGAGGTTGCGTGTCACATTTATTTTTCCCTTAGTAAACCTTGGTGAAGGCAAGCCATGACAGAATTATATTAGAACAGATTGGTGATAGATAACATGGAGTTAAGGGGTAAGAATAGTGAGGATTTCATGAGATGGTAGGGAAACAGTGTAATGAAATCATTGTGCGAGAAATAGGCTATGGAAGACTAGCTAGGACATTGTATTTTAGCCCCCCACCATGATCTGATGCATGGAATATTGTCCTACCATACCACCAATTGAGGCTACACTGTTTTTAGGGTAAAGGCCCATGGAAAGGTTCATGCATCTTAATGACTTATGTTCTTGTGGGTTCTCGGTGTTTGGGAAATTAAAAATAAATAAAAAATCTGGGAAAAATTTAAAAGGAATCTTCTATACTACTCAGGCTTATGCATTCATTATTTACCTTTTAGTAGTGGTACCCAAACATCGACCATGAGTAGTGAGGATGACCATGGCCCCAGAGGTTGATTTGGATGATCAGCAGAGGGCTGATCAAGAGGAGGAGGAATACCAATGGCAGAAGATTCTTGGTTTCATTCAGTGACAGACCCTCAGGAAGTATAATGGAAGTGTCTCATACATGGAGATGGAGATCTATTTTGATGAGTTGGTGAGAGATTTCTGCTTGTTCTGAACCCTAATTAGGTACTGGGTTCTGGGTATAATAAAGATGTAGGGAGTGGTGTGTTAGAGGTGGACACTATATCTCAGGTTGAAGAAAGAGGTTGAGGTTTTGGGGAGTGACTTCGAGAGGGAGTTCCTGAATGAATTCCTTTCTTCAATGATGAATGATGATAAGATGCCAGAGATACTCTCCATTCATTAGTGGAAAATGATATTAAGGTAGTTAGGTATCAAGTTCAAGGATTTCCTTTGTTTCGATCATGAACTCTTCCCGGACAAGGAATCACGGGCAAGGCGCTTAGAGGAGGCACTTTGAATTTTCCTACAGTTCTCTATTACTCCCTTCACTCTACTACCATACATGGATGTTCATAAAAATTATGAATTTGTTGAAAGGATGCACACACTGGGAGGTGTGCCATGTGATAGGAGCCAGTTTTGTTAGTAAAAGGGAAGGCCATTTTGAGAAGGCCTCTAGCATCAGGGCCTTCTAGGTTTCGGCCGGCAGGGAGTAGGCCCATACAGTTCCAATTTCTCTCTCATGGACCACGACCATTCTCTGAGAGCCCAAGATCAATGTGAATTATCTATGGAAGCCGTTAGAATATTCAGAAATGGTGCGCTGAATTAGTGTTGTATGGTAGAGGTGGGAAGGTTTAGTGCCCACATCTGCATTAACTGTTTCCATCCAGACCCTTTCAGCAGTAGTAGTAGGGATACTGGGATCCTTCTCCTTAGAGAGAAAACATTGTAGGTGGAGACCAACCTCAAAGAAATCCTCATGTTCCTAGATGCTATCATAGCCATGATGCTGATCAAAAACCAAGGGGAGGAGGAGCAATTTCATGTCGTAGAGGCAGTAGTTCCAATTGGTCTAGAGGTCATTTGAGGTACGACAAGATTGTTTAGTAATATTTATTTTTCTATTTTTTATTCAAGGGATTCAAAATCCATCATTATACCCAGTCTATCCCATGATCCCAGTCTAGACATATAGAGAATTACCATACCCTTGGTATTGATTACTCATGTCGGAGGTCAGACCAACTATTCATTGCATTTTCCATGATGAAAACTGATATTGCGGCCACATCAGTCTAGTGGGGAAATTATTTTTCTAAATATGCACTCATATGAAGTCATTTTTGGCATCTAATGGTTGATATAGTTATTTTATATTATTTACTGCTTCGGAATAAGGGTTGTGTTCTCTGATATGGGTGACTAGCATGTATCTTTTGTCGATGAGCGGGGTTTCCAGGAGGGAAACTGATGTGTAGAGACCCTTATTTCCATGATACCTGAGCTGTTAGAGGAACCAGTAGACTTAGATATGTTCAATGACCTAGTGATCTTTAGTTAGATCCAGTAAATCTTCCTTGATGAGGTTTTTACCCTACCCCATCGACCTGATGTTGAGTTTTGGATAGACTAACAACATAGTGCCCATCCGATTTTGATGGATCCCTATTGGACGGTGCCTTCTGAGTTGTGTGAGGTGAGGATCCAAGTTGATGACCTGATGAAGAAGGGTTTTATCTGACAAATCACATCACCATGATGGTCTCCAATCTTGTTCTAGTAGAAGTAATAGAGTGGTATCAGGTTGTTTATTGACTACCGAAGGCTGAATCAGGTAATGGTCAAGAACTGTTTCCCCCTCCGGAGGATCAAAGACGTTTTTGACTAGTTAATGGGAGCATGTTGGTTCTCCAAGATTGACATCCATTCTAGATGTCAACAGTTGATGTTAGAGTAGGGTGACATGTGGAATACTGCTTTCAAATGCTGGTATGGGCACTTTGAGTGCTTGGTCATGATTTTCGGCATTTAAACACACTATACATGTTTATGGGGATCATTAACTCTATTTTCATTGAATATCTGTAATGATTCATTTTCGTGTTTTTTGATTACATCCTGATATACTCAAGATCAAAGGATGATAACATCGTGATTTTGATGATGGTTTAAGAGGTCCTACGACACCACATACTCTTTAGGATGTTGGCCAAGTGAAAGTTTAGGACATGAGAGGTGCCCATCCTTTGAAATTTGATTCCCCACAATGGAATATCAGTGGACCCATTGATGTATAAGTGGTTGCTTCTTTGGAATCACCCAAAAATGTGGAAGTGGTTTATAGTTTCTTGGGTCTAGCAGGTTACTACCGGAGGATCGTTCGTGAATTCTCTCGAGTTACAACACCTTTGATAGCATTGACCAAGATAGAATAGAAATTCATTTTGAGTGACCAGTGTAAGGAGGCCTTTAGTAATATGAATGGGAAGCTGGACAGTGCCCCAGTGCTGAGGTTTCCAATGGAAGGGGTAATGTTTAAAGTGTAATGTGATGCTTCATGTCAATGATAGGGGTATGTGCTAATGCAATAGTGGGGAGTGATCTCTTATAAATCTATGAATTTTCTTCCTTACAAACATAACTATTACACCAATTAACAAGATCTTGTACTAGTAGTGTTTGTGCTAATGCTTATACCGCATTACCACATTACGGAATTCTTCGTGGTCTTCACAGATCATAAGAGCATGATGTATGTCTTCTCTCATCGATACCTAAACATGTGAAAGCAGAGGTGGAAGAAGTTTCTTCATTATTACGACTTCATGATATCCTACACCTCGGGAAAGGGAAATGTTATGTCTGATGTCTTGAGTACGAAGTCGAAGAAGGTTATGGTTTGGGAGTTAGTTGATGTTTGGAAAGCAATGGAGGAGTTGGATACCTTGAACCTAGATGCAAGGGTGGAGGATGGTAGGGGATGTCTGTTTTAGATGAAAATGTAGTCATACTTAGTAAAAAAGGTGGTGGATTATCAGTGGGGAGAATTAGAGGCTGAAGTGATGTGTGATCGTGTTATCCGGGATAACGCTCTGAAAGGATGGACAAAATATGGTTAGAATAATATGTTTTTCTACAGAAATCGATTTCTCATGGTGGAAATGCATGAGAGTCTTCTTGGAGATTTCCATAACTCACCCATGGTGGTAAAAAAAGAGTTTAAGAGATGTAATGGTGCTTTAGAGGTTATATTGGGTGACCTGGAGAGAGAATGACATGGTAGAGTCTGTGGAAAAATGCCTTGTGTGTCAGCAAGGGAAGGGTGAACATTGTGTTCCTGACGGCCTGTTGCAGTCCTTAGACGTTTTCGAGGGGAATTGGAATGACATCTCGATGAATTTCATCACAAGACTACCCAGATCTGAGATAGGATGTGATGTCGTATAGATAGTGGTGGACTGGTTAACAAAATCACCAAACTTAGTGGCGATTAAGGATTCGAGCACAATGGTTGCCATGTCACAAAAGTACCTGTGTTATGTTTTGAGGTTTCATAGAGTTCCCAGAACCATAATCTCAAATTGGGATACATCCATTACTTTCCAAATCTCGAAGGGATTAAAATGTTTTTTGGAACCCAACTATGCCTTAACACTTCATTCCACCCTCAGACGAATGGTCGGACAGAGAACACCATCCAAACATTAGTGGATATGATGTAGTCATGCGTGTTGTACTTCGGAGGATCATGGGTACGAACCATTCTAATGGTATATCATTCCTACAACAATAGTTATCATTGAACCATTTGCATGGCTCTATTAAATTATTTTCTTGGAAGTATCTATCGTTCGACCTTGTACTGGACCGATGTTGGGGAAGCAGGTGTCCTTGGCCCATAGGTAGTGTAGATCACGACAGAGAATGTTTATCTTTTGTGTGAGAGGACGAAGGTGACCCAGGACCAGAAAAAGTCGTATGATTTTCATAGGGTTAGACACATGGAGTTCAAGGATGGGGACCATGTGTTCTTAAAGGTCCCCCCTCGGCATGGGAAGAAAAGATTTGGAAAGGGATCAAGTATTCTCTCTGGTTCTTCAGGCCCTTCAAGGTGTTGCGGTGAGTAGGAGAAGCGTCTTATCAGCTTTCTCTTCAACAAATGCTATAGAGGGTCCACAACATCTCCCATGTGTCTCTAATCCATCATTATCTACACGATGAATCACATGTCCTTGACTGGGTAGAGCTAGATATTAAGGACGATGCAATGTTCATGGCGCGACTATTGGGGATCGAGGATCATGAAGAGATAGAGATTCATGGATGAAACATTCCCTTGGATCATGTATTGTGGAGGCATCGTGGCCTTCAGGAGAGTACCTCAGAATGGAAGGCACATATGCGTGCCCAGTACCTAGAGCTATTTTCAGTTTTGTTTTTTACTTTATCATGACGTAGTGAATGACCTTGTTAACTATAAGATGGGATGTTTTCTTTTGTCAGAATGTTTGTAAAATTCCTCATTTTGGGGAGGGTAGGGCATGATCCTTGATAAAGATTCATTAAGGTCGATGCAATTAACCCCATGGAGGAGAATCAGTGCCGCCCAAAGAGGATAGTATATTGACATAGAAGAAGGGACTCCCTAACATATATGTCTGGACGATGTGACCATTATATATTTGGATGATTTCATGGGGGATAAGAGAGGTAGTGTTTTCATAGTTGTTCAAGAGATATATGAGGGAGAGGTGTTCCTTGATATCGAGTCATGTTCTGTCTTTTGAACAGATCTATGGTGTTTTGTCCTTGAATGGTATCTTTTGAGGTAGTTGTTTGGACCCCCCTTTTTTCATCAGGTTTACTATTAAATTCATGATGGTGAGAATTGTTTGATATGTATCTGATGTAATGTCCCAGACCCTCTTGGTCCATTAATTTTCCAAATTATGTTTTTTGGGGTGTCCTGGGGACCATCAGTGACTCATTAAAGAGTTTTCCAAATTTCAGGATTGAAAGAACGGTTTCACCGATGAGCGTCAGTGGCATCAATGGGCATCGGCGGCACTAATGGGAATAGGTGGAACAGATGCTTATCAATGGCATGATGGATCATCCATAGGACCAATCAGCATTTGTGCCAGAGCAAAGGTTCCAAGTCGATAGTTCCAGGGTGGCGGTGCGAGGGCGCTGGTACCAGGGTGACAGTGAGTCACCTAATGGTGAGTCCTTCAGTAATTTTTTAGTACCTTTCAGTTTTCACCCAGTAATGATTATTTTCATCTAAAAGTGTATTAATATCCATTTTAAATTTATTTAATGCAATTAAATAATTCTTAAGACCCCCAATAGTCAGGAGACCCTTTAGTTACCAAAAAAGGTGGCCTTTTTCCTCAGTGTCACACCATTGTCATGTTTTAATGTTTCCCCCATGTTACCCATTTTCACGGTTTAAATAAATCTATTAACTCATAGTTGTTATGTCCACCATCTCCAAATGTAATTATTAAATCTCAATTAATCCCAACATGTCAAATTTCCCATCCTCGTGGTTGATCCATAATCCATCTTTTATGTACATCGAAATCATCTCCATGATTTTAGGATCTGGTCTATTCTTATACTGATACAGTCTCTTCATAATTCCTTTATATTATCTAAATTAATCTGTAATGACTTACTCCAGAGACGCATCAAGCACTTGTTCTAGATCCCTTCCCACTCAACCTTGATGCCCTCATGTTTTCCTTTCCTACAAGTTCCGCACACTCAGTTCTGCATGAGAGGATAAAAAATGATCCTTAATCATCCAGGTTGGATTTTTGTTCAACTCTCTCTAAGATGTATCATGCCGAGTTGGTATGATAATGCTTCTCTCAGGATGTGGACAAAACCAACCCATAACAAAAATAATAAATGGACTCTAAGTAATGAAGGGGTGTGCTTGGTGATGATGTTGTGGTATATTTGTATCACAATTATTATGTTGGGAAATGTATTGTCTTGTGCCCATGGAAAATAGTGGTCATTTGTGGTCTTTTCATACACACTAATGAACCTCGATTTTTTAGATAATCTTGTGATTGAATGGGTGTAACATGGAAAATTTGTAATATTGTAATGTTATTCAATAAAATGGTTTCCTAATGAATAATAATCCTTGGTTGATCACCATATTTAACCAAACTAAAATAATGAAATTGATAAATTGTGTGGTTAAAATATGAAAACTCCCTTTCTCTGTTCTACTTATAAATGTTGTTTTTCTTATTGATGCTTGTGGGATGATGGGGATGGGGATGGTATTTTCTATTGTTCAATTGTTTGTTGTGGATTTGAGGCCGTGTGGGCTCATATTCTGGGATTTGGTTTGGTTCTATTACTTCAAGGGATCTCACAGATCCCTTTTACTGTGATGACTTTACAAGAGAACCGGTTGTTACTACTTAAATTATTGCTTGGTTGTTCCCTTCAGATGTTTTCATGGATTGTGGATATGCCTATTATATTCCATATATTGAAGGAATATTTAAATTTAATCACTAGAAAATGATAATGATAATGGGTATAATACATGACTTGTTTTCTAGAAATGGGTTGTTCTCTGGTTGTGGCTGTTGTGTGTCCAAGCATGTAGGGATAGTAACAAGGGGGTTGTGCTTCGGATCCCATTGTTTGGGATGAGTGATCGATTACCTATATGTAATAATATTAGTTTTTTGATCATTATATGCACCTCACACATGTTGAGAATGTCATGTCGAACACCCTTGTCCATGGGGGATGGTTGTTTTCCAAACATTATTATGAGTGGATGGTTATTTTCTTCTTTCTTCTACCTCTCCTTGGTATCCCAGGACAATTTGGGTAGGCTGTGACGACCTAAGTTATATTATATCCCACGACTCTTCGAACTGGGTATGTTGTGGTGGTTGTCCCATATCTGTACGGGCAGTTATTTTTCCCATGTGTCTCCAGGGTGAGGCCTAGTTGTCTTCAGGAATGAAAATGGTTTTTATGACCTTGGTTTCTTCGGGCGTGGTAGTGGTTGTGGTGGCCCAAGTGTTTTCAGGCATGGTTGTGTGTGGTTTAGGTGGCCTAGGTTTGTGCGTGTGGGATGCATGGTGATGGCCCATAAGGTTGTTGTTGGGGCAGTAGTGGGAATACAAAGAGATTTGTGGGGTATATTTGATGCATATGATTTCCAAAATAATCCATGGGAACGAATTGCGTTGTAGCCAATTATTGATGTGTCATTACTATCACTTTATCTCACTTGTGTTATTTGGAGAGTGTGACTTGGTGAGGCTGCGTGGATAGTTTCCATGCTATGTGTTTTGGTTACCTCTTTTGTCATGATGAATTAGAGTTCCTCCCAACTTTTGTATGATAGATTTTGGTTTTACCTACTGAGTATACCTTTGTACTCACCCTACGCATATAAAAGTTATTTTAGGATTCCAGGATGACTTTGAGGACCGTTCTAGACCCCACTAGCTTGGGTGTTGGAAAAATCATCGTTGCTACTTTTCATTCTTTTGTTACATCCCTTTGAAGTTTTCTTGTACTTCATAGAACTATAATTTTAACATGAATGGGGAAAAAGGGGGTTTTGTAATAATTTTACTATTTTTTTAATTGTTTGAGATATACTATCTTATCTCCATATCTAATTAAATAAAAATGGTAATGCTATCCATTTCACATGGGATTTTATACCCTTGGTGCAAGTCGCCACTTCAGGGCTTACTGAATGCAGGACTCGGGGGGTCATTATATCTTAATTAACTTGTAAAATGATTGTTCTAGTTGTTTTCGATCCATTTTCTCATTTTGGTGAAGATGGGTCATGATAGGGCTCCTCTTAGTCATTATAACTTCAGAGTTCCCTGACACATCCCCAAAATTAATATAACCCCCAGCCCTGCTAGACTGAAGCTGGTGAATTACTATGTACATTGGAATATTTGTATAGAATGAAAATACTGAAGTAATGGTCAGTTTATTTCTTCTGAAGAATCTATATACATAAATGTAACTCGAATTACATTGGACATGGTTACAAAAATCAATACATAAATAAACTAAAAATTGGATCCACAAGAACTCAATAAATGATCTCCTCTTCATCATATGATGAAGGTAAAAAAATGAAAGGGGTGATCTCGAATTATCAATAATATTTACAAATAGAGGAATAATGAAGAAAAAATAATTGAATCATAAACAATTTGATATAATAGATATGGCATGGTGAATAAATGAAAAACTCACGCAATTAACAACCTAATAATGAAGCATCATCCATATATTTTGTCATAGTGTAAACCACATGGATAGTAATAACTGATAATGAATATAAATAACTCTTCTTAATTGGACATCATATATATAGAACATGATTCCATAATACGATTAAGACGGTTTTGTTCTGTGGGTTGAAACCAACCTTATTTTTGGAAACAAACTCGACGGGTTTGTCGACAAACTGATTGTCTCATTAGACCTGTCGATGCATCGAGGGGTTATAGCCGGCCCTTCTCATCACTACATGTCCAAATATTTTTTTATAATTATATTCAATAAAAGATCAATATGAATTTATATTATTTGTATAGAATAGAGGATACAAATTCATCAACACTTCCATAGTTTAAAAAACATTCAAAATAAAAACCATAGTAAAATGGTATACAGATTAGACAATTATCATATCCATGATATGAGAATATAAATATTTAATATAATTATAATTCCATGTTAAATGTGATATAAAATGGGATGTAGGTATACTACCTATGAATTATTAGGTGCACAAGACAATGTAAGTCACAACGAAATAGAAAATTGAGACAAAGTCCCAAACCACAATGTAATTAATCGAATCATATGACCAGAACATAATAAACCTCAAATGTGTCATTGAATACCATGAATATAAAGATAATCATGAAATTATATATAAAATGTCACTACACATATACCACATTGAAGAAATAATTGGCAAACAATGGAAATCTCACGGAAATGAAAGTGAGATTAGAAACCCCTTGCAAGAATTTCAGTATGGTAACATGTGTTCTTGTGATAGATTAATGAGAGATAAAGGGGTATCCCATTATTTATATATCATAAGGGATGTATGGGGGGGGATGAAAAAACATACCACATCATTAGGAATTAAAAATAAAAGTTCACAACATAAGGGAAATTATTGAACAAAATTGACAGAGTGGATCCCTTTCATTATGCTTGAAGGTGTTCTTGATTGTTCTTAACAACCTGAATAGTCAAATTTATCTTCATTAATTAAGAATTCCAGAACCAGGTCAGTATTTTATTTATTTTTTATAACCTTATTAGGTTAATTAATTTCCTTTTTTATGGGATTAAGAAATTCAATTTTATTGTTTTGTTAGCGTTTTCTTCTTTGGTTTTTAGGATCTGTTTACTTGTATTCTTGAATAGAACTTGTTTAAAATGTGGTTAAATATACATAATTGATAATATATATTATTAGAGATATTTAAAAGATATAAATTTTATTATAATTAATCTAGTTATATACCATGGGTAAGACTCATTCAATGAGTTAATAATAAACGCTTGGATTTGGCTTCATGGTTTGGTGCAAAATAAACGTGTTTTGTATTATTATTCCATATTATCAGTGTGTAAGGATATCAGAACATTAAAAAAATCTAAACTACATATATAATGATATATTTCAACAATTGAAAATGTTTTATGACCACTATTGAAGTGTTTAATGAAAATTGATGTCTTTTCTTCCTTGACTGTGATAAATTAACACATCTTGGATGATGTTGGAATTTATTGTATAAATGGAGGGTAAAAAGAGAGATTATGATAAAATATTTTATTAGAATAATTAAATTCTAATACATATATTGTAATATAATTACAATGGGATTTGAATGAGGTGAGTTGAGAATAGAGAAACAAAATAAAAAAACATCTAAAAGAATTTGAATGAAAAGAGAATAGTTGTTCGCCTCTTGAGTACACCTCCTTGTGATACTCTTTAGGACATTTATTTTTCACCTTCTGGTGTGACCAGGAGGTCTTGGATGTGGGGATAGGTATTGGGATGATTATTTAGTTGAGTTTCGGCATGGATCGAAGCTTGAGTGGTGTGGGAGGAAGAGGGGGTGAGGTGTGGTTTATATGGTTGAGGGGAAAGAGATTTTAAATTATTTTCGTTGTTATTTTAATATTTTTCTCATGAATATGAATAGTCTTGATTCATGTGATCCTAAATAGTAATAATGGCATGTGATTTTTAACCAAGTGGACTTAAATAAGCATTGCATCACCTATGATGCAGTGAATCAAGTTTTAAGCATTTATTGTAATTTATTGTTTTTTACTGATCATCAAAATTGACGTATTTCCTAAAAATAAAAAAATTTACCCAAACCATTTTTCTACATGTATAATCCAAAAAGGAAGTTCATTTTTTTAAAAAAAATCTGAAATATGATTATTTAAAAATTTAATTAAAATAAATATCTAATCGAAAAATATAATCACTTTTATTATTCATCTTCACTTTTAAGTTGACTAAATATATATTTAAGTTCATGGGTGTGGATTAAATTTATTGGATTCATATTACTATTCACAATGGTAAGTTACTATTTATTAGGGTAGGTTACTATTCATAATTTTATCTTACTATTCACCTAAAATTATGTTAATTTTATCAGACTTAAAATATCACAATGAACACAACCGTGTATGTCATATTTTCAAAATTCAAAATACACAACTGGAAATTTTATGTTCAATGGCTAGGATACGACTATATCATAAATAACCATGTGTTTTTTTCAAAGAACATTCGTGCATTATAAAACATAATATATGAATGAAATGTATTTATGAGAAACATTACATAAAATATTTGGGGTGCTAAATTAATCCCTCCTTCCGAAATGTCATCCTCGAAATTTTTCATTTATAGAGCCCACCAAAAATATGTGGGTGGATCTCCTTCATAACATCCTTAGGTTCCCATGATTCTTCCTCAATATTCTAGTTTTTCCAAAGAATTGTTTCTTGATGAGTCGTCTGATTTCTCAATACCTGCTCCCTTGTGTCAAGGATCCCGATAGACTCTTCACAGTATGAAAAATCAGGTTCTAGTTCTGCTTCTTCATATGTGGGTACATGAATTAGGTTTGGCATGGATTTCTTCACCAATGAAACATGGAACCCATCATGAACATTGGAGAGTCATGGAGGCATTGCTAAATGGTAATCTACCTCTCTGATTCATTCCAGAATTTCAAACAGTTAGATGTCCTTCAGGCTTAGTTTCCCTTTTTTAACAAACCATAAGATACCTTTCCATGGATGTAATTTCATAAAGACAATATCCCCAACATTGAATTCCAAATCCTTTCTCCGGATTTCATCATAACTCTTCTTACTACATTGGGGTGCTTTAATAATATCTTGGATTGCCTTCACCATTGTCGGGGTCTCTTCAATAAGTTATGGGCCTATTTGTTTCCCCTCACTAACTTCATCCCAACAAGTTGGAGTTCGACATCTCATTCCATATAATGGTTCATATAGAGCCATTTGAAAACTATAATGGAAACTATTGTTGTAGGAATATTCCCCCAATGGAATGTATTGATCCCACATACCTAGGAAGTCAATAGAGCATGATCTCAACATGTCTTATAGAGTTTGAATAGTCCTTTCAGACTATTTTTTCATTTGGGTGTGATAAGCAGTACTCAATCGAAGCTCAGTATTCAAATCCTTTTGGAGGATTTTCAATTATTTTTTTTGTAAACTGGGGATCTCTATTGGATACAATCCATTTAGGTGCACCATGAAGTCTTAAAGAATTATTAATATAAAGTATGACTAGGATCTCAAATGGTAAATCTTCTCTTATTGGAAGGAAATGTGGTGTTTTTTTGAGACCATCAACAATTAACCATATTGCATCATTATTTCTAGGTGTCCTCGATAGTCCAGTGAATAAATCAATGATAATGTTATCCCACTTCAACAGATGAATATGTATAGGTTTCATAACTCTTATGGAATGTTTTCTCTCTACCATAACTTTTTGAAAAACTAGACACATTGACACGTAGTCATCAATTTCCTACTTCCTATTATCCCACCAAACATATTCCATCAGAACTATATACATCTCGCTACTACCCAGGTGTATAGAGAAATTTGAGCTATGGGCATCATCTAATAGTTTCCTTTTTAGATGAGGTATTTATGGAATCTATAACCTCATACAAAATTTCAGAAATCCTTCTTCATACATTATGTCTTCTAATCTCCCATCCTTGACAGTATAAATTATCGTATTCATATTCTCATCATCAGATTGAGAGCTTTTTATCATCTCTAATAAAGATAATTTATCAATCAATTGAAAGAGGAAAGATATTTCCCCTTCCTTAACAATTTCCATTTCTATCTTCAGTAGATATATAAATATCTGTTTTCTTTCAATCCTCATTTTGGTTAGGAGTCCATGATCTTTCCTTCTTAATGAATCTACCACCTTATTTTCTTTTCCTGGGTGGTAGTGTATTGAAAAATCATAATCTTACAGTAACTCGAGCCATCTCCATTACCTTTTGTTGAGTTATTTTTGTGTGATAATGTATTTCTAACTATTCTAGTCCATATATATCTCACATCTGTCTCTGTAGATATAATGTGTCTATATTTTCAGAGCAAAGATTACAGTTTCCAGCTCAATATCATGACTAGGAAAATTTTTCTCATGCGTTTTCAACTGTCTTGACTCATAATCAATAACATTATCATTTTTAATAAGGTTACAAACCAGTCCATACATTGATGACTCCTTGTATATCACAATTCCCTCATTTTTAAATAAATGAGATAAAATTGGTGAATTGAATGGTCTTCTTTTGAATTCCTCAATGAATTATGTACATTCTTTCATACATACAAACTTAACCCCTTTACATGTGAGCTTGGTTAGTAGGTTAGGAAGTCGATAAAAATGTTAAATGAAATTCTGATAGTAACCTACTATGAAAATATAAATATATACATTGATTATGTTTTTTTGGTGTGGGCCATTCTTCGATTTCCTTTTTCTTCACAGGATTATATAATATTCCATCCTTCGAGACAATATGGCCAAGAAAAGAAACCGATTGCAGCCCGAATTTGCACTTTCTAAACATCCCATAAAATTCATTTATTCAAAATGTTTTCAGAATAATATACAATTGATTCTCATGGACTTCATAGGTTTTTGAGTATAACAGGATATCATCGATGAATACCATAAAAATGATATCAATATATTCCTTGAAAATTATGTTCATAAAATTCATGAAAATAGATAGTGAATTATTCAGTCCAAAATGCATCAATATAATCTCCTAATGCCCATAACTAGTCCGAAATGTTTTCTTAGGAATACCTTCCTTCCTCACACACAACTGATGATATCCAGATCGAAGGATAATATTTGATTAAGATACCAATTTAATTTAATGGGTTATGATACAATTTTATATGATTTTGTGGAACATTTAGGTATGATTTCATTATGAGTTTGGTTGGAGCTATATCTCTATCCAATTCATTAGGTAAATATATATATCTCACGAGATAGACATGGTTGGAATGTCAAATGAACTCAATGCATTATTATAGGGTTGTAAAGAGGTGTGAACTCAGTTCATTAATATAGGGAAGGAAGATGGTGTGAACAATATTAAATAAAGGAAATTGTCCACTAATATGGTCATCACAAAAATTCATTGATTAATATGGAAATCCTGGTATATTCTTATGTGTCTTCCATAAGTCCATGTATTATTAATATGTTATGATTTAATGTCTAATGTTTTTTATTTCTTTATGATTCATGACTTATGACATTCCAAGAATTTTTCCGTGATTCATTTATATAATCTTTTATATATAGTGTATGATTTTATATTTTCATGATCATGTTCTCATACCCCTATTCTCATGTTTATTGTTACATGTATCCCTTGTTTACCCTTACTGGGCATATGAGCTCACCCTTTTTTTCCCTTCCTAGGTTTTGAAGACATATTTTATATACGATATCTCTAATAGGGGTGCTAATATTATAGAACCTAGTGTAAGATAATTTATCTCCCCCATGTACTAGTGTATATGATTCTATGATTCCAAAGGCAGCAAACTAATAACGTCATTGGGAATTTGTTTTTGTAAGTTATTAAGTATTCTGGAAATAGTGATTTAATGTTAATGTATGGAAAGGGAGGGAATATATAATTACCTCCCCTCCATGATATAATTTATTTCATTTACATACAACTAAAGAAAGCGACGATCTCTATTCTATCATTTCAAATGGATCACGTGGAGCTTCAAAATCTATGGGTACAGTTAGAGGACTTGCAAAAGAAGTTCTTTGTGAGACCTGGTGTTTCCATTGGGGTAATGCCAAGGTTATTCTCTAATAATTGATATTTATTATTGTGGTCACATTTGGATTAATGATTATTGAACCAACATACTATAAATAATTTTTATCCACTACCAAGGACTGATGAATTATTCTATTAGATGAAAGTGGAACAATGGTTCCCAAACATTTACAATAGATCTAGCTATAACTATCCATGATTATGAGATGATGACATAATAAAGAATAAATTTATATTTTTTAAAGTCACAATGAGAAATTGGAAATTGTTTTTATCATGAATATCATCCTAGATGCGTTCTTAGACTTTTTAACTAGGTCATTCATCCTTTCCTGGACTGATTTTTGGTGGTCTTCAAGGATGATATCATAGTTTTGTCAGTGTTTGAGGAGGATCAAGTGAGACACCGAAGGATGGTCCATGAGACACTATGAGACCACCAAATATATAGGATATTTTGAATGTGACATTTTTTATTCGAGAGGACCACCTCTTGGGACACGTCATCTCTGAGGTAGAAGTTCTTGTGGACCCAGTTAATGTTGAGGTTTTAATTTCTTTGTATCTAGAAAATTGTGTTTCTGAGATGAAGACTTTTAAGGGGTAAGATGTGTAATATTAGTGGTTTATACCCAATTTCACATTAGATGAAACATCCTTGAGTTATTTGATGTAAAAGGGGAATCCTTTTGTTTGTATTAAATGTAATTAATAATGATTTTAGGAGAGGATTTAGGGGTTGATGATTTCTCCTTTCTTGAGATTTCTAGGGGAGGGTGTTGAGTATGTATTGTTCTGTGATGCATGATGGACGGGGTTTGGTTGTGTTTTTATTTAGAGGTGGGAGATAATTTCCTTTTTTTAAGACTATTGAGACCACATGGGAAGTTATATAAAACCCATTATCTTTATTTTTTAGTGGTAGTCTTCAAAATGAAGTTGTGGTGGAACCCCTTGATGGGAGAGCAGTTTAATGTCTATTATATCAACAAGAGTCTCGTGTTTATATTCCCAATGAAGGATCATAACATTTTACATTGGTGTCTTATATAGTAAATTTAGGGTTATGAATTCATGGTTTTTTATACTCATTGGAAGGGGAATGTGGAGAAAGATTCTCTTAAAATGACATATTGTTCTCAGTTTTTGGCTAAGGTGTTGGAGTAGTTAGATTCAATGTAGTGACCCATAAAGGAATGGGATGATTCTCCATATATATATTATGATAATGTTACCATACTAATTTTTTATTGTTTCAGGGATGTTCATCTTGTAGATATCAACTATAAATCCTTATATACAATGATATCTACTAAAGTTGCCCCTAATAGATATTATGAATGTAGGGTGCATGAAATATTTTTGATATGATGAATTATGGAATCATTGGAGTTTCTGGAGGCATTTATGTGGGATGTTCATGCATCCCATTTAGTAGTGTATCTATGGGTGGAATAGATTTACCATGACCTTCGATGTGAGTTTTGGTGTCTAGGAATAAAGAGTTTTGTTGTACAGTGTGCCTCTCGATGCCACACATTTCACCAAGTGAAGGATTATCCCCAAGTTATAGTGGGTTTTACTAAAACCATAGAGGTTACGTAGATTAATTTGGATGGTATATATATTGAAATCATGATGTGACTACCACGTACATTCAGGGGACATGATTCCATTTGGGTGATCATAGTGCATCCCACCATTATAACCCATTTTCTTTCCATTGAAGAGTGAATATCAGTATGGAAGTTGATATTCTAATACCTATAGGATAAATTATAGATCCATTGAGTTACCCTTATGATTTTCCCATACCATGATACTAAATTAATTTATTGAATAAATAGATAAATATAGAACAAATTTTTTATTTAGTTGTGTTTGATCATGACGTTTCACTCTTGGACTCACAACCATACTGATATGACCATTTTGGATATAGAGGACAATATTCATGATTTCATTGGGATTTTTTCTATATATTGAAAGATTATAAAACCATGGTAGAGTTTTAATAAAAAACCTCTACCATTTCACCGTTGGTATGGAACCATTTGAGGGAACTTATGGGTGACCGTTAAGGTCACTACTTTGTTGGACTTACCCCGACTAGTCATCACTCATGGGCATAGAGATGTGGTGAACTACCATAGGGATGGTTTAGATCATACATGGGGAGATTTAGACTATATACAGCTATCATAAGTTTTATAATGACCAATGACCGAGACCTATGACGATCTAGGATGGATACCATGTGTTTTTTAGGGTGTCTTATTGAGATGGATTACATTGATTTGGCCGAGGTGGCAAGATATAACCAAGTATCATTGGATTTTTTTAGATAAATTGTCGATATGGTGATGTGTAATGCTACTTAGATCTTGATTACCAATTAGACTAGGTACATGACATATTCCATGAGTGAGAGATCAAGAGATACGTGCACAACCTGTCACATGTTATCGATAGGGTAAAGATGGATACTCATGATGGGGCTACCATTTATAAGTACCGTGTAGATGTCAACGATCTATAAAATAGAGTCCTTAATCGATGGTTAATTTATCTACTAGGTTCCTAGTGGTAGGATGAGAATCATTAAGAGAGTTACCAGGAGTGGGAGACCCAGATGAGATCCTAATAACTTTATCTATTATAGTAGATATTTATCCATTCATAGAAATAATAAATATGGAGGGGAGAATTTAACAACTCGGATTTTCCATGCATTATTTTCATATTCCAGATGGATAATACTCTAAGTTAGGCACTGATATAGTGTTAGATTCTGAGGCCTAGTGAGCCAAAAATAAATGGTCAAAATATATTGAACATATTAAACAACACATGAGTGTAGTTTTTCGAAAAAAGTGTAATAACTACTGAAAAGGGACATGGGTAAATAATTTGAAAGCACTATTGAGTTCATTTTATTTGTTTTACTCATGGTGAAACATAACCTTTTTCATCATTGTGTGTTAGTGATATTTTTTTCATGGGATTGAATTCATAATCTAAATAAATTAATTTTTTATATAGAGAATGAGATCATATATAAATATATGATTATGGATATTAAATAGTGTCTTAAGCTATACTATGGAGACATAAATGACTATTGGAGAGTATTCCTTGAAGAGAACACCATGTCAATTCATAATTAAGGATATTTTCACCATTTGAGTATGTGGATCAGGACAATGATGGAAATTCAAGACCATTTTTCATCATCAATTGATCTAAATTCTATGTAAGATGTTTATTTGTGATTTTCCACCATTTTATATAATCTCTTTCAAATACATATCAATTCCATGAACAAGAATTTATTCATGCATTGGTGATAAATTTAAATTGATGGACTGATTTTATTTTTAATTTTTTACTATTCCCTATTTGAATATTAATTCTATGATAATAGATCGAGGTTGAATGAACAATGGATGAGGTTAATTCCTCAGATTAATGATTTATGGATTTCTCCCTAGTTTCTCCACACATTCATCATAAGAAATTTATTTGGCCCATTGTTCGACTAATACCTAGTATTAGATCATTTCATGAAAATTATTTGGTTCAAGTGTGGTTCATTATAATGGATAAAATTGAAGTGTGTAGATGATAGAGTATGGACCAAGGTAGACCAGAACAGATTGACTGATCGCATTCTTACCAGTTTTCATGTGTGATTTTGACATATGGATTTGCGGTGGTGTTTCATGAGATGATCCAAACCCAGATCTCAGTGATCTATGACCTAATAGGTTATATGAAACTCAATCGGCTATTCCCTAATATTACTCATACCAAATGTAGCAACATGGATAACATGGAGACAATATTTAGATTCAAGAAAATTAAATGTTATATGATGTTTAACACAGTGTTACACGTATTGTGAAACACCATGTGTGGATCTAGGGTTTTTTTTGAAGAGTTAAATATTAGACATCGTCGGACCCTTTAAATATTGTGTTCCACAAGATAAATGAATTTTCATGTATCTGATAGGAGATATATCCATAGTCAGTCCATGTACATGAACATGGAACAATAAATGACAATGTCTACACGAGCACGACCATGTATACATATTTGGTACACGGGCATAACCAGGAATACAATGGCATGGGAATATGGAATATGAAAGGATATGGGTGATCTATACAAGTCTTCCAAAATTTCTAATTGCTGTGTATATGGAAATTTACATACCATGTGAGATAGAAATGTACAGGGAGAATAAAGGTTGGCTAAACATGCAGTGTACCCCTAGTACATGCCTTGTACCCCATATGAGGGTGTTTATAACATTTCATTTCTTTATTATGGAATAATATCGATATATTTAGTTACCTTAGTCCATTACCTTTCGGATTCATTATGTAATTAATTCTACATCTCAGTATTGTGATCCTATATAGAAAAAAAAATTAGGTAGTGTTCATAGTGTCCCACCATAGGTCTGGAGTCTGATCCTTTAGCATTTTTATACCCTAAGTGGGGTGTGGAGAATCGACATTACCTTCTTCAGTAGGGAATAAATCCTTTATATTGCAGTCCATATTGGTATTGTCCATAGTATCATTGGTATATGATCCTCTAAATAGTGGGTTAATCCAAATTGGGTTTTTGAAGTCCCCTTGTAATCTTATGTGTGACCCCTATGTATTTATTGAGTATTTTAAGTCCAATGAGATTGTATGGCCTAAGAAAAACATTTTTCATCTGTTAGAAGATATTCACCTTTGATGGTATGATTTTTGTATGGGAATCTACCAGAATAAGAATAATTTTTTGTAGGATGTTGTTATTGAAATTTTCGTTGTGAATTCCAAGAGGGGTGGTGGCCTTCTTGAGTATATATGGGGTTTTCTTATTATGAGTTGATTTCTATATAATTTTAATGATCACAATTTTATTGATAATATGTTTTAGATTTTTCATTGTTTCTTACTTGGTATTTTTATAATCACCCCTACATGGGAACATACCACACATGTCAGGACTTATCTAGATAGTGGCCCATTTGATAATGTTTATGGAGAAAATAGAGCAGGTGGAGCCTAGATATAGCTTCATAGACAGAGGTGATTTATGCATTCCTTCATTTGTTATTTGTCATGTCTCTTGGAGTAGGTTATACTATAAAAATATTTTGGTCTGTTTTTGGATTTTTCCTTCTTATTTATTTTAATACATTTTTGTCATACTATGATTGTGGGATCATATGTGTATAAAATCATTGGTTTCATATTTTTTAGTTTATCATTGTATGGGATTGGTGACATTTTTTTAGGTAAAATTAAATTTGGATAATTTCTACCATATGTGGGATATGCCTAGTTGGTGTCAGTCCCCAGCCCTTGGCTAATTGAAGAAGGGTATGGTGTAGTCATGGTTCGGACCCTGGTAGGTCGGGTCTTGAAAATTTTAAAATCATATCTTATGTTAAGGATAACTAATGAGTAAATCAATAAATATTGAATAGACCACAGTAGTGAATTATGTTGACATCATATTTTTATAAATGTTTGATAGTAATATATAATAAATTACCAAATTCATTAGATGGATAAATAATTCTGGGTCGACCCATCTCAATATATAAAGAAACCATTTGGGGTTTGGTTTCACATTATTTTAAATTTCATATATTATCATATAATGCTTTATCAAATAATTTGACATGAGATATAATTCCCAATCAATCATAAGAAAATATAAAACATACATACATATTTTACATGAACCAATGAGAATTTATAATTCAATAATACTCTAATTATCCCTTGAGAATGATAATTTATTTTCATATACAAACAAAATACATTAACATAATCCAATCAAGGATTTAATTTGGATAATTTCAATTCATAATATCATAATAATAATTTAAGGATATTGGAATTGATGAAAAAAATTGTAATAGTATTATAAAATTTCATTAAAAAAACTAGATACACTTTACAATTTTAATAAATATTGTTTTAAAAGGAAATAATTTATAAAATAGTGAGAGTAAAAATTAATTTTTATGAACATGAAATAATGAAATGAATGATTTGTTTATAATAATTAATATATCAATATGGGAGTTTATAATGTGGGAAATATTATTTATAAGATTTATATTTCAATTTTTTAATTAATATATAATTAAATATAAGATGAACCATGAAGAAGATGTTTTAAAAGTGAATCATATAAAAATTTGCAATGGAAGTGAAAGTCAATAGATATTTAAAATAATAAATAATATAAATTTATAAAAAGAATTTTACAAGAAAATATAAATAATATTGACTAGAAGAGAAATATTATCAACCAAAAATTTTGTATATGGATAGTTCCATTTATAAGAAAACTTTAAGTAATGTTATTAACAAAAGAGATTATAAATTATAAGAATATTTTTAAACCATTTAAATATATGGATAAGAAGAATGTAAATGTAATTTTAGATAGATAGATCAAAAAAATTCCCTCAAAATAAATTTAGTCGATTGTAATATCTTATAAAAAGTAACATTTAAAATGTACCATATTGGATTTGTTATCATTTGAATCAAAAGAATATAAAATTTTGACCAAAAAATCGATCATTAAATACTATGCATAAAAAACATTAATTATAAAAATATTTAAATTAGAAATTATATAAACCATATAAATTAATATATGTTTATAATATAATGGATTCCCCAAATATGGGAATTTGAGAAGAAAAACGTCTAACTTATATTCCTCTGTGGTCTGAAACACTGAATCATATTTTGTATAAAATATTTTATTTTTATTAATCTTAATTAGATCCTACATTATTTTTATTTTAAATTTTTTGATTCACTTATAATTCATTATTACAAATATATAAAAAAAAAATTTAAATGAAAGTGTCACATGTGTTCTATGGTAGCATTAGAATAGTCGTTTTGATCCAGCCCCCATGAACATGTGTTCGACGGATCCAGAAGATTAAATGTGGTGAATGATGTTATTTTAGATATCTGTGATTATAAAAGATATTTAATGGATTTTATGTTGATGGTTCTGATTGAAATATTTTTTAAAAAAATTAGTGATTATTTGATTTATAAAAGAGATGATTTTATTGGTAAATTTATATTAATATATTACCACTACTTTTTTATAAAAATATATCAAATAAAAAATAAATATTTCAAATTATCAATATATAATTTTTCAAATGAATTTTTTTTCATATTTTTTCAAATCATTCATTTAGATGATTAAACCGACCAAAACCTAAAATAATTGTTACAAAAAAATATATAAAACCACATTATATTATACTAATAATATCACATTTATAGAAGATTAATAGTTTCAAAAATCAAATTATTAATATGATAAATCATTATTTTTAATTGGTTTATGAATAACATTATATCGAATTATTATGCAGAGGATAAATTGTTTTTCGAAATCATAAAAATCATATCAGCAATGTTATTGGAAATTATAGATGGATACTTTGAATCATCCCTAGAAGAAATGAAAAACGGTATATTATTTTTAGGTTGATAACATGATTTATAATTGTACATGAAAACAAATCCTGATGTTTGTTAATGTGTAATATTAGAGGTCATTTTATAGGGGAGCATGCATTTAATTTTCAAAAATACTCCTTCCATCATAAATAAGAAATATTAACTAAAATTAAAAGTGGATATATAGTGGTCAAAAAAATTATAATGGATAAGGTTATTCGTAGAATAACCTCATCCAATAACTTCGACATGATTTTTATGAAATATGTTATATTTTCTGTTATTTATGTCCATTAATATCATTTTACCTTATGTGTAGTAAATTGATTTTTAACTCAAAAACATATTTTTATGTGTAGAAATGAAATTTGAAATATTTCCTAAAATAATAATTTTGATTAAGAAAATGAAATCCATTATATTGGAATTAATTTATAAAATTGATGAAAAAATTAATATAAGAACACATAACACATTATTCTTTTAAAAAATCCATTATCCTGTATAAAAAATAATTTATTATTATTCTACATCAATTGATAATAATTTTATATTTGATTTTTTGTTTATATATATATATATATAATTTAATCTATTGACATAGTAATTTAATTAAACATTTATTAATTTAATAAAAAATATTAGTTATATAAAAGGGGAAACATAGGAAAAATTGGGTTATTGTCATTGAATGATCTTAATGTCCTCCCATTAATTTTTTAACATTCTAACCATTATATTTTATGAAATAATTGGTGTTATATTATTTATATAAATTTTAAAAAGACATAAAATATATTATTAAAATAATAATATTCAGTAAAAATAAAAAAACATTTTCATTATAATATTGCGTTTTAATTAATTTTTATCATTTTATCTAACTGAATAATTATTTGTTATCATTAAATTATTATATTTTTAAATTTAATCTAATAATGTGATAATATTAATATAGCTATATGATATGTCTATATATCATGACCCTGCGTCCTTTTGGAATACCAACAATGAACACATGTACATCGATCATATATATAATGGTCATATGACATTAATATATATAGCAATTAATACAACACAAAACTCACTGATGATATTCATTATCTTGATTATCAAAATTTATATTATATATAAAATGAAATTCAAACGTACAATAGTTATAATTAAAGGTATTATCCACAAAAACAATATAAGGAAGTTGATTTATAGTTTAATAACTTTCCATTTATTAGTTGTTTTTCCTCTTTTCATTTTCAAAACTATTTCACAAATTACATTATAATAATTCATTAAATTTGATATTTTATTTTACTATTTTATCTCTTTTAAAATACATGGAATTTTTTAGTTGGATACAGTGTTTCAGACAAGTTATTCAACAAATTAATAAAAAAATGTTGGATTCCATATTATATTGTCGTTAAAATACAATTTTCATCAAAATATTATAAAAAATAATGAGGGCTTGTAATGGCCCGAACACTCCTCGTCCATTAATTTTCCAAATTTTGTTGTTTGGGGTGTCATGGGGACCATTAGTGACACATTAAAGAGTTTTCCAATTTTTTATGATTGAACAAAAGGTGGCCCCAATGAGCGTCGGTGACACCGATAAGCGTCAGTGGAACTAATGGTTATCGGTGGCACCGATGGGTCATTCGTAGAACCAATTATCATTGGTGCCAAGTCGATGGTGCGAGGGTGATAGTTCTAGGGAAACGGTGTCAAGGCGAAAATTACAGGGGGATGGTGTCAGGGTGATATTGCTAGGGCGCTGGTCCCAGGGAGATGGTGACTCGCCTAATAGTGATTCCTTCCATGTTTTTCTTGGACATTCTAGTTTTTCCTCAATAATGTACATAATGACGTAAAAGTGTTTTAATACCCTTATAAAATACATTTAAATGAAATAAATGATGATTTCAACCCCTAATAGTTGGGGCAACCCTTGAGTTACCAAAACGTGTGGCCTTTTTCTATAATGTCACACCTTTATCATGTTTTATAGTTTATCCCCTATTATCTGTTTTTCAATGTTCAAAGGAAATCTATTAACTCACTACCATTATATCCACCATCTCCGAGGAGAATAATTAATTCTTAATTAATCCATATGTGTAAAATAGCTAAAATGCGTGGTCAATCCACAATCCAACTTTTTTGTAATCTGAAATCGTCCCCCTGATTTTAGGATCTGTCCTTTAATTAATCTGAGATCCTCTCTTTATAATTACTTTCCATTATCTAAAATATGAAGTAGAGAATTACTCTGGAGACGAATCATGCTCCCGTGTTGGATCCCTTCCCACTTAGCTTTGAATCCCCCGATTTTTCCTTTTAATCAAGTAGTGCAGACTCAGTTTTAGATGTGAGGATGAAAACTTCGATCCTTAATCATCCAGGATGTTTTTCCCTTCATATCTCTTTACTGTGAATCATGAAGGGTGGGTATGATAATTTTTTCCTCATGATGTGTATAAAACCAAACCATAACGAAGACAATAAACATACTCTAAAGAATGAATGGGGGTGTCTGATAACGATGTTTCTATATTACTTGTAGCTTCATTTCTATGTTGTGAATTGTATGGGCTTGTTCCCACTGAAGTAGTGTTAATTTGTGGTCCTTTCATGCGCACTAATGATCCTCTAGTTTTATGGATAATCATGTGATTGAATGCATGTAAAATGTAAACTAGTTAATCATGTAATTTTGCTCAATAAAATGGATGAACAATGAATAAAAATCCTTTGTGATCACACGGGTTAACCAAATGGAAAGAAGGAAATCAATAAAAGGAGTGCTTAAAATAATTAAACTCTCTTAGTATGTTCTGATAATACACATTGTCGTTCTACATGATGCTTGTTGGTTGACATGGATTTGGATGTGATCCCTTGTGGTTAAATTGTTGGTTTTGGATTTGATGTTGTATGGTGCCATTTTTTGAGGCTTGGTTTGGTTCCTGTATTTCGAGAGATCTCACAAATCCCTTTTGTTGTGGTGACCTTATAGGAGGATTGGGTGTGAATTAATAAATTTCTTCTTGGATGTTTTCCTTCAGTTTTTGACTTATATTTTGGATGTACCTGTTAGTATCCCAATAATGAAGTAATATTTAAATGGAATCAATTGATCATGATAATGAGAATGAGTACAATTGGGGACATGTTTTCTAGAAATGGTTTGTGATTTGGTTGTGGCTATTTTATTTCCAAGCATGTAGGGATAATAACAAGGGTGTTTGTGCTATAGAACCCTTAGCATGGGATGAGCGTTTGATTACCTATATATAAAATGTTTTCAATTTTTGTTTCTTATTCACACCCCACCCATGGTGTGAACTTCATGCTGAACACCCCCATTAATGGGGTGAGGGTGTTTTCCCCAAAATTTGTATGAGTGGATGGTTATTAACTCCATTCTTCTCCCTCTCCCATGTAGCCCAAGAAAATTCGGTAAGGCTATGAATGGATATGGTATATTATGTCCCAAGACTCTTTGGAAATGGTATGTTGTGTTTATTGGCGTAGGTGTGGGTGGGTGGGTTTGTTTCCCACGTGTCATCGGGATAAGGCCCAGGTGTTGTCGGGTGTGAAAATGGTTGTTCTGGCCCATGTTTCTTCGGGTGTGGTAGTGGTTGTGGTAGGCCAGGTGTATGAATGAGGGGTTAGGTGTTGTTCTAAAAGCCCAGGTGTATGTGGGTGGGATGCGCGGTGATGGCCCATAAGGTTGTTGTTAGGGAGGCAGTGGGACTACAGCGAGACTTGTGGGGGAGGTATAACATATAGAAAGTCTTAAATAACCAGTGGGAAAGTATTGAGGGGTACCCAAATATCGATATGTTGTTACTATTACTTTATTTGAATGAGTTAGTTGTGTAGTGTTCCTTGGTAAGGCTGGGTGGATAATTTCCCAGTTAGGTATTTTGGTTACCACTTATCTCATGGGGCATTAGAATACCTCCCCACAGGTGCATGAGATCTTCTGGTTTTACCTATCGAGTATACCTATCTACTCACCCTATGCATATAAAACTTCTTTCAGGTTTCCAGGAGGAATTTGGGGACCTCTCTACACCTTACTAGCTTGGGTGTCGGGATATTCATCGTAAACAATTTTCTTTCATTTGGTACATCCCTTTGGAGTTTTATTGTACTTTTTTGCACTATATTTTGAACATGCATGTAGAAAAAGGGTTTTTGTTTTTAATATTACTTTATTTTTTTGTAGTTATTTATGATTTACCATCTTTTCTCCCATTTCTATTAAATACATATAGAAAATACTTCCATTTTAGGCATGAGTCTATACGATTGGTGCTAGTCGCCACTACGAGGACTATTGAATGTGGGAATCAGTGGGTCATTATCGCTCCTTCAACACGAATGAGGATGGTTCTAGCAGTTTTTTGTCGCTTTCCTCACCTTGGTGAAGGCGAGCTGTGACAGAATTGTATTAGAGCAGATGGTTGAGTGATAACATGGAGGTAAAGGTTAAGAATAGTTCGGATTTCATGGGATGGTAGGGAAACATTATTAGGACGTCTTTGTTCATGAAATAGGCTACAAAAGACTAGTTAGGACATTGTATTTTAGCCCCCCCCCCCCCTCCACCCACCATGATCTGATGCATTTAATATTGACCTACCAAACGACCAATTGAGGCTACACTGATTTCAGGGTAATGACCCTTGGAAAGGTAAATGAATCATAATGACTTGTGTTCTTGTGGGTTCTGGGTGTTTGGGGAGTTAAAAATAAATAAAAAGTTTGGAAGAAATATAAAAGGAATCTTCTATACTACTATGCCTTATGCATTCATTTTTCACCATGACATAGTGGTACCGAGATGACGACCATGAGTAGTGAGGATGATCGAGGCCCCAGAGGTTGATTTGGATGATCAATGGAGGGTTGTTCAAGAGGGGGAGGAAGAACAGTGGCAGAAGATGCTTGGTTTCTTTCAGGGATAGACCCTTAGGAAGTATAATAGAAGTGTCTCAGACATGGAGATGGAGATCTATTTTGATTAGCTGGTGAGATATTAAAGCTTGTTCTAAACACTAGTTATGTACTGGTTTCCTCTAGGCATTATAAAGATGCTGGGTGCAGTGCGTTAGAGGTGGACACTATATCTTAGGTTGAGAAAAGTGGTTGAGGTTTGGGGAGTGACTTCAGGAGCGAGTTCCTGAAATTATTCCTTTCTTCCATGATGAAGTCTGATAAGATGAAGGAGCTACTCACCATTAATTAGGGGAAAATGTTAGTAAGGGAGTTGGGGATCAAGTTCAAGGATTTACGTTGTTTTGTTCCTGAACTCTTCCCGGACAAGGAATCACGAGTAAGGAGCTTAGAGGAGCCACATAGACCTTCCCTACAGTATGCTATTACTCCCTTTACTCTACTGACATACTTGGTAGTTTATAAGAAGGATAATGAGGTGGATAGGATGCACACACTGGGAGGTGTGCCACATGATAGGAGCCAGTTGAGTTCATCGAAGGGAAGTCCATTAGGAGAAGGCCTCCAACTTCAGGGCCTTCTAGGTTTCAGCTGGAAGGGAGCAGACCCATATAGTTCCAGTTCCGATCTCCTGGCCCTCAACCATTATATGAGATCCCAGGACTGAGGTGGATTATCTATGGAATCCATGAGAATATTTAGAATCTATTCATGGAATGAGTGTTGTATAGTAGAGGTGGTAAGGTTTAATGCCCACATATGCATCAATTGTTTTCAGCCAGACCCTTTTAGTATCAGTAGTAGGGATAGTGGGATATTTCTCCTCCGAGTGAAGAAATTGAAGGGGGATTACAACCTCAACGAAATCCCCATTTTAATTGACAAGGTCATGGTCAGGAAGGTGATCAACAACTTAGGGGAGGAGGAGCAGTTCCATGTCGTAGAGGCAGTAGTTCCAACAGGTTTAAAGGTCATTTGATCTACGATAAAATTATTTAGTAATCTTTATTATTCATTGTTTTATTCAAGGGATTCACACTCTATCTTTATAAACAGTATATCCCATGATCTCGGTCTAGACATGGAGAGAATTCACATACCCTTGGTATTGATTACTTCAGTCAGAGGTCAGAACAACTATTCATAGGATTTTCGATGATGAAAAATAATATTGGGGCCACATCAGTCCAGTGGGGACATTATTTTTCGACTGATGCACCCATATGAAGTTATTTTTGTCATCTAATGGTTGTTCTATTTCTGTTCTACTATATACTCCTTCGGAGTACGAGTTGTGTTCTTTGATATGGGTGACTAGTGTATAGCTTTTGTCGATGAGTGGGGTTTCAAGGAGGGAAACTGATGCATGAAGACCCTTCTTTCCAATATAACTATGTTGTTAGAGGAACTGGTAGACTTAGTGATGTTGGATGTCCTAGGTATATTCAGTATGTTCTTGTAAATCTTCCCGGAAGAGGTTTTTACCCTACTCCCTCGACATGATGTTGAGTTTGGTATAGACTAAAAACCCAGTGCCCATCCGATTTTGATGAATCCCTATCGGATGGTGCCTTTTGAGTTGTAGGAGTTGAGGATCTAGGATGATGACAGGATGAAGAAGGGTATTATCTGACAAATCACATCACCATGGTGGTCTCCAATCATGTCCAAGTAGAAGTAAGAGTGTTGTATTAGGCTCTGTATTGACTATCGAAGGGTGAATTAGGTAATGGTCAAGAACTCTTACCCCCTCCTGAGGATCGAATACCTTTTTGACCAGTTAAAGGGAGCATGTTGGTTCTTCAATATTGACATGTAGTCTGGATATCAACAGTTGACGGTAAAGTAGAGTGACATGTGGAATAATTCTTTCATATTCTGGTATAATAACTTTGAGTGCTTGGTCATGTTGTTCGGCATTTCAACACACTAGCCATGTTCATAGGGCCCATTAAATCCATTTTCATTGAATATTTGGAAAGATTCGTAGTCTTGTTTGTTGACGATGTCCTAATATACTAAAGATCAATGGTTGACCACATTGAGCTTTTAAGGATGGTTTTAGAGGTCCTAGGACACCACGAACTCTTTAGGACATTGACCATGTGAATGTTTGGGACACGATATGTGCTCTTCCATGGACATGTGATGTCCCAGAAGGGAATAGCAGTGGACCCATTGATGTCTAAGTGGTTGTTTCTTGGGTATCACCCAAGAATGTGGCAGTGGTTCATAGTTTCTTGGGTCTAGTAGGTTACTACTGGAGGTTCGTTCCCTACATCGCTCTTGATACAAAACCTTTTTTAGCATTGACCCAGATAGACTAGGCATTCATTTGGAGTGAGCAGTGTCAACATGCCTTTAGTTATATAAATGGGAAGCCCTTCAGTGCCCCAGTTCTATGGTTTCCAATGGAAGGGGTAACATTGAAAGTGTAATATGATGCTTCATGTCAAGGCTAGGGGTATGTTCGGATGCAATAGTAAAGAGTGATCTCTTATAAATCATGGAATTTACGTCCTCACAATCAGAACTATTACACCAATGAACTTGATCTTGTATTAGTAATGTTTTCACTAATGTTTCTACAGTATACCTCATTTGGGAATTCTTAGTGGTCTTCAGAGATCACAAGAGCATGAGGTATGTCTTCTATCAGCGAGACCTAAACTTGTGAAAGTAGAGGTGGAAGGAGTTTCTTCATTATTACAACATCAAGATCTCTTACACCTCAGGAATGGGAAATGTGGTGTCTGATGCCTTGAGTATGATGTTGATGAAGGATATGGTTTGGGTGTTAGTTGATGCATGGGAAGTAATGGAGGAGTTGGATACCTTAAACTAGGATTCAAGGGTAGAGGATGGTAGGGGATGTCTGTTTGATATGGAAATGTAGTCTTCCTTGGTAGAAAAGGTGATGGATTCTTAGTGGAGAGAATTAGTGGATAAAGTGATGTGTGATCGTGTTATCCACGTTAATGCTCTGAAAGGATGGCCAAAAGATGGTTATAATCAGATGTTTTTCTATCAAAATTTATTTTCCCTAGTTTAAATGCATGAGAGTCTTCCTAGAGAGTTCCATAACTCAAACCAGGTGGTACAATAAAAATATTAAAAGATGTAATGGGGATTTATATTTTAGTTTGTGTGACCGGAGAGATATGGAAGTGGAAGAGTCTGTGGAAAAGTGCCTTGTGTGTCAGAAAGTGAAGTGTGAACACTGTGTTCATAACGGTCTGTTTCAGCCCTTTGAAGTTCCTGAGGGGAAGTGGAATGATGTCTCGATGAATTTAATCACAAGACTACCCAGAGTTGAGATAGGATGTGATGCCATATAGATAGTGGTGGACCAGTTAACAAAATCACCTCACTTCGTGGCGATTAAGGATTCGAGCACAGTGGAAGCCTTGGTGAAAAAGTACATGTGTGATGTTGTGAGGTTGCACAGAGTTCCCAAAACCATCATCTCAAATGGGGATAAATCCATTACTATTAGAGTATGTAAGGGATTACAATGTGCTTTTGGAACCCACCTTTGACTTAACACTTATTTCCACCCTCAGACGAATGGGCGTACAGAGTGGACCATCCAAACATTATAGGATATGATGTAGGCATGCATGTTGTACTTCAGATGATCAATGGTACGAAACATTCCACTAGTATAGCATTCCTACAACAATAGCTATCACTATTCAATTGAAATGTCTCCATTAGATTATTTTATTAGATGTATGTGCCATTCACCCGTGTACTAGACCGATGTTGGGGAAGCAGGTGCCCTTGGCCCATAGGTAGTGCAGAGCCTGATGGAGAAGGTTCGTCTTGTGTGTGAGAGGATGAAGGTGATGCAGGACCAGAAAAAGTCATATGGTGGTCATAGGGTGAGACCCAGGGAGTTCAAGGATGGGGACCGTGTTTCTTAAAGGTCTCCCCTAGGCATGGGAAGAAACTGTTTGGAAAGGGAGTAAGCTTTCTCCCAGGTTCTTCATGCCCATCGAGGTGTTGTGGTGAGTCGAAAAATTGTCTTATCAGTTAGATCTTCCACAAATTCTATAGAGGGTTCACAACCTCTCCCATGTGTCTCTGATTTATCATTATCTACACGATGACTCTCATGTCCTCGACTGGGGAGAGCTGGATATTAAGGATGATGCAATGTTCATGGAGAGACTAGTGGGGATCGAGGATCGTGAAGAGAAGGTACTTCATGGATAAACCATTCCCATGAATCTTATGATGGGGAGGCATCGTGTCCTTGAGGAGAGTAACTGGGAATGGATGGCACATATGTGTGTCCAGTACCCAAAGCTAATTTGATTTTTGTTTTGTACTTGACCGTGATGTAGTGCATGTCCTTTTTAACTATAAGATGTCATGTTTTCCTTTCTCAGAATGTCTATAAAATTCTTCATTGTGTGGAGGGGTGGGCATGATACCTAATAATTAGGCATTAAGGTGGATGAAAATAAACCTATGCGGGAGAATCAATGCCACCAAAATAGGATAATATCATAACATTGAGGAAGGGACTCCCTAACCTATATTTTTGGACGATGTGACCATTATATATTTGGGTGATTTTATGGGGGATAATAGAGGTAGTGTATTCATAGGTTTTCAAGAGATATACGAGGGAGAGGTTTTCCTCGATATCGAGTAATGTTCCGGCTTTTGAACTAATCCAAGGTGGTTTGTCATTGAATGGTATATTTTGACGCAGTTGTTTGGACCCCCATTTTTTATTCGGGTCTACTCTTAAATTAATGAGGGTGATAATTGTTTGATAGATATCTTATGTAATGGCCCGGAACCTCCTAGTCAATTATTTTTCCAAATCATGTTTTTTGGGGTGTCCTGGGGACCATCAGTGACTCATTAAAGAGTTGTCCAAATTTTAGGATTGAATGAACGGTTTAACCGATGAGCGTTGGTGGCACCAATGTAAATCGGTTGCACTAATGGGAATATGTGACACATATGGTTATCAATGGCCCTGATGGATCATCAATAGGACCAATCAGCATTGGTTCCTGGGTGAAGGTGCCCGGCCGATGCTGCCTGGGCGGCGGTGCGTGGGCGCTGGTACTAGGGTGATAGTGACTCACCTAATGGTGAGTCCTTCCCTATTTTTTCAGTATCTTTCAGTTTTCCCCCAGTAATGATTCTTTTGATGTAAAAGTGTATTAATACCCCTTTAAAATCCATTAAATGCAAGTAAAATATTTTTAAGACCCCCAATAGTTCGGTGACACTTGAGTTACCAAAACATGTGGCATTTTTCCTCAGTGTCACACCACTGTCATGTTTTACAGTTTCTCCCATGTTATCGATTTTTCTTTGTTTAAATAAATCTTTTAACCCATTTTATTTATCTCCAACATCTCCACGGGTAATTATTACATCTCAATTAATCCCAACATGTGAAATTTCCCATCAACATGGTTGATCCATAATCCATCTTTTATGCACTTAGAAATTGTCTCCCTGATTTTAGGATCTGGTCTTTTCTAATATTGATATAGTCTCTTCATAATTCTATTCTATTATCTAATGTAATCCATAATGACTTACTCCAGATATGAATCATGCACTCGTGCTGGAGCCCTTCCTACTCAACCTTGAATCCCTCGAGGATTCCTTTCATACAAGTGGTGCACTCTTAGTTCTGCATGAGAGGATAAAAAACAATCCGTTATCATCCAGGTAGGGTTTTCCTTTGACTCTCTTTTTGGTGTATCAAGCAGGGTGGGTATGATAATGTTTACCTCAGTACATGGTAGAAACAAACCCATAATGAAGATACTAAATGGACTCTAAACAATGGTGGGGTGTTTTTGGTGATGATGTTGTTGTATTTCATTTATCATAATTTTTATGTTGTGAATTGTATGGTATTGTGCCCACAGAAAATAGTGGTCACCGGTGGTATTTTCATGCACACTAATGAACCTATGTTTTTTCTAGATAATATTGTGATTGAATGGGTGTAACATGGAAAATTGGTAACCATTTAATGTTAGTCAATAAAATTTATTCCCAATGAATATGAATCCTTGATAGATCACCATATTTAACCAAATGAAAATAAGGAAATTTATAAATGGTGTGCTTAAAATATGAAAACTCCACTGCTCTATTCTTCCAGTACATATTGTTTTTCTTATTGATTCTTGTGGGATGATGGGGATGGTAATGGTATTTTATATTGTTCAATTGTTGGTTGTGGATTTGAGGTCGTTTGGGCCCATATGATGGGCCATGGTTTGGTTATATTACTTCAAGGGATCTCATAGATCTCTTTTACTATGATGAATTTACAAGAGAACCGGTTGTTACTACTTAAATTACTGCTTGGATGTTTCCCTTCAAGTGTTGTCTTGGCTTGTGGATATGCCTATTATATACCCTATATTTAAATAATATTGAAATTTATTCACTAGAAAATTATAATGACAATTGGTACAATACGAGACTTGTTTTCTAGAAATGGGTTGTTCTTTGGTTGTGGCTGTTGTGTGTCCATGCATGTAGGGATAGTATCAAGGGTGGTTGCACTTCAGATCACATTTTTTGGGATGAGTGTTCAATTACCTATATGTAAAAATCATTTTTTTGTGTTCATTACAATCACCCCACCCATGTTGAGAACTTCATGTTGAACACCCCTGTTCATGGGGGATGGTGGTTTTTTCCAACATTCTTATGAGTGGATGGTTATTTTCTCATTTCTGCTACCTCTCCTTGGTATCCCAAGACACTTTGGGCAGGCTGTGATGACCTAAGGTATATTATGTCCCACGACTCTTCAAACCGGGTATGCTGTGGTGGCTGTCCCATATATGTGCGGGCAGTTTTTTTCCCAAGTTTCTCCAGGATGAGGCCTAGTTGTCTTCAAGAATGAAAATAGTTTTTATGACCTAGGTTTCATTGGGAATGGTAGTGGATGTGGTGGCCCAAGTGTTTTTAGGCATGGTTATGTATGGTTGTGGTGTCCTAGGTGTGTGTGGGTGGGATGCATGGTGATGGCCCATAAGGTTTTTCTTGGGGAGGTAGTGGGACTGCAATGAGACTTGTGGAGGAGGTTTAATGCATAGGATAACCTAAATAATCCATGGGAAAGAAGTGTGGGGTACCAAAATATTGATGTGTTATTACTATCACTATATCTCACTTTTGTTATTTGGAGAGTGTGACTTGGTGAGGCTGCTTGGATAGTTTCCTTGCTATGTGTTTTTGTTACCTCTTTTGTCACAAGGAATTAGAATTCCTCCAAACTTTTTCCTAAGAGATTTTGGTTTTACCTACTGAGTATACCATTGTACTCACCATATGTATATAAACGTTCTTTCAGGTTTCCAGGAGGACTTTGAGGACCATTCGAGACCCCATTAGATTGGGCATTGGAAAAATCATCGTTGTTGCTTTTATTTTTTTTGTTACATCCCTTTGAAGTTTTCATGTACTTTGTAGAACTGTATTTTGAACATGAATTGGGAAAAAGGGTGTTTGGCTATAATTTTACTTTTTTTGAATTGTATGAGATATACTATCATATCTCCTGATCTATTTAAATAAAAATGGTAATGCCTTCCATTTCACGTGGGATTCTATTCCGATGGTTCAAGTCACCACTCTGGGGACTACTGAATGCAGGACTCGGGGGTCATTATATATTAATTAACATGAAGATGGAAGGGTATTGTTTTTTTCTATCCCATTCCTCATTTTTTTGATGATGGGTCATGATAGGGCTCCTCTAAGTCATTACATCTTCAGAATTCCAACTCACTTCCCAAAAATTATTGTAACGCCCCAGCCCTGCTAGACCAAAGCTGGTGCAATACTAAGTATATTGGCAAGGTTAGATTGAATGAAAATACTAATGTAATGATCAGTTTATTATTCCTGAAGAAACTATATTCCTAAATGTAACTAAAACTACATTGTAAATGGTTACAAATAACAATATATAAAAAACTAAAAATTTGATCCAAGGGAACTCAATAAACGATCTCTTCTTCGTCACATGTTGAAGGTGAAAAATGAAAGGGGTGATCTAAAATTCTCAATAATATTTACAAATAGATGAATAATGAATAAATATGAACTGAATCATAAACAAATAGATATAATATATATTGCATGGTGAATAAATGAAAAACTCACGCCTTTAATAAACTAATAATGAAACTACATCCATACATTTTGTCATAGTGGAAACCTCATGTATAGTTATAACTGATAATGAATTAAAATAATTATTATTAATTGGACATCATAAATCTAGAACATGATTCCATAATAGCATTAAAAATATTTTTTTCTATGGGTAGAAACTAGCCAGATGTTTTGAAACAAACTCGAAGTGTTTGTCGCCAAACTGATTGTCTCATGAGACATGTTGATGCATCACGTGGCTATAGCCAGCCCCAACCATCAGTACATGTCCAAAGAATTTTTTATACTTAGATTCAATAAATGATCAATATGCATTTAGATTATCTGTATAGAATAGCGGATACATATTCATCAACACTTCCACAGTTTAAACAACATTCAAAATAAATATCGTCTGTAAAATGGGATACAACATAGACAATAATCATATCCATTATATGAGAATTTGGATATTTAATATAATTATAATTTCATGTTAAATTTGATCTCAAATGGGATATAGGTATACTACATATGAATTATTAGGTGCACAAGACAATGTAAGTCAAAACGAAATTGAAAATTGAGACTAAGTCCCTAATCACAATGTAATTAATCGAATCATTTGACCAGAACATAATAAACCTCAAATGTGTCATTTAATACCATGAATATAAAGATAATAATACTATTATATATCAAATGGAAGTACCCATATACCACATATAGGACATAATTGGCCAACAATTGAAATCTCTCGGAAATGAATGTGAGATGAGAAACCCCTTATAAGCATTTCATCATGGTAACATGTGTTCTTGTGATTGCATAACGAGAGGTTAAGGGGTATCCCTTTATTTATATATAATAATAAAAGTATGGGGGGGAAGAGAAAATATACCCCATTATTAGGAATTAAAAATAAAAGTGCACAACATAAGGAAAATTCGTGAACAAAGGTGAGAGAGATGATACCTTACCTTATGCTTGAAGGTGTTCTTTATTGTTCTTAACGACATGAATAATCAAATTTATATTCATTACTTAAAAATTCCCAAACCACTTCAACATTTTATTGATATGGTATAACCTTATTAGTTTCATTAGAGTCCTTTTTATGGGATTACGAAATTCAATTTTATTGTTTTGGTAACATTTTCTTCTTTGGTTTTTAGGATCCATTTACTTGTATTCATGAAATGAAGTTTGTTTAAAATGTGGTTAAATATACAGAATTGATAATATATATTATTAGTGAAATTTAAAAGATATAAATTATATTATAATGAATCTAGTTATATACAACGGGGATGAATCATTCAATGAGTTAATAATAAACGCTTGGATTTGGCTTCATAGTTTGGTGCACAATAAACGTGTTTTGTATTATTATTCCATATTATGAGTGTATAAGGATTTCAAAACTTTTAAAAAATATAAAATACATATAAAATGATCTAATTCAACCATTGAAAAGGTTTTATGAACATTATTGAATATTTTATTGCAAATTGAAGACCTGTCTTCCTTGATGACATAAATTAACACATCTCAGACGATGTTGGCATTTACTGTATGAAATGAGTGGAAAAGAGATATTATGATGAAATATTTTATTAGAATAATGAAAATATAGTACATCTAATTTAATATAATTTTCATGGAATTTTAAGGAGGTGAGGTGAGAGGAGAGAAACAAAATAACAAAACATCTAAAAGAATTTGAAAGAAAAGAGAATAGAGGTTCAACTCTTGAGTACTCCTCCTTGTGGTACTCCATAGGACCTTTGCTTATCACCTTCCTGTGAGACCAAAAGGTCTTGGACGTGGGGAGACGGATTGGGAAGAGTATTTGGCTGAATTTCGGCATTTATTGAAGCTTGAGTGGTGTGGGAGGAAGAGGGGGCTAAGGTGTGGTTTATATGGTGGAGGGGAAATAGATTTTACAATATATTAATTATTATTTTAATATTTTTCTCATTAATATGAATAGTCTTGATTCAAGTTATCCTAAACAGTAATAATGTCATGTGAGTTTGAACCAAGTGGACTCAAATAATCATTTCACCACATATGATGTAGTGAATCATGTATGAAGCATTTATTGTAATGTATTTTATTTTACTATTCATCAAAATTGAAGTATTTAATAAAAATAAAAAAGGTTTTCATTAACCATTTTTCAACCTGTAGAATCCCAAAATGATGTTCATTTATCAAAAAAATCCTAAATATGATTAATTAAATATTTAATTAAAATCATTATTTAATCGAAAAATATAAACACTTTAATTATTCATCTTCATTTTTAAGTTGCCTAAATTTATTTTTAGGGTCATGGGTGTGGATAACATTTATAAGAGTGATATTACTATTCTCAAAAGTAAGTTACTATTTATAATGGTATGTTATTATTCATATGGTTTTGTTACCATACACCAAAAATTATGTTAATTTTATCAGACTCTAAATATCACAATGAACACAACTGTCTATGTCAGATTTTCCAAATTCAAAATACACAAGTGGAAATTTTAAGTCCAATGGCTAGGATATGACTATATCCTAAATAACCATGTATTTTTTGAAGGAATATCTGTACCTTATGAAATATAGGATATGGATAAAATGAATGATAGAGAAACTTTACATAAAATGTCTGGGGTGCTATATTAATCCCTCCTTTAGAAATTTCATCCTCGAAATTTTCCATTTACAGAGCCCACCAAAAATATTTGGGTGGTTCCCCTTCATAACATCCTTATGTTCCCTTGTTGCTTCCTCAATATTATGGTTTTTTCAATGAAACATTTCTAGATGAGTCATCCGACTTCTCCAATATCTGCTCCCTTGTGTCAAAGATCCCGATAGACTCTTCAAAGAATGACAAATCAGGTTCCATTTCTATTTCTTCATATGTGGGTACATGCATTAGGTTTGGCATTTATTTATTCATCAATGAAACATGGAACCCATCATGAACATTGGAGAGACATGGAGCATTGCTAAACGGTAAGCTAACATAATGATTCTTTCCATAATTTCAAACAGTTCGATGTACTTAGGGCTCAGTTTCCATTTCTATCCAAACATTATGATACCTTTCGATGGATGTAACTTCATAAAGACAAGATCTCCCACTTTGAATTTCAAATCCTTTCTCCATATGTAATCATAACTCTTATTACTACCTTGGGGTGCTTTAATACTATCTTGGATTGTCTTCACCATTGTCATGGACTCTTCAATAAGTTCTGGGCCTATTTGTTTCCCCTCACTAACTTCATCCCAACAAGTTGAGGTTCAACATCTCTTTCCATATAATGGTTCATATAGAGCCATTTGAAAACTAGAATGCAAAATATTGTTGTAGGAAAATTCCACTAATGGAATGTATTGATCCCACATACCTTAGAAGTCAATAGAGGGTGATCTCATCATTTCTTATGAAGTTTGAATAGTCCTTTCAGACTATTTTTTGGTTTTGGGGTGATAAGCTGTACTCATATGAAGCTCAGTATTCAAAGCCTTTTGGAGAATTTTAAATAATTTTTTTTGTAATATGGGGATCTCTATTGGATACAATTGATATAGGTGCACCATGAAGCCTTAAATCATCATTAATATAAAGTCTAGGATGGATCTAAAGTTGTAAATCCTCTATTATATGAAGGAAATGTGCTGATTTTGTGAGACGATCAACAATTACGCATATTCCATCATTATTTCATGGTTTCCTCTATTGTCTGGTGAATAAATCATTCATAATGTTATCCCACATCCACACATGAATAGGTAGAGGTTTCAGAACTCCTCTGGGATGTTTTCTCTCAGCCTTCACTTTTTGACAAACTAGACCCCTTGACATGTAGTCTGTAATTTACGTCTTCCTATAATCCCACCAAACTTATTCATTCAAATCAATATACATCTTTGTGCTACCTCGGTGTATAGAGAAATTTGAGCTATGAAATCTTCTAATAGTTTCCTTTTTAGCTGAGGTACTGATGGAATCCATAACCTCTTCCCAAATTTCACTACTCCATCTTCATACATGACATCTTCCAATCTCCCATATTTGACAGCATAAATTTTCGTGTTCATATTCTCATCATCAGATTGATAGTTTTTTATCATCTCTAATAATGTTCATTTAGTAATCATTTGAAAGAGGAAAGACATTTCCCCATCCATTGAAATTGCCATATCAATCTTCAGTAGATACGTGAATATAGTTTCTCTTTCAATCCTCATTTGGGTCAGGAGTGCATGATCTTTCTGGCTTAATGAATCTGCAACCTTATTTTCTTTTCCTAGGTGGTAGTGTATTGAAAGATCATAATATTCCAGTAACTCCAGCCATATCCTTTACCTCTAGTTGAGTTCTTTTTGTGTGATAATGTATTTTAAACACTTTTAGTCAATATAAATCTCACATATTTCTTTTGTAGATATAATGTCTCCATATTTTTAGAGCATATATTACAGTTTCTAACTCATGTTCATGACTAGGAAAATTTTTCACACGAGTCTTCAACTATTTTTAATCATAATCAATACCATTATCATTTTTCATAAGGATGAAAACCAGTCCATACATTATATGATTCCATTTATATCACAATTTCCTCATTTTTAGATGGATGAGTTAAAATTGTGGAATTGAGCGGTCTTCTATTCAATTCCTCAACAAATTATGTACATTTGTTCGAACATAAAAACTTAACCCCTTTACCTGTGAGTTTGGTTAGCAGTTTAGCTAGTCGAGAATTTTTTTTGAATGAAATACTGATTGTAACCTACTATAAAAATATAAATACATACATTAATTATGTTTTTTGGTGTGGTCCATTATTCAATTTATATTGTCTTCAAAGGATCATCTAATATTCCATCCTTAGAGACAATATGGACAACAAACGAAACTGACCGGAGCCAGAATTCACAATTTCTAAACATCCCATAAAATTCATGTATTCAAAATGTTTTCCGAATAATCTACAAGTGATTCTCATGTCCTTCATAGCCTTTTGAGTATATCGGGATATCATCGATGAATACCACAACAATGTTATCAAAAAATTCCTTGAAAATTATGTTCATTAAATCCATGAAAATAGAGAGTGAATTAGTCAGTCCAAAAGGCATCACTATAAACTCGTAATTCCCATAACTAGTTCAAAATGTTATCTTAGGAATACCTTATTTCTCACACACAACTGATGATATCCAAATCGAAGGTTAGTCATTGAAAATTACTGAGCGCTATGATGTTGATCAAGTAAATAATCAATACAGGGAAGATGATACTTATTCATTATTGTAATAGCATTGATTTCCCAGTAATCAATGCGTAGCCTCATGGATCTATCTTTCTTCTTGAAAATGATGAATGTGGATCCCCATGGAGAAACACTTTGTCGAATAAATAATTTTTCCCTTAAATCCTCTAGTTTTTTCTTTAGATCCACTAATTCCACAATGGCCATTCTATCGGGAGTCTTTGATATAGCTCTTACACCATGAATTAAATAAAAAGTGAACTCAACTCCCCACTCTGGAGGATTTCCAGTAAAATCATATAGAAATAAATCAATGTATTCTTTCACTATATGGACATCTTTAATTTGTATATTTGTTTCCATGCCAATAATTATTGGTTAATATTCCTCTCCAAATATTGGATTTAGTATATCTACTAGGAGAGGATCTAGATAAGATTTAGATGGTGTGGTCTCTGCTCTAAAGATAATATATTGTACACCATTTTCAAAAATTGTACCTTCCTTTTTCTTACAAAAAATCCTCGCATCATAGTTTGACAACCAATTTATACAGAGAATTATATCAAAGTAAGTCATTGGTATGAAGATAAGGTTAGAATCTAAATCACATATATGTGTCACGAGGGGGACTAGTTGACATGACTTTGTTTCAAGGATGCTTCCCCTAAGAGTTTTAACTGATAAATCCTTTATTAAATTAAATTGGACACATTTAGTTTTCATGGAAATATGGGATGAAATAAATGAATTTGATGATCCAGAATCAAATAATGTGTTGCATATTTTTGAAAAAACAATAAAAGTACCTACAATGACATCATTAAGAACTTCAACTTCTGTGGTTGTAATCGCATAAGCTCTCCCTTTCTCTCTTGGCATTTTCTGTGGGATGTTTTCTTTTTTACTTAGGACAATCATTTCCATAGTGTCCCATCTCTCTAAAATTGTATCATTGAACATCAGAAAATGGATATTCACCTTGAATTCATTAGATAGATGAACCTATTATCCACACTTATAGAAGAATCCCAAGCCTTACAAGAATTTCCCAAGATGATTCATTCCACAATTATAATATATTGGGACCTTCTTCATTACCTTTTTATTCATTGGTTCTCCACCTTTCCCTCGGTTATCAGAGTACCTATTTTAATCTTGGTTTCCCTTGAATAAATTTGATCTTGAAAAATCATTCCATGTTTTGATGGAACAGAATACAATTTCATCATATGATGAATATGTTTTTTAATCCATTGCACTTTGAAGACATAGCTTAATACCTTCAGAGAAATGATTGATCTTGTCTTCTTAGTCACCTACTCAATCTACAACATACCTAGCTAGCCTTGTGATGGTAACCCCATACTCTGTAACACCGTCTTCTTCCATTTGCTTTTAGCTAATGAATTTCTTCTTTATTACAATTCATTACTTGCGAGGGAAATAGTTTTTAACGAATATTTCATTCAAAGACCTGTATTACATATCTTCTATCTCTTCTTCCTCCATGGTATTCTGAATCATGGACCACCATTGATCAGCGTATCCATTGAGACAATATACTACAACTAATACCTATTCATTTTCATTTCATCTTAATGCCATGAATATCATTTCAATGGACTTCATCCATTTTTGAGCGATGACATGATTAGTAGTCCCGCTGAAATATGGGGGCTTCTGCAACATGAAACAATCCAACGTAGGTGTGGAATAGATATTCGTTACAACCTGTGTGTGTTTTCCCAATATGGTCATGATCTGATATGCACCGACAATGACTGTGTTGACTTTCTCAGTGATTAGATCCCTATATTACCCATGAGTACTGATTCCCCTACTTCAATTCGATGTGATTTATAAATAATGGCTCCCATTATATTAGGGTACGGATCATAATGTATAATATTATCTTAACAGAATACTAATAATAAAATGAGATCATATGCACGACTAATCCCATAATCAGAAAATTGGTTTCATTGGGGAATAAATTAAATTTCAATTAGTCATAATGGATTGTAAAAAATATAAACTATCATATGCATGTCCCCTGGGAGTATTGTAACCATGAGTGAAGAAAGTCTCATTGTTGTGTAACAGGATACCCCAGGTCAATCCCAAAACTCCTTGTAATATCTTTCACTCTTAGGTACATATGTTTCAGAGCCACCTCTACCTGGTCGTATCCAGACATGGACATATTTGATAAAACGATTCACATAATATATTCCTTACCAAAATAACATGATGTTCTTGTAAGTTTTTCCCCAAATACTACTTTAGTTATTGGTTCCCTACTAAACATTTTTTACCCTAGTTTCCATGTTTTCTACTAAAATTCATTTGATACCAATTGTAACACCCCAAACCCTCTAGACCGGATTCAGTCCATTACTACGTACATTGGCATGGTCAGAAGGAATGAAAATCCCAATGCAAAAATAAGTTTAGTATTCTTGAAGAATATAGATACATATATGTAACTCAAAATAAATTTGGAAAGGTTACAAAAACAATACATAACAAATACTAAAAACCGAATCCACAAGAACTCAATAAATACTCTATTATTCATCACCTTTTGAAGGAAAACAATGAAAGTGGTGAGATAAATGCTCATTAAGGGTTACAAACAATGTATTCACGAATCAATAGTAACTGAATTGTAAACAAGTTTATATAATCAATATGTCATGGTGAATAAATTAAAAACTCTTGCCATTAATAATCTACAAATGGAACTCCATCCATAGATTTTGTCATAGTGAAAACCTCATGGATAGTAAGAACTAATAATGAATAAAAAGAATTATTATTAATTGAAAGTCATGTTTCTGGAAAATGATAACACAATATGGATAAAATAGATTAGTTTTGTGGGTAGAACCCCATCTGATTTTTGGAAACAAACTCGTAGGTTTTGTCGCCAAGCTGACTGTCTCATGAGACATGTCGATGCATTGAGGGGATATAGTAGTCCATGCCCATAACTTTATGTCTAAAGAATTATTTATACATAGATTCAATAAAATAGGAATATTCATTAACATTATCCATATATAATACATGATATATTATTATCAACATTTCGACAATTAAAACATCATTCAAAATAAAAACAGTATGTAAAATTGAATATGGAATCGAAAATAATCATATCCATGATATGAGATTATGGATATTTAATATAATTATTATTTAATGTAAAATTTTATTTCAAATGGGTAGTAGGTACCCCACATAATATTTATTAGAAGCATAATTAAAATTAAGTCACAATGAAATTGAAAATTGAGACAAAATCCCTTACCACAATGTAATTAGACGAATCATATGACCAAAACATAATAACCCACAAATGAGTTATTGAATACCATGAATATAAATAGAATCAAGTTATTATATATCACATGGATGTACACATATACCCGATATAAGAAATAATTGGAGAACAATGGAAATCTCTTAGAAATGAAAGTGAGATGAGAAACCCCTTACAAACATTTTATCATGGTAACATGTGTTCTTGTGAGAGATTAATGATAGTTAAAGGGTTATACCATTATATATTTATCATAAGTTCAGTATGTTGTTGATGTGAGAACATACCCAATCATTAGGAATTAAAAATAAAAAGTGCACAACATTTGGGAAATTCTTCCACAAAAGTGAGAGTTAGGATCCCTTACATTACGCTCGAAGGTGTTCTTGATTGTTATAAACGACCTAAATAATAAAATTTATCTTAATTAATTAATAATTACATAAACTCATAAACATTTAATTGATATTTCATAACTTTAATATGTTCATTAGTGGACTTTTTATGTGTTCAAGTGATTCAATTTTATTGTTTTGGTATAATTTTTATCTTTGGTTTTCATGATCTATTTACTTGTATTCATGAATGGAAATTTATTTGAAATGTGGTTTAAAATAATTAATTTATAATATATATTATTAGTGAAATAAATGATTTTAAAATTATCTTATAATTATTATAGTTATATAACATGAGGATGACTCATTCGATTAGTTAATTATAAATGCTGGGATTTGGTTTGGTGGTTTGGGGTACAATAAACTTATGATGTATTATTATTCTATATAATGAGTGTCTAAGGATTATAGAATATTAAACAAGATAAAATACATATATTATGACCAGGTTCAATAGTTTAAATGGTTTCAGGACCAGTATTGAGGATTATAATGCAAATTGAAAACTTGCCTTCCTTGAGTGTGATAGATTAACACATCTCAGACAGTGTTTGCATTAATTGTATAAAAGGAGAGGAAATGGAGATATTATGAGGAAATATTCCATTAGAATAATGAAAAATCCCGTACATGTACGGTACTCTAATTATCATGGAATTTTTATTAGGTGACAGGATAAGAGTGAAAAAAATAATAATCAATGTTAAATAATTTGAACAAAAAGAAAAGAGAGGTTCACCTCTTGAGTATTCCTCCATGAATAAAACTTTAAGACCTTTTTTTGGCCTTTTGTTTAGACCATAAAGTCATGGACATGGGGTGAGGGCTTGGGAATATTATTTAGCTGAATATAGGAAATTTATAAAACTTGAGTGGTGTGGGAGGAAGTGGGAATGAGGGGCGGTTTATATAGTTGAGGAGAAAGGGCTTTTACATTATGCTAATTATATTTTTATTATTTTTCTCTAGACTATGAATAGTCTTTATTCATGTGATCATAAATAGTAATAATGGAATGTGAGTTCAAACCAAGAGGGCATGCATCAGTTTTTCATCAACTATTATGTAGTAAATCAAATATTTTTCATTTATCATAATTTATTTAATATTACTATTCATAAAAAATTTATGTATATCAAAAAAATCCCAAAAATTCACCCTAACAATTTTTTGACCATTAGAATCAAAAAATGAAATCCATTTTTCAAAAATAATTCCCTAAATATGATTAATTAGGTATTTAATAAAAATAATTATTTAATCAAAATATATAAACACTTATATTATTCGTCTTCATTTTAAGGTGCGTAAATTTATTTAAACATTCTTGGGTGTGGATACCATTCATAAAATTCATATTACTATTATTAATGTTATGTTACTATTCATAAGGGTGGGATTCTATTCATAAGCGTATGTTACTATTCACTAAAAATTATGTTAACTCTATCAGACTCTAACTATCATCTTGAACACAATCGTGTATGTTAGATTTTTAAAATTCAAAACACACAATTGGAAAATTTATCTTCAATGGAAAGGCTTTGACTATCTCTTAAAAAACCAAGTCTTATTTCAAGGAAACTCAGTGCTTTATGATATATTGGCTATGAGTCAAATGTATTTAAGAGAAGCATAAAATAAAATGTTTTATGAAATATTTTCTATGACATGAATTTATTTAAGAGAAATATACTATAAAATTTTGGGGGTGGATACAATTATGATTCCACAATATAATATTTACTTGGTGAGTGTCCTTTTTTAATGGTAATTTATCCATATAATCCATGATTTATACTTTTTTTCCTTATAAGTGAGTCTTTATTCTTGTGTAATTAATTATAGGATTAACAGATGTGGACGGTTGGCTATGATCTTCCTAAAAAGTGAAACATCGAAAAGAAGATGCACATAATTTATGTTCGATGTAACTATGTGATGATAATCTGAAATACATAAATGATCAAGGAATTAAAAAATTTCAATGTTGATATGGCAAAAAAATACATTCTTATTGAATTTAAAACCCACATTTAATTAAATTTGAAGAAATACGTTGTCTCTAATATAAGATTCAACATCCCTCTAATGATTAATATCATATATCAATTTTTTAAATTTTGGTTATTTTATGACATTTCTAAATTATATTAATATCATATAGATTCTATTTTAAAATATCTATAAACTTCAGCTAATGCTCTATAAATTCATTCTAATGTTATGGAGTTCTCCAAGTTTTCTTATATAGTGATTCATATGTTCCACATGGAATGAAATAATGTAAACTATTTTTTTGATAAAAATAATGGGATATGGTGTTGATCCAACCATCAATTATACTTTAGTAAAAACAATCTTCTAATATCTTCTAGATATTAAAATGACCATTCATATTAACAATCCATATAACAAGAAAATATATACTAATGTTTTTTTATGAATCATATATTTTTCTATGAAATATCTATATTATCAATGAAAAACATCAATTACTATCTAATATAATGGAATGTGGTAATCTATGAAGCCATAATGATTCCATTATTTATATCGTGTAATTATTATTCAGAAATATATATAATTTAATATATATTATATGGACTAAATTAATAATTAAATAAATTTTATAATGAATTGAATTATCACATTAATATTATTTATAATGATTTATAAAAAAAATAATGGTGACATTCTTTTATCCCTTTATAGTTTTGTGTATTAGTTCTATCATCCAGTTACATTCGATTTTTTAGACTAACTTGTTGGTTGATCATATATCAAGAAATATACTCTAAAATCTCCCCCATCATGTTTTCCCTTGAAAAATGATTTCATTATATCTTTGTATATTTGGGAACACATGATTGATTGAGAATTATTTACTATTCGAATTAACTAACATAATATTTTTAAATTTTTTAAATGATGGGTAATATTTTTATTAATGAAATAGAATAATAACATCACAATCATAGTTGGCCTCATGAATATTTAGTACCTTCTTCTATAGATTGATATCCTACTTCATAGCCTTTATGATATTCATCTAGATATACAATTGAGATTCCATTTTGGTAAGATACGATTTCTAAACCACTTTTCTAATTATATTTTCCAATCTTTAAAAATCCATGATTTTTTAAATCATTTAATCCAAACCATGTATAACATAACATGTTGCTACTTAAAATTAACATGGACCCCTATTATCACCTTCTCCGTGTGGTAACATTTTATCTACTCTTACTCTATTATCATCCCCAACCATCTCATTGGGAGAATAATCAACTCCTTATAAGAAGATATATAATTTTAGATTTTATAATTATTATATATACCTCAAACATTTCAAAATATATAAAACTATTGTAATGACTCATAATTTCATTATAATGATATATATATATATAGAATTATTTTGAGACTGAAATCTCTAACGACACGTGATTCCGAGTCTTGGAGTTCCCATAATGATCCATCAATAAAATGTTATGCTTTAAATAGAACATGTGAGTAGTTTTATTGAAAAAGTGTAATAACTCCTAAATGGGTGCCTAAATCGAAATATGAGGGCACTGTTTTGTTAAGGATGGCTTGTTTACCTTATTCATGACATATGTTTAGTTGGCTCAGGACTCTAGTTAGAAAATATGAAAATTACATAGTTGTAAATAAAATAATTATATAAAATTATTTCATTTTTCAAATGCTTATAACTCACGAACAGTTACTTGGATTAAAAATATGAGACCACTACTGAATTTGTGAGGGTATGCTTTCCTTAGGTATATCCAAATATTTTTTGTCTTGGGAAAACATTGGAATTTAGTTATTTTCCATAAATCAAATAATTAATTAACTGTTATATTATTTTCAAGTCCTTGTAACTCCAAAATGGTAGCTCAGATTGATAATCCAAGAGTACCATAGAACTCATTGGGTAGTGTTTACCTTAGTTGGAGCCTAACCTCGGGTGGTTTCGATGATGGGTGAATGTTAATTTTTGATATTTTTCTATGGTTCATTTTGATAAACATGCGAGAGGGATTTTCAATCATTTGAACCGGTGATCATATTGAAAATACAAAGACACCCTTGAACTCAAAACGTCAGGATTCACCTAGAAATGGCTTAACATTAGATGGAAAGGGCCGATCAGAAGAGTTATTTTTCCTCCTTTTCAAGAAAAATAATAAAATAATTTAAAGGAATTATTTTATTTCCTTCTCACTGTTAGGTGATGAAGGTGACGATGTGGTGCAGCGACAAGGTGATGACGTGGCACATTAATGGAGGACCAATAATGGCTCTTTTGAAACTGAGAAATTGTTTTTATAATGACACATTAAATATGGATCATTAAATGTGGCCAATTTAATGAGCATCATTAATTGAGGAAACAACGCTACACATTTGTTTCCATTTTATTGTACAACGTGTTGGTGGATGAAAAATTAAATCATGGTGGATTCTTTGACAATACTCTGGATAATCTATTATCCAACGAAGAATAAATAACACTGATGGATCTTCATCATCTTCGACACACCTCGAAAAATTGATTCGGAAGTGAAGATATCAATGTCTAGAAACCTGGAGGATGAATGAGTCTTAATTTAATGTAAAAGAGGGAGGGGTTGTTTTATTTTGAGGTTTTTCCATGTTCTATTCTAAAAATTATTAACAAGGTTCATCCCTCAAAATGTTATATACGTGAATTGTGCATTATGCGAGAGGGTGACTTTTGATGGGGATTTATTTATTCAGCATTAAACTTTGTATGGAACGATTGAACTCAATCCCCATACCCCCTTTTTTTATACCCCTAACGTGGAGGGATGGGATGACATTAACAAATCCCAAGTACCTCCACTCATGCGTTCTTGGTGTTCATACTCTCAATGTTATGACAAGAGAGAATCGCGGAATTTGTAGTGAAAAGGGAAACCTTCGGGGGACACATATACATGAAGCATGAAGAACAGACCTCTGGAACACGTATAGTGGTCCACTGAAGTTTCAACTGTAGCACCGACTCCAGAGGTGATATGCGCCAAACGTGTTCCAGTCAGTGGGATAGAGGGCCGCCAACCACACCAGCGACCTTGGGGAGTGGCTCACCTATTGGCGGGCTATTGTTGTTATATGATGGAGCGCTAGGTACTATATGTTGGGGGTAGCCCACGTCCATTCCACCCGATTAGTGATGTGTTTTGGTCCATCATCCGCGACAGCTGGGGCCCCACATCGTGATCGGGCAGCATACCCAAATCGCATCATGCGGCAAAGCCCCAGGCCGACGGGCTGCTCACTAGCCAGTGAGCCAAACCCATAGCCCAGTGGGCCAGAATAGTACTAGAGGGCTACACCCGCGCCATTGGGCCAAAACCCCACCCAGTGGGTTGGGTCCGTGCTGACAGGCTGGATCCATGCCCATCAAGTCAGTCCAGACTTGAATGGGTCATTGGGGACCCGGCGGTCCGGACCCTTGGCCAAACTGGGCCAGGTCTTGTGAGGCCCATTGGGCTTGTCCCATTAGCCTGACAAGGCCAGACCGACCTAGACCTAAAATAGATCAGGATGAGTCGGTCAATTATTAAAATATGGTATGTGGATCCCTTGGGCTGGGTAGGTCGGGTCGGTCTGACCGAGTCGGACCAGGCCCAGACAAAACCGAACCCTGGTTACTAAAACACCAATAACTCATAGACCGGGTGTCCAATTGACGTGATGTCTGTGGAACAAAAAACCTTTTGTTGAGGATTTCTATAAAAGATACTTATGGGTGTTTAGTCTAGGTTAATAGTATGTCCAGGTTTGATTGGGCTCGAATTCAACCAGGACCTTTTTAGTAAAACACCCATATTTTGTAAACCACATGTCTGATTGACAAGAAGTTTGCGGCGGTGGGATCCTATTGATGTGGAGGATATTTTGGAACACTATATAGTGACATTAGGGGAGGTTTATTTGAGTATAATGGTTTGTGGAGAGGTTCTATTATGTTCTCTACGTACAAAACCCTACTGTTGGTTGAGACATGAGGATTGTTGACTTTCAACTCTATATATCATGATAATGGACTAGTGGGAAGCACACATATATAAATTCTCTCGACCACTCTGGAAAAAACTTCTCTATTAATTTTTATGCCCACAGTACAAGACAAGGAGGAGTACCTCATTTTTCTCAGATTTGTGGGAATCAATTCTATGTGACTTTTTAGACCCAGAGTGGGAATAACTTCTTTGTGACTTAGGAGGCCCACGGTATGTGGTGGGGAGGTGTATCTAAGAAGTTAAAGGATAGTGGTAAGCACATAAAAGCCCCACTATACTCATTAGGTTAGAGATTCTCAAGAATATGAGGTGTTTTATGATGTGAATGATGTTTCCACTATCACTACAATAACCGTATACCTAGTGGGAGTTGTCTTCTGTTTCATGATTTAATTTGAGGATTGTTTGTGGTCTTTCCTTTTGGTTTTTTGGTCCCTAATGAGTATTTTTTTACTCACCCTCACACAGGATTCACCTTTACATGTTGTGTCTGGTGCATATGATTGGAGTTTCAACAAACACATTGATGGATGAGGTCCTAATGGTGCTTTTGGAGTCAAGAATAACGGACGCTGCGACAATGACGTGGTGGCCAAGTACAAGGAAGGGCCTAGTAGAACTGTGTGGACAAGAAATTTTATTTCATCCAACATTATCAACACTACTATCATGACCATGTGGATTTTTCCACGGATTGACATCAGAATTATCTTTTGTGTACTTTTTTGTTTTCAATCCTTTCATTGGGATTTTATAATGGACCACAAGATTTCAACTATACTTTGTACATAGTCTTATAATTAAAATACTGGGTTTTATTTTGTCATTGTGTGGGACTTGGTTGGGACTATGTTTTCATACAAGTACTCAGAAAAATGCCTCCCACATGTAGGTTGATGCTTTCGATGCTGGTCACCTGCCCCTGACCATCGGCAGGCGAGCATGGGATAGTCACAGGACATGATCCAGGGGAATGGTCATGAAAAAGTGGTTTTAGAGGTCACTCAGTCCTACCACAAAGACTAGGATTCTGTAGTTCTGTTTTGGGGGAAACTATGTTAAGTGTTGCAAGTTCAACTTTCAGATTTGAGGAGTCCAGTGTTGGTTCGAAAATAGAGGTATCCATAACCAGGACCATGAATTCTGATCTTCAGCTCTATACATGAAAATTTTGGTTTCATAAGTGTCACATTATGTTCTATTGAATAATAGTCATCTTTCCAGGTATTACCTTATAACTATGGTACATCTTGATCTATATCTGGATACCTCCACATAGATGACGAGCCAGGATACTGATATGTGGTCATGAGGACAGTCCGCCTAATGATGAGGCATCTATTTAGGAACCAATTCTCGATATAGACCCAATGGGTGGTATAATAGTATTACCACACCCCATTTATAAGCTAGCAAACCCACCTTCAGTGGGTCAGGTGGATATAGATTGGCAGACCGACTTCTGGATGATTCTTCTGGCACTTAACAATGAGGCACAAGGTTTGAATGTAGGTCATAGTCTTCTGAGACAATGATCACATGAGATGCAAGTTCAGAAGGACCAATGGATTGCAGGTGCACAATGTAATCTGTGGAAATAGAGGTTTCATAGAAGGGGACATAATAGTTTCTACAAGGGTATTATTTCCTAGGTTTGTCTTGAAAAGGGACATCTCATGAAAGCTTGTAATACCATTCATGATGCAGGGTAGGAGAGGATATGGTTACAGACTATAGTGTCTTATGACTCTAGGACTCTAGGGATGAATGAATGTACGATAAATATCTTCTTACATTATTTGCAGTATTGATATATGCTTATCCTAATGATTTCCATTTCCTGCCACTTCTTATTTTTTGATACCTAGAGGTTCCAAATAAGACCATTGTCTTGACCCTCACATATATAGACTCATGCAGGAGGAGACCCAATGACCACATGCTGGTGCTGAAAGTGTGACCTGACTGATGGAGGTGAGAGTATCAGTTGGGATTTCTTGGTGGATGCATTGAGGCCAAATGACATTAGTATGGGAATGGACTTCTCATCAACAATTCTTTCTCATATTTACTGTTTTAGGAAAAAGGATGTGGTATATCCCAATCTTTTGAATGGGGTTTTCCTTGGGTGGGAAAAAATGGTGAAACCCAAGCAGTATGGGAGAAAGTCATACCTTGGAGGGTGCAGCCGATCCCTCTTGAGTCAGCTTGACTTACCCTCAAGGCAGTAGAGGTTTTGAGTTTTATGATCCCAAAAGTGGAGTCATATTGTCTGAAAATCCCTTCATAATATGTTTCCAGTTTACCTCCCTGTAGGGGGGCATCTGTATCAATATACACCCTGAGATGGCACCGCTATTAGCATCAATATATCAGAGGTATTTGGTAGAGATTCACTAGTAGGGGTTGTAGGTTGGGGACATGAAGAGTAAGGACTTAGTAAAACCCAGTGATCAAGGTTATTTGTTGATTACTACCACATTAACTAAGTGGCCCTGTAGAACAAGTACACAAAACCAAATAGTCAATGAGAATCAATCAATCAAAAGGGGTATCCTTTGGCATGTATGGAAAGGTGCATGTAGGCTTCTCGGCAGTTTAGACAAAGGATATGGCTAGAGTTCCTTTAGAACTATCACATTGAGATAGTCTATACTCTTCCCAAAGGGGACATGGTGGAATAAATTCTCAAAAGGAGGTCAGGTTTAAAACTGGTGACGAAGGAAACATAGTATCTAGATTCAATGCAGATAACCTTCATGAATGATGATGGAGTAGCATTCCTTTAGTCAATTATTATTACACCCAAACACTTACCATGTGTTAGGGAGGCATAGTTCATGTATATAGACTTCTATTCCCAAAGTGATCATTTTCCCTTAAGAGATGTTCCTCTTGCATCGTCGATAGATGGGGAGAACGTCATCCGTTTCAGAGGACACACCGTAGTACAAGTGATGTTATGGGAGGAACTATTGAAGGAGTCCCATTCATCATCTTTGATGGTATATCATGGTGTGGTAAATATGTACTAGGAACTCTGACATTATCATGAATGGATTGGATATAGATACCCTTGGAGTTTGAGTTGGGAGACCATGTGTTCCTTCAATTGTCAACACGGTTAGGGTTACAGAGATTTGGCCAGGGCGACAAGCAATCTTCATGGTTCATCAGGCCTTCTTAGTTTCTGAGAAGAGTTAGAGAGCTGGAGTACCACCAAGCCCTTCCACCACAGATGCACCAGGTGCATGAGGTTTTCCACATGTGATACATGAGGAGGTATGTGCCTGACCCATCACATATCATCTACTGGGGATAGTTGGACATTGATGATGGGGCGACGTTTGGGGAGTTCTCAGTGGAGATAGAGGATTAATAAGAGCAGGTCTTACGAGGAAGGTCGATTCCTTTGGTGTGTGTTTTATGGCAGCATAGGAGTCTCTGGGAGAGAACATGGGAGTTGGATGCTCAGATGCATGCTCAGTAACCCCTTCTATTTGTCAAGATTTTGTTTTGGCTTTTGGGAACATAAATCCCCCAGATGGAGATAATGTATGGAATTTAATTTCTATATATATTTATTTATATGGAATTATTTCTATATTTTATGCTGTGAAGGAATGTGATTTCGAGGCCAAGAGTTCCTAGAATGATCCGTCAAAAAAATGTTAGTATTTAAATAGCACGCATGTGCAGTTTTCTTAATAAAGATTAAAATCACCAAAACAGGTGCATAGATCAGAAATATGAGGTCACTAATGCGTTCAAGATGACAGGTTTACCCTAGCTGTGACATATGTTTAGTTGGAACAAGACTCCAGTGAGAAAACATGAAAATGGCATAATAATAAATAAAATAATTAAATAAATTATATTATTTTCCAAATGATTATAACTCACAAACAGTTTCTTATATTAAAAATACGTGACATTGCAGAACTCATGAGGGTATGATATCCTTAGGCAGATCTTAACATTGGCCAGCGCATGTCAAAAATTGAAGATATATTTATTCTGTAAATGAAACAATTAACAATTATTTTGTTTTCAAATCCTTATAACTCCTAAACTGTAACTCAGATTGAAAATCCGAGAGTACTATTGAACTCATGGGTGTCGTGTTCCCCTTATTTGGTACCTAACATTGACCAGTGTGGGTTGTGGGTGAATGCTAATTTTTTATATTCATTAAAGGTTCATTTAAATAAACCTTTGAGTGGGGTTTTCTATATTTTTCACTATTGCTACGATTGAAAATATGAGGACACTGTTGATCTCGGAATGACGATATTCACCTAGATACAACATAACTTCAGCTAGAATGGTCCAAGTGAAAATATTATTTTTCGGAATTTTAAGAAAAATAATAATATGATTTAAAGGAATTAATTTATTTCCTTGTCACCATTGGGTGGAAGACAACGATATTGTAGTGCGACAAAGAGGTGGAAATGAAGACCATTAATGGATAACCAAAAATGGAACTTTTGAAATTGTGATGCTATTTTTATAATGACTCATTAAATGTGGCTTATTAAATGTGGCCCATTTACTAAGAATCATTAATTGACACAAAAATGTTGCGCTTTTGTTTCGTTTTTATTGTCTAACACATTGGTGGATGGAGAATTAAAACGTGGGGGATTATCTGACAAAACTCTGGAAAATCTCCACTCCATTAAAGAACAACGAATGCCAGGGGATCTTCATTGTCTTCGATGCACCTAGAAGAACATATCCAGATGCGACGACATTAAAATCTTAAAACCTTCAGGAAAAATTCATCGGCATCGAAAGCCAACGAGGTGGGTATTGTTATAATTTTATGTTTTCCCAATTCATTTCTAAAAACGATGAATAAGGATCAACAAATTAACAAGTTGATCTCCAATTCGTGCATTATGAGAGAGGGTGCCATTTTTTGGAGATTTAATTATCATGGATTCTACTTGGAAAGGAAATATTGAACTCAATCCTCGAACCTCCCTCTTTTTTAAACCTCAAACGTAGAGGGCTCATCCCGACACGTACAAAACCAATGAAACTTCACTCGTGAATTCATGGTGGCAATAATCTCAAAGTGATGAAAAGACAGAATTAATCCCTTTGTGGTGAAAAGAGTGACCTCTATGGGCCACAAACACTGGCGGTGTGAAGAACAGACCACCAGAGCTCGTCTGGTTTCTCACCAAAGGCTCGACTACCACGATGGCACCAATGACAGTGGCACCAACTATGGCATGCACCAACTGCAATTCAGTCAGGGGAATAGAGGGTCGTCAGATGACATGGCACTATGTGATGCTTGGTGGGGATGGCTAACATACGGGACACTCAGTCAACGACCTATCGTGGTCCGTCAACTATGGTAATAGTAGCCCTGTGTTTCTAGGGCTAGCGGGGAAGGTGAGATTTGGTGTGGATATCTCATCCTGGTCGGGTAGTGTACCCTGGCCGCCTCATGCATTTGGACCTCAGGCCACCCCTTAGATAGAGGTCCAGACCCACGCCATCGGGTTGGACCCATACCGGCGGGATGGACCCATGCTAGGGGGCCAGGCATGCACTGGCGAGCCAGGCCCCTGCCCTTTGAGTCGGACCGAACTAGACCGAGTCACTGGGAGACCCGACAAGATTTATCCTTTTACAAACCACTCTGGGTCCAGCGAGGCCCCTTAGCCAGACCGGACCAGACCGACCAATACCTGAACTAGTTCAGGTCAAGTCAGTCAATTTTTAAACTAGGGTATGTGGGACACCCATGTTGTGTTGGTCAGTTCGGTCTGACCGAGTCATACTGGGCCCGAACGCAACCAGTCCCGGGTTACTAAAACGCTAATAACTCGCAGATCCGGTGTCTTATTGATGCACCATCTGCATCACATGTACCCTTGAGACAAGGAGTTCCTTCTCTGATACTACACTGGAGTTTTTAATGGGGTTATCATATGGTCGAGATGAATCAGACTCAAATATAATTAGGTCCTATTTATTAAATGAACCATATTTTACAACCCGCATGTCCGATTGATGAGCCGCTTACAGTGTTGAGACCCTATCGAAGAGGATAATATTGTAGAATGATCTATGGTGAAATTCATGGAATTATAGAAGAAATTTATGGATTGAGAAGTGGTTATCCTAGGCATGCTATGTACATAACCATGTGGTTGGCTGAGACCTAAGGACTACTGACCTTCAACTCTGTATGACTAGACTCTCGCCCAGTAGAAAGACATTTTTTGTGACTTTGTAGCCCCACAGTGGGAATCAATTCTTTGTGCATTTTCAATCCCATGGTATGCTATGAGGAGGAGTAACTCAGTTGGCCATGATTAGTGGAAAATCACTTCTATGTGATTTTGTAGGCCCATGGTGGGAAGCACTTCTCTCTGACTTATCAAGCTCATGGTACGCAGTGGGGAGTTGTACGTATGTAGTCCAATGTTTGGGGGATGAAGTTATTTGTGACTTGGTAGGCCCAAAAAACTCATTATAGGAGGATTTATCTAGTATATTGGGTGTTCGACAATGTGATCAATGTTTACACTATCAAAACCATAATTGTATACCTAATGTGAGCTATCTTGTGTTTCGTGATTTACATTGAGTATTTTTATGTGTTCATTATTTTTTGATTTTGGGTCCATAATGAGTACTTTGTTACTCAACACTATATAGTCTTCTCCCACACATGTTGTGTCTGGTGCATACGATCAACATTTCGATAGAGACTTTGGTGGACCAGGACTTAGAGGTGCTCAGGGGGATGAGACTGACAGATGCTATGACAGTGGACCTGTTGGATTAGAACCAGGTAGGGCCTAGTAAGACTGGGTGGACCATACATTCTAATTCAAATTACATTAGCTACCCTACAATCATGACAAGGTAGGATTTTACATAGATGGCCAACAGAGTTTCCTTTCTGTACATTGCTGTTTTCTGTAATTTTATTGTGTTTGTATTATGGACCACTTGCTTTCAGCCGTACTTTGTACTCAATCTGGTTTTAATATATTGGTTTTTCCTTAGTCAGTGTGTGGGAAATGGTTGTGCATGAATGTGAATACAAGTACTCAAGAAAATTCCTCCCACTTAGGGGTTGTTACCTTCGACACTAGTTGCCTGCCCCTAGCCTTCGGGAGGCGGGCCTGGGGTAGTCACGGCACGGTAACCGGGGGACGGGTCATGAAAATTTTAAAAAACAATTTAATAAAATATTACCTCTAGTAACTACATATCACAATTTAGGTAAATTCTATCATTTATTACTAATTGATCAAGGGAATATTTTAACACCATGTTATTATATTGGAGGAAACACTTGAATACCTTATTTGACTTATCATTATATAATAGAAAATATTTTCCTCTATAAGGTATTATGATTATCGGTCCAGTGATAAGATGTCTATGAATATACATAAACATTTATTTATATTCCTCTTTTTAATGGAATGATTCCCTCTTATTTGTTAACTTTGTAACTAGATAAGATAATCATCAAAAAAAATTATAAAAAATCTATAACATCCATAAAAAACATGAAAATAATTGATCTCTACTACCATGCCATTTTGGTTAACTTTTCAATTAAATATTTTATTTATAGATCCAAATATATACATAATAATATTATTATATGACATATAAATGATACATCTTATATTTATAATTCACACATGATTACTTTAGTGTGAAATTTTCCATTTTTCTAATTCATTTGCACAATCCAAAAATACTATTCTTTCACTTTCTTATTCATGAAATATATTTGAATATCGTCGAAAAATACTACTAATAATTTATCAATTCAATATCTAAAGACGCTATTCATTATACCTACCGTAATAGTATTTGATTTTGTGTGATCTAATTAATTCAAATTTAATTCATAGAACTAACATAGAATATGGAAGGAATTAATGGGAACATCATCACTTTTCACCCGTAATTAGTAATATCTAAACCAATGGATATATATTGATTTAGACTCAATTGTTTAATCATGTCAATAATATAGGGTAGTTGATACTTTTTAAATATTTTGATCTTCTTATTTTCAAGAAAATCAATAAAGAGAATCATTTTTTAAATTTATTTTTTAAAAATCCAATATGCATAACCCACAATGATGTACATGGAAATTTAATACCGTTATCTATATTATCATTTATATTATTTAATTGAAATTATTCAATAAATTCACTTATATAGGGATTATTTTAAATTAGAATAATACTAGTTATGAATTATATTGAAAAACATCATAATGATATCTGGTAGGATAGAATAAGTCTTCATTAAAAATATTAATTTATTCAATTTTAATATTCATAACCTTAACAGTCCCATTCTCAAAATTAATTTGAGACTACTATCCCTCATGAATATATATTAATACACATATTTTTTATGTAATTTTCATAACGTATTTATAGTCGACCATGAAATGATAGATTAACATGGGTAGATTTGGTATATGAATATATATTTCCATTCCAAATTAATAATATGGGAACTATTTAAAAAAGGTAATCCATTCAAAATATCACAAAAAATGTTACAAAATGTGTAATAGAAATATTTATAGGAATCTCATTCCTATAAAAAATTTTCATATTGGATTTATAGTCATAGGATTGAATAATCACACCACTAGTAATTTTTATCAATAGTTTGTTATTTATTCATTTGGTATATAAATTAATAGTGTCATAGACATCTCAATGTTATGAAATAATTCCTCAAAATATGATTAAATATATGTATTTAAATCATTTTTGTGTCTATGAACATCCCATTTTCATTATTATGATCTTCATATAATATTTTAATAAAAAAATAAAGTGATTATTTTATAATCAAATTCATAGTAAAAAATAATATGAAAAATAAATAAATCAAATTTTATTCAAACATACGACACGATAATTTGTAGACAAAAATAGTTTAAGTTCAATTTATATAACTTTTTGATCAACATAGGTAATTCTGGCCCCTATTTCCATTTTCCTCATAATCAAATCCCCAAATGAAAATGAAATATTATTTTATAATAAAATATAATTCCTCCTAATAACATGCATGTATTTTGAATTATTTTTACATGAATAATCATTACATATGTGAATGAATAAAACCCTCAGACCTATATATTTATAGTATTTTGATATTTGATACATGTAAAAATTATTTCAAAAAAATATTTAATATCCTCTAAAAATATTATTCTTATATGATACCATTACAAAAATATCATATATAAAACATTTCCTCAAAATACGGAATAAAAAATACATTTATGAGTTATATAAGATACTCAGAAAATCCTAAAAATAATTTCTCTTAGTGTGTTATCAAAGGTTAGTATAATATGAGAATATGGGCATCAGAACATAATCAACGTGTATGTTGATGACATAATATAATCATAAATAAAAAATAAGTCACAACTAATGAGTTATGAAATATGGTATTTGAAAAAACATAGGTCAATATTCATAAGAGTGTGAAAACAACCGTCATTAATTATCATTAAATAAAATATAACATAAGTATATTTTAATACATAGAGATGTTAAATGATAATATAGAATATACATGTGTATATAAAATCATTACCAATATCAAAGATCTCTTCTATGTCTATCATCACATAGTTTAATGATTCCCTTATTGGAGTTGGTATAATTCAAGTATGTTACTTGTTTGCAAATATGATATAATGATTTAAAAATATTCATTAGGGTGATATATAATCTTAGGATTACTCATCCCAATGTGGATATAGTTTTATATGGAATTTGGTTCTATCCATATTAATTATGTTCTTATAATATATAAATCCCAACCTAATGCATTGGATGAACATACAATTTAGGGCTTGACTAATAAATAATAAAATCCATAAATATTTGTTTCACATGTATATGATTTTTTAAATTTTATTATATTATAATTAATATATAATATCCTAATATTTTAGTTTATTTGATTTTTTTTGAAAATATTTCCCAATGTGGTATCATTCATCACACACCCTAAAATGAATTATCTAATACAATACTAAATTTAATAATTCGTCATCAAAATTTCATTATGATAAAATATTTGATATCAATATATGATATGAAAAATTAAAATTATTAAATGTATATTTTCTAGGAAATGAAATTAAAAACACATAATGTATAAAAAGGTTTTAATTTTAATTAAAGTAGTTTATGCCTAAATTTTTTATTTTCTATTTGAAAATTAATATATAATGTTATAAATTTAATTATATAAAATATTTTTGTGAATTTTTAACACAAAAAATCATTTTTTATAATATTTTAATGATTTTATAAAAATAAAATTTTTATTTGAAAATGTTATTTAATTAACTTTTAATTTTCCTTGATTCACCAATCTATAATAATGACCTATAAGATAAATAAAAAATTTAGTGATAAAATATGAAATTTAGAAAAAAAATAATGTTTCACTTTTAAAATATTGTTTCAACTTTGAAAACTAATGTCTAATGTTGGCATAAATAATTTAATAGGTTAGTTTTGTAAAAAAATGTTATTTATGCATTCTTTTTCAATCAAATTTAATTTTTTTAAAATTATTTTCTATCAAAATTTTAATATTTAATAAAAATTATTTTAATTATAACAAGTATTTTTTTGGAGAAACCTTTTTCTAAAATTAATAAATTGAACTCACAAAAATTTATTAGATTCAACGACACCTTTATCATAAAAACTATTTTAAACTCCTGACATGATTATTTTAAAAATAAATTTTATTTTCATATTAATTTGAATTTATATAATTCATTTCATCTAATGGAATACAATAGGTAGATAATGATGAAATATGAATATAAATCGAGGTCATTTTATGTTTTTGAAATTTGTGAGAAGAAAAGCTACCTAGGTAGAAGTACATAGGGTTAAAGTAAAATGTAAAAGTAAAAAAATAGTAAATCACTCATTATTTTGTTATGAATGAGTGTATGGGAAGATCATTGACCATTACATGTACCAAAACATATATATTAATAACATGTTAGTCATTTTGGTTGAATAGTTTTTAAAAATTTGTTAATAATTTAGTGTAATGCTAATATTAACCTTCCCTTAACTTATAAAAGTACACACTTACACCCCTATTTATAGACCCATAAAATCGAATTAATTAATGAAACACTTCCATTTTAGTACAATTACATCCTTATCCATTGAACCAGACCCTTTTCAACATTAATTAGAATAATGCCTTCATTTTCTAGGATAACTCCATGCATTATCAATGCTCACAACATGATTATTTCCCATTGGTTAGCCTTTATTTTTAATCATCCTCAAAATAATATACTATAAAAAAATTTATATAATTTATTCATTATCATATATATATAATACAATTTAAATATATATGTATATGTAATATCAATGATTTATTTTTTCTATTGAAAATAGTAATAATAACAAACACATCGATAGTGTGTATATATAGACTACCACCATCACAGCATTTTGAATTTAATTTTTTTTAAAAACTATTAGTTATAGAATAGTGGGTTGGTTTTAGGTATTTTTATATATTTCAATTATAAAATTAATAAATTACCCATATTTCATTTCATCCTATCACAAATCTATATTGTCGTTAATCCTACAAACTTATGGACTACCACCTCCATCAAAGACCTATCTCATTTATCATAAAAAACTATCATGGATGGATCAAAGAGTTTAATTATTAAAATAATATTGTTTTTATAATGTAATTATATTTCAAGAGTTTAGTTATTTAGATAATATAGTTTTTATAAAGTAATTTTATTTCTTATATACTAATATTTTATATTCCTTCACTCAATTCATTAAATGAGATTTGTGTTAGTTAATCATGCATATGTGCATAACTCCTCTTCATAAAATAATTTTTTAATATTCAACAACACACAACATTAACAATTCAAAAAATTGATAGTAAAGAAATATATGATTCATATTTAATTTATAAGAATATATTATGGATATTTTAACATTATATAATAAATCCTTGTAATACTTATGATCAATAGGATATGCTTATGTTTTATCAGTTTATCGCATTCTTGAGTGATGTTGTAATGTATATATTGAAAATGAACAAATAACGATATATGTTAATAATAAACTTTAATATTATGGAATTTAATAATTTTTAATGGTTCATTTTTAAAAATATATTCATATGATCATTTTAATATTATATCATTTTTGTTCATTAAAAATGGTTAAAATAGGTTTGTCGCGTGCATCAGCTTCATGTGTCGAATTAAAACATGGATGGGATGAATTTGGAAAATTATAAAAAATAAATATAAATATATATTACAAAAATATATGTTCTTTGGTAATTATTTACATAGTTTCATTGATCAAAGATGATCATTAACTATACAAATATTGTGCTAGACAATCAAATTGTTAACACATGATGTTTAATGTAAGCTATACTGATCCCCTATATTAATATTATATAATTATAAATGAATTATATATAAGGTGAATATATATTAATAAGATTTTTAAATATATTATTAAGATAATTATGGTTTATTTTTTGAATGATACAATGTGATAAAAATATAGGGAAATAATAGAAATTATTTTTTTCTTAAACTATCTTCGTTGAGGCATGTGATACTTCATGCATTATTTTCCATTTATATGTATTTAATTCGTAAAAATTGTGTTTTAATCCTGAAATTTCATTTATTAATTTTATTTAATGTAAATTTTATTCTATTTCATCTATATAGGTTGGGATTTTAATGTCACTAATGTTGTAATTAGTCATATAACTCAAGCCATTTATCTCTTTAGTTGTGAAATCTCTTGTTTATTTAGATCGTTGAAGTCTATTTGTCCTAAAATTATCATTCCAAATGGTATATTTCATTTATTGATAGGGAGATTAAATATCTTTATTAATACCAACCCCTTTTGTAATAAAACACTTTAATATATAATGATGTTGCTAATAAAAAACTCATTTACTTTTAATGGATATTTTTTATCCATATCCAAATTTTACCTATCAAAATTATTTTATTTAATAAAGAAAGTGAAATTCAGCATTCTCATAACCAATTATAAACGAATTTTTTTAATCCAAATTATGATTTTTCATTAGTAATTGGTTTCAATGGATATTAAACACTATCTGCATGACTATTTTTCAATATCATTTCTTTATAATTATTGTTTTAAATAGATCCAGATGTCGATATTTTTAAAAAAAATTCAAAAGGGATTTTTTATCCACCAATAAAATAATAAACAAAATTTTATAAAAAAATATTATAGTTGAGTATTTATGGTTTTAAAATAAATTAATCTCTATAACAATATTTTAAAAATATATATATTTCCATTTCCTTTTGGTTTTCTAAGAGACATTCAATCAACAAATTAAAATTTTCATATAATATAAATTTTTAATCTCATGCTTTGATTAAATAATCATATTAAAATGTTTTCAAATTATATCAGAAATTAATATTTATAATGAAATATTCATAATGATTTTAATAATGTTCTTAATCTATTTCATAATATGGATCATTTGTATTATTTTAATGAGACTATCAATCTTGTTTATATATATTCATTTTAAATCTATTTTTCATATCTATGTTATGATAAATACCTAAAAAACTATATTAATTACAATGAAATTGTATATTCATGATATAAATTAAATTATTTTGCACTCCGAATAATCTATATTACATTAAAATATTGACTGATGTTCACAAATTTTTTCAATACATTAATTTAATAAGGAAACTGTTGTCAAAAAATTTATTCTTATAAGGTGTAAATACAATAAGTATAATTATATATCAACAGTGGTAGTTTCTTAGAATGTTTTTTAATGTCATTGGACACCCATTTATTTTCCATGGGTTTTATTTTTTTAAATTATGGGGCATAAACCTCATTAATTATTAAATCAATGAAAAGATCTCTTTTAACTAGGTAGAGGGAGACCCATTACATTGCCCAATCAGCCAGTGGGAATTTAGCCCATTACATAGCCCATAAGTCCAAATTTTTGGCCCAAAGCCCATTCAGTGAATAGTGCTGCTACAGTACACTATCGCCACTACAATCCGACACAGTACCCTGTCACCACTATAGTACCATGCCGTCGTTACAGTGACCTACTGTTTCTACAGTGCTATCGCTGCTACAGTAAGCTCTAGTGCTGCTATAGTACCTTGCACCCAGTGGGATTTGAACCCCCATTTTTCATGTAGTAATTTTCGGTGGTTACCACTAAGAGAAACCCCTTATACAATTTCCATGGGGTTTCATGTCATTTTTATTGAGGAAATTATTAATGCTTCCTTATGGAAAAACATTAAAATAATATATACCACTTTTTATTACCGTTATTTTTTACCATATATTTATAAAAACAATTTGAAACACATCTGTATTATTTTCATAATGTGATGGGTGGGGCTGCAATAATATAACCATTAAATATATTGGAAATTATTTAAACCTCATGATAATTCATTTCTAAGGGGAAGAAATTATATCCAGCTATTGTTTTCGGATAGTTATCATAGCCATATATTAATTTTAATAAATAATTATCCCTTGAATTACTACAACAATGTCATATTCATGTTTTCACAATATTCATATGATTCGATGATATTATATTGTGATCATAGTTTTATCCATGTATATATGATATCATCTCTTTATTGTAAACTTCTAGGCATATGATCAACGTAATTATGAAATAATGTTATGCCTCACATCTATTATGTTATTATTTATTATTACTTTTACCCTTACTAAGTGTGTGTGGTCACATTATATTACGATTCCCTTCTACAATTTTATGAATGAAATTAATATGTAGTCTATGATGAGAGTATTATAATGTCAATAGAATCTATATGTGATGTTGATGTATCATTATGGATGTTTTATCAACTTGTATAATAGATAAAAAAATTTAAAATTTGAGGAGATGACTTGATATTTATTTGTAAGTGATTTTCCTAATAATTTGAAAATATAAACTAAATAGTCCTTGGATTTAAATTATAATTATAATTTTGTAATAATAGATGTGTATCAAATCAAAATTAATAATTAATTTTTTCCCAACCCCAGATATCATAACATAGGACTAGGGGTGATGTTTTTTTACTTCAAAGAAGTCTTTACATAACATTTGAGGTCAATATGTTATTATTGGATGATGATTTAGTACATAAGAAATAAATCAACTCTTTTCAATTTTGTGTGATCATAGAATCAATAGAATAGATCAAAATTTTGGTTTTACTATTTGATATATTATATTGATATAGGATTATTATAAGATAAATTTATTAAAAACCATAAATATAATTATAAATATTGGAGAAGATCTTTAAAATCTGGTAATCTAGTGATTGTGGGGGTTTCCCAAAAAATAAATCATTGTATGATTACTACAATGTGGACATGGTAAGAAAATATTCATATATGGGAAAAAAACTTAAAGAGTTGTTAATGAATAGCTTATACATTATTCTAGTGTAAAATGATTGGGCCCTAACTGAGCACATGGCTAGACAATACTGAAAAAAAAATAATGTTTGAAATTTACTTTCTCTTTGAAAACCATTATAAATAAGTTTGACATAGGATTTTATACATTTAAAAAAATTATAAATCCTAATAATAAATTTTCCTTATATTACATATAATGATGCTAATGAATCAAAAGTTAGGATTTCCATATCATTTTTATATGATTTATTTTAACGTATATTTTTTCTTTTTCACATTTACAATTTACATGTTCTTATACCTATTCATTATTATAAAGTAATGGAAATAACAATAAGAACCAATAAAATAATGGATGCAGTGGACAATGTAGTGATTGTCTTACCCAATAATTTATTATGAAAATAATTGGGGGTTTTAATTATGTTTTTATTTTTTATCACAAATCCTGAATGTTTATTCAAAATGCGAAAAATGATGATTTGATTAGCACACCAAATAAAATAATGATGGAGTCTCAAGAAATTTAATATGATGAACATAATTAAGGAAAATTTTTACATTTTAATTCCTGTAAAAAATTCTAGATAAAATAAAAATGTTATTGTATCAATGGAACTGTAAAATGGATTATATGTGGAAATGAAGGAAATATTTCATATATGTTTCAAGGTAAAATAAATCATTTTGTTAACTCAATAGATCAATAATATTACACCTATAGATTTTCATATGTTATTAATGTATAAATTCTATTTAAAATTTTATCTTATGACATTATTTTAATTTTTATATGCTTAATTAATTTTTTATAAAAAAATCCCGGACGTAATTTATTTGGGGAGGGGGATAATTTTAAATCGTAGTATTCTAGAATATATATTTCAATTAAATAATTTTGAGTATGTTATCATTATTACCATTAACTAAAATGAAATACATTACAGATTTGTAAATTAAATTATTCATGTTGTATTATCAATAAAATATCTTGGTATATATATATATATATGTCATGAAATATTAATATTATTAATATAGAAAAATTTATATGAAAATGTTTGAGAAAATTTAAAATTTTCAGAAGGTAATATTTTTAATAAAAAAGTATTTTATCAATATAATTGTTTCTAGGAAAATTTATAAATATAATATTATAAATATAGTTATATAAAATTATATTATATAAATTTTTAATATCAAAATTTACATTGTATGATTTTTTGAGCAATTTCTGAAAATATATTTTTCAGTCAAAATGATGTATTTATTAATATTATAATTTTCATAACATTATAAACATATAAGGTAGTCCTAGATGATAATAAAACAAGATTAGTGACAAAGTATGAAATTAATGAATGAAATTATTCAATTGTGGTTATTATTTTAACTTGTAAAACCCATATATACCATTTATGGAATTAAATTAAAATACTAAATTAAAAATTTAAAATAATTTTTTAATTGTCATAAAATTAATAAAAAATATTCCTAAAATTAGTAATGGGTTTATTTTATTGTAAAATAAATTTATTTTTATATTTTTTAAATTAATTTATGTCAACAAATATTATTTACATTAATAATACTAATTCATGAAAAATTTTGATATTTAAAACACAATTATAATAAAACTAATTTTAGGGGTTCACAACATTTATTTGATTGTTGAAAAATCTTTATCATAGTGATTTTAATTGATAAAATAAATACAATATCTTAAATTTTAATTCTAAAATTAGGTTGTATTATAAATTTTAATTGATATCATTTTAATTAGTTATCATCGGTGAATAAAAAAATTTACCACAGTAAAAGAACACATGGATAAAGTAAAATATGTGAATTTAATATTCCTAAAATCACAAAATGATATCTAAATAATGTTTTCATGGGAATCCTATAGACTGTAGAATTTCCCGAATAACATATTTTAAAAATATGGTTTTCTTTTATAGTAAACCATGTAACGAAACAATAAAATATGTCTATGTTATTAACAAACCATTATCCCTTCACATATACATGAAAAAACGACACCCCTTCATTATAAACCCATAACATGGGAATATTAGGTGTAACTTTCATGACCCGTTCCTTGGTTCCCATGCCATGACTACCCCAAACATGCATGTCGAAGGATGGGGGATGGTGACTAGTGCCGAAGAAGTTATGCTGCAAGTGGGAAGAATTTTTATGAGTATATCTACGCACACACACACACCCGACTTCATTAAAACACACTGAAAGGATGAACAAGTACCACTAAAACAAGGCTAAGTTCAATTAAAATATAAATTAAGTACCCCTGAATACATACCCAAAAAAATGGTAGATTAAAAACAATTAAAATAAGGAAACTCTGATGGACATCCATATTAAACCACACCTGATCGTGAGGGTAGTGAAGCTACTAAAATCTGAAGTTGTATGTCCTGTCTGCCCTATCCTACTAGGCCCTACCTGGTTCTAGGCCACAGAGTCCATTGTATTATCATCCCTTAGCCCGGTATCCCGGGGCAGCCCTATTGAAATTTTAGTTGTCTGCACTAGACAAAACATGTGCAGGAGAATCACATGCAGAGGTAAGTAACACAGTACTCAAGAGGGACCCCGAAAACTATAAGGAAAGACCACACATTAGTTCCCCAATGTAATGCATGAAATACAAGACAAGTAACATTAATTTAAACCTCATCCACTAGATAAATCTTCCTCTAACATTTATAGTGGGTCTTCAAAGTCATGATGAAGTGCATCCCACTAACCTTGTACTTCTTTGGTGCACCACCACACTGCATACTGTGGGCCAGCAATGTCACAGAGAAGTACTTCCCAATAATCTTGGCTAACTGAGTTACACCTCCTGTTCATGTACCATGGGCTAGAAAATTCACAATGAAGTGATTCCCACCATGGGAATGAAAAGTCACATAGAAGTGCTTCCTAATGGGCCATGGTCGAGTCGTATAGAGTTCCAAGTTAGCAATCCTCGGGTCTTATCCAACCATAGGGTTTCGTATATAGCGCGCCTGGGAGAAACTCTCCTCAATACCCTATTTGAATCTCATCTTCCATTAAAGTCACCAAATAGAAATCAAAATTTTTCGCCTCATCTTCTAGGTCCCAATGATGTAATCCAATCATCAATCATACACACTTTTTGAAAGATAAATTTTTTTCACTAACTGGGAGATCAATTGCGATGGGACCTGGTCTATCCCGGTTGGACCCACCCGACCAACCTAGCTCGGTGGTCCCACATAACCCAGTTTAAGATCAACCTAATCGACCAAACCTAGTTCGGGTTTGTTTCGGTCTGGTTTGGTATGGAAAATTTCCAAGACCCAATAGGCATCGCTATACCTATCCTAGTTTGTTCAATGGTCCTACCTACTGAGTCGATCGATGACCCAGTCATGTATGGGATGACCTAAAGGGGACAAGTTTGGCCTACCGGCATGGGTCCGTCCTACTAGGCAGCTGGTCCAACCGGCTGGCTGGGGCGCGACCCGCCGACTCGAGGACCTGCCGCATGTGGTGACCAGGGTGTTCAGCCCAACAGAAACATGGCAGCAACACCACATCCCACCCTATCTGTTGGCCTCGTCAACGTGGGACCCATAATCTGTGGTTGACATACCACTACTCACTGGTGCCCGGGTGGCCGGGATGTGGGCCTCCCTCCTCTATGTGGCACCCGCATCGCGCCACAATTCCCGCTGTCGTGGTCGGTTGGTCATGGACTCCTACAACTTTGGCGCACCACCATCCTCTAGTGGTGTGGGAGAGGGCCAGACTCTTACCTGGTGCCCATTGGAACCACCCTATTTATGAGTTCGGCATGGGACGGCCATCGTGCCGTTGGTTTTATTCTAGTGGCACCTTCCGCAGTCCCCTGAAGTCTCTCCGGTGGTCTGTGTCCGTCTACACCTATGGGCCTCTTGTGTCCTCTCTATCTTTGCACATGTCCGAAAATCAAATTTCTGTAGCATTGAAAATGAGGCCACCATGAATGCATAAGCGAAGGATCTCAGGCATTGTTCATGTTAGCATGGTCCCTCCGTGTTAGAGGTTTAAATAATGGGGAGGTTCAGGGATTGTAGTTCAACCATTTCATTCCAGGTTTGAATCTCGTATAACGAATCACTATGAAAATGTAATCCTCATTCATAATGCATGAATCATGGATTGGCTTGTTTGTGGGTTGATATGTTTTCTTCATATCTAGAAAGAGAAAATGGGGAGGAAATATGAAATATAACTAAAACTCTTACCTCTTTGATGATTGATGTCGAAGCATCCGTCCTTGAGGATTCAAGATTTCAACATCATCACTTACATCTTTGTTCCTTGTGGTTCATCAAAGTTTTCAAAATCTCGCTGGAATTATTTTCCTTTCATCATCTGGGAGGAACTTCGGCTCCCATGATTAATAAATGTTCTTTAAAAAAGTTCAAAAGTTCATTTTGTTCTCTCTTGCCTCAAAATCATGTGCCGTCGAATTTCATGGTCTCTAAATAATTTCATTTAATTTAAATCAATTTAAATAAAATTTGTGAGACAGTAAATAAACTATATCAATGTATTACACCAATAACTCTCCATTAGGAAAAATAGAATTTTTAATCTATTAATTAGCCAATATCATTCATTTCCAAGGATAACTCCAAGGAAAATCGTAGTTCTGAACTCGAGTATTACTATTCTATTAGAATATCATTCCAATTTTCCACAAATATGTACTCTCTAAATTTTGTAATATAATTAATTATCTATCATATATATACTTAAATTTCATTGTGTTAATGTGTCATCTATTATTCATTTATTTTATTGGATCCGGTAAGAAATGAAAATGCATCATTCATTCATATGTGGAAGCTACATTCTTAACAATATAATGTAGTAAAATTTTTATTACCACCTCATATGACTAGTACCATGGTTGTTATTATTTAATAATTATGTAATTTATAAATTATAAAAGTCTTAAACTATCAAATTTAAAATTTACATTCATTCCTTTAATTCGAAAAACAATTAGATCCTTAATCATGTGTAAGTGCATGCAACCGCCTCAATGAATGACCCATATAATTTCTTGTAACCACCTTACATGCATAGAATAAAATTAAAATTAGTATTATTATACTATTTTTATTACATTATTATCATTATTAAATGACAATTTTCATATAAATTTACTCCAATCATTCACTGGGATTTGGGATCCTTAATATCATGTATATGCGGACTTTCACCCCTATGAATGATGAATTTACTTCGAAATCATGACCAATAATTTGTGGTTCTAAGATTTTATTTTATGAACATATATGATATATATATTATTTATAATATTATGTAAATATATTATTAAATACTTTAAATATAACCTTATTACTCATTTAATCATTTTGATACACACTGATTTTAGTCTATTTAAACCTATATGAGATATGTCTTACCGATTATATAGTTAATGATGATGTAGTTATATTTATATGTATTTATTTAAATTTAATATTGAGTGATTAAATTTAATTAATGGTTATTGAGTTCAAATATTATTATTTAATCATTTTATAATATTTTATTCCTTTCATTATAAACTATTGAAACCTGTTTTTCTCTTAAATTATCCCCATGAGTCGTAATTAAAACTCACATGTGATGAAATTAGTGAATTATAAAAATAAGTGAATATATGATTTAATTTCATGAGTAATCAATGAAATATTAACTTTATATAAAATCTAATTGATAAATATAATTACTAAAAAAATTTATCAAAATAATTAAAAATAATAAAACTCTATGTTAAAAATAAGATACAGTGAACCACTACATTCATAGTTTAAATTTATAAAATGTATATATATAATTATTATATAAATCAAAATAGTTTGGATATATATTATGAACATATTTATATGATGTTAACATGTGACCACTTATTGGGGAAATAATATACGATATTTTTATTTAATTTTTTTTTCATTGAGAGATGTTTTAATTTTTAATCCAATGTTACTTTTATATGTGGTTTCTGCTCCCAATTATTATGTTATCATGAAACATATTTTCATCATTTTATGTTCCAATTGTGTTATAGAAATTTCTACTTCAAGGGTTCTGATTTAAATTCAAATCTATTCATAATTCATTTCATGAAAAATTTTCATTTTCTTATATGATGTGAATAATATTCTTGACTTTGATCTTTGAAATATATTTTACCAATAATTATGTATTTCAAAATATGAATTTGATTTTACTTTTAATATATTTAATCCATTCATTATATTTATTATGTTTTCATGTTTATATTATTACCACATTTTTATGATGTCATGCTACTATGTTACAGTGATTTTTTAAATTTGTGTTCATGTGATATCATCACATTACTTCATGACTTCATGCCAATGATTATCCACATTATAATATATTTTTGTGGATCACATATCTAATTTTATGATTTATTTATATCTTTAACCTTATTGTATGTTTGAGATCACACCTTCTTATGATCCATTTTCTATAGGTTTTGAAAGAATGGGTTGTGTATCATATTACTAATAGAGTATAGATAATGTTCCTAACTTGGTAGCCACAATATCTGGTGCTCGAAGATAGGTCGAAACATGACCTCAGTTGTGCCTCCCCATATGGTAGAGGCATCCAAAAAAGAGTGAGGTTCTAAGACAACATGTGAGGGGCTAAACCACTTTATCAGAGTAAGATACAACCTAAAAATTATGAAATAATGGAAATAAGTAAATAATACACATTAATCATCAATCCATTTCAGAAAAATTTATACAATCCCAAAAATAAACAGTAAATATGCTATATCATTTTATATAGATACATGTGAATGGAAGAACCAAAATAATTCCATGCTTAAAAATCCCCAAAATGGGTCCCGAATCCAAGTTTGGATCCCTAATCAATGCACCTCCCATAGCCAAATAAACCATCTAGAATAGGTTCAATGACCATATCCTAACCTGAATCAAAGAAGTCCCAATGGTAATCCAATGGAATCCTAAGAAGTGTGTTATAAAAACCCTTTACACCAACACCAATGATGTATACAAAATATATAGTATAAACAGATAGTACATGTAGGTACAAAATCAATTACACGATACACAGAATATGAACTAGGTGAAATTACGTAACATTTTCACCTTAACAACATTCATCATTTTTTCCACATGTTATCCATTTTTCATCAAATAGACTTCATCCTATTATAGTCTTATGGAATATGAATAAGGGTAAATAATTAACATCCCTACATCACTAGAGAAAACATTACACAAAAACAATATATAATAGCTACCTTGGATCCTTAGTCCATGTATTCTTAACCCATGCATTCATTAGTGCTATAAAGCCTTAGTACGACTCCCTAACAAATTAAATATAGGGGAAGGGGTTAAAAAATTATACTAACAAGACTTGTGATCATATGTCCTCAAGTAAAATAACCCACTCATACCACTAATACATGTACACATGCTTCTATAAGAATTTAACACATTTATAATTTGAAAACCTTAACTCATGTTGAACATTTATGATTTTAAATCCATAATTTATTCAACCCATGTAGAATATTAATGCATTATAAATTTACCTCACATACCATTAATATTCCTTAACCCATTATCCCTACAACCATTTACAAACATAACACTTCTAATACATTTAATTTATAAAAAAATCCCCCTTATTCCATGTATCAAATAAAATAACATCATTTTCATTGCAAAATCCACAATGAAAAACTAAACAAAAGCCTCATTGGTATCCTTTCATGAATACATATTAACATGTTAAACATTACTATTATTGGATATATCACATAAACCATTCAATTTCATATAAAATTACACAACCCCATGTTCAAGAATGTGGAAGAACATATGGGTGGTCTTTTTACAAGTCTAATAAACCTAAATGAATCCCAAAAGGATCATGAGGGGTTGTATTCATCATTTAACCAATAAATTCATCATTTCTACAATGGAGAAAATATACTAAACAACATTACAAGCACAAAACCGTAGTCACATTAATGTTAATAGATTATTCTAGTATATAACATGTATACCACCATCCTCGACTCCATTTATACACACTCGCATATCATTGGAATTTGATTTTATCTCAAACTATATCCAAAATAGTAAACAAGAAACCCCTAGGAATAAAGTAACTTATAGATTTAGAATATAAAGTGAGATTCATCATCCCTAATCTAGAAAAGGGAAGGAATATGAGTGTTTGAGTCATCCATATAATTGATAAAAACCTAATGGAGTCCCAGATATCAATGAAATGAGGGAGATCGATAATTTAGAATCTTGGGAGGAAGGGATAGTCACTCATGGGTGATATGGATATAATAAAGTGTAAATATAGTTTTGAACACTTAATGACTGATGGGAAAAATGTAAATTTCCATATATTTACTAAGGAAAACAATTTAGACACGCGGTTGGAAAAAACATGAGGCAACTATGTCCCACCATCTATCCAACATGGAGTATTGGTTGGACACTCTCCTTGGGAGCCTGTACAATTTGGAAAACTGTGTGGGGTCGATTTATTCAATATCATAGGGTTTTACCTTTCCCCTTGCATGGTTTCATCACCCATGAACCCCACCTATGTGAAAACATGGTTATGGTGTATTGTTATTATTAACTATGCACCAACCATCATGAATGCACTTAATGGTCTATTTTCCCTCCATTCACGTCCCAAACCCCCAACACAACGTTGATCCTCATTATAAACACTTGAAAAAATTCATTAGCTAATATAAAATAATTTCATAAAAAATCTAAAAAATATTAGACTTAATATGATGTTCTTAATATTACAACCTTCCCCTTATAAATGATCACCACAAATCCACACTCCCATGTATCATTGGAACTCTAAGGTTAAAATACAAGGCCATTTGGCCAACATATGTGTCTCATTCTATATTGTATCTTCCTGATCACTACCATCCTTCGAAAATAGTCAAAAAAATAGTATAACCTTACCTCACATAAAATTATACTTCTAATTCGTAATAAACAATAGATAATCCTTAATGTAATCATCCACATAAATATATTAAACACCATAACCTAGCATATGGGAAGGTTTTGGATGATAATTTCAAATTCATGAACGATGAAAAACATCATGCATTCTAGTATATAACAATGGATGAACCAATCCGTACTCCACCACTCTGATCCTCTCCAAAATCTTTAATAGCCTCAAATAAAAGGGCACCATCTTACCCTGTATTTTAATCAGATAGTGAAGCAGTATTGGAGACACCCTAAAGAACACATGAACACCATATATAAACTTTAGTGGTCAATGATGTAGATCAAAATATGAATTATTCATACTCTGATACAAATCCATATGCTTTTGAATAAAATGATACTAATCTAGTGTCTCTTGGAAGAGACTCAGAAGAAAACTCCAATTCCCCATCATCTATTGAATAAAATATATATCTACAGGCCCTACCATAGAGTTCCTCATATTGTTCCTTCTAAATAGCCTCCATGTAACTATTTCTATAGGTAAAATTAACAAACCAAAAGTAATTTTTAAATTATCCTCCAAACTCTATTATACATTCTCTAAAAATATGCTCTTTCACAAGAATATTGTACACTAATATCCTATATGTTTTCTTGTTGAAAGTAGTAAAAAAAACATCTGAGTTCCAAGTGCATTATGTAACTATTTCAATATTCATGAATTGAAAAAATGACAACACTTCTAAACTATAATTAATGATACGTAATGAAAAACACTATCTCATAACAAAAAAAATCACATCACTTGTCAATGGTGAAGGCCTATCATATAGAAAATAAATTTTCAACCATGGTCAACTGATCTGGGGATATTTATATTGCATCATTCATGAAAGTGTCCCTGGGATGGGATAACACAATCCACTGTGAAATCATCTAATTTCCATTTCTTATTTGGAAAAAATTATAATAAACCGCCCATTCAGTTATTATTATCATTCTCTTATTGATAGGTGTAACATCGAGATATGAAAACTATGAAATCCTATTTCATACCTAACAACCTATAATTTCTAGGAAAATCATGACACATTTTGATGAAACTAGTGTGCAGCCCCACTTTATGGAATGAATCTCAGGCATCAACTCTTACCAAATACATTTAGGCCCCACAAAATGACCATAAAAATAAATGATTTCATCGTCATTGATTATCCAATAAAAAGATGAATACCTACCTTCAAGGATTTCCCTTAAGGAAAAAACACTCCAAATATTCATACTCCCATTCCATGATCTAACTCAGAAGTGTAGAATCAAATTCCAATGATGAGAGGTTTATCTTACATCATCATTCCTGGAACTAGAGATTCATCTCAGTAAACAACATTATCATCCTCCACTCAGAACTAGATTGCTCGATAACCTAATTTTGTGTCATCTGACTCATAACATCCATAAAGTTATTTCCCTTCACCATTATATAGAGTAGCTCACAATCAAAATACTTCATGTAGTCAACACATATTCACTATTTAAGATTAAATTCACAATGGGTGAAGTTGTACATAGGTATTTTATGATTATTATACATAGAAAACAATTCATATAATAGATGTTTATGCCAATAAATGAAAGAACAAACCACTATGACCATATCAAGATTTTATGTTGGGTAATTTCATTAATGAGGATTCAACTCCCCTAATCCATATTCAATAGCTTGAATATCATTCATAAACATTTACCCAGCTCAGGTATGAACAAAATTAGTATAGTGTTCAATTGTATATTTAACTCTGGGAAAGAATTCTCACATGACTCTAACCATTAAAAAATTATTTCTTTCGTGATCAAGGTAGATAATGGTTATTCTAAATGAATATACTATTCCATAAACCATTGATAATATCCTACTAAATATAGAATAATCGTATATGAAATAAATTACTAGGATGATACCGAGATTAAAAAACTATTACACTCTCTAAGTCCCCTAAGACAACTTTCATAGAGTTAATGTGACCCATGAAATGTACATTGTCATTCCAAAAATAAACATTTACATAATTTAGTGTATATATTATGCTCTCTTATTTTTTTACGATGATGTATAGATATTTCATAGGATATTCATTTTTCTTGGATTATACCAAGAATTCATCCTTAAAACTAACCACAAACTAATCTAGGTACGGGTGAATTGGTCTATTCATTAGGGCCATAAGAACTACTGGTGTGTTGGTCAACCCAAACGGTATCACAAATAATCATATAAAACATAACCACTAAAGAATGAAATTACCAATATATTATAGGGTCTAAACCTTAGCCAATGATACCTTAATCTCAAATAATTTTTAGATAATATAGAATCAAATCTCAAATGGTAAAAATATCATCTATTCCTGGAATATGGTATCATTTCGTAACTAAAATCCTATTAATCTTACAATAATTGACACGCAACTGCAACACCTCGTCATCCTTATTTTAAAAAACTAGATAACCCCATGGTGGTGTACATAGGAGAATAAACACATTATTCTATAATTACTCTATACAACTATCTTTTTGTTGAGGTAATGAAGGGAACATTCTATATGGATGAATAAAATTAATTTTTACTCGAGGTATCAACTTAGTCATGAAATAAATATCTCTCTTTGGTGGAAACCCTCTGAAGTCCCCTAAAAAATTCCTAGAAACATATCTTTCAAATACGAATAGTAATGCCATTGTAATCCCCTATTATTAGCCACAAGATATTCCACATGGGATTTGAGATCAATCAACCTCGAGAGAACATTTCTTATATTTTCTGATTTTTATGGCTAAAACTCTTGATAAAGATTAAATCAATATGACTACTCACATATGTTCCTCTTCTAAATTGAACTCATTCACAAACTGAGAAGATATTAAATATTTCATGGAACCACTAACAAATAAATCAATATAATTCATTGAAGTTACAAGGCGCAAACCTCAATATATCGATATTCCAAACCAACAACCCCATGGTGTGAGATGAACGTTATAGAGTTGGAATATCCCTCTAGATTGTTCTTTGATCATTGTCAATGGCACTACATTAACATAATGATAAGGAAAATCATATATTGACGTACAATGTCTTCCACCATGACCGGTATGAATAGTAAAAATCTAACAACTGCATCGTATGGGTTAGTGGTCACCCAACTTGCACTAAGCATTATCCTTGATCCTCCATCACTACAAATTTTTGGGGATTTCTATAGAACCTATGCTCATTCCCCATCCAAAATCATGCACTACACTAAACTTCTGGTATGGGATACTTACCATTCATGTGTTCCGTCCTTCCATATTGATTATAGAACATTGGGTCACCACCATGATAGGTCACACCCTTTCCATGAGTACTCTTTTTTACCACCACCTTGGAGAATATTCTCAAAATAGTGATTCCTTCCGTCATATTTTGTACGATTATATCACCCAATTAGAAATGAATGTCAACTAATAGAAACTTCAATGAGGTTCCATTCTAATGTAATGGAATGATAGGACACTTCAATAAACCTATTTAAATAGAATATATTCACCTAGTACATGATCAATTATATGAGTAAGTCTGTAAAACATTTAGTCACAACTTACTCATCCCCTACCAACACTAAAACTGAGTGTTGAAAAATATTTAAGTGGATAGAATAATATATAAATATCATAATCCCATGGGTAATACTCATATTCACTAAATAATTTTCTTATATCTATTTATCTATTTATTATATTTCGAAAACATTTCCTAGAAATCATTAAAAAACCACTCCATTAAATCTTAGTTTAGACAAGGATATCCCACCAGTGCTTTAATGGTACTTGGATCATGTAATCCCCCGACTCAACTCTCATCATAGTATGAGTATCAAAGGGGTAAATAATCGTGTGTATGGACTCCATCCAATTATCAGTTTTCTTATGTCCACCATCGTGAGAAAATTTTTTAGGAAGTTACCACAAAAATTATCTATCCGGATAAATCAAACACCAAATTAACCACCACGGGCCCTGTTCCAACATCATCATAAAAAAAGATAATATCACATAGAAATATTTTCCTATAAAATATCTTTGATCAAATGGGTTTCTTGATCCACCAATGCTGGGGAATTCTCAGTTTTATCTTCATGTTTCCAAAATTGAACATGTCTTCGAGGCCACATCTCTCTATAATTCCAAACACATGTATAAAAACATATAATATGAATATTCCACTGCTAGATCAAGAAGGATCTAGAATATCCCTATAGAAGCCATTTTGTATACACTATCCCTATGAATTTGATCACATCTCTATCAATAATCTCCCCTACCACTACCATTAGTCATGGTCAACACGTGGTAAACCAACTCACATAAAAATAATTTTTTCCAAACACCCTATTTATCCATTTCACATTCACAACATAAATAATTCTCATTTAGGGACCTATATAACATTCCATATTTTCACAATAATATATTAGACCATTTAATACTCTTCAGGGGAACTATTCATTAAAAATTATATAATATTCTACCCTTTTACCCACTTTCACCATCATTATTACACACCATTTCCTTAAAATTTAAATGAAAATAAAACACATTTCATCCCTCACATAAAAAATGTCATTCCTGTGTGTACCAACCATGTTTCAAGACAAAGATATTCCTAGGTTTTGAAAATTATATATTCATGTAAAACTTTATAAAATTTCAGCTATGAGAAAAATATAAATAAATATTCTTGTCAAACCAAAAGTGAATAACCCAAGATGAAATATTTAATGTTCGGCCGATAGTCTCTTATCGACCGGTCAAGGTTCCTGTGTTCTGCTAATGTGTATAGTAGCACTCGGGTCGAATCATCTGCGATGATACTTTTTAATAGTCGATAGTTTTTAGTTGATTGTATTCTGATTGGGGGGTTTGTTTGCCAAGATTATGAAATAATTTATGGATGATATTTGATTTAAAAAATTTATAATGATTGGGGTGAGTTTATCAATAGGTTTTAAGGTTGTTCAATCCTTTTCCCTTACATTATAATTCATTAAATTTACACACGTGTCCCAAGTTGACATTGATTGGAAATCATTAGTGTTAAGGCTTTAATCCAATCCTTAAATTAACTAAGATTATAATCTCAATTAGTACTAGATTATGGTAGTGTATTAATGGTTCCAATAATCCATGGAATACATACATTAAACAAAATATGTCATTAATCCATAACATGTTAAGTCCAACATACACAATGTTAATTAAAATAATACACATCGAGAAAAAATTATCGATCACTTAACATCCTTAAATTATAACTCAGAATAATTAGATACTTACTCATCCATTGAAATTTTTAGTAATCTGGTTTGAATTATTAGTTTGATAAATTAAGAAGATAAGAAAAATAAAGGGATAAGAAAATAGTGGTGCGTCAAACACACACACACACAAATGATGATGATAATTTAAAATGGACATTAAATTGAATGAGAAAGAAAAAGAAGGGAATGCGACTCAACTGTATTTAAAATATTTTAAGAACATAATTATTAAACTATAGATGGTGGATGAGAATAAAATATATTGAAAAATAAACTTTAATTAAAATAGAATCATAAAAAATGACATAGAAGATTATTATAATGAATAACACGAAAGTAAAAAAGAACCAAAGAGTAGAGGAAGGGTATATTAAGTGAAAACAAGAGCATTGAAGTCCCACAGTTTTCCGTTTAAAGGATTTGGTCATTCCAATATGTACTCACCTATTCCGAAATTCCAATCATTTTGAAAGGATAGGAGGGGATGCATTTGTAGACCAAGGAATTGGACTATTTTCATTCCTAATATGTCCCTCCAATTGCATCATCAATTTGGCGATACAGAAATCCTAATCTTGAGATATCCTCTTCGTCAAAGTTTTATATAATTATGTGTACCTACGACTCTCAATATTTGGTGGAATTTGAACATATAGAGCTAATGTTATGTTGGATTGATTAATCAAAATTAAACTATCAATTTCAGTCCATACATTTTTGAAGGTCGTAATGTTAATGGGTTTATCAATAGGAATGTATCTTCAAATCCGATCACATTATTCCAAAAAGTATACTGCCTATATCCCCTCTTTCACCTGGGAAAATCTCAACTTGATATGATGAATACATCAAAAGATATGTTATAAATAGTGTTCGGATTTTAATTTCAGTCTTGAATGATGGGATGGATCTAAAAGAATCAGTTGGTCCCATTGTCTTTAGATTTGGGACATGAAACTTCTATCCAAGATCTATTGAATTGTACCCCTAACTTTGGAGGAGAATTAAAGGATTTGAACTTCTGGAGCGAGTCCAATAATTCTATCTTAATGGATTTCCCAGTTTTTTCACTGATTATTTCGGTATTTTTATTTGGTCCATATGACCTTTCATATTGATGATTTAAAAATATATTCCTTCTAATTAAACTTTTTAATTTGAGTAAGGAACCCTACAAAACCAGAATTTTGCAATTTTGATATGTGTGGTGAGATTTATTATTAATTCATTAAACAAACTTGAATATGGATGAAATCAAATAGTTCAAATGAATTATAATTAATATTTAAACATTAATATTTCCCAAAAATTTAGCACATTTCATATGAATTCAGTACAGGGAGTATATAATAATTTATGAAAATATTAATAACAACAATTATAACTCAAACAAAACAAAAAATAATAAATCCCACACTAGCTACTTGTGTTTTCCCACATACGTGGGTTTTATATTCGCAAGAATTAGATCAATTAGAAGGCCCATCGTGTCCTAATCTCATGTTTACTATTCATAAATAGTAATATGACATAAATGAAAAGATTAATTGATACCATATTTTAACGTTCCCTTCTTTTATAGGCACTATATCTAGTTCCCCATGATGGGTAATTACAAAACCTCAGGTGCGCCTCTCATATTATAAATGATTCAGAAAAGTAGTTAGGGTCTAAGAGAACATGTGGGGAAACAACAACCTCTTTATAAATTTATGGCAGATAAAATAAAATATGAGATAAAGTAAACATGTAAATCATAAAAATGAATCATCTATACATATCCTAAAATTGGGTATAAGGCCACAACAAAATAGTAAATTTTCAAAGTATTTTTAGTCTATTCCAATTGTATGGAAGACCCAATATAAATATAAGCTGAAAAATCCTCAAAACGAGGCATGAATCCTTGTTCTGATTTATCATCCCATAAAATCCCACATTCAAATCAACTGTTTATCATAAGGTCTTTTCACTTATCCTGAGGTACTATATTGAATTCTACTCAAGTACCCATTGGTATCCCAATATGGGTGGTGAGAATAACTCTGTAGGACACCACCATTGGTTTATACCAAATATATATTATGAAAATATAATGTATAAAAAAATTAATAACTAGATAATCGGAAGATGATCCAAATTCCATTATTTGACGAGTTCACCTAATCCAAAATCATCATTTGTTCCAACGGTTTTCTATTTTACATGAAATTTACATATGTATAAGTTATTAATATAAAATATGATTAAGGGGGAATAATCAGGTCCCCTATATCACTATGGAAAACTAAACAAAAATCACTACATAATAGATTCCTCGGACCCTTAATCCAGGTATTCACTTCCCATGCATTTGATTAGAGAATAGAGCCACAATTTGACTTCCTAACCCATGCTATATAGTGGTGGTATTAGAACCTTCATCTCATAGGTACTGTCGGTTTAGGACCTCAATTAAAATATCCCAATCCTATAAATAATCCATGATTAGATGCTCCAGTATTCATCCTACACATATTTCATTTTAAATCCATACATTATTAAAAAATTTGATAATTTACATACTATAACTCATTCAAATGAAATACCATCTTCATGGCCTAACACATTAAATCATTTTCCATTTCCATACGTTAACACGTTATCACACATACCATTTACAATCATAACTTATTAAACACATTATCATTATACCAAACCCCAACTTATACCATTTCATTAACTAAACACATTTAATATCAATTTATTTTCACAATCCATACTAAAAAACTAAGCTTAATTTTCATTGGCTTCCTCTCATAAATTTGGGGCAACATGATAAAAATAACAATAATTGGTTCTATCTCATAAAACATTAATTTGTTTATTTAATAATGCAATCCCATGTTCACAAATGCAAAACTCACCAAGGGTGGTCTCTTTCTCGATCTAATCAATCTCAATCAATTCTAAGGGGATCTTGAGGGGTTAAAATAATCATTTACCCAATCAATTCCTCATTTAAACTATCCAAGAGAAAAAGTAAATCACAAAAAATACAAGCGCGAAACCAAATATTTTTTAATTTTTTCACAATACTATATTGTATAACTCGTAGGTCACATACCTAAATTCTGAAGATTCGTATTAACATAATAATTTCATTTTGATTCTATCTCAAAACACTTTCTAATACCCAACCCTGAATCCTTGAGAAAAAGAGGGAATTATTGAATCTGATGTAAATGAATTATTAAAAAATATGTAGACCCAAAAAAGGAATTAAGTTGAGTGGTAGACTCACATAGAGCTTCGATTTAAGACAAAAAACACTCCAAATGCCATGAAATAAAGAATATTCAATATTGGGATGTTTTTTATGAAGGGGTTGTCACCATTTATTGCAGAATGATAAATGTGGAGGAACATCAGGTATGAATACTTGAATCCCAATTTGGACGAATGGTTAATTTCCCTATCTTTAATGAGGCACCCAATTTGGACACACTGTTCGCCAAACCATGCACCCACTCTTCCACACCATCTTTCCAGTGGGCATGCATCATTTCCCCTTTTCTTATCCATTTATGTACCAAACAGTCAAGATATCCCATGACTATTTATTAACCCAATAAAAATTTAATTAACCAACATAAAGTAATTTACCCAAAAACCAAAACAATATTGAACCTTAATTGAAGACCATAATCTTATATTATATTCTATATAGATTTTAATCGGGAAGTAGAAGATTTATTATGGAGTTTATTCATCTATTTTAATGAGAAAAATCTATATTAAGTTTATGAGAATTTTTTATATTAATTAGTTTATAATTTTTCATAATTATTTAAAAAACTAAAATAAATATTCTTTTGTTTTTAAATGTGATAAAGATATTGTAATCATAATTGGGTATCAATTAAAATGATAAATTTTATGTGATTTTTGAAACATATCTAATAATATAATTCTATAGTTTCAATATAAAAATTGAGAAATAAATGAGCATCATTGATATTCTCATAAGATATAATCCTAAAAAATACAATGAAAAAATTGGGATGGTGTTTTTATATAATGCACCTAGTGAAGAATAACAAATATTCAAGAAACTTATCAAGGATGGAATGAAAATTATAATAGTATTATAAGTTATCATTTAAAAAACAATACTTTATTATTATAGTATTAATAACATTTCCATAAGATGTGATAATTAATTAATAAATGAGATTTACAATTACTTTAGGAAATAATTAAAACCTTGGAATGAAGATTTTATGAGAAAATAATTCATAATTGAAGGTAAATGAACTGTTTTATTAAATTTTAAAATATATATTAAATTGTATCATTTTTAATGAAAATAAAAGACATTATAAAATGACCTCAACATAAAATTTTTTAAAAGGGAATCGAATAGTATAATTATAATACAACAACCATTCCGTAGAAAATAATCTAAACAAATAATATAACTATATATAATGAAATATTAAAAAAATTACAAATAATATAAACATGGTGGCTAAATAGCATTGATAAACAATAATATATAATGATGATTGCTACTACATGAATACTTTTTGATATATTGGGAACCGTTGGGAGGTGAAATGATATTATTACATGTAAAAAAAGAAATATTAATAGGATAAGTCAATAAATGAGATTTGTGTGTAAAAACCGTTGAAATTTTATGATAAATTATTTATTTATTATTAAAATTTGTTAATTAGAATTTATATAATTTAACTTATTATTATATTATTAATTAATTTATCAATAAAATAATATTTCTAAAAAAATTTCTTTTGATACTTATATTGTGGTATTTATAATATAAATTTCCAAATAATTGAATTTTTATATCTAAAAATTAACATCATTTTTGAATTCATCAAGAAAATGAGACTATATTATTTTTTGTTATTGTAAATAGTAACCATAATAAGTTATTATTACCTTGGTAAATGTAAAATGAGTCAATTTTGGATATTAAATAATGGAAAAATATCTAAAATTAATTAAAAACATTTCATTATTTTATTATATGGGTCTATTTTATCCATAATTATACAAAATATTAAAAAATAAATTTTTAATATGCCATTAATTTTTAACATTTGAATATATTAAGCATAGGAAAAAAATAGAAGCCCTTAGATTTTATATTTCTCTTAAATTTTAAAATAGAGATTACAATATGTATTTAAGGAATATTAATGATGTTATTGAGAATATGGAACCAAAATTCCGTGTAAATTTTTATATATTTATTCATTATATAATTAAAATATATTATTTTTCCACACTGAAAGAGTTCTGGTCAATATAGTAGAAAAATATAGTTCACGATCATAGAAATACCAAAAGTAATATTATATGGGTCGGTTAATTTTTACCAAAAATTTTCTTGAAATATATTACATATTAAATATGTGTAAAGGTAGTATATTCTAATTAAGTTAATATTTTTATATAAATAAAATATAATTAAATTAATTGTTCTAAAGATGAAATTAATGATTACTAATAAGATAAAATATTTTATTAATTGAATTTAAAATCATAAAAATACAATTTTTCTTAATTGAAATTTTTACTATTTCTAATATAATCAATGGACATTTATGATACATGCTTCCTTTTATAATATAGTCATGTGCCCCTAAAGATTAAAAAATTGTATACCAATGTAATTGTTAGAAAGGATAATAGGGATTAAAAAAGAGATAAGGGTAAAATTATAATATAAGATTATAAAAATTATATTAGATGAAACAACTTAAACCCATTATCAAAATATATTAGAATTTTGAACATTTAGAGGAACATTCAATTTAAACTAATTTAATTCAATAAAATAAAAATAAAAATAAGGAGTACCTCTCCACAAACATATATAAGTGAATCTATTCACCTCGCTTTCATAAAAAAAATTATCATGCTATCTCATCCAATAAATATGAAAATTCCTTTCATTTATAATAAGCTATATTCTAGATGTATTACTTCTTTTAGAATACCATCCTTAAAAGTATTAAATTGTAAATAAAATAATATTATCTGAAGACGAGTTATACCTTTTAATCGAATGTATTTTTTTAATTCTCCAATCTTATTTAAATATTATTCACAAAATATGAAATAATAACAATGGTATCATCCATATAATCATACTTTATTATTTTTATTAAATTACCAATATCCATATCCTTAATCATTCATTAGGGAAATGATTCTATAGCACTTGGGAATGGAAAACTACCACATCACAAACAGATTTAATTCTGTATCCATCACAACCTCTTATTGATGTATTTCATGTTGGGATTATTATAAATATATTATATTTATGTAATATTTTTAAATCTAAAAATATAAGTTATTATATAGTTTCATACATGAAATCTATTGGATAATGATAATTTCATTCCTATGTTTACATGGATTCCCACCTCCGTGAAGATATGTGCTCTTTTCCATCACCACATTAAATATATGACATATATATTTATATTTAAAGTTAAAATATGATATTTTTGATATAATAATAATTATTTATTATTACAATTATAATTTCATTCTTTCTATCATTATATTTTAAAAATTCAAATGTTATTCATGTGTTTGTATGGACTATCATCCCTATGATTGGAAATTATTTCAAATCTTAATCTCATGATTAATGGTTAGAATTAAATGTATAATTATTTTTAAAAAATTGATAATTACATCATTTTTTCAAAATATAATTTTGTAATGATCCCTTGGAAAATTTTAAATATACCGATTTAGTATTTAAAATATGAACCAAATACCATCAAAATAACATATGAAAATGTAATTGAATAAGTAATTAAATTTGAAATGGAAATAAATAAATTAAAATATATAATAAAAAATTATAAATGATTTCAAAAATGTATATTTTAAAAAAAATTATCATTGAAGAAGATAAACATACATGGTGGGTCAAACCTTATGTAATGTATTTTTTTCCTAAAAAAACCAAATTATTAATGTTTTATAAATTTATTTTGTGAATATTTTTGTATAATAATCATATTTATAAAAATATTTTCTCAATATTAATTATTTTAATATAATAGAATTATAATTGGAATTTTTGGAATCATTTTTTTTCAATGTATTTTGAACGGTATATTCTTGTTTATATTATAAATACCATTCTATGATTTATTAAAAAATAAAAAATAATGATCTATTTTAAAAAATAATACATGAATTCCATATACCACTGCCACAACAGTTAATTAAAATTACTCACATTTTTATCTTATATTATTTATTTAAATAAAGATTGTCCTTACCATTGTTTTTTGTATTTTAATTTAAACATTTGGTATTAAGAGAAAGTTATATATTAATGTTGGAAAATGTTTGTATTCTGGGAGAAAAAGCATATTTATATGATTTTAATGATTAAAATGAACGTATTTATGTGTTTCATGCATGTAATGGAAATTATAAATTCTTTATATTGATTAGTGAGACGAATATTTCTCATGATTATGGGTGAGTACAATTCAGCTCGAAAGGGTGGGTTACCCTCATATAACTCTCAAATGCATTGTATAGTTTTTATGATTTTCAAAAAATATGATGGTAGTTGAAAATAATGTCTATTCTAATTATAAAGGTTCTATCAATATAATTTCCCATGTCACCTAAACGAATTTTCTATGTTTTTAATGTGTTTTCATGGATGTCAATGTATTTCATAAGGTATAAGAATGATAATTTCTTTCAAGTGAAGGATTATACCCATTTATTTCAAAAATATTTGTTTTTATGAATTTGATTTTCATGGGACATCATTTTTTCTATGAAACAATAATGATTATTATTTTAAATTAATATTTTATTATATTTAATTATAATACAAACTGTGGGTACTAATGATAATTTCACGTTTTTTTAAATAATTATTCAATCTCAATGATTAATATGTTAATGTATAAATATCATCAATGACATCATGGTTATAAAATGGAATAATGTATTATGTTCACTGTTTTTTATTTATTTTAAAGTGATTTTTATTATTATTTGACATTTTAAAATATGTTTCAGTAATTTTTAGGATGAATAAAAACAAATAATATGTCATGATGAAAATTATAATGATTTTTACTAAGTATAAAAAATGTTTTATATTGATAGTTTTTTATTTTAGGAAAATTATACAATAAGTGGAATCATACATCATGTCTTTAAGATATTTTTTATATAGGAGTTACAAAATAATTCACTAAAACTATAAGCCTGAAATGATCATAAATAACTATACAAAAAAATAATATACATGAATTAATGTATTTAGTAAGGGTTTGATCCCTGTAGTTAGTATTAGATCCTAGTATAAATTTTTTTTGGGGTTATGAAAATTGAATTTAATAACATGAAATTATTATAATTAATGGTTTTCATGAAATAGAATTTAAATATCTTGATGATTATTCAGTTAATATATGTTTTTTTAGAAGTTGTTTCCTTAGTGGAAATATGTGGCTAATGTAGAAAGGAACCATGAAGACAATATCCTTCCAAATGAGCATCTTGGAATTATTTGAATTATAATTGAGTAGTATTTTAGGCTATCATAGATTTTATCAGATAAAAATGGTGGTGGTATCCATGTGATAGAGATATAATATTCATTGTATAGGAACATTCCTTACAACATTCCTAACCTAAAGGCCACTAAACTGGTGCTCCGAGCTGGGTCACCACATGACCTCAAGTATGCCTTCTCATATACCAGAGGTTTCCAACTAGCGGTGAGGGTCTAATAGGCCACCTGATGAGACTATACCATCTTCATTAGAGTAACATATAAAGGAAAAAAATATACATGAGTAAACAATATATAATAACCAATGAACATGTAGAAAAATCAATTCCTTAATCTGGGTACAAACCACAAAAAAAGAGTATATATTTCATAACACACTAATAGTACCATGTAAAAAACACATGAAAATAAATAAAGACTATAATCCCACAAAATGGTCCAGACTGAAAGTATAGAATCTCATCCTTGCACATCCCATGCCTAACTCAACTACGAAACACTGGTCCCCTCCATTAACCTAACTTAAAAACATGTAATCTTCTTTGTGTCCTAATGAAGGCTTGAGTAGGGTGTGAGTAAAACACACTAGTCCACCACCAAATGTTTCTAAACAATATCATGTCCAAAAAGATAGTTCAAGAAAATAATAAATAAATTAAATGTAAATAAAATATAGTTTGGGTGCCACTTAATAACCATATTCACATTATGAATTTCCAATATTAGTTCCATTTCATCACATCTACCATTAAATATCTATTTACAACACATACACAAGGATTAAGGCTATCAATAATAAATATAATAAAATAATTCCAATCCCCTACTCATAGGTGTAAAAACATCACAATATACCTTGAATCCTCCATCCATGAATTCTCATCGAATGAAACCATTCGGGGTATAGATAATTAGTCAGACTCTGTAGACCATGAATTCTAAGGTGGGGTTAGAGAATCAGTCCAACCCAACCAATGAGATGAGTCTCAGTCCTTTATACCACCACCAATCCATCTTCACATGCTTATATATATATAACCATTTCATCACACATACCATTTCATAACTACACATATATCAATATGAATAACCAACCACATTACATAAAATGTGACATGGGAGTCAGCATTGTTCCACAACCCATTATCGCATTAAATTTTACAATATATTACCATTTAACCAAATTCCAACTTCTTGAGGTTGAACTCATTAATAATACTCACTAGCTTCTTCACATCAACCCATCTAACTTATTCAATAATTATCAAATTTTATATCCCTTAACTCAGTTATCATTTTAAATGTATTAACCCCCTTTATACATTCCAAATATAAATCCCAACCCCCTTTTCCACATTCACATTAAATTCCATTTTCATGTCAATCTAAAATATCCCTTATCTATTACACACCTCTTGAAAAACTATCCATTTTTTCCTTCTTGATCCACAAATTCACCATTCAATATATTCATCAAGGGACCTATTTAATCAAAACACAATCTTACAGTGAAAATTTTTGTTAACCATGTTCAGGAAGGTTGGTGCACCCCACCTGTGGCCAAAAAATTGGTTAATTCATCCTCAATGGATCCCACATGGACCAACATGGGATCAAGTAATAATTTTGAAACCCATTTCAACAGATACCAATAGCGGAATGATGAAAAATCTTAGAGAAATAAGGAAAAAAAATTTATATGAACATATCCTCATGATAACTATGGCATATAACGTGTAGACCACCGAACATGAACCCATTAAATGGACACAACCAAAATCATATACATCAATCCGCATTATAGGACACCTTGATTTCTTATCCTATATTCCACCATTACATATCTTATTAGTGACTCAGAATAATATGTCCCAAGATTCAAATAATAATATAGGAATGAGAAGAATTTAGAGGCTTAGACTCATCTAAATAATATATTCACAACCAATGGTGGCCCAAAAAACCTATAATTGAGAGAAAACCACCCTTGGGGATTTTTGGGGAATTCATTTCATCACTAGGGAAATATTTAGGAGACGGGGATAAAAAATTATGTGACCCTTTAAAATACCAAAGTGAAAATTTCGTAGTATTTTCATCTTTTATAGTGGTGCATGGTTTGGCCGCACAGTTTTCCAAACCATAAAAAAACTATATGCAACCCATATCATAATGTAAATATTGTCGTAAACTAACCTTTGAATACCCACAAGGTATACAAACCATGAACCAACCATGTGACATGGAACTGTACCAAATTACACACGTTGGCCTCACACCTTTCACAATTTACATTATTTTTTGCTAACCATGCGCCTTGCATGGGTTGGACCAATTTTTCTTCCTACCATCATCAGAACCCCCAAAATACCAGTAATACTCCTCATGCTCGCATAAAAAATCCAATTAATTAAATAAAAGAGACTGAAATAATAATTTCAATAACGAAATACCTCTATGAAGTCAATGATTTTACCACCTACCCAATTGATATTGGCTCATCCTTGATCCTATTTCCCAAACATCACTGAGCTTTTCAATCAATGTGGTATGGCCACATGGCACACATATCAGAATCTCCCTCCTAATTTTCTTCTTGGAAGTTCCCATGCTACCACAGAACTAGATCAAATGGTTCAACATTTCCTGGAATACATTCAAAATTTAATCTAAAATATGAACTAGATGCTCCCTATAGGACATATGATCATCATGTTCAATATCCTAAACATTAACCACATGATATGGATCAAGTTAATACATACAAAGCTGTATAATGTAAAAAAATCATGCATAAAACTATATAAGTATTGGATATCTAATCAGTATGCCACCATCCTGGTTCAATCAATGATCTCAAATGGGCCCATATACATAGGCACCAAATTTCCCTATTTCCTAATTTTATGGGGACTCAACCTTGGAAATACTTAAAGAAACACAATAACACCCCCAACAAAATCAATAGGTCGATGAATCATATCTGCATACAACTTCTATCAACTTTTTACAATTTCAATTCCTTTTTGAACATCTAAATCATTTATGACATCTCATGCATGAATCTTGGTCCCAACATCTTGGAATACCTAGCATCTAACCAACACAATGATGATATACAAGGCCTTATATATTGTAGCTCAAAAGATTCCTTGTAAATTTTAGCCTAGAAAATATTTTTTAGCATAACTCGACAAAAGAGATGTGCTTTCTTTTGAACATATGATGTCCATAATGAATGATCTCAAAATATCCACTATTACATGAATAATATACTCTAACTATGGATCCATCTGTGGGTGGAAATCCATACTCAAGAACACCAAGCTATTGATAGCCTTCTGTAGTCCCATTGGGAAGCACATTGTGAAATATGGATCCAGATCTAAAATAATAATCCTCAATACACAATTAAATTGAACTATATCCTTGTCATATAACTTTCCCATCTAATGAACAGTTCCATTTTCCTAGATGAGAAATAAATGAGCCACGTTAGTTAACAAATTGAACAATACCCAGACTACATCGCTCATCAAATTCATTCCTTGAATAACCACCATAAAATCTTTTATTACATCATCCGACTTAAATTTTGGAATTATAAATGGTTGTAAAAAACCGATTGTGCACTGATTCTCCACCTCCTCTTACTAAATTTTACGACAACATGCTACATAACCTATAACCTCATTCCTCATTCCTGGTAACATATACTGTCTACATGGGTCATAGTACATCTATGTGAAACCTGAATTAACATCCGACATTTATTCATGTGACTCACACATACACACTACCATATACCTATGGGCACCAAAACATGCCCCAAAACCTAAAAACCCATTATCACCCAGAGTCCAACATGAAGGTGACCCACCAACATTAAAACTTTTCTTTTATAGCCTAACATTCCTGATTCTCAAGCTGACACTCCCTAACTCAGCTCCAGAGTGTGGACTCAACATATATGGATACAATAGTCATATTCACATGCCCTTTCGACACCTCTAGGTGCATCTTAGTAGACTAGTCCATCAACCTCTACTCCAAGTTGGACTCCCAAATAGATTGACTAAGTGTCTTCCAACTCAAGTCATATTTGATATTATTTACCTTTCCTAGTGTCCAAACCATCTCTATGTAGAAAAACTGCATATATTCAACCCATCATCATTGATAATGATTCAAATAATGCACATAGGAGATGTAGAAAAGGATTTTATGATTAGTAAGCACTATAATCCACTCTCCCATTATGTAAATCCTCCTACATTTAATATACAAATGTCACTAGTTCGATATCATGATATGGGTAATTTCATTCATGAGGCCATACTGTCCATGACCCATTTGCTACAACCAATTCATATTGAATCATTACTACCCAAATTACAATACCAGACACATAACAGAATATGGTGTTACACATACATGGTCTGGGTAGGATTAGGATTGGTGTAGCCATAAATCACTTCTACGTCTCTTGAAAAGAATTATCTCACACATCAGAAAACTAAATATTAACTCAATTCTTGGATAATACTGATAGTGGAGCAACCAAATGGGATGAATATTTATTGATCCTCTAATAATAACTAGAAAAACAAAAAAATATGGAAATTTGAAACCATATTTTGTTGTTACCAAGACACAATAGCTTGTACCTTCTCTAGATCAAACGAAACACCTTCCTCAGTTATTATTTTTCCCATGAATTGTACCTTATTAATATATATATAAAATTTTGATAGCATAGATTAAAGACTATGATCTCTTAGTTTACTCAATACGGTGTAAAGATGTTTGGCATGATCATCATGGGTTTTAGAGTACAATAATATATCAGAAAAATGAATAATTTCAACTGGTCTTGATATGGCTGAAATATTTGGGTCATTAAGTCGATGAACACAACTATTTCATTGATCAAACTGAATGAAATATCTAAATATTTATACAACCCATACCTTTTCCTAAATTTTTTCCATGGTATTTCATGAGATCTCACCATTAGTTGATGATACCCCAATCTTAAATTGATCTTAGAAAACAATCAATCACCTCTTAGTTGGTCAAACAGATCCTGAATTAATGTAATAGGGGGTAGATTTTTGACTTTCATCTCATTCATCATTCTACAATCAACAGAAATCCAAAAAGATCCATCAACATAATTCATAATGAACACTAGAGATTCTCATGGTGATATGCTAGGATATATGAAATATTTGTTCAGCATTTCCTATAATCTATTCATTAGATCCATATGTTCTTATGAAGAAATTCTATTTTTAGGAATGAAAACTAGTTCTTCCATCATTAGCAACTATAATGTGAAATCATCTACAATTTGAGGTGGCATTCCAAAAAAATCATTAGTAAAAAATACCTGAAACTGATCCACCACTAGTGGAATGATTGATTTTCTCCCGCATAATCAAGCATGAGATAGGACAACTAAGATGTGATTTCATCCAAATACAAAAAAAACTACCCCTAAACAGCCAACACGAACATCCAAGTCACCATGAAGGACATAGGAATATCCCTCCGGATATTTTAATGTTACCCTACAATATTAACCATCAATGTGGGTCTGGTATAAGACCAACCAGAAAATGCACATAATTAAATCAATACTCGACAATTAAATCATGAAAAAACACCACGAGAAACATTAATCTCTATCCTCTATAGAAAAAATCTTCCAAAATTTTATATCCTCAGTTACCACCCCTAATGGTGTTTTGATAGACATAATATGGCTCAAATGTTCCATAGTTAGTCCTAATGCGACTACCAACTACACAGAAATAAAATATTGTGACTATCCCATATCAGAATAAAGAACTCAAATCATGGAATTGACAAGAATCGTACCTTGAAAAGTTGATGCTCTTGCCTCTCCAACAATGGATAAAGACTAGACTACACAAAGATGACATGTCCCCTACCTTGGTCCCCCACCTGAGATCCTACTGTTTTACTACCATGATGATATAGACCGTCTCACCTAGGAGTACAACATCCACCATCTCTACCAATACAGCTAGTCCAACTCCAACTACATGACTGGTATGGAGTACCTGACCCCTGGTCATGCTCTACACTTTAATCATCCCTACATTACTTCATAACTACCATTAGTTCCTACAAAACCTCTACACATTTCCCAATATTCAATATTCTCATCACCCAACAGGTGGTCGGGAACATTGACTATTCACATGTCCTATCCTACCAAACTAATAGCAACAAAATCGATCTCTAACTGAATTTATTGGTTCCCGCTTTTTTTCTTCTATATCAACCACATACCTTATTAAAACTCCAGAATAGGCACATCCTACTCTCAGAAGCCGAACCACTGGTTGAATCAATTGGAACCACATGTCTGCTACTAGAAGCCTCTCTGAGGTTTCCGTCTAGTATATGGGATTATTCCACAACTTTAAAAACCCTATTAAAATGAAACACATTTACATATGACATGATGTCATACTTGAGTCCATCTATGAAATGTCTCTTTGTGGCAGCCTCATCTCGCACCAAATCCGGAACAAAGCATTGCAAGTCGGTGAGATGACTAGCATATTCCATGACCATCATATACCCATGGGTAATCATCTTAAACAATATATAATTTTACATCATTAATGTAATGGGATTAAAGTGTTTATTGAACATATCAAGAAAATCCTTCCAACCCATATAATTGGCTTATTGGGTCTTAACTATAATATCCCACAATGGACTTTCCTAGCCTCATAACATATATTTTTTCACATTGACCCTCTTCAATGATGGTGTTTCTATGTGATCCAAAATCGTTTGAATAGGCTCTATCCAGAATTTTGCATCCTTGGGCCAACCCTCTTGAGAAATGATAGAGGATATTGCATCTAAAACTCCCTGGTCATATCAAACATGCTCAGTACAACCCAACATGGGTCCCTTTCTTTCATTTTGATGAATCAAGTGATGTTTTCATAGAACATATCATCTCAACAATTTCCCAAAATCTTCATATTTTCTTTATCCTCTTCTAGATGAGTGTTCTCAGTGACATCCTCTTTTCGGTCAATAGTAACATGTCATCATGGTGGACTTATTTCTATAAATACATAAATGATCTTTAGAACACATAACATATAATATTCACTATATTTATGAATATGGATCTCCACTAGCCACAGAAAACAATATCAAAGACACTATCAATACAAACCTCGTCACATTAAATGTACCAACCTTCAAAAATCCTTCAATGGGTCCTGGCTAAAACTGGGTAGTTAACTCGCAGGGTGACTAGTTTTTATTTAGGGACCATATCACAACTATTTCCATACTAACTATGTAAACAATTTCTATATGTTCATATCCTAGCTCAAACATTTAATATTACTAATTTCATCTTACATAACCCTTTATGAACACTATTATTTAACTAATTTTGAAAATTTTATTTAATTTTACCATTTCTATTATCCCATTAGACACCATTTTCTTTAAAATTTCAAGCGAGTTTTATGAATTCTATCTATAATAACCCACAAAAATATTGTGTGTTCCTATTATGATGCATGAAACTTATATTCTTAGTTTTGAGAAATGATGTAAGATTACACATCCTCATTCCTTTTGTACCATGGGTAAAATATCAAAAATCTATCACGTCATAAAATAAAATTGCATCACCTAATGAAGAAATATCCTCAAATATAACAACATACAACATGAACAAAAATATCCCACAATGGGTGATGTTGTTTTTCCCTCATATATTTGATATCTACTCCCAAGAACAAGCTCATTACTAGACCTAAAATGTCATATTATCCATTATAACAAACTAAATAGAAATAACACAAAAAAGGACAACTATGATACCACTTTTTAACATCCTTGACCCAGAATCCACTAAACTGGTGCTCTAATCAGAGTCACCACATGACCTTAAGCCTGACTCCTCATACACCAATGGTTTTTGACTAGTAACGAGGGTTTAATTGGAAACATGGAAAGTCTATAATCTCTTTGTAAGAGTAATTCATAGTGGAAAAAATATAATAGTGGAAACAACATGTATTAACAAATGAGGATGAATAAACAATCATCTTCCAAATGTTGATAAAAACCAAATCCAAAAGTATATATGTCATGATATGACAATAGTGCCAAGGGTGAAAACCCTCAAAATAATCAAAACTACAGATCCCCAATAATATTCATGACTCTAAGTATAAAACCACATCCAGGAACATCCCTATTTCAAATCAACTCCTAATCATTAGGTCTTTCCCTTATCTAGACTCGTAACCTTGAAATCTGCATTGGTATCCAATAACAACCCTAGAATGGTGTGAGTACAACTCAGTAGGCCACCACCAATGGTGTCTATAAAATATACTATATAAATATATAATACATTCAAATACAAAATAAATGACATATAAATAAAATATAGTTTGGGTGACAGTAGAAAACAATATTCCATTAATTTTTTTTAATTTTAGTCCCATTTCATCATGTGTCCCATTAGTTAGCTATTTAAAACATTTAAAGAAGGGTTATGGTTGTCAATATTAAGTATATGGAAATACATCTTGTCCCCATATGATACATGGTATACACATCACATCTCATATTAGAAATTTAGTCCAAGTATTCTTATCGAACAAAGTCATTATGAGAATAGAGCATCGGTCGGACTACATAAGTTGTACATGCCAGGTTGTTGTTAGATAATCAATCCAACCTGACATGTAGAGGAGCCTTAGTTCATTATCTCACCACCAAGCCTTATGAACATGCTTAAATATATAGATAATTCACCACACATACTATTTCATAACCACACTTTAAAAAATATACATAAACACCCTATTACATTCAACTAAACATGGGAGTCAACATTGTACCATAACCAATTATCACATTACCATATACACTATATTTCCATTTAACATGATTCCCATTTATTATGACTAAACTCATTTCTAAAACTCACTAGAATCCACAAATAAACACATCGAACATACTCAACAATAACCACAATCTATATCGCTTAACTCATTTATCATTTTCCATGTATTGACCCCCACTTTCATTCCAAATATATATCACAAACCATTTGGATAATTCATATTATATTCAATATTCATTTAAAGAAAAACAATCCATTATATATTAAACACATATACACATAATAATACATTTCCCTTATTGATATAAAAAATTCACCTTTAAACATGTTCATTAGGGGTTTTATTTAATCACAATTCAATCTTTGACTTAACATTTTTGTAAACCATGATGGGGATGTTGATAGCATCCAACGGGTGGACCTAAATCTACCATGTAATCCGAAATGCTTCCCATGGGGACCATGAGGGGATAAATTTATAATTTAGACACCCATTTCTCAAAATCTTATAATAGGAAACATGAACATGATAAGGGAAATCAAGAACAAGATTTTACATGAAAAAATCCACATGAAAACTATGCGATATAACATGTAGAACACCTACCTCAAATCAGCTGATGGATGCATTGCTAATTGAAGACTTAGATCCAAATTATTGTACCCCTCGAATATTTAACCAATATTTCACTGTAAAAATAATATTTTTGGTCATCAAAAGAATATCTCCAAAGATTCAATCCCTAATTCCGAAAAGAAAAGGAAGAATAAGATTATACTCACCTACATCATTGATTCACAACCAATTAAACTCAAAATAGAATATAATCAAGAGAGAAACATACATGTGAATGTTTGGCGACTTGAGTTCATCACCAGGGATAGTGGCTGGCGAAGACAATGAAAAATTGAGTGAGTCCTAAAAATACCTAAGCAACAATTCGGTATAATTTTAAAATTTTAAAGAGGCACACAGTTAGGTTGCATGGTTTGAAAAAACATGCTCAAACCACAACCTAAGGGAAGTTGGGTTGCAAGGTTACCTGGAGAGACCCACATTTTTTAAAAAATGCGACCCAATAATGATATATTCTATTAACCAAAATTTCACAATTTGGCCTCTCACCCGAAACTATTTACATTACCATGCACCAACCATTTACCGACTATGTGCCTTGCACATGATGGCCAGGTTTTCCTCCTATTCAAGTCATGAAGCCCCAAAATAACCCCAAGTCCCCTCACTCACTTGGGTAACATACAATTATCAAAATAATTGTGATTTAACAAATAATTTAAAAATAAAAATACACCCACGAAGTCCAGGATCTTACATTCCTATAGTGAAGCATCTAATGAAAACAAACCCTCAATATTTAATTATATCTTTAGACTCTGTGATAGCTCAAAGACAGGTAAAATAAATGGAAAACATACTAAATTTCATGGTTTTTATATCATATAAATTTTACTCTTTTAATTTACAATTTTTATGGTGTATCTGATCAATGGAGTTCAATGATAATGAATATTAGATAAATAGTAAATGTTGAAATCATATATTGAGACACATTTACGGTTTCTATCCATGATTAATATTAGACTATTTTCATTTCAAATATGAAGTAAAATAAATTTATGGAATTGAGGTTTAATGACGATTATTCAGTGTATATATATGAAGAAAACTCCACTCGAATCGTAAGGTACTCACCAAATTTTATCTTCGGGCATGATAGTAAAATTTATTTAGTATTAATAATGATTTATTCTAAAACGTATAAGCCCATTTGTTTGATGTAAATAAAAAATTTATGAAAACATGTTTTATTTTCCTAAATGATAAAAATTATTTTTTTGATGATGGGTTATTCAATGATAGTACACTAAATAATAGGACTAGATGGTGGGAAATAGTGAATCATCCATAAATTAAATAAAAAGGTAAGAAAATTATATTTCTATATTATGATAACTTTCATTAAAATAACCATTGATATTGTATTATAAAACATTGTATTTTCGTGTGTGTGTTATATCAATTAACATTTGGCTCTTGACTAAAATAAAAATTAGTAGTCAGATAATAAAATGATTTTGGTAATATGCTTTATCTATATTGAGATGTGTCATTATGCATGTAATTTTCCAGAGATATGGGTGAAGGATAGAAGTCACTAGGACCAATAATAGAAATTTATGGATATATTATTTGCATATAATTTTGTAGATGTTGGACTATCCAATGATGCAGTTTTAGGTATAAAATTTTTATATTGTAATTATGAAAATGCATTATTTTAATTTTTTTCTTCACACACAACCATTTATGAAAATATTTTTTGATATATTTAAAATGTCACTGCATTAAATAAAGTTTGAACTTTTTGTAAACAAACATGGGGGATATATCAAGAAAAAAACATATTTTTATAATATATATTATTTTTATGGTAAGGAGTTTCCTTTAACCATACTTTCTTCCCCATTGTAGATTTTTTTTCATTTTTGGAATGAATTGAATTTTATTTTACCATAATAAGTGAGATTTTAGAGCAAATTATGTTTATTCAGAATGAGATTAATTTGTATACAAGAATGAATTTATAACATTTATAACATACTAATAATTTGAGAAACATTTAAATGATGGAAATGAATGTTGTTTTGAATAAATTATTTTAGAAGAGGGAGAACATTCATATATGTCATGTCCTAGTAGTGAATGAATACATTGAGGTATTTTATTGGGAGTTTTCTTGAATTATATGTGTTTGTAATGATTATTTTAATATAGTATTGTATCATGATGAAATTAAACTTTTAAGAAACCCTTTTTGCATGGATCATGCATAAAATTTTGAATTTGAAAATAAATCAAAGTAGATTCTTGATAAAGGATTCATTGATCCGTCAACATAAAAAAGGGGTTCTCCTATTACATTTCTTAAAAATAAATTTGGTTTATTGAGATAATTATGGATTATAGATCCCTGAATAACATCATTGGCTGAAATATCTATCCATAGTATCACATTATTAAATTTTCTAACGTCTCGAAGGACCATTACAATTTTTAATGGTTGATCTCAGGTAAATGTTCCATTATTTTATGGTAAAGGATGTATTTAATTGGAGTAAAATGTTTCAAAATTGATATGTGAATTATGAATTCGTAGTTATGACCTTTGGGTTTTGTAAATCATGATTTATTCACATGGAATTATGAATAGATTTTTCCATGACTACTTTGATATTTATATAATCCTATTTATTGATAATGTATTTGTATAATCTATAATAATTGTTTAACAAGAATGACAATAATTTAATTTTTTCCAAACTAATAAATGAAAAATTGTATATGGGAATTTTAGTAACTATTGATTTTGGTTGTAACATAATCCACTCCTTTAGTATATTATCTATTGATATGAAAAAACTATAAACCCAACTAAAAGTAATTTTGTAAAATATTGTACTAGTAACACCCAAATATCTCATAGAACAATATCTCATTAATGTAATTTAAAAGTTTGGGCTACACGCAACACTGAGTCCGAGCACACCACAACATTACCAACCATGTCATTCCCAAAGAGTTCATAAATAGTATTACATTTATTTTGAATATAATATACTCTATATAAATTTAACATCCATATTCTGTTTTTCTTAGAAATTATATGATAACAAATTCATTTTTTACAGATAAATGTTGCATTTACAAAAATGCAATTTTACATCCATTTAAGGGAGAACCCTTTTTAAATCCAATATTTTACACTATTATATTTTCAATTTGGAAAAATAAACTTCTTATTTAGAAAAAAGATTTAAAAATTTAGTTTCAATGATGATTTCGTATTTTTCTGAAAACATTCAATTTTTGATGAATAGTGAAAAACATTGAGTTCCTGTTTAAAACAGTATTTTTATTTATATAATTAATTAATTCATTAAAATTTATTTTAGGTCAAATAGATACATAATCCCTATATAAGATCATTTTAATTCATTGTAGTCATTTTATTATATGTTCAGATATATAAAAATTTTATTGACCTTTTACTGTCTTTTACCCACCTTCTATGAGCATTTTCAAATTTGAATAAAAAATAATTTCACTGCTTATGTGAATTGAATTTTAAAATTATGAGATAAAAAGTTGATATCAGTAAATAAATTTTGGTTCTATAAGATAAAAAACATTTTTGTTAACTAGTAACTTTTGACTTTTATTTACCACGATTAAAAGTAAATATGGTTATTAATGGTAAAAAGGATATTATTATTACCCTAACACAAGACCTAATTCGATTGGATAGTTTTAATTCGACCAAAAACAGACATAGGAATAAAATATGATCCTCCTTGATCCACTTGGTTTAGATTAGGATATTTATTATTATTTTATTTAAGGAAGAGTTAAAAGAGTTAAATTCCAAGATTAATAAGTAAACCATTTTTAATATGGGGACATAAATTAATTCAATTAGAATATAAATATTCATCTCAAATATAAATAAATTTCATACATAATGATATTTTATTTATAATTTTTATACATGATATAATTTAATTTATATATGACACAATGATGACGTAGTAATTATCATAATAATAAAATATCAAAATAATTGATAATATAAATATATAAAGAAATATAATTTGAGACTTTTGAGGAATTACAATAATATTATAGGTTAATATGATATTTTATTACTAAACATATCAATTTATTTATAAGTAATAATGTTTTTAGGACTTTAACATAAATCATTTATTAAATAATGTCCAAACTGTCATAATTGAATTTTTAAAACAAATACTATATTATTGGTTGATATAATATTCCTTAAAAGAAATTGTTTGGAAAAAGTGCCTTAATAATATTATATATGTCATTAAAGAACACATTGTGGTTCTATGGGAAGTTTATAGTAATTTTATTAACCATATAATACAATAATACAAAGAGACATGGTAAATGTATAACTATTTAACGAAGTGTTAAATTTTAGAGATAAGGTTATTATGATGATCTAAACATATCTAAACGATATTTGTTGAGAGGGTTTCTACCAATACCATCATTATCCTTCAAATAATTCATTTTTTAGCCATTATAAACCCAAAATTAATTTATTATAAAATAATATTTCTTGCATTTCCAAAATTGACCCCCACCTCTCTTATAAAAGGGAACTTCCCTTCTCTTAATTCCACACCTCCAAAGCCTTTTTTCTCCACCTAACCCTAACCATATATCCTCCAAACATGCCTACCTTCATCCTAGAGGCCTTGTATGGTCATAAATCCACCAAAAGAATCCCTTTTGATCAAATCAAATGTAAGAACCTGAGAAATATTTAAATATATCATCACCTCTTTCAACTTCCTTTCTTCTTCCACTTCCAATTTAATTATTGTTTTGGTTCTAAAATAATATTTCCAGTATTTTCTATATACTCTATGTTATTATAAACATTTTACAACCTTATTCATTATTATATCCATCCTATAGAATTCAAATTCATCATACGTGCTTACGTACGGATTACCGTCTCCACGTCGTGGTGTAGTTTTTTATTCAAGCACTTCATTATATTGATGGGTATAATAATGAGTATAACTATTGTAAATAATAAATATAACGTGTTAATTATTTTTTATATATTATATAACATCAAATTACATAATATTTCTCTAAAAAATATAATTATAGTGTTGCTCGTGCGTACGTAAGGATTACCGTCTCGCCGACGTGATGAGATGCATTTCCACATTCACCATTCAACGATGATTATAAAATATATATCATTAATATGTATGTAATATATGAAATAATAATTCTACAAGATATATATATATTTATATATGTGTGTGTGTGTGTACTTACATATATATTATTCACCTAGTTCTGTTCAATACGATATAAAAATAGAAACAATGTTTATGCGTACGTACGACCTACAGTCTCCATAAATGGTATTTTCCATTTCATATATACGTCTATTATACATATTAGTATTATAAATATATATGATGTATAAATCATCTTTTATATTCTTGATTTATTTAAATAATGTTCTATGTGATACTATCAAGAGTAACATGTTAAAACACTTACGATAAAGAAAGCGATTATTACCCAAAATGTTATTTTATCATGGAAATTATTATTAAATTTGTATTATAAAGTCATAAATGAATCATGTATGATATCATAAATATTAATATGGTTTTTTTATAATTTAATAACATACTATGGTCTTTATACAGGAAGATAAATGTACCCTCGACCACAGAAAGGTGCAAGGTAAAGGTTAATTCTACAATCTCTTCATTATCCGAGGATGTTTATATGTAATTATCTACTGGGACCTCTTTATCATTCACATCCATGTTTCTTAAAATTTTGTATCAAAATTTTTTTACTATGGTTTAATATAATTTATAGCCTTGTTTTACCTTTTAAAAAATTTATTGAAATAAATATATCGGTCGTTTTCTAAATAAGTTACTTTATGGCCTTATCGAATTTTTTTTGGTAAGAATGTTTTTTAATTTATACGAAAGGTGCGAATATTTTATGTAATTATAACATCCTAAAATCATCCCTTAAATGCTTATAAAATTTTTGAAAATAATTTTTTTCAGTATAATTTTATGACTCTTAAATATTTTGAAAATAGAAAGAGATATTTCTCTCTAATTGTTTTGATTTCAACTATGTCAATATCTTTTGATAAATTTTACACTTTTTGGAATTTGATTTATTGTGATACTAATCATCCATATTGTATTTAAGGTTTTGTGATATTATTGTCTTTATAAGAGTTGTTCTTATGCCATTCAAGGTTTATGGTTAATGTGTTGATATTTTGTATGATATTTTTAATACGAATGTTTATGTTATATTTCATCCTTTTCTTAAGATGAATTTATTGGACTACTATGTTCCAGGTTGGGGACCAGTAAAAGTAAGCCCTATGGGATAGGGACTTGTTATATGAAACCCTCTGGGATAGAGTCTGGTGGAAGAGGCTCTCTAGGTTGGATTTTTTTTACAGATGCGCTCTGTGTTGGAGTCTTGTTACATATTCTCTCTGGGTTGGTGTCCGGTTATAGAGGCTCTCCAGTTTGGGGTGCGATTATAGTTAGCCCTTTGGTCCAGACATGACGCCTTGATATAGAAATTAAACTATGGTAAAGTAAATTCCCTAATTACAAAATTACATATTACATGTTATTATTAAACTAGTAGAATATCCATGTGCATGTTTATATAGTAATGTTTGATTTATTTTTCCCATATTATGTTCATGTTTATGTTTAAAAGGATATTGTTCTCTATTATACATATTTATTTAAAACAATATAGGTTCCGCTAAATTATTTACCCTTACAGAGCATCTGAGCTCACCCCTTTCTTATGTTTTATTTTCCCAGGATCCCAAGAAGTGTTTTATGTTTTAGATACAGGGTTATGCTATGGGAACAATGGAATTCTCAAAGGATTATTTTTTTTGTTTTTTATGATAGAAAGTGTAATGTAATGTTCATGTATGTAATCTGTTTTCCAAGACTGCTAAATAGACCGGTCTTTAGGGACATGTTTCTTTGTAATCATGCCAATGTATTAAAACAATGCACTAACTCTGGGAATCTAGGGTTGGGGCATTTCAGTTGGAATCAGAGGATGTTTAGAAACAACCTTACAAATAGATTTTGATAAACTCTGATTAGATAACATTACCTTAAGATAGAATTTGAGGGTTAGTATAGAAGAACTTCCTATAATTTTGATAATGTAGAGATATTATGAGATTTTTAAGAAAACACATCCCTGTCTGGATACGAGAAGGTAGAGGCGGCTCTAGAACAGATATACCTAGAGGTAAAACCCAAAAAGACCACATTGAGCTAGGCTCGGATGGGAAGAGGTGCATGACAACAGGCCTTGCTGCACTCATGTTTATGAAACACCCAAGAAATATGATCAGGATAATTCTCATTTTTTTACAAATCATTATGAAGGATTTATGACTATATACCTCGTCATAGAATTTTTTATTATTATTACTAATTATATCCATAAATTTTAAATTTACAATAGTTATTTTACATGTTTATAATTATTCACTGAGATTCATAATCTGACCTAGTGTTTTCCATTGTTTTGAAATGGATCCCAGTAGAAGGAATGATAACTCCATCAATATGTATGATCCAATGAGTACGAAGGATCATATCTTTCATTGTATTAATCCAAAATTTAGAAGGGAAATATTCTCCCATGTATTTTCAACATATTATGACATATTATCATGGGGGTAATAAGATAAGTAAATAATTCTCTGAGTCCTATGGAATTGATGGGAAGAAAGAGAAGAAAATGATTGTAGAGAGAATGAAAGATATATAGAAGAGGGGAATGAATGATTTTCCCATATGTGATAAACATGGAAATAATCTCCTTGGTAAATGATTTAAGGACTTTATAGTTTGTTATATGTGTGGAACAAATGACACCAATTACTTGATTTGAAGGGTAATAAAAGGTTCAAAATGTAAAATGCTTTATTTACATGACATTTGGACATTACACAATTCAATTTCACAGTCATTAGAGTATACCACAAATGATGCTATTGGATAATAATCAAGTCATGATACTCCATCGGATGAAGAAGAATGACTAGTGTTCTTATGTTGCTATTATAAAATTATTTCATTTGAGTGTTGTATCAATAATATAATGGATATATGAATTATGTAAATAAGTAAGGATTGTACTAGAGTATTATTTTTTGAGGATTTGAAGTTAAATGGTACTAAGAAAAGTGGCATAATAGTAAGCTATACTTTTTGGGAAATACATGGTTGATGGAAATGTATGTCTTAATATGGTCCTGATAATGAAGTAGTGATATTGAAATAAGAGATGGTTGATTTGGATAAATTATATTTCATATTCCTGACCTCCATGGCAATGATTAATAGTATGTTTATTTCATCTTTATTGGAATATTAAAAATATTTGTATATAAGTAATATATCCAGTACTATATAAAGAATAAGGGAGCATGAATGTAACCAATATAGTTTTATGGTAATTCAGGGTGTAACCATGTTTTAAAAAAATAAATGATGAAGGTGTTCACATGTAATTACGTGGAAAAAACAATATTCATTGTGTTTAGATTCCTTATAAATTTTTGGACTGTGAGTTTGGATAGATGTATTTTTGATATGTCTAATGGTTGGAATGGATTATGTTTGAAATTGGATACTATTGTTAATGTTATTCTTGTATTTTTATAAAAAGGACAACATGTAGATCGTGTGACAACCCGTCGTTTCAGACAAAGATGCTGTAATAGATCCCAAAACCATAGTGCGATTGGGATTTATCGCCTACCACTGGACTACATGAAGTCCATGGATTGTATAAT